>OV121090.1:13792807-14539103 GCA_921293015.1 Phorcus lineatus
GGAACGATAATGGCCAGTGTAATGGAAACAAATTAAGATTTTACAGACTCTTAAAAATTGCGCCAACTGTTGAAAAATATATATCTACCCCAATGGACGGATCACAACGTAGCAGTAAATTAAGGTGTGGAACTTTACCCCTAGAAATTGAAATTGGAAGATTTTCAAACCCCAAGGTGCCACTAAATCAAAGAATTTGTAAATTTTGTGACAGTAACGATATTGAAGACGCAGTCCACTTTTTGACCACCTGTAGTTTCTATTCTAATATAAGGTACGATTTTTGGAATAATATAATTAGTAGAGACCCTCTATTTGCCAAGCTTTCACCAGTTGACCAATTTGTTTATTTGTCATCACACCATTTTAACAATGTATATGTCTTTATCTAATATTGTTTTAGATTATCAATGATATCCGTGTCTCATAAGCATTTTAAGGCTGGATGTTGTTTTTAAAATTGATTTTGTATAATGTTCCAAATGTTTTATAACAACATGTGACACGTAAATAAAATATATTCTTCTTCTTCTATTTGTTTCATATCCCTGTCTTTACGATCCCTGGTTTGCTCTATGTAAGCAGATTGAACTCTATCTATATCGAATCATTACAGGTGCTTATTGTGTTGTGGTTGGAATATCACAATCATCAATTCGAGTTTAGGGACTTTTGTAAAACTAATGAAACAAAAAATACTATTTTTCAAATGTAGATCCGATTTTCTACAGGGAACTTACTGTGTTTCAGATGGAGATTTTATCAACTTGCTTTTTGAAAGTGTGCATAGCCTTGGAAAGTTACAAATTGACACAAACATAAAACATAAAAAATTAAAAAAATTACAAATCCACTGTGATTTTTTGCCATAGTTTTATATAAAAAAGGTATTTTGTCAAAGAAGGAAGTTAATAAAGATATGAATGAAACTTAAAGACATATTTTCTTGTTATCTTGTTAACGAAGCCAATACTATACTTTTTTAATTCAATTACGTCTTATTTTATATGTATCTCCTTTATTCCTTTTTGCTGATAATGGTCAGAATATTTACCATTTGCTATTGTGTAAAGAGTTAATTGACGATAGGTTTATGCATATTTTAGTAATACGAATATGGTTGAATTTTGATACTTCAAATCTTTCAATCTCAATTTAATTTCAGCTGAGGCTAATAGACAGTCCTCGCCTTCAAGGACCCTGTCCTCCAGGGTGATTGAAGGCAGTGCAGTGGAGGACGGGTTATGGCCTGCGAAGCCTAAAAAGGCTACCCGACATGCTTCGATGAGCGTAGGCGTCGCGGTACATGGTCACCTATGTAACGGCTGAATGCACACAATTAACAACTCTAACAAATAACAAGTAAGACAGGATTATGTACACAGTTGTTTAATTAAACACTTCTCATGTTGCCACTGTTGTTCAAAGGTGTAAATCTGATCGAAGATTTTCGGGGAAGAAGAGAAAGTTCCATCGCCGTACACAACGTCAGCGTCGCAAAAGAGTTCCATGTTCTGTTTGGTTGTGAGGGTAAGGACTGGTTCACCGCCTCCAACTGTGTGTAAGAACTGCTGGCCACTGTCTGTCTGTGTCCACTCTCCTTCCAGGGTGATGTCTTGGCGGTTGGTAGGGCGTGCAGGGATGGTCTTGTGACGTTGTCGATACATGCCTGTCTTGACAGCAGAGAATCTAGGTATAAGTCGAAGGAGGCTGTCGGGGACTACGTTGGGATGTTTTTTTCAGGTTTGCTATCTCGTCGTCGTAGATTTGGGGAATTGGCGTCACTTCCGTCTTGGCACGGTGGATCAACTTGGCCTTGAATTCATCAACTTTGAAGATAAAGTCAGGTTCAGGATGGTTGTGGTTCAACTTCGCTGACTGCAAATTTATTTCTTCTCAATTGATAAAAAAAGTTCCCAAAATTATTATTTGTCAAAACATGTTTTCTTGATAAATCATTTCTTCTCAATTGAAACAACAGTTCTCAAAATTGTTTTTTGGGCAAAACATGTTTTCTTAATAAAATGTAACAAACCAAATTAATGCCTTAATTACCCCCGCTGTCTTGATAAGCAAGGTTTAGGATTAGGCAAAACGGTACTTTCTCCCTCACTGAAAATTATGCTTCGTGGTACATCCGAAATAGAAGTTTTAGGCGTCCCGGGCCGACACCTCCATGAAGACGGTTCAGCGGTGAATAATGTTTTGGTATATTTTTCTTGGTGCATGTGTCCTAAGTGATGCAAGACTTTTTGATGTCATACATGTAATTTATTGTGAAATATACATGCATCCTAATTATAATTGTTTGTTATCGCTGCATAAACATTTCTCTGTAGAATCATAAATTGGTGAGCAGTAAACAATATTAATATATCGATTGATTTCTGTATGTCAACAGAAAGATGCAGAAGATGGTTCAACTCTGATGCTTGTGGACCTGTACAGTAACAGGAAGCAGAGGTTTGATTAACTCTGATGCTTGTGTACCTGTACAGTAACAGGAAGCAGAGGTTTGATTAACTCTGATGCTTGTGGACCTGTACAGTAACAGGAAGCAGAGGTTTGATTAACTCTGATGCTTGTGGACCTGTACAGTAACAGGAAGCAGAGGTTTGATTAACTCTGATGCTTGTGGACCTGTACAGTAACAGGAAGCAGAGGTTTGATTAACTCTGATGCTTGTGGACCTGTACAGTAACAGGAAGCAGAGGTTTGATTAACTCTGATGCTTGTGGACCTGTACAGTAACAGGAAGCAGAGGTTTGATTAACTCTGATGCTTGTGGACATGTACAGTAACAGGAAACAGAGGTTTGATTAACTCTGATGCTTGTGGACCTGTACAGTAACAGAAAGCAGAGGTTTGATTAACTCTGATGCTTGTGGACCTGTACAGTAACAGGAAGCAGAGGTTTGATTGCCCTGGCCACAAGCAGAAATTGTTGTAGGAGGTAGCCCAGGAGATAAATGTTCGTCTGGGCATGTCCATTTAATTCCTAGCAAGTCAAAGGGAGATGGAAGATCCTTGTTGCACCCTACAAGAGGAATATAAGGACAAAAAAACACAAATAGTCGAGACAAAAAGGAATTTGAGTATGAGACACAACTGGATGACTTGCTTGGGAAACTAAATTCCTACACAGATGTTGCGGAAACATTGTCGCAACATCTAGGCACCACTTCCGCACCAACGTTTCAAAAGTTTTGAGCAAAATATTACCATTGCCGCTAGCGGAAGGGTTTGTAGCAATGGTGTGGAAGGGTATCTTCAGGCTGTAAAGCAATAAGATATTTAAAAAGGTGTTGCAGCAATGCATTAGCTACCTAGTCCTTCTTGTGGAGACCCTTCCACAACATTGCCAGAAGATATATACCCAGTGGACATGCTTTGGAAGGGTAGCTTTTGACTGCAATCAATAAAATATTTCAAAAGGTGTTGCAGCAAAGTATCAACTACCCAGTCCCTTTTCTGGAGACACTTCCGCTACATTGCCAGAAATTTGCTCAAGATGATTGATTTTAAAGTGTTACTTTCCTGTGAGGGAGAACTGGGAATGAAAAGTTATGATGCTTTGAAAGGGAATCTAGTAAGTTTAGCAAGTAATGCATTGTGGTGTCAATAAGAGTCCTTACAAGTTTGGCTGTTAGACCTGAAGAAGACAACTCTTGTAACGAGCCCTCAACACCACCAACTCCATCGTCCTCAAAGGGAATGAAAAGAAGACAAAAAAGAGTTTTAGATTTATATAGGAACATACAGAAGAACAGAAGAAAGTGAAGGAGGAAAATAGAAAAGAGTCTAAACAAATGCATGAGAAGAAGATGACCATGTTCAAGTTATGATCAATGCTATGAAAAAAGGAAAAGTATTTTCAGATAACAAACTTCATTAACTATTTGAAACTTTATTTACATAATTTATGGCTGAATAAAAAAAACAGCTTGGAAGAGTAAACAGTGTAACTTTGAACCCATACTTTGCACTCATAAAAGTTATTGTCTATCATTTGTCTCATTTGTTAGTTATTTTTTAGAATATTTTTCATTCACAATAATTTGGTGTTGCCATTGAAATGTTATCGATCACAGACAGTAATGACCAGGATGTTGTACATTTTATCACTCTAAGTTGCTTCCAATGAATAATTGCATGTAGAATTATAGCATCAGTATTGAAGCAAACAACTTTAACTAAATGGTCCATGTCATAAAAGACATTGGAAATTGAAAGAACAAAGCATCATCAAATACAATGCTAATTCTGGAAAATCTGAGATTAGGAACAATTACTTGTATTGTTAGTAATTATTAGTAAACTTACCTCTGGGATGAGCTGTGCCCCTTCTCTCTGTTCCCTGAACCTACCTACAGAAGACTGAAATCTCTATTAAAAAAACAACCTAAGTTATATTTACCTTTAGTGGTATGCACCTGTCCTTCTTCTATCTGGAGTTAACTCCCCTTGACCAGGCAGGTGGCAGCTTCACATTCTAGCCATACAACCCGAAACATCACCTGGAATCATGCGGGTGTAATTCGCTCATCCCAGAGGTAAGTTTACTAATAATTACTAACAATACAAGTAATTGTTCCTAATTATTGGCGTAAACATTCCCTCTGGGATGAGCTGTGTCCCGAATTCCACATAAAGGAGGATGGGATCCAGCTCAATGTTGAGGGAATATTCACACCAATAACCCTTTAACTTACTGCTCAATCTTAGGATACTTAGTTGATTGACTATTGATCCTTATGATACCATCTTATCTTCTCTTTATAATTATGCATTTCTACCTCTAATCCTATACTTATAGAATGCATCAATTTCCACCACCGGTCAAGGCAGATCAGTAAGACAAACACACCACTACTTAGTACTTTATTAGTATGAAATCAGCATATGACGTTATGACCTTACACTTGTTGGTTCAAAACCACCTATATTCGGTTAACACCCTAAACAGTGGTACTTTTCTCCCACAGTTGTGTTTTGATGGTTAACATCTACATGGTTTCATGCCTTTTACCCCCGGCAACATGACGTCACTACCGGTTTTATGACATCACTTCCGGTTCTGTGACGTCACTTCCGGTACACTGGCCGCCTTTAAAGGCTCTCAAACGTCATATCCTGAGATGAAATTAGTCAGGTGCATAAACAGTGGTTTACCACTCCACAACACGTGATTGACATTCCTTTACCCCACGTTAGATTGGCCCTCCACCGCCATTCTCTATAATGGAGAAGCCTCACCTTCCCAATAACCAGTTCTTGCAGGTATCCAGGTCAATCCGTCCTCCGTCCTTGACGACCCGTCCCCCCCCCCCCCTTTCTTTTTGCTTTACTTGCAAAAGGGGTTAAGCTTGTGCTAACTGTTGGGCAGCTATCAATGGTACTAGTTCATGTAGACCCTCCATCGATGAGGCTATGTCCCGCAGATACGATGCTATAAACGTATTCGAACCTTTTCATTGGCAAGCCGCCACTAGGTGATCAATAGAGACTGACTTCCATGCCGCTAATGAGGTAGCTAGAGCACGAATCTCGTGAGGAGAAAACTTCTGATTTACTGTATCCTGATCTATAGATTGGTAGGCAAACACGATAGTCTTCCTTAGCCATGAAGCTATAGTATTTTTTTATATCTCTGTGTCGACTGTGGTCTTGCAAGATAAAAACAGTCTCCTCCTTGAACGCCTAAATGATGCTGTCCTTTGTAAATACCAGCGAAGAGCTCTAACTGGACACAATAATCTTGACTTGTCAGAACGAGATGACGAACTTGGCAGAGCAGGAATCCTATAAACTCTCGATCCCAATGGACCTAACGAGGTTGACTGATTCTTAGCCACGAATTCAGGTAGCGCACGACAAGACACCTCCTTGTATCCTTCTGAAAATCTTATTGAGGAGTTATCAATGGCATGAAGTTCGGATATTCTAGCCGCTGAGGCAAATGCAAGAAGAAATGCTGTCTTGAATGCTAGAAACTTTAAACTTGCAGCCTGCATAGGCTCGTATGGAGGTTTCAACAAGGATTGCAACACAATACACAAATCCCATCTTGGAAAAACTGAAGGTGCTGATAAGTCCTTGATTTGGAATGATCTGAGTAGTTTATGTAAAGAGACATTTGACCCTATTGCTAATCCTTGAATGTCACACACTGAGGCAATGGCTGAACAGTAACCCTCGATCGTACCATGCTTGAGTCCTTTCTCCAATCGTAAGTATAATAAAAAATCTGCTACCATAGGTATCGAAATGTCCTGGCCTAACAGCTGTCGCTGGACTCTCCATCTATGAAACACGTTCCACTTTGCGTCATACAACTTAGCGGTAGAAGGTCTGATCGCCTTAATGATTGCATCAGAAGGACCCTCGCTGAATCCCTTCTCTCTGAGTGATCTCCTGACAACCTCCACACGTGTAGATTCATGGCCGCTAGGTTCTTGTGAGTCGCACCCGAGTGAGGTTGGGTAAGCAGATTGTGCCACTGCGGTAGCTGGAGAGGGACATCTGTCAGTAGATCCAATAAATTTGGGAACCAAGTTCTCGTGGGCCACGCTGGCGCCACTAGGTAAACTTGACACTTGTGCATCGCAATCTTGGCCAAAACATCCGGAATAATCTTTATTGGTGGAAAGGCATATGCTATCATTCCTTCCCATGAGATCGACAGCGCATCCACTGCCCAGGCTAAAGGGTCGGGAATCGGACTGACAAAAGTTGAGATCCGAAAGTTCCTGCTTGTTGCAAAGAGATCTATTGTTGGATACTCCCAAGTCTGACTTATGAGTTGAACAGCTTCCTGATGAAGTGTCCATTCTGTGGAAATTACTTGGCCCCTGTGCGACAGTGAATCGGCTAACACATTTAGTCTGCCCGGAATATGCCTTGCCCTTAAAACCATCCTGGCTTGATCCACAATCCCGAAAAGCAATCGAGTGAGATCCATCAATTCCTTCGAACGAGTTATCCAAACCTGGAAATGACGTAGGTTTAGACGACCCCTGTAAGTAAACGCCTGGATCGACGTGAGTGATCCCAGCAGTGACATCCATCTCCTCACAGGCGCCGAACCTTGCTGTAGTAGGTTGAATATCGATTCCTTGACAACAAGCCAACGATCCAAAATGGCTAAGATGAGACCTCGATCTGCATCTAGAACCGCTCCCAGAAACTTGATCCTGGTAGTGGGTGTTAGTTCTGACTTCTCTGGGTGAACTATCCAGCCTAGATGCGTGAATACGTGGATGATAAACTTTGTCTGTTGCAAGAGAACGTCCGTCTGAACATGTCTGCTCAGAAAATCGTCGAGATAACCATGGATTGCCACGCCTCGAATATGCAGAAACTGTAGTACTGGTTTTAGAACCATCGTGAATAGCCATGGAGCGATTGATACCCCGAACGGAAGTACTCGAAATTGGAACCGCCTGCCGTTCACCGCGAAACGAAGATACTTCCTGGAATGAGGATGAATAGGGATATGAAGATATGCGTCCTTCAAGTCCATGCTGACGAACTTGGAATGAGGATGAATTAGCTTCCTGACATTTGCTAGCGATTCCATCGTGAACTTTGGAGGTTTTAACAAAAAATTCTTGTTCAATATCTTCAGATTTATAATCATTCTCATCTCTCCTGAATCGCGCTTGGGTACCAGGAACACTAGGGAATAAAATCCCCGAGATGAGTCTAGGGGGGACAACTCCACAACTGCCTCCTTCAGCAGTAGTTGATCTATCGCGAGCATCGCTGCCTCCAGCTGTGGCCCCTGTAGATGATATCTCCTTCCCATCGGATATACCGCTAGGGGTGGGCGCACTTGAAACTGCAGTTGATAGCCCTCCGAAACTACAGAGTTTATCCAGGGATCCCGCGTGATCTGTTTCCAATTCTTGGCGAAGCACTGTAGCCGACCCCCTACGGGAGAAGATACGACTGGAAGTTGAAAGACAAAATCTAGATTCAAGTCCGTGGGCATGCAATTGTCAAAAGGGTCTGATAGTGTCAAATCGGCTTGTGTAGAGTCAACGACGTCTGGGGGGAGCTGAAGATCCCCTTGATCCTCTACTACCTCTGCCACGAAAATTAGCCGACAGAGGGTTGTTTCTTGGTTGCTGATACTGGTTCGTTGCCTGACGACCTTTGGTCTGAGCCTCAGCTCTCTCGAAGGCTGAACGATGGAGGGGTGAACGGGTCTGAAGACTGGCACTACCTCTTCTGCCCCTGGGGGCGCCGCGACCCCTGGTCTGGGCAAAGAGAGCCGCCGTCAATCTGGAGTTAAGATTGCGTGAAGTCTGAGCCTCCTGGGAAGATATGGCCTGGTTGCATTTCCCATTAAACATGGATTCCGAGTTCACGGGTTGCTGGAAGAGATCCTCCTTCGAATCCTGGGGCAAGTTCCTCACTCCTTCCAACATATGGGACCGTTCCAGAGCCGTCAACCGTCCTATAGTACCAAATTGAGCCTGGGTAGCGTCGCTAACGGCCAGATAAAAAAATAGGGCCACCTCCTCCGTGCTCATAACCACCAGCGATTGCTGCTTCACACCCTTGTAATCCTGGAATGTAGGGGGCAAAGCTGTCTGACTCCCGCCGCAAACCAGTTGATATAGGATAAGATGTCCACCGAACTCCTGGCCGATGAATCGATGTCCTTAACATCCTTGCGTGTGAGAGCTAACTTCGCCATAGCTTTTCTCTGAAGTGCCCTAGCATCCAACCGCCCAAAATCCCTGTCAAGATCGGGCAAACTAGAAACATCTTTAGGCTTTAGCTAAGGTGTTATTGACCAAGTCCAAACCCGTCTTGACTACTGAAGAATGAGGTAAAGATCTCTTGGGGGGTCGAGCCGTTGGAAGAAAACCTGATGTTCCCAATTCCTCCGGAAGATCTTGAGAATCGTCCTGCTCAAACGAAGACGGAACCGTACATGGCTTCAGCTTGTATAATTTTTCGAATTTCTCCACAAAAGTCCGCTCCAGTACAAGGTCCGGACCGGACACATCCGCCGGCGGAATAACGATCATTCCCTCATGAGTGTCTAACTTAGCATTCATGGACAAGTCATTCCCCGAATTATCATCCGTAATGATCGGTAAAATCGGCGGGTTGAAAACGTCAACAAACTCCGATTGCCTTTGTTGTTGTTGACCTGGCACTTGAGAGTCATCGTGACCTAAGCCCAGCGGGAAGCCCGTGCCGTCCGTGCGCTGAGTAGCCTGCCGCACGTGCTAACCGGGTCGGTAATAGATGGGTCTGACCCACATTCCGTACCACGGTTATGATCCACGGGCTGATTGCCCAGCACGTGCGACCCGGCCTTTACCAACCCAGTGGTGGGAGGGAGAAGGTTATCGAAGTCACGACCGTGCGGCCCGATCAACCCAGCCCCACTTGCGGCGCTGGGAAGAGAGCGGACACTGATGCTCGCGAGGTCGCCATGACCTGTCAAGGCCGGCAGGCCCCCAGGGGGTAAACACTGCCGCTTGGGGGGGAGATTATTAACCCTAACCTCCGAACTCCCGCCGTTGGGGTCGGCAGCTCGTTTACCAGCCGTAGTCTTAATCTCAGAGGACTGCTTAGCACCAGAACGGGATTCATTCCCATGGGGGGAACGGGGCTTAGACCTACCGAGGGATTTCTTTAAGTCTTTAATTTTTGCCTCATTACGTTCCTCAAGATCCTTGAAAGACTTAGCAAAGGAATCAACTAGGTCCTGCTTGAAAGAGGAAAGGAGAGCACTCAAATCAAGGGGTTTAGCTTGGGATACTACCGAAGTAGCTGGCAAAATCTGAGACGATCCTACTGAATCCTCCTTAGAAATAGCAGACGACTTTGATTTGGAAGGGGTAGATCGGGGTTTCTTAGACCTAATCTCAAACATCTTAATCCACTCATCGTCAGGTAAATCCTTACACATAAGACAGCGTGCTGCCATGGAGCAAATAGAATCCTTGTCACAGAGAAAGCACAAAGAGTGGGGATCCCTATCTGACATAAAACGTTGGCAATTGACACACTTACGTTGAGACATAGTGGTTACTTCGCGGAAAACGCCGATGTCACACAGGAAGAAAATTACAAGTCACAAAAAATCACAAAATTTCACAAATATACACAATGTGATTGTCCAAAGACCCAATGTCGATGTCACATACCCTTAAATTCACAGGAATTCCAAGTAGCACATGTAGAAGCACAAAAAGAAATTCAATCTCCTGAAGTAGCTGCTGACCACATGGGCTACAGAAGAGAATGTGAAGCTGCCACCTGCCTGGTCAAGGGGAGTTAACTCCAGATAGAAGAAGGACAGGTGCATACCACTAAAGGTAACAAGTAAAGAAGTGAGCACAGCTCACATACCCCCGCTTCAAACTATAGTCTGGCTTTCTTTGGTGGTCTTACCCTCAAAAAGCTCACTTAGGGATCATGGTTGATAAGTGTATTAAGTTTGTTGAAGCTAGCATGTATAGTTTAGGAGATATGCTCAGGAAAAAGCACTTTGTCAGATAGTCATTGTTTTAGTAACGTTTCCATGTAAAACGCAAAAGATAAAAATAATTTTTTGGTCTTACCCTCAAGAGACGCACCAATATGGATAAGTGTATGAAGTTTGGTGATGATAGCATGTACGGTTTAGAAGATATACTCCGGACAGAGGACTTAGTCATAAATTCATTGTTTTAGTCATGTTTCCATGGAAAGCGCAAAAAAAATAAAAATCATTTGTTGGTCTAACCCTCAAAAGGCACATCAATGGTTGATAAGTGTATGAAGTTTGGTAAAGATAGCATGTATAGTTATGAAGATATACTCCGTACAAAGGACTTTGTCACTGTTTAAGTCATGTTTCTATGGAAACCGCAAAAAATAAAAATCATTTGTTGGTCTAACCCTCAAAATCACATCTAGGGATCATGTTTTATAAGTGTATGAAGTTTGATGAAGATAGCATGTATAGTTTAGGATAAATGCTCCGGACAAAGGACTTGGTCATAGAGTCACTGTTTTAGTCATGTTTCCATGGAAACCGCAAAAAATAAAAATCATTTGTTGGTCTAACCCTCAAAAGGCACATCTAGGGATCATGGTTGATAAGTGTATGAAGTTTGGTGAAGCTAGCATGTATAGTTTAGGAGATATGCTCCGGACAAAGGACTTGGTCATAGAGTCACTGTTTTAGTCATGTTTCCATGGAAACTGCAAAAAATAAAAATCATTTGTTGGTCTAACCCTCAAAAGGCACATCTAGGGATCATGGTTGATAAGTGTATGAAGTTTGGTGAAGCTAGCATGTATAGTTTAGGAGATATGCTCCGGACAAAGGACTTGGTCATAGAGTCACTGTTTTAGTCATGTTTCCATGGAAACCGCAAAAAATAAAATCATTTGTTGGTCTAACCCTCAAAAGGCACATCTAGGGATCATGGTTGATAAGTGTATGAAGTTTGGTGAAGCTAGCATGTATAGTTTAGGAGATATGCTCCGGACAAAGGACTTGGTCATAGAGTCACTGTTTTAGTCATGTTTCCATGGAAACCGCAAAAAATAAAAATCATTTGTTGGTCTAACCCTCAAAAGGCACATCTAAGGATCATGGTTAATAAGTGTATGAAGTTTGGTGAAGCTAGCATGTATAGTTTAGGAGATATGCTCCGGACAAAGATTTGTGACGGACGGACAGACGGACAGACAGACAGACAGACGGACAGACAGACGGACAGACGGACAGACGGACGGACAGAATGAACGCTATATACCCCCGCTTACGCTGTAAGGCGGGGGTATAAATATAACTTAGGTTGTTTTTTTAATAGAGATTTCAGTCTTCTGTAGGTAGGTTCAGGGAACAGAGAGAAGGGGCACAGCTCATCCCAGAGGGAATGTTTACGCCAATAATTGTTATCTATTGATGTATATTGGACAAATATAGTTTGGGATATATGAACATTATGGAATTGTGAATAATGATATGTTGATTTGCACTGATTATAAGATACCAATATTCTGGACTTAGTTTGGCCAGTATTTTGATGTGATTGGTACTTTTAAGATTCCATGATGTAACTGCTACCTTTTGATCACCTTGGCAAGTGAAAAGTCACAATTGTACAAACGGTTTATCATGCAAAAGAACTTGTCACACACTCTACTTTAATGAATGAAAGCTGACATTATAGCATTGCATGTGAAATAAATAAGACACATCTGCTGTGTCAATGAATTGAAAACGCCTTAACATTCCCTTCAAAATGCCAAAGGAATTTTCAATAAGCATCCTAGTGCCTCACAGACATTTATTATATTTTATTTGTTGCCTTGATAGGTTGCCATTGTCTGTGTATAGTGTAAGCAACCATCTCCGGGAAGTAAAGGCACCATCTAGAAAAATCAGGAACTGTTCGCATAACTGTGGACTACATTCCCACAAGGGAGAGTTTCTTAGGACAAGGCCATCATGAACTCGTCCTGGCCAACCAGCACAGACATCTGTGTACCTCAAGTCCTCTCTATAAACAGCTTGCGAAATGATAGAATGGTATATTTTCCTGTTGAGGTAGTCTGGCTCATGATTTTGAGGAGCCTTCATCCTGATTAGGGACCCATTTACAGCACCTAAAACACCTGAGAAGCCTTTCTTTTCATCAAATACATGGGTCACTATGTTGTATTCTGAATGCACTGACCAGGTTATCGTTCCTTCAATTGGGTGTGCATCACATCAAGTATCCTTCTATTGTGACTTACAAATGTTGACTCTGACACGTCATAATGGTTGGTAATTGATCATACACACTCCTATAAGACCTTGTAACATAAGTGAATGAGAACGTCTTGTTCCAGAGGAACCTGAACCCAACCATATTTATACCAACTTCCATACTTCACGTGTTTATAGCCCAACTTCCATACTTCACGTGTTTATAGCCCAACTTCCATACTTCATGTGTTTATACCCCAACTTCCATACTTCACATGTTTATACCCCAACTTCCATACTTCATGTGTTTATACCCCAACTTCCATACTTCATGTGTTTATACCCCAACTTCCATACTTCATGTGTTTTGTTCCGCTCATGGCTCAGACAATATTTGTTTAAATGTTATGAAACCTGGCATATGTCATTATCATGATCCATAGGTAAGCCTTTAGTACATTTTGGTCATGTACCTTAAAAATTCTTAAGATTTTTAACTTCTTAATATGTGATTATCATATCAAATCACTATGATGTGAAGATTAACCTTTGCACTCTTCGGTTCATTGCCCTTGAAGATTTTTAGAACTAAAACATCTTTCTTAAAGCACTGACTTGGAAGAAATCATGTGGTCCTGATCTTATCTCCAAAATAGACATATTAGCTTCACAAACCTCAGAACACCGTCAGTCATATAATCATTATATGTGCCTGCTGTGGGTAAGGCCTATGTATTTTGATTGAATCTTAAATGAATAAAAAAGGAGACTTTAAATGTATACCATGATAAAGTAAAAATGCATTCATTCACATTTGAAAGATACAATTTAGACTGTACTAATCCATATCTTTGTGTTATTAGTAATGGTATCCAAAACCTAATTTGATATTCAACTGATGATCTAAGATGTAGGCTGTCAAACATTTCTAATGAACTGAATCTAAAACACTATAAACCATCAGACATCATGTTGATCCCATCACTAGAAGAGTATATAATGTATGTATTGAACATTCTTTTAACTGTTATTTTCAAAATAGAAGCTTTTCTTTAAAGTTTCAGGTCACATGACACAAACTGGGCATGGCCTCACCTTTACCATTCTCTCCCCACAGAGGTAGCTCAATCATAAATTCCTATACAACCTTAATACGACGGTTTCTTGGGTTTCAGGCAGTGTCCCCTAGCGGGACAATATTGCAACTTAAACTACCTGGCAATATTTCAGCCAATGAAACACCGAATGCATGAAAAAAACCCATATTTGTTGTCACATAGGCCTATGCAATGATGCAGTCGCAATATGAGGCATATGTGTTATGTAAAGACGACTCAAAGTGCAAGGTGCATATTCGAATAAAGTTTAGCTTTTTTCCGGAAATAACTTAGGCGCTTTGCATTTGAACTTTTGAAACGGCGTCACTGATTGCACAACCTACTATGATTGCATCCAATCAGCGTTCTACATTTTGTGCCCGAAAAACCTTCCCATTAAGAAAGAGGGTGTATAGAAATTTATGACGGAGATACCTCTGTGGGGAGAGAATGAACCCTCACAGGTGATTTCATAACCAAATAACCTTGTCACCTACAGTTTCCCCTTAAATTGAAGAGGAATAGCAAGGAAAATAATTATTTAAAATGTAATGTAGCAAAGACAAAGGCTCTTCCTAACACACTTCTATAAAGTATAAAATATAAAGAATCTCTCGTTTATTTGGAAGAGCAATTATAAAGTACTAATACAATTTCAACTACATGTTTTGTTTCAGTAATGATTTTGACAGGCAAATATCCACACATGATCGCTGAAGTAAGTTCTACCAATTTGCTCTGTAACTTTCAAGCTGACATTACATTTTATTTTTTTCTTATTTCATTTTAACAAAAAGTAGCGGTGGAAAAAGTTAACAAAATGTGAATTCATTTACCTATTAGGATCAATTTAAGTTGCAGAACAGTTAACAGAATTGTATAAATTTAAACCCATTTTGCTATTTCAACCAGCATTACTAAGAATGAACAATAAAAGCACAAAGGTAAATATTATAACCAATAGTAATTCAGGACAAAAGGTATCAAATAAAAAAAAAAGAAGTTTTTGATAGAGGGAAAAAACTTCTTTGAGAAAGTCTGTAACAAATTATTTGATAAACAAGTCTTTCGTTTTCAATAAACAGCTATTTGTGATTGTATTGTTTATATATTTCTCGCATATATTACATACATTTGTTGAGTATATATAAATGAATTTATCTTTGTGTCTCTAGTTTGTGTATTCAGAAGTAATAGAGTAACAAAAGATAAAACTATTGAAAAATAATATTTGTATCTTTTTACTTATCTATTGTTTTAGTATTTTCTTATATGTCATTGTTAAATCCCATCATTTTCAATAACGCTTTTGAGCTTTAAAGCCTGCAATTACATCTCATTCATCTTCATGTAATAGAATGACAGTTGGGGTATGAAAATTGTGAAACGTCTGGTTATATGACATCTAATGACATAACAGTTTGTCCTTTATTACTATCAGCGACAGAATGAGTAGCTTGATGACTAATGAGTTTGTTTATGACAGTAACATCAAATTGTCTCGATCTTTCTATCATAGAGCTTAGTGAACAAATGACAGTTTAGAACATACATCTCAATTCGACTAATGAAATTAGGAAAATGGATGTAAGATATGATGAGAAACAATCGTTGAAAGATCATGAAGGATATCAACCAAATAACTTGTTTATACATGGATGTAGTCAGCAGTTTTGTTATTTTCATTTTTGAACATGTTCAGAATAACGGCTAAGCAGTATACTCCATTTGAAAAAAGTAGTATATATTTGGCAGCTACAATCGACATCATTTGTGACTATCCCAATAATTACCGTATTCGACGTGATAAGCGCCCCGAAAAATTGGTAAAAGGGGGAGCTTATTAAAAGGATAAAAATTGTCCTCAAGTTTAGTCTTCAAAGTGTTTTCTTACGATACACATGTCTTTGAAATATGGTTTTGTAACTTTTATCATTTTGATGGTGGCTGGGGGTCTTGAAATACAATGTATTCTTCACTTTAGTGGAAGTAAAAGACTTATTGAAAGACTGAAAAAACCTTCTTCAATGAATCAGCATGCAAGGTAAGCAATGTTGAGAGGTGGGCGCTAAATCAGGACGCATATTGTTCAGTCAAAAACGTGGTGGGTGGGCGCTTATAGGGGAGTGGGCGGTTATTAAGTCGAATATGGTAACTCTTTTTAGATGGTATAAAATGAGAGATAAAAAAAGATAAATTATTTTTGCGTTGATAGTTACGAACAGACAGGCATACACAAAGCCAACTGTTTCTAACTAAAGGAAGGTTTTACTTGTCATACAAGTTTTATACCCTTTTGAACAAATACATGATGTTTTGTCTTTAATTCTATCTTGACCTAAAACGATAATTTGTGCTCAGAGACGCAAACACAAACAATTAAATACTCTTTCTTCAATTACACCTGTCTGCATTCGGAGCCTAGGTTTGCACAAAGAATTAAACGCTGAGCATTCATCACGCTTCACTAGTAAAAAACTTCCAGTTAAAAACCCTACAGTATAGAGTCCCTTTTAGTATCAGGATTTTTTGATAACTGAAACTTTGGTGATGACATAATGGCTAACGGAGAGTTTTTTGTGAAAGTATCAATGGAGACATGGCCTCGAACATGTGACCTGTTGGTTTAAGAACAAGTATACTAACAATTTAACAACAACGACCATTTGAAATGTCAGGATGTTTTTCATGACGATTGATTATCGCATAATGTACAACATTACTTTGAGTTGTACTTTACATATTGATATTTTAATAAATCTTTGGCGAAACTTGTAATATAGACATATTAACATTGTGACAGACTGGGGTCAAATAGAAAATGGCCACTTAATCTTTTGTGGTAGCTTGAGTTACATCACAATTTTTAATCATATTCAGAAACATTACGATTCAAAGAAAGATCAATAGCAATTTCATTTTGTATTTGGATTGATGTAGTGTTTAGCTAGTGTAAAATAGTTACTGACCTCAAACTTGGGTTCAAGTAAGATCAACTCTCACACACATGTGAAACATGAACACCTGAATCTAACCGCCTCGGCGTATCTGGGTTCATCTGACTTGGACACCTCGTTCTCGGTCGGTAACTTTTACATACAACAACTTTGCACATTACAAGGAAGCTCTTCCAGTACGGTCTGTATCAATGGGGACAAAGGAGTCACACCCCAACTATTTCATGACGAGAATTTTAATGTAAGTTAGGAGTAATGGCCACTGTAACTGCCCAAACCTATATATATGAATCATTTAATGTATGAAATAAATAAGTTTCTACTAAACAATCACTTTGTCGCCTCACCCTCCACAGAATCTACTG
This sequence comes from Phorcus lineatus, assembly GCA_921293015.1. Taxonomy (NCBI): domain Eukaryota; kingdom Metazoa; phylum Mollusca; class Gastropoda; order Trochida; family Trochidae; genus Phorcus; species Phorcus lineatus. Next base: position 13,809,942 of record OV121090.1, read on the forward strand.
AATGAAAACTTTTGAAAATTCCGCTATTCAGAGAGATTCCGCATCAGAAAGCAAAACTTTTGTTAAGTCTTGTTGCAATTCTTTTAATTACTCGGGAATTATTGTTATTGAAACTTAATTTGGTTTTCCATTTTAGATTGCTAACATTATGAATGGGAAAATAACTGAAATTCCAGTAGAGTTGCCTAGAGTACAATTTTAAACTGGAGTTTCCTCCAAACTCTATATGTCCCTTCTTATCCTAATACATCCTCTCCCAACTCTTACTTCAGGGCAATTTACAAGCACTAACAAAACAGTACACTCCGTTGCAATATTAATTTGTAATTTTGTCCATAACTTATTAATTGCTGAACCAAAATTGGTTGATATTTAACTGAGATATTCATCATAATCTATTTCCAATATGTGTGACTATATTAATAACAATCAAGTTCATAAAGGACTGAAAAATGTGGTCTCAATGTCTTAAAATGTTTATTATACACATATTTAAGAGTGTCATTTCATATAATCATTAAATAACATGACTAATGAATAAACTGGCAATTGTACCAATATATGAATCTGTGCAAAAAAAATTAAGGTTTTTAATATGAAGAGCATACAAAAGAGAAATTGGCCCTGCAGCTCGTTGCTTAGGTTGAAAAATTACATGTCAAATGATAAGACATTGCCTAGGTGGTGTCTATCATAGTTATGCCACAAAGTTTTCAACTTAAAATTTTCATTGGTGAAGTCATGTTTACAAAAAAAGGTTTCAGTGAGTAAGACCTTTGCTTTCCAAATAGTATCAATTAGGTTTAAGGCCTCTATTACAGACTTGTGAAATTTTACTTGTAGAAGCAGCTCTCATGAAAGGAAAGACTCTCCTAAATAGCATTAACAGGAGCTTGAAATATTCTATTTCCTTTGCATTAAGGGAACTCTACAAACTTAAACGCACTAGTGCACACCAATATTTCTTTAACACAACGAAAGCACAGATACAGCATATCTCTCGATATTATTCTAGATCCTCACTAAAGCAATCTACCTCGTAAGTTATTTAACGAATATTTACGTATTCAGGTAGTAAAGTTGATTTTTAAAGACCGGAAGTATTTAATGTTACGCTACAATAAATCCGCATGAACTACGATATCGGAAATATGAAGATTTTGCTTATAGTCAAAAAAGCGGAAACGGCAGCCGCTTTGGTTAATCTAATAGCAATGCTAATGCTGTGTTATTAAATCGGTTTATTTACAACATGGGTTTCATAAAACATAATTCATTATTTGTTCTCAGTTCAGAGTTTAGGTAAATTCAACAGCTGCACATAATAATAGTTCAGCCGCTTTAAACTGTCTATAATTAATCCGTTTTGTGCACAGCTAACCTTAGATTTGTTATATGTCCAAGCCGACAGCGGCTGACTAAATTTTTTCATTGTTGATTGCAGGTCAATTGTAAAGAATTTTAAGTATTTTATTGCATCGATAGAAAGCTTAAGTGAATGCATAAGTCCTCTTAAACCTTAAAAAAGCCAATTTAAACCGTAAAAGCGTGCACTAGTGCCTTTAAGTCTCCATAAAACATGAACGTTACTCTAAACATATGAGCTGATTTTGTCATCTACATTTGGTTATGGTTGCATAAATTTCCAAAAGTTACATCCCAGCCACACTTATTCATTCAGGGTTAATTGCTATTCTACAAACTTGGATCCCAATGAAATATAAACTTTGAGGGGGTAGCTGTTCTAGACAAGAAGTGATAAATGTGAAAAGTTTAAAGATGATGCCAGACAGATTTGGCTCCTACTGCCTCAAACTAAAGTCACAAATAAATAATTCATTATCACCATTTGCCATTTTAATTTAAGAGCCAGCAAATAAAAATTAAAACCTCAAAAGGAAAATCTTTACAGACAAATGACAGGTGATTGAAAGGTAGACATGTCAAAGCCAATCGTGCTTTCCAGTCTTTTGTGACTGAAATATATTGTTAAGTTGAATTTGGCTTTTAAGATAATATCTTTTAATATAAATTCATCTGATAAAATGGATATATAATTTGTAATAACAATTGCAATTTTCAGTGACTTGTCAATAGTTCTGAGTTTACAAAGTTATATGTGCCACGTTAAAATCATAGGCTCACATTTGCTAGGCAAATTGTTCATCACTCACATCAATCCTTACACTGGCGTTTGCAACTATTTTCAGAACTTTTTCATCCATGTTAGCCTTCAATATTGAAATTCAAAACCTCTACCCTTCCCTGTTGTGGTACAACAGGTCTTTCTGCTATTCTCAAAAGCTGTGACCTAGAACACATGAAATTTCCCAGCTGATTATGCAGTGAAAATAGCTCCTACAGGCTATAAAATCCTAAGCCTGTAAGCAGCCTCACCTAAACTGTAAAACGGGCATATAAAGGAAAATTATTGCAAACTCGACAGGAAAGATGGGTGTAAGAGATCGAGTTTTTGCTCAGGAAGAATAATTAGTTCAATGGAGTGGCTTTACAAAAGTTAGCATATGAGTTTAATCAATTTGTTTCATCATATTGACCCCTTGCAAACTGTGAAGTTGATGGAAAAGCCTTGGATGGTTTGTTTCAAACAGTGAAGTTGATGGAGTAGGCTAAGATTGACAGTGCCAAACTTTCAAGTTGATAGAGTAGCTTAGGAGGAACACTGCCAAACTGTCACAGTTTTGTCCTGTCCACCAGACACCAGACAACCATCCTCACCGACATCGATACTTGTCACCGCATCTGGAAATATAAATACCGTATCAAACTTTTTATAAAGAGGTTTAATGACAAATATGTTTTTCAACTGTGCCACTGGTTATATTGTTACTTTCACAAGTGACTTTTAATCCATGACTGATTACTGAGTTAATTTTCTTTGCTGTATCCTAAGATGGTTCTGGAAATGACATCAATCAATCTTATTTCTATGGCGGCCATAGACCCAGTGTACATTTAAAATTCATTGAACTGTGCATTTACATAATAACAAAATGATGAATAGTAAGTTAATTTACATAAGAGACAAACAGATAACAAAATATATCGAAGACATTTTGTATATATATTGATAAATAACAAGGCACATATATTGATCAAATTCAATTCAATTATCTAAAACAGATCCTGCATGTGCACTTACTGCTCTAGATGATATGTCGGTATACTGACATAAAGTCCTGGATGTTCAACTACAAACTGAATCTTAACACTTGTGAAACTGAGTTTGTACACCTAAGAATACATCACAGTCTGATATCAAGTTGTTTGAGTTTGATGACTCTGTCATCCATCCATCACAGAAAGTAAAAGATCTGGGCGTTGTGGTGGATTGTGCTTTCTCCCAAGATGATCATATCAGCAACATAATCAAGACCTGTTCCATAGCTCTGAGTAACATCAGCAGCATCCGTCAGAATCTGACAAAGGAATCCTGCATCTCGTTTGTGCGTTCTTTAGTTATCTCGAAACTAGACTATTGTAATAGTCTATTGGTCAGTGTAACTACCTGTCATCTCAACAGACTGCAATGTGTTCAAAACACTGCTGCAAGAATTGTTAGTCCCTCTGGCAGATCTAGCCACATCACTCCTATCCTACAGAACCTTCACTGGCTCCCTTAACTTCAAGCTCCTGTGTATCGTCTTTTGCTGTCTTTCTACTCAGGAACCCGCCTACCTTAACAACCTTCTCAACACCTACTCTCCATCAAGAACTCTTCGTTCTCAGAGCCGCATTCTCCTGGTCATTCCAAGAGTCAGAACAACACGCTATGGAGAGAGAAATCCCACATTTGTCGCCGCTTCTCTTTGGAATAGTCATTCTCAACACATCAGAGATTGTGAAACTCTCGGCTTTTTCAAATCTCAACTAGAGACATTCCTTTCCATTAATCATTCTCATAAATTTCATGTTGGCACTTTGATCATGTAATGTGAATGGTTATATGCACAGTACAAGTATTTTTTTAATATTATTATTATTAGTAGTTTTTTATCATTATTTTATTTTGTTTCACTTTTTTTTTCAGGTATACATACAGAAGGAGATATATTGCGACATAAAAGCACACACATCATTCAATATAATGCAGAATCAAAGGATAAATACATTCTCATAAAGAAACGAAAGTTGTCAAATATCTATTCCTTGGTTCCAAATAAAATATGTAAAACAGACTAAAATTTCAGATTTGCAGAAAAAGATATTACTAAAAAGAAAGTTTTGACAAAGTATCACACCAGGAAACAAGAAAGACAACAATGAAACATAATGATACCCTATCTTTGAAAGCTTATCAAATGATTTGTATGTTAGATTACCTTCAGAAATATAAATCAACATTCAAACTTTTTTCAGCGCATGGTCCAGTGTTGCTTTAATAGAAAAGTTTATAAGCTTATAGAGTACTTTCGTTTTAAAATTTTTTCTATATCTATGTGATGAGTCTACACAAAAAAGGAATAAATGGTGACTATTTGATACATTTGTTACGTAGTATTAATGATGTACCTGTATATTTTTTTAAAGTTAAGTCTTATTAAAAAAATCTTAACATAGGCCAGAAAAAAAACATTCACAATTTTGTTTGTCTTCATATTATTGTTCTTGCACCAACTTAACTGAACATGCAATCTGTGAATTACCTACGAGGGCAATCATACAAAGGGTCATATTATCCATACGATGCCCTAGGGCAAAATATCACTTTTTCATTGTGATGTCACATCAATAACAATGCTTTGATGTCACAGTTTGCCTATGACGTTGTGTTCCAAATCCACCTATGCTTATGCTTGGATGTTGATTTTAATTAGTTTCTTTGATTTCTCAACTTCGGTAATACACAGAATATCATACTCTTGTCCATGAAATACTATGTTTATGACACTCGTGCCTTAATATCAGTATATACCTCATTATCGCTCGGGAAATACTAATAATAAGCACTTGTGTCGTAATCATAGTATGTCATGGACACTCATATAATATCATCCTCTATATCTTTCTCATTATCCTCTGAGTTTGATTAAAATACACTCTTGTACTAAAGCATTTCTATTTCTTCTTTTACAAATATTTTAATCTATTTTTTCTCTCAATCCTTCGCCTGAAGCAATCCTCCAGGCATTTGAAGGTGAAAATTCATTGATTTATGCACACAAAATGAACAACATCTACAATTAATTCAGTTGAAATATGTCCCATATCTAAATATCTTTATAATAAAGTTCCCAAAAAACTAAAGATTTCATTCTTACAATTCTATTCATTTTATTCTATTCATTTCATTGTGTTTCATTGTTTTCAGAATTCGGAATAAGGGTCCTACATCTCCTACCCTCCAAATTCTAGGACCAGCTGCCACTAGTCACTTCCCCCCATTAAACATTTTGTCCAATTTTTGAATGAGATTAAATGCAAAACTTCAATTAAATGTTTTTTGAATATTGGTTCATTTCACAGCACACCATGAATATGGGAATGCCAAAAACATGCCTTGAGTCCCCAGACAAGCCACGGCCACCAACTAAGCCTTAGCCCATGCAGATATATATACTTTTGTTTGTTGGAACCATAGCCTCGCTATACTGAAACACAGTGGAAAAATCTCCAGGTCCCTACTCCTACTACCCCTACTGTAGTTCAAGTAATCAAAACAAACTTGAAAAAATCCAAAATGCAGCCCTCAGGATGATTTGTGGTGCTCTAAAGACAACGCCAGTCTCAGCACTTGAAATAGAAACAGATATCACCCCTTTGAATCTTTATATTGAATCAGCTGTCCTGAACAAACGTATCAAACAGCATTTCCAACCAAAGAAGTCACCAGGAGTCATCAAGGATAATCCAGCGCCCAATAGCTTCTTCCAGAGATCAGAGCTACTTCTGAAGCAAAGGAACATTGTCCTACCAAGTAAAAAGAAAGTTGACTTCCAACAAACAGCCATCATGAATGACCAACCACCATGGATGTGGTCTCCTCCTTCCATAGAGTTGAATCTCCCAGACAAGGCATCCAAAAGGGAAATTCCAGAGCGATTGCATCAACTCTCTCTGGAACTCATTCATGAGAAGTATCAAGACCATTCAAAGATTTACACAGATGGTTCTCTCGACCTTTCTGCTGAGCGAGCAGGAGCGGGAATATATTTTCATTACTCTGGTGAAGAATGCATTATCCCACTTCCTCCCAGTTCCATCTTAGAGGCAGAGCTAGTTGCCATTGAAAGAGCTCTTCAAACAATAACAACAGCAGATGCACCTGATGCCAAATATGTTATTCTCACAGACTCAAAGTCCTCGCTGCTAACCCTTTCATCCTATAAGCCAACTGACTACTTCCACCTCTGCAGTAGGATCAATCAACTGCTGTCAGCAAATAAAGGAATGGTGACTCTCCAATGGATCCCTAGCCATGTTGGCACCTCAGGGAACGAAAAGGCAGATGTCCTGGCCAAGATGGCGGCAAACTGTGGACCAGTCAACAAACCAGTCGTAACCATTCCGCTGTTAATGGGTGTAGTGAAGTCATCAACCAAACAGCTATGGGTAGAAAATTGGAACAATGGGTTAACCGGAAGACAATACCATCAAATACAGTCTAAACCAAGCAGTGTTCGTTACACAAATGTGAATCGCAGGGATCAAGTCCTCCTCAGCCGAATAAAGTTAAATCACTATCCTTGCCAAAGCTTTCTGCACAAATTCAATCTAGCCACCAGTGCTGCCTGTCTACTGTGTGACTCAGGGGAGGAAACCATCCACCATATCATCTTTGATTGTCAAGAACTTCAAGATGCAAGGACATTTGACACTAGTGCTACCCTGTCTGAACTTCTGACAAATCAAAACAACTCATGGAAAGCTATTGTGGACCTATTCAGAGAGAGGGAAAAGAGGATACGTGCCAGAGCGAACAATGGCTGATGCACGAACCTACTCAATAATAATAATATGTAACAAACATTTACTAGCACTAAAGGGTTTATGGCAATGCTTCAAAACCATCTCCAAAATTAATGAGTGCTCATTTCATGGCTTTCTGGTAATGTTTCCAAACCATCTCCATAAAATAAAGTTTACGAGGGCTTGAAAAGGTTTTATGGATTTCTGGCAATGCTTCAAAACCATCTCAAAAAGTTAAAGGCAATGCTTCCGTACCATCTCCACAAATAAAGTTTACGAGGGCCTGAAGGTTTTGTTGCTTTCTGGCAATGCTTCCAAATCCTTTCTGCTAGCGAAGATGGTCTGATAGTACTCCGGTAATGGTAAAATTTGTGTTATGCCAATGTTTCTGCAACATATTTTCTAGGTGTTTTTTTTAAGGGGTTCATAGCTTGTACTTCCCTAAGCTCAGACTACAAGATGTCTGAAATCTGTTGTGACGGATTAGTTCTAATTTGATTGAATATCAAAATCATCAGTACAGAAATTCCCAATATGACATGACAATATCAAAATTGGCACTGCACCCCTTCTGATAGGATAGAAGACATGTGAGAAGAAACTGATGAATAGTTTTTCTGTAATTGGTGGAACTAATTCTGAGATTTGGTAATGACTATGTACACAAAATACAATTTTTAACATGAAAATTTGCATTGCATCCCTCCTTATAGAAGGCATATGCTTAATTTGAAAAGAATAGAATGAATAGTTTTTCTGCAATCGGTCAGACAAAAACCGTCCGTCCAAGGACGGATGCATTGACAGATGGAATCATTGGTATTATTAATATATGAACTCTCGACCGTTGGTGGGTACAGATAGATACAGAGATACAAATGGTAGGGAACTAAACAACAAAAGTCCCTTTTTACAGTCCCTGATTACAGGTAGATTATTTCAATTCTAATGTTCACGGCTTAATAAAACCTTTGTGACAGTTATTGGCTATCTTGCATTTTTTTTATCACGAATATGATTCTAAAACTTTTTATATCAAATCCTCTGTTGCTTAGTAATCACAACTTTTAGACACTGTTTTCAGCTTTAAGCTTTTGTATTAAAATATCTTACATAGTTAAAGTAATTACTTTAAAATTTGTTCAGATAATAATTTACACTATACCCCAAACAGTTTACTTGATGAAAGAAATTATTTTAAAACAATGTTTCAAGTTTCAAAGAAAAATACTGTCCTAAAAGAAACTTTTGCAAAGAATTAATTTTTTGTCTTCTATGTTGGTGTTGCTCACCCTTGTGTGCCCTCTGTTGTTGAAGGAGCTGTCCCTTGTCCATGTCCCACACTTGAAGATAACCAGCTGAGTTACCGCAAGCAACCCAAGGTCCAGCCCACTGCATGCATCTGTCAGTCAGTCACAACATTTAAATAAATACTTACAATGTGCTGAATCTCTTCTGCAAGTTTACAATTACAACATCGTTTTGCAAAAAATAGAAAATATAAATTTGTAAATAGTTTATTTCAACACAACTGTTTTCTCACTAATGAGGTGCAATTGCTGTCTTCCCTTGTCAAATCAAATACTTGCAAAGAAATATTCAGTGCTTATCCTTCAACTGCAAATCACTTAATACATTAAAAAAATAAATAAAACATTGAAATTTCGAAAGTTCATTTCGAACAATCTTCTTCCCCTTTCCTTCCAACCCCACCTTTCCATACTAGTCTAATTCATCTCACCAATCATCAATAACTATGCAAACTGCGAGGGTTTGGTCAGCTGTTTAAACAGTGGTTACCAGTTGATTTTATGATTTTGCTTCATAATTAGCAATTTTCATTTGCACCCCTGCTATGCCATGTGCCCCCTGCCACACCCTCACTTTTGGAAAGAGGACAATGAAAACTAAATATCTCAGTCTCCATCTTACAAAGATGATATTCTTAAAAATTGAGAATCCTAGCAAAATGACTAGAATTCAAGATACCCTCATATGCACTAAAAATCAAATTGTTTCTAAAAATAGAAAAAAACAGATTACCGGTAACCAATAGCAATAGGCACCCCTCCACCACTAGGTGTAAACAAATACCAAGCTTTGTAAAGAAATATGGCTTTTGAGATATGGCCCGGAAACAAAAGCATACGGCCTATACCCTTACATATGCATATATTTTTTTAAAAATCAAGGAAACAGGAAAAATAGAGCCATTGGCTCTGTAGCTCATCAGTCTTTCATGATAAATTGTATTAAAACAAAGACTTGCATATAAAAATACCAGCTTTATAACATGCAAAGAGTCATTATAAAACACAACAATCATAACAATGTGGTAAAAATTGTCTACTCAAGATATCAGTGTTCAATTGCTGTGTTTAACTCATGTATAGTTTCACACTAAAACATCTGTTTTCAAATCAATAAGTGCATTAAGAACAACTAAAAACATTTGACAAAATGCAAAACTGCTTACCTACTAACCACAATTGGAATAGCAATCTGAACAACAGGCAGAAAGTTGGTTTTATGCCATAGTTTGCATTTTATTTGTAGTACAGACACATTTTGGGCTCGTTTGAATCTATATAAAGTTGAACTTAAAACTATGCTTTTTCAAAGACCTAGCCATATTTGTTTGTACCCTAACCATGCTATTTGTACCCCTGCTATGCCATCTGCCCCCATGTCATACCCTCACTTTTGGCAAGAGGACAACTACAGATATCACTCTCCACCTATCCATGCTATTTGCATCTCTGCCATGCCCTCCCTTTTACACATCTCAGTCACCATTTTACAAAAATGATAATCTCAAAATATTAAGTTTCTAGTGTTTCTTGATAATAGAGAAAAGAAGATTTAAGGATTGGACAACCTGCAATGCCCATATTGGAGTGGAGGTTCAAGACCAAATCTTACACATTAGTCTCCATGTAACAGAGAGGTTAATCTGAAAATTTGAGCTTCCTATGCCACCTAGTTTTGATTCCTGTTAATCACCTGTAATAAGCAGACCTGCCATGCCCAGATTATTAGGTTTAGGATAAGGATTTTACACATTAAAGTCTCTATCTTATATAGTAATAATTTAAAAATTTGAGATTCTAGCATGGAATGCATTTCTTAGAACTAGATGAGCATTTATACAACAACACAAAAACAGAGCAGCCCGAGACTGAGGGTCACACCTTCCCCTGTTTTACTTTCTTCACAACAATAATAGAATGGGTACTTTTTCTAAAGACAATTGATCATTATAGTCAAGATATCGCACTTATAACTAATAGCATATTGATGTCATGACTTCATTGGGAATGAGTTTCACACAATTTTGATTTCTTTTTTTATTGAATTCAGAATATTTTACTTTGAACTTTGACCTTGAATGTGAATGTCCAAAGAAATCCAAGAGGGTATAATCACTAAATGATTAATCTATGTTCTCAAAAAGTTATTTGACTTTGAACTTTGACATTCAAGGTCACACAATCTACTATCACTTTTCATTGGGTGTAACAATCAAGCAATGTTTATAAGTGTAAATAGTTAAATAAAGCATTTTTGCAAAACCATTCTTAAAGGCACTAGTGCACGCTTTTACGGTTTAAACTGGCTATTTTCAAGGTTTAAGAGGACTTATGCATTCACTTAAGCTTTCTATCGATGCAATGAAATACTTAAAATTATTTACAATTGACCTGCAATCATCAATGAAAAAATTTAGACAGCCGCTGTTGGTTTGTACATACAAAAAATCTATGGTTAGCTGTGCACAAAACGGATAAATAATAGACAGTTGAACGCGGCTCACCTAGTATTATGTGCAGCTGTTGAGTTTACCTAAACTCTGAACTGAGAACAAAGAATGAATTATGTTTTATGAAAGCAATGTTGTAAATAAACCAATTTAATAACACAGCATTAGCATTGCTATTAGATTGACCAAGCGGCTGCCATTTCCGCTTTTTTGGTTATAAACAAAATCTTAATATTTCCGATATCGTAGTTCATGCAGATTTAAAGGGGGTCTGCAACCTTAATTTTTAACTTCCAGTGTTTAATTAGCGAGGCACCGCAAGAGTCGTAAATCTCAATCAGCACGCCCTCTACTCAGCGGTGTTTTTACTGCGCAGCTACTCGCGCGGTTTCCCTTCTCGCGCGAATTACCCAACCGGATACGTGTGTGAGAATGTCGTTGTAAACAAATCGTTCTACAACTCAAATCCCACATGAGATATAAGAAAAAATTTATAAATCTTTGTAAAGTAATATCTTTTTTAGTTTTATTAGATTTGCCTCACCTTTTACAAAATTAGATAAAAAAAATTCTGGTGCTCATGTATTATGCAGTTGTTTACATTTTAAGATTGGACACTACAAACTTCACAATATTTCTTTCGATATTTTTTAAAATTAGGTTTTGACTTTTGTGGATATTTTTTGGATTTTCGTCACTATTACTCAATTCCTAACTATTTGAAATTTCTTATCTATGGCAGATAGGGGTTTGAGGTAGGTTTTTTTATATTTGGCAGAAAATTTAACCTTGATTAAACAACTGTAAAATCAATGCACTTTTAATATTGATACAATTCTCATATAATTATCCAACTTTTTACAAGCATTATTGAACACCAAATTGACATTTAACAAAGACACAATCATTTTTCAGAAATTTAAGACACGTTTGCCATAATTTGAAAATATCACTGATGATTATAAAAAAATGAATATGTGAAGGATGTACTGGTCACTAGTTATAAAGTTTAACTAAAAGGGTTACCTTGATGATAGGGTGTTTTAAACTGTTATTCTGGGTCCGATTTAGTATGTCTTACAACACTGTGTAAAAATCGCATTTGAGTTGACTGTTCATCAGAAAAATTTGAAGGTATAATCTCATGATGATACAATCGAAAATTGATTTAATATTTTCATTATTTCATAGTCATCGACAATGGATTCACCTCGTACATCATAGTTGCGATATGGGATTTCTGATTACGAATGGATAAGAATAAGAATGACTTGAAAAATGATGTAAACATACCTGGCAGTGATTGTTAACGTACATGTATTTACCAGTCTTACAGAGAAAAGGGCACCAACAATCTGAGCCATAATTAATGATAGATACTCTTTAGTAAATGACAATAAAAATTATCTCGTCCTAATCCCGGATTAACAAATAGTTACTTTGTTTTGATTTTTTTTCGCCGATTCACAGTAAATGAACACATGCTTTTGACATTTAAAAGATAGTGAAAATATAATATAGAGTTGGATTCATCTTGAACATATTCAAAACCGCATAATTTACATTTTGTTATAGATATATCTTATTCCACGTAGTTTCTCAGACATTTTACAATGCATGAACGGTAAAGCTTAAATCAACAATGAAGTTATCTAACTAATCAAGCAGCCAGCCAGGCATAGAGCAATAAAGCACAGCTGTCTTCGGAACAGGAAATGATAATATGGATATTATGTAAGAGATCGATCACATACGTTGTTTATAACACTTCAAGGAAGTTATATAGTACTTGGAAAGTCTGGTCTAAACAGTCACTGTAATCTGGCTCTACTCCCATGTTTTCAGTTAGCGAGCTTGAATAAACATTGTCAATTCACTTCCTCTCTAATTCTGTTTTATTTGTATATGGTTGTATGTGGGCGTAAGGCACCTTACTGAAATACAAGAATTGAAATATTTATTCATAACTAGTGAAACAATTTTAAAGTGACACAGAGTATGTTTCGAAATTGTTTATGTCGCATAATTAGTAATCAATGGACCATGTGTCCTTTGTAAAGTTCAAGTCATGTCGAAATAAATGAATTTTCATCACCTAATTGCCAAAATTGTGATATTTACTTATTTTCAATAATTATCGGCAAAAGGCAATATACGGCTATTTTAGTCGACCGACTGCAGGTGTTCTTACAGCGACATGTGATAGTAGAAAAGCTAGCCATTTTTGACTGCAGGCATCATGTTGTTGTTGTTTAGGAGTTTAACGTCTGCCTCCACCTGTAGGTGATTTTGCCGACGTGGCTATGTTACATATTAATAAAATGGGGGAAGCGAGGGATAAATTTAGAATTAAGTAACATAGCCCGGGGAGATAAAGTTATAAATGGTAAAAAATAGGTAAGAATTTAGAATAGAAAAATGAGGGGGGTGGGAGATATAAAAAAATATATAAATAAGATAAATAAAATAAATTAATATCAAATGAAAACAGGCATCGTGTCACACGACATTGTTTATAAACAGAAGAACGAAAATGAATAGGCCGATCAACGATTGCATGTCATAAAGGGGATTCCCGTCACAATGACCGCACCTGGCCGGCGCCCAGTCCGTGTCACGTGACCTCTTTCCCGGCTAAGGCAATTACGTAACTGCTGGTCAGTTAGGTCTGAAAGGCTAGGGTTGTTGTTCCCCTTTAAAGTTACGTTACATTAAATACTTCCGGTCTTTAAAAATCAACTTTACTACCTGAATGTAAATAACTTATGAGGTAGATTACTTGAGTGAGGATCTTGAATAATAGAGATATGCAGTATCTGTGCATTCGTTGTGTTTATGAAATATTGGTGTGCACTAGTGCGTTTAAGTCACGATCTATTTATGACCTTGCCCTTCAAATGATTATAGCAAAAATCTATGAGTTCTCAATATCTTTTTCTTCAAAATTTGATAAATGTTTAATATGGACATAACTCACAGTTCGTGACCTAGATAGTTGACAATCAAGGTCACACAATCAATGTTCACTTTTCAATGGTTATAACAATCTTGTAATGATTAAAACTGGTTACAGGTAAAATAAAGCCTCTTCACAAAACCATGCTAAATCTTGACCTTGATGTGACCGCACCATGACCTTGACTTTTGAAACAAAAACCTTTCCAAATTTTGGTACTTCTCCATACTTGATTGATAACAAACAAGAGCCTTATAGTACCGTATAGTATAGGCTCTGTTTAATTTTCAATACTTTTGACCTTGAACTTTGACCTTAAATAAGAAAATGTCAAACGAATTTCAATGGGGTATTATCAGTAAATGGTAAATGTTTTCTCAAAATTTGAAAAGTTCAACATGCATGGCAATAACATTACACAGTTACTGAAAAAGGCAAAGCAGAAAAGATGATACAAAATATGCTGCAAGATTAAATAACTGAACTTACAATATTTCTTCTTGAACATCTTTTGTGAAAATCTCAGATCCTGTGCTGATGTCAGTAACTTTTATGTAGTTGTCAGCACCACACGACAGAATACGATACAAATCTGAAAAATATAAGGGTAACATTATTTCAAAACAAGATTTAGAGGGAATGGCGTGTGAACCTAAGGGCAAACATATCAAATCTAAACTCTTTATCCACATGAAAGGTATCATTCTATTCTGGAGCTTAGACTTTTGATGATCAATTTGAACAATAGTGCTCAAAAATTAAAACAACCCCTGCCAAGAACACTACTTACATGAGCCAACGAGCATCAAAAAACAGTTCAGAATAGAACCATTGACTTTATGACTCAAAGTCTTTGATAATAATAATAATTAATTTATATAGCACCTAGTACCATCACAATTGTTGCTCACCGAAAAGGAAAAGGAAAAGTCATTATATATAAAGGAATTTGTTAACCTATTAGGTGTGGGACTTATCCTTCTTATTTTCTAAATTATTAAATCTGCACATAGTAACTGTGACATAATCTACTTCTATTAAAAGAATGTCTTTATGACGTCATGTGTTGTGTTACGTGAACACTGTATAAACCAATCATGTTGTAAAAATCTCACTCCTGGTCAGTCAAACTGAGCATTGTGTCACGTCTGTTACATGGTGTCAGAAATAATCAAAGAAATCGCTACAAAATCGAGAGATATCGGATACCAGAGCCTTTATCATTTGAAGGTAATGTCAGCGAAAACTGGAAACGATGGATACAAAAATTTAAGCTCTATTTGACAGCATCTGGGTCAGATGACAAAACCGACGAAACGTTGGTCGCCATCTTCTTGCACAGCAGCGGAGATGACCTTGTAGAAGTGTACAATACCTTCAACTGGGAAAACCGAGGTGACGACAAAAAGTTCAGCATTGTGATAGCGAAGATTGAAGATTACTGTAACCCAAGAAAGAATACAGTGATTGAACGCTATTTGTTCTGGGAACAGAAACAGAACAGGGTGAGTCGATTGACAGATATATCACTGAACTGAAAAAACGTGCAAAATCATGTGAATGCGGTGCTCAAACAGATTTGATGATTCGTGATAGAATTGTGTTTGGTGTGACTGATGAACGATTAAAAGAACGTTTATTGAGAGATTCTGCCGATCATTCATTTGAACGTGTAGTTGAAATGTGCTTTGCAGCGGAAGCCAGTGCCGCGCAAATTAGTTTGACACAAACACATGATAAATCAATGCATGTTGTGAGAAAACATCAAAATAAGAAGAAATATTCAGACAAAAAGACTTTCAGATGTAAACAATGTGGAACTACACATGGCAGTATAGAATGTCCAGCATTTGGAAAAACATGTTAAAGATGCAAATGAAGGGGCCATCTCACAGTTTTTTGCTAAACTCTCACATGAATCACAGAAGAAGACAAAAGGTAAATATTCAAAGAAAATTCATTCATTGGAAGAAAACAATTCTGTTAGTGATTTAATGGATGACCTGTTTTTAGGAACAATGAATGTTGTCAGTATTGACAGTTCAAATTAATCATGGTTTGAAAATGTAAACATTCTTGGAAAGAATGTCAATTTCAAATTGGATCAGGTGCAGACGCTAATGTCATTCCTTCACAAGTTTTCAGCAAGTTAGATTGCAAGAAACAGATGAGACCTTCATCAGTGCGTTTGTCAGGATATGGTAACAATGACCTCATTGTTGTAGGGGAAGTAACTCTTCCATGTCAAATGAATGGATTACAGTCACATGATTTAGAGTTCATCATTGCTGATGTAAGTTCACCATCAGTGCTTAGTTTGTCAACATGCACTGAACTTGGACTTGTTAGAAGAAATAAACACATTCATCAAGTGACCAAAGAAAGCCTTATTAAAGAATATGGTGACAATTTCACAGGTCTAGGCCACTTCAGTGGAAAATATCACATTGAACTCGACCCGACAGTGTAACCAGTCATTCATCCACCACGCAAGGTACCATATAGCATGCACGAAAAATTGAAGGAAACACTTGACAGACTTGAAAAGAATGATGTTGTCACCAAAGTTGAACAAGCAACTGATTGGGTAAATAGCTTTGTCATCGTAGAAAAGGCAGATGCATCACTGAGACTATGTCTAGACCCGAAAGACCTCAAAAGAGCAATAAAAAGAGAACATTTCAAGATTCCTACAGCAGAAGATGTTGCAGCACAGCTAGCAAGAAAGAAAGTCTTCTCAATCTTGGATGAAAAGGATGGATATTGGCACGTAGAATTAGATGAAGAGAGCTCATACCTACACACTTTCAACACTCCTTTCAGGCGTATGCCATTTGGAATCAGCTCGCCAAGTGAAGTCTTCTAACGAAAGAATCATGAGACATTCGGAGACATAAAAGGTGTCAAAATGGTGTCTGACGTCATGATCATCACAGACTCTGATGAATAGGAACATGACAGAATTCTTCATCAAATCATGGAGCGAGCAAGGAAGGCAGGAGTTCGATTCAACAAAAACAAGATTCAACTCAGGGTAAAAGAGGTGAAATATCTTTGGACAATCATCACATCAACTGGAATGAAACCAGACATTGAAAAAATCAAAGCAATTGTGGATATGCCAAAGCATGAAAGCAAACAAGATGTGCAGAGATTTCTAGGGACAATTAACTTTCTCTCTCAATTCATTCCAAATATGAGTGAGACAACCGCACCAATTCGTGAACTTCTGAAGAAGAATACAGCCTGGACATGGCAACATGGACACGACCAAGCACTAGACAAGCTGAAAACCATTTTGACAAGTAAAGCAGTCCTCAAGTTCTATGACGTCAACAAACCAGTCACCATTCAAGCAGATGCTTCACAGAACGGATTAGGAGCATGTTTACTTCAAGATGGTCACCCAGTCGTGTATACATCCAGAGCCCTCACTTCAGCAGAGATGAACTATGCACAAATTGAAAAAGAACTTTTGGCAATTGTGTTCGCCTGTGAGAAGTTCAACCAGTACATCTAAAAACTACATTGGCAAAAAAAGTACATTGGCAAAAACTTGAAAACTGGTTAAATGACAAAATGGATGTAAATTTAAACTTCACAAAAGGAAAGATTTTATTCGGATTCCACCGTAAAAATAATGACCAAATCAACATGATTCTATCCTTTCTTAAAATATCATCTTTAAACTTCATCAAAATTGCCAAATTTTCAGTTTTTGTTAAAGGAGGTTAACAAGCACTATCAAATGACAAAATATTCTGCTATTATCTGCTAAAATCAACCTCTTATAAACATTCTGGTTGATACATCATGTCCTGTTTAATGAGTTCCAGCCGATGCTTGCAGGTTTCACTGCAATGCATAGTCACAATGGTATTGTGTGCTTTCTCCCTACAATAATACTAGCAGCCGCGATATAAGTGCAATACTCTTGTTAGCAGGGTTAAACCCCATATCACCTCACCTCACCTCACCTCACCTGTTTAATGATTGATGTATTCTGTATACTGATCACATGTAGACATTGTCATGTATCAGAGTCATACTATTTGTAAAAATGTGAGAGAAAAAAGAAGTGTGTAATATATATTTTATCAATTTATATTCATATATTATAAATGCACATGTTCAATTTGTGTAGTTATTAATATTATAGCATCCATACATTGTAATGCCCATACCTATGTGATAGAGTAGTTCCTATCATATAAGTAATTATAGGCTAATCATAAGTATCAATTATCTTCAAGCTAGGGTAATTGCTATTTCATACTCAATCTTTGCCAGTATTTTATTTGTATTTCTATGTGTATATATATGTTAAGTTTTGCATTTCTGTAAGTAGAAAAGTATCTATCATCATCATAATAATTTAAGTAAACTTTTTTGTATATTTTATGTATCGGTATAGCACACATAGCTATGGCAATTATATACTATGTATTATATAATACATGTATATGTTTCTGATATAATGTATCAGTTGGATTCTTTCTAAAGGTGTATTTTCTTTTCAAAAGACATGTCTAATTAATTAGTTACTTATACTTAGTTTATGTACACTTATAGGAGAGAAATGATGGCAGCCTAACCACATGTCTCATTCTAATCCAACTCTCACCTGTAAGTACCATATCCTTGGTAGGTATTTGCCTGTTAGTTTGTTTAATCAATATAAAAGGATTTATATAGATCTCCTTCTTGCTGCTTTACTTCTCACCTTGTATCCCTTTTCTTTTTAGTATCTGTCATCTTTTGGTGTGTTAATTGGTAAATCTCTGTCATAAATAAAAAGAAAAGTGTGTTCTAAGTTGGACAATCTGATTCTTTGTAAATAAATATCTTAAAACCAAACCAAGACTGCTTTGAAGGTTGGCATAGATATTGTGCGTATGTCATTTAGATCTCAATTCTTACCTGCATTAATGAGAAGTGAATTTATTCTTCCATGATGAACTGAAAAGAGAATTAAAAAAGTCATTAGCTAAGTCATTTCAAAAGATAAGGTGTTACATATGAAATAACAAGTGTTTTTGTTTTCATTAACAGAAGTTAGGAAATAACTTTCGGGAGTGATTATCTACATGTATGACCTGAATAGTTCCATTGGCTCTGTAGTCCATCAGGACATCTGTAATTTATTATACAAATGGTCAAAGGGTCTCCATATGAATGGCTGAAGGCTCGGCAAATCTCTAAATTATATTCCCCATAAGCTAAGGAGTCTGTACACAAGACAAGCTTTCTAGGCCTTTGCTTCTGGAAAAAATGAAAATAGGTTTTCAGGGCTTGGTCCCTGTGGCTGTTTTAAGGGGTCAGAGGGTTGTTTCATCTATAGATTATAATCCCTACCAATATAAAGAAGCTTTAATCAGTAAAAAGATGTTTAAACACAAATAAGTTCTTGAAAAGTGGGGGACATAACATATATGCAATAAGAATGAATAAGATATCCATTAGATATGAAAGAGTGGATTGGGATTTCACAGGGTTATAACAGCAAAAGTAACTTGAAAGGTTACAAAGATATGGTTATCTAAAATCTTGATTCATGTATAAAGAGGATATTGTATGAGTAGCCATGACATAAGTTTACAACACGAGTGCCTTAACAATAGAATTTTTACGTGACGTTACAATGAAAAAAAGTGATATTTTCCCCTAGGGCATCGTATGAAAAATATGAACTCCAATATGATTGTCCTCATAGGTAATAAATAAAAAATATGGAAAATATTAATAAAAGTCCAAAAGGATATTGTTAAGGCATTGCAGTTGTAGATAAACTTACTAAGTAAACCCAAAGCAAGGAATTAGTTAATGAAACAAGCGATTTGGATAATAATATAAACCTAAATATAAAGTATAAAAACATAGGGGAAGTTTCAACCACCAATCTTATCATTGAGGGCTCGTGGCTGGAACATGAGGAGCTCAAAGACCCATCTCATTTCTAGGGCTTTCCTAGATTGAGTGGTGCTCTCTGAGTCAGGGTTTTGTCGATTATTTTATAGAATAGATCGCCTTTAGAGTGGTCACAGAGATTGAAGTAGAGGGTCTGTCCCTTTTGGTTTAACAACGTATTGCTTCTTGCATTTTTTGCAAGTGTGTAGATAAACGAGATTTGTAACTGCATTTCCGACATGAGTATCAACAGCATAAATGGCATATTTCACCATTGGAAATATAATAATTGGTGGTTATGGTTTGTGGTAAAATACCCTTTTATCACTGTTGTACTCCTATTCATAACAACTGGTTATATTGTTTAATTCAAATCAACAAAATCTGTGGCCATTTAAGGTTTTATTTTATCCCTCTATGTCAAACTTTTTGTATTGCACATGTCCGCTTTTCACTATTTACTCCGAAAAAGCCAAATTGTACAAACAAGCTATGAACAACAATGTTCAGAATGAGAAGCTGCTAATGAAGACAAGGTATACTACCCACCACATCACGGTGTATACAGAATAGACAAGTCCAATATGCCCCTTAGAGTTATATTTGACCCAGCAAGCACCTCAGTATCAATTAACTCATTCATGTACAGAGGACTTTCGCTGCTGAGAGATCTATTTGACATTTTGGCAGGAAAATCTCATGAAAGATGAGGCTGTGTTGATTTACAAGTGAGGAGATGTACAGAAGTACCAGCATGCCGACCAATGAATCTGTGTTGATTTACAAGTGAGGAGATGTACAGAAGTACCAGCATGCTGACCAATGAGGCTGTGTTGATTTACAAGTGAGGAGATGTACAGAACTACCAGCATGCTGACCAATGAGGCCGTGTTGATTTACAAGTGAGGAGATGTACAGAAGTACCAGCATGCTGACCAATGAGGCTGTGTTGATTTACAAGTGAGGAGATGTACAGAAGTACCAGCATGCTGACCAATGAGGCCGTGTTGATTTACAAGTGAGGAGATGTACAGAAGTACCAGCATGCTGACTAATTAGGCTGTGTTGATTTACAAGTGAGGAGATGTACTGACGTACCAGCATGCTGACCAATGAATCTGTGTTGATTTACAAGTGAGGAGATGTATAGACCAATGAATCTGTGTTGATTTACAAGTGAGGAGATGTACAGACCAATGAATCTGTGTTGATTTACAAGTGAGGAGATGTACAGAAGTACCAGCATGCTGACCAATGAGGCTGTGTTGATTTACAAGTGAGGAGATGTACTGACGTACCAGCATGCTGACCAATGAATCTGTATTGATTTACAAGTGAGGAGATGTACTGACGTACCAGCATGCTGACCAATGAATCTGTGTTGATTTACAAGTGAGGAGATGTACAGAAGTACCAGCATGCTGACCAATGAATCTGTGTTGATTTACAAGTGAGGAGATGTACAGAAGTACCAGCATGCTGACCAATGAATCTGTGTTGATTTACAAGTGAGGAGATGTACAGAAGTACCAGCATGCTGACCAATGAATCTGTGTTGATTTACAAGTGAGGAGATGTACAGAAGTACCAGCATGCTGACCAATGAGGCTGTGTTGATTTACAAGTGAGATGTACTGATGTACCAGTATGATGACCAATGAGGCTGTGTTGATTTACAAGTGAGGAGATGTACAGAAGTACCAGCATGCTGACCAATGAGGCTGTGTTGATTTACAAGTGAGGAGATGTACAGAAGTACCAGCATGCTGACCAATGAGGTTGTATTGATTTACAAGTGAGGAGATGTACAGAAGTACGAGCATACTGACCAATGAGGTTGTATTGATTTACAAGTGAGGAGATGTACAGAAGTACCAGCATGCTGACCAATGAGGTTGTGTTGATTTACAAGTGAGGAGATGTACAGAAGTACCAGCATGCTGACCAATGAATCTGTGTTGATTTACAAGTGAGAAGATGTACTGACGTACCAGCATGCTGACCAATGAATCTGTGTTGATTTACAAGTGAGGTGATGTACAGAAGTACCAGCATGCTGACCAATGAGGCTGTGTTGATTTACAAGTGAGGAGATGTACAGAAGTACCAGCATGCTGACCAATGAATCTGTGTTGATTTACAAGTGAGAAGATGTACTGACGTACCAGCATGCTGACCAATGAATCTGTGTTGATTTACAAGTGAGGAGATGTACAGAAGTACCAGCATGCTGACCAATGAGGTTGTGTTGATTTACAAGTGAGGAGATGTACAGAAGTACCAGCATGCTGACCAATGAGGTTGTGTTGATTTACAAGTGAGGAGATGTACAGAAGTACCAGCATGCTGACCAATGAATCTGTGTTGATTTACAAGTGAGAAGATGTACTGACGTACCAGCATGCTGACCAATGAATCTGTGTTGATTTACAAGTGAGGAGATGTACAGAAGTACCAGCATGCTGACCAATGAGGCTGTGTTGATTTACAAGTGAGGAGATGTACTGACGTACCAGCATGCTGACCAATGAATCTGTGTTGATTTACAAGTGAGGAGATGTACAGAAGTACCAGCATGCTGACCAATGAGGCTGTGTTGATTTACAAGTGAGGAGATGTACAGAAGTACCAGCATGCTGACCAATGAGGCTGTGTTGATTTACAAGTGAGGAGATGTACTGACGTACCAGCATGCTGACCAATGAATCTGTGTTGATTTACAAGTGAGGAGATGTACAGAAGTACCAGCATGCTGACCAATGAGGCTGTGTTGATTTACAAGTGAGGAGATGTACAGAAGTACCAGTATGATGACCAATGAGGCTGTGTTGATTTACAAGTGAGGAGATGTACTGACGTACCAGCATGCTGACCAATGAATCTGTGTTGATTTACAAGTGAGGAGATGTACAGAAGTACCAGCATGCTGACCAATGAGGCTGTGTTGATTTACAAGTGAGGAGATGTACTGACGTACCAGCATGCTGACCAATGAATCTGTGTTTATTTACAAGTGAGGAGATGTACTGACGTACCAGCATGCTGACCAATGAATCTGTGTTGATTTACAAGTGAGGAGATGTACAGAAGTACCAGCATGCTGACCAATGAGGTTGTGTTGATTTACAAGTGAGGAGATATACAGAAGTACCAGCATGCTGACCAATGAGGCTGTGTTGATTTACAAGTGAGGAGATGTACAGAAGTACCAGCATGCTGACCAATGAGGCTGTGTTGATTTACAAGTGAGGAGATGTACAGAAGTACCAGCATGCTGACCAATGAGGTTAAGTTAATTTTCAAATTAGACTGAGTTTATTTGAGTGAAGATGTGTATGAAAGTACAAGAAAGCTGGTAAATGCAGCTGTGTTGAACTACAAGTGAGGCTGTGTTAATTTACAAGTAAAGAGAGGTACGCTAGTACCAGCCAGCTGACAAATGAGGCTGTGTTAATTTTACAAATGAGGCTGTGTTAATTTTACAAATGAGGCTGTGTTAATTTTACAAATGAGGCCAGCTGACAAAATTTTAATGAGGCTGTGCTGAATTACAAGTGAGGCTGTGTTAATATACAAGTAAAAAAATGTATGCGAGTACCAGCCAGCTGACAAATGAGGCTGTGTTAATTTACAAATGAGGCTGTGTAATTATACAAAATGGGGCTGTGGTAATTTTCAAGCAAGGGGATGTATGCAAGTGCCAGCCAGCTAACAAATGAAGCTTTGTTAAAGAGGAGGCATAACGCATATACCCCTTTATTACCCATATGGTTATTCATAAGTGGGGATATATTTTCAATATGAGCACATGTGCACACATCACTTTAGCCTAGCAACGATTGTCTAAGCGCTAGTTACTGTATTTCTTCGTCTTTGACGTCATAAAGTGTTTTTTAAAGGTTTAAAATATTTTTTAACGTGATGTAATTAACTTGCTTGTTGTCTCCCTTTGACGTTGCATCCTTTTACGCGGGAGTTATCTCCCTTCAACCGCACATCATAAGCACACCCGCATGGTTTTCGCCTCCACTGGAGTTTCATAGTCAACCATCAGGTAGCAAAAGGCATATTTTTAATGATTTAATGCCATTCAAAACTACAATGAATGGTCTTTCTTATACCAACCTAATGCAAGAATTAAAAAAAAACAATTCAACAGAAAAGCCGTACGAGAATGCTGTCATGTGGTGTGTGGAGGGGGTGCATGATGAAGAAAGACTTAAAGAGAAGTTGAATAAGTGTATTGGAAAAAAAGGGTTATAATATTTGTTTACAAGGAAATATTTAGATCTGTATAATTTTGAACTTGCTTTCATATATTTTTGATGTTTTAATAAAAATTCACATCTAGAAATCATGACATCAGTGAGCATCTCTTAAAGACAAAAATTGAATCATATTTCCATGCAAAAATTTTGATTTTGGGATTAACTCATTAACGCCTGGACACAGTTTACAGCTCAACACCTGGGCCTGTTGCCGCTGAAGCTGTTCGCTGTAGCAAGACTGATGAACTCAAAGCACCGGTCATTTAGCGAGAAGGTTCAGGGGTCCGATATGAACGGAAACTGTCTAGCCATGAACCATAAAGTCTCGATTGTTTTATTGTTTTATGAAGATCAAACAGGAAATAGAGGGGAACAGAAACACCACCTGTGATTATTCTTCAATGATTTTTTCTTTATGCCGTTGATTAAGGGGTTTGTCTGTCTCCAATTCAAAGTATATATCTTTATAAGTTACAAAATAATATATTACCTTGCGTCAATCTTCATGTTAGAAAATGTCTTTTTCAATTTACCATTCGAGTGATTTGATGACGGCATATTGTTTACTCTTTTGCAAGTACAAACTATATTTTCTTTCATCATGATTTGACACGCATTTTCATTTGAAAATAGAATTACGACCATGTCTAAAAACTATGTGTAGCAAATAGAACGTTTGGTATTCCAGCTGTAAATGATACTTTAGCCATGTATTTCACATGAAGATGTAACCTATATTGGACGAGGCCAGATTATCATTTTTGAATAATCAATATAAATTGTTGGTGTGGTATCAACTCTACATATGAGACCACCACAAACTATGATGTTTCAAAATGTGTAAATATTGTAAATAAAATGAAAGTTACCATCTGGTGCTTCCATTGCACTGAGAAATAAACCCTGACAACCCATAGCCAGTGTTTGTCATCTTTCATCCAACGATAATGGTTACACATGCAAGTACCAGCCAACTACCAAATGAGGCTGTGTTAATTTACAAGTGATAAGGTGTATTCACATACCTGCATGCTGACTTTTCAGGTTGTATGAGTGCAGGTCCCAAACACACAGGTGACCCCCTTTTCCTCCACTCACTAGTACATGACTACTGGAGTCAACACAAACACAGGTTACACCTTCATCGTGGTCTAGCTGTGCCTGCAAAATGAATGAAATTGAAAACTAATTAACCCTTGAGTTGTTGAATACCATACTGACCAATTGAGCGCCTTTGGCAGAATTTTTCAGAACCCGGCTCACTGCCATTACTTGGTGCTGCGAGATTTGACCATAACATGATATGGTATGTTTATATGGCTAATTCTAGACCAATTTGAACATCATTTTCAAAACTAAGTTTGCAGGTCTAGTTAACAAATGGACAACAGATGTCTAGAACTTTGAATGAATTTTGTGTCCCACCTAAAACAATTTCAATAACAATGGGAAGATTGTCTTCATATCTAGTTTAATGAAATAAGAAATTCAAACACACAACGTAAAATCATATATGGAATTGTAGATATAAGATAGAAATAGATGTAGATTTTTATGACATATAAAAAAAACCATCCAAATAAATACTTTTACGACCCTAGGCCTGGACCATTAGCACAGGAGAGATTGTGCCGGAAAACTAGCGTATTGCCTCCTGCTATTCAATTCTATCTGTGAATGCAGAACCATTATAAGCATAAGTGTAAACAGTGTCTTTAGTTACAGCTTTGTAAAAATCAGAAATTCAATAGGTAAATTTACATATTAATTACATTGAATTGAAGATGATTAATTCCTTTTTGAGAACTGAGAGTAACCTCAGCTTATTAAGAACTGTTTTGAAAAACGTCATATTCACGACTTTTGCCTCATCACTTGCCTTATCGTTATTATTTGAAGTGCAAATATATTTGAAATTAATGATAATATTTTCCTCTTTATAAAAGAGAAAAAATAATAAATAAATGGCGCCAAATGGTTTGGGAGAAATGAATTGAAAAAGAGGGGTACCCTCAGACACTTGTAAATATATTTTAATAATTGTTTGTAAACATTCAACTGTTGCAGTTGCTTCTTTTTTCACACTGATTACATTGATCAAGACATTGTGACACAAACATTGAAATGTACAACAATGCAATTCACACATTAATGTTTCATTTAATCTAAATACTTCTTGCATATGCCAATATAAATTTTTTTTAAAATAGCAACTTCAATTGGAAATCACCATCTGTAAGTATTCAAAAATACTCTCCAAGAGATTTATTTATTCATAACTTGAAATACTAACTTTTTTGTTGTTGTCATCATCCAGGAGATGCATTATTAAGGTTTTATGGTATTTCATACAGATAAGTTAAATTTTTTTATCAACTAATCATCATGAAGAAGATGTTTTATTATGGTCGAGTTGGATCTTTAGTAACAACAGATAGCATACAACTACATGTGAAACCGACATGCTGTGTAACTGTAGACTAACTACCTCTTTCACTTCAAGATATGTGTATTGATATTAGACCTGTGTATCCTGGCCTTAGTGGCGAGACGATATAGCCCGATTCCAGTTATTAGGCGAGACGATATATCATGGAATTATTGCCAAGGAACCTGAGAGACGATTATCATCATGATACAGTGGTTGCGATACAATATGTATCCCGATTCTCTACAGTTTATGAAAGAACTATAGATAGGACATAGAACAGTAATGTTATTTCTTAAATACCAAATTGTCATAGATATTACATGAAAGGAAATCACAAAATTAGAGTGACTGTGAAATTACATATAAAATATCAGAAATATCATATAATTTCTCTTTCTGTTTCTATTCTAATCACTGTAATCTCTGAAATAGAAGAAAATCCCTTTTAGCTTTTATAGTTATTTGTTTGAAACAAATTTTGTTAACGGTATCGGGATATATTGTCTCTTATGGCGATACATCAATGTATTTTGGACCCTCGAGATATAAATATCCTGATATATTGTCTAAACATGTTTTGTATCGATGCACTCGTATCGCGTAGTAGACGATGCAAACATCGATACTATCAATGAGTCGTTACACCACTAATTGATATAATGTTATACAGACACAGGAATTGGACATTGCATGTAAAGGTCTGTTGCAATTACAAGTATAAACTAGACTGGAAAACATGATTTCTGATAATGTCTGTTTATTCTTGTTTTACCTGGTATTTGACCGACACTCTTACTACAATTGAGTACTGGTGATGTTCTTCAAGCTATTGGCCCTGACTACTCTGATGTTACCATTGTTCATATAATTGTTTGCAGTTCACCAGAAAAAGTTGACATTATGACATTATCTTGTTTCAGAAATATGACTGCATACGGGTATAAATAACGACGACATCACATTGACAAGATATCACCAGACATTTCAGGAAGACTGCCAATCCCATGGTGGCCGTGTCACAAATTATGTAAGAAAATTTGCACATCAAACAAAGAAAGAAACAAAGAAATAATTTGAAATGCTTGGCCTAAAAGCAGTTTGGGTTGATATAACTTAAAGATAATATATCCACATAGGGGGTACGATTAGCGGAAATATTTCATAACACAGTTAAGAAAAAATATCAACAACTATTTAGGTTCACATCCACCTGAAAATAGCAGAAACAACGTGTTTTATAAACACTTCCGGAAAACAGACGCGAAACGTTTTATTAGCCAATCAGGTGCTAGGGGGGTTGTGACGACATAGACAGGTAGTTGATTGACCATTGTATATGTAGAATACTTGTTACTACTTTGTGCCATTTGTGTCAACTCAATATCGCAACTCCGTGTTTCTGCTTTGCATTCGATGGTCTGTCTCTCTGCAACTTCCGGATCTCGTCATTGGGATATGAGGTTCCGAGCAGCTGTTTTTTGCCTTATTACTTAGTTATTAGTGATAATGAAGATCAAATCTTTGATGTATTTAGTAAATGTACCTCTTGATTCGCAATTTGCCACCTTCATAAAAACTTAGAGTTACGTACTCGTACTAATGTATTTTTCATAGTAAGGATACAGATTATTGTTCTTTTGTGTGAGTAAAGGTCAGTGTTTGAGATAAAGGTCAGTGTTTGAGATAAAGAGTCTGGTACTAATCTAGAGTGACGTAGGCCAATATTGTCAATAATAACACAACATTTATTGTTGATTGTATAAAAATATTAAAATAATAAAAATATTAACGCTGAAAAGCATATTATTTCCATTTCCTTCAGTACTTTAGTACCAGTATTTTATCAGAGAGAGGTTTTAAGTTACCTAACACTACTTTTTCACACCAGACAATATATAGTCATAAAGTTATTACCTAACAGTCTACATGAAATGCCACACACCTGTACATTATGGCAATTAAGCAATAAACTTAATGACCTCAGCACCTGGCACATTTCCAATAGGTAATACACAAGGCACTGATTAGTTATCCTGTCTAAACTTTATCCTCACCCATGATCAACAGCCTTTATTGAAACTTGATGAAGGTAATTAGGTTTGTCAATACACGTGACACATGACAATATATTAACAAATCTGTATTACTAAATATCTTATTTCATTCTGCAATGTTTATCAATATATAATAGGTTATAAGTTATCAACTGTAAGGCTACATAAAATGGTAAATGTTTCTCCGGGGCAGCTCTTTTACTTTAATTTTACTTTTTGTTGCTTCTAAAATGACCCTGTAGCAAGAAATTTTAATTTTTCATAAATGTTATAACCAAAACTGTAGTGTCAACATACAAACATAAGTGACTTGCTCACATGTTTGTATGTATCCTTATAGTAATCAGCACCAAAAAAATGATATATACCCCAAAACTAGTAATGTAACAAACTACAAAACTGTCACTGTGTATAATTTACAGATCTATATATATATGCACATTATTTCATTATAGTCTCCAACATGTTGAAATAACTATTTAGTTCAACCCGATGAATTTTTCAACCCCATATGCAATCAAATACTAAAAATTCAAACAGTTAATGGGGTTTGAATCAATAAATTCTGCGACTAATCTAAAGAGACATAAATTCATAATGCAGATAAAAACTCAACATTCGTCTGCAAAATCATCAATTATAGTCAACTCCCCAAAAGTTTCATGATTATTTATCTCGCCTTCCCCGGAATAGAATTTTGAATTAGCCTTTCTTTCAAATTCCTTACCCTCTTTCGTTCCCTCTTCTCAAAGTATTCCGTCCGTTTTCTCTTCCGATATGGTTGACTGTCATATCTTGCTGGACAGACGGGTAACAGGCATGTTATCATCTTCATTTGTTTATTAACTGTTCGTACGGCATTTTGACGAGTCTTTTCCTTTGTGGGGCAAGTCCAAAGTCCGCTTTGAAATCGTAGGAAAGATCATAACAATCCTCTGCGAAATGATCGGAGCAGATAACAGACCTGTCATTGGGACTCCACTTCGCTCTTTTCTGACTAACAAACTTTGTCCAATTCGTGAATTGGACAGGATCCTTCGGAAACCGATGCAGTTGAATGTCTCCTGATTTGTTATTAGTACAGTTGGCAGCAACGCAGGAAGAAGGCATGTCTCTATCGCAATGAAAACGTAGACGAATGCAACCCATATCTGCATTGATATATACTTGTTTACAAACAAACGCGGAGCGAGTCCTGTCTATGACGTCACATCTGCCGAAGGAGAGCTCAGGCCACTCTAGGGACTTTTTTAATTGGGCTTTCGAGGTGGCCAATTTCTACGTGCTTTGAACCGTTATATCTTTTTAATTAAAGGACGCATCGAAACTCTGTTTGGTGTTTAATTTACTTGAATGTATTGTCTTTATGAAAATGGGGATTGAAGTCGGATACAAAACTGGGATATAATATCTTTAATAAATACCATTTTGAATATAGGACATTTCTACAGAGCTAATTCTTGTGCCACTAACTGGGATCTAATTGACAATTCTGTTGCCATGGCTTTAGATACAGGTATAACATAAATTGTCTTGGATGACTTTAATACTAATTTATCAAATAATTGTTCATTGCTAGCTCATTATTGCTGATGTACCCAGTAGCGTATTGCGGGCAATTGTTGTACGGCAGTAGTGTCAGTTCAACGCTAGTACTTTCCATCCGGCTGTCACTAAGCTACCAAATTTTGTTTGCGCATACATGTTCCGAAAAATATGCAAACATTGATAATTTTTATCGTACCGAAAATTAGCATAACAATCACTCAATTTGCACGCTCTATGTTCTGCACCCTTGGGCGGATTTCAATATGGAGGAAGTGAATTGACAATGTTTATTCCAGCTCGTCAACTGAAAACATGGGAGTAGAGCCAGATTACAGTGACTGTTTAGACCAGACTTTCCAAGTACTATGTAACTTCCTTAAGTGTTATAAACAACGTATGTGATCGATCTCTTACATAATATCCTTATTATCATTTCCTGTTCCAAGGACAGCTGTGCTTTATTGCTTTATGCCTGACTGGCTGACTGATAAATTAGATAACATCATTGTTGATTTCAGCTTTACCGTTCATGCATTGTATAATGTCTGAGAGACTACGTGGAATAAGATACATCTATAACAAAATGTAGATTATGGGTTTTGATTATGTTCAAGATTAATCCAACTATATTTTATATTTTTCACTATCTTTTAAATGTCAAAAGCATGTGTTCATTTACTGTGAATAATTGGCGAAAAAAATCAAAACAAAGTAACTATTTGTCAATCCGGGATTAGGACGAGTTAATTTTTATTGTCATTCACTAAAGTGAATCTATCATTAATTATGGCTTGGATTGTTGGTGCCCTTTTCTCTGTAAGACTGGTAAATAAATGTACGTTAACAATTACTGCCAGGTTTGTATACATCATTTTTCAAGTCATTCTTATTCTTACCCATTCGTAATAAGAAATCCCATATCGGAACTATCGGGACGCATGATGTACGAGGTGACCCCCTTGTCGATGACTTTGAAATAATAAAAATATTAAATCAATTTTCGATTGTATCATCATGAGATTAGACCTTAAAATTTTACTGATGAATAGTCAACTCAAATGCGAGACATACTAAACCGGACCTAAAAAAACAGTTTAAAACACCCTATCATCAAGGAAACCCTTTTAGTTAAACTTTATAACTAGTGACCAGTATATCCTTCATATATTCCCTTTTTATAATTATCAGTGATATTTTAAAATTATGGCAAACGTGTCTTAAATTTCTGAAAAATGATTGTGTCTTTGTTAAATGTCAACTTGGTGTTCAATTATGCTCTTAAAAAGTTGGATAACTATATGTGATTTGTATGAATATTATAAGTGCATTGATTTTACAGTTGTTTAATCCAGGTTCAATTTATTGCCAAATATAAAAAAACAAACCCTCAAACCCCTATCTGCCATAGATAAGAATTTTCAAATAGTTAGGAATTGAGTAATAGTGACGAAAATTAAAAAAATATCCACACAAGTCAAAACCTAACTTTTAAAAATATCGAAAGAAATATTGTGAAGTTTGTAGTGTCCAAGCTTAAAAGTTAAATGTAAACAACTGCATAATACCAGAGTACCAGAATTGTTTATCTAATTTTGTAAAAGGTGAGGGAAATCTAAAAAAAAACTAAAAAAGATTTCACTTTACAAAGATTCATATATTTTTTTCTCATATCTCATATCTCATATGGCAGTTCAGTTGTAGAACGATTTGTTTAAAACGACATTCTCACACGCGTATCCGGTTGGGTAATTCGCGCGTGTAAGGAAACCGCGCGCGTAGGATGCAGCGCAGTAAAAACACCGCTGAGTAGAGGGCGCGCTGATTGAGATTTACGACTCTCGCGGGGCCTCGCTTATTAAACACTGGAAGTTAAAAATTAGAGTTGCAGTCCACCTTTAAGATAATTGTAGATATCTAACTAGAGGTCGTATTGTTAAGAAAAATATATCATACTAAAATTCACCTTTAATTCCAGATATAATTTTTGATTGTTTTCTTTAACTCTTAGTAAAGACAATCTTCAGATTGTAATAGAAATCATTCTAGGTAAGATACAATTTCATTCAAAGTGTCCGATAAAGATGGTTAATTTTTATATGGAATTGGTGGGCTACTTTTGTATTGAACGGCCATTTACATCCAGACTTCGTCATGTGAACACACCATATATTGTAAAAACGGTCACGTCTCGTTGTGCTAAATAATTCAGCCACAGGGGCTATAACGGTAGCGAGGCCAGTGCTGGAAAATTCAGCCACGGGGCAAAACTATTCAAAATAATATTCAGCAACATAAGAGTTAAAATTACATGTCAAGAGAGACTTTATGATATGACACAGATGATTTATGAATGAACACACCTAACAAGCAACTCTACAAGTGTGATGGACCTTATACTGGTTACCTGTCCTAATCTACCACTTCTTCAGGTGTCACCTCAAACAGTATGTGTCATAGGAAAGATAAGATAAGCAATAAGTCTGCTAAATTGCAATGTTCAACTCAGTAACATTATTTCAGAAATAACAAGATGTAAAATGTAAAAGATTACAATGCAAAACTGAATAAGAAGTTTATAGATTCATTACTTAATTCCAATCTGGTATATGAACAGGTGATTCAACCATTTACCAATCAACCCATTATATAATATCATAAGCAAAGCCCTGGATGAAAGTAAAGAAATAAAAGAGGTAATTTGTGATGGAAGTAAAGCATTTGACCAAGTATAGCATAAGGGCCATATCCATATAAATTTTAAAAATTCGGTGTAAGAGGTTCGCTCCTAGCTTGGTTAGAAAATTGTCTTGCCGATAGTATACAGTAATAAACGGTTGGCAATCAGAGAAAAACTTTGTACTGTCTTGAGTACTTCAGGTA
Source organism: Phorcus lineatus (assembly GCA_921293015.1). NCBI lineage: Eukaryota > Metazoa > Mollusca > Gastropoda > Trochida > Trochidae > Phorcus > Phorcus lineatus. Next base: position 13,842,676 of record OV121090.1, read on the forward strand.
AATGACATAGAATGTAACATAAGATTATTTGCTATAACATAAGACTGGATTCACCTTTTGGCTTTAAGATGATACAACCATAAAATCTGTCTGTTTTACAAAATGAATGCAAATTGTACGCCCGATTACCTGTCGGAGCTAATCCCATCTACTATTTGCTATCAATCTACACATGACCTCAGACACTCTAATGCCATTCCAGTTCCTAGTTGTCATTAAGATTTATACAAAAGATTTACACAAAGATTGTTCTTGCCCTCAGGTCTTGTTGAATGGAAACTTTAAAAGATTCAGAATGGTAAGCAATGTTCAAAAACAAAATGAATAAGCACAGCAGTAAAGAACAAAAAATGTGTCAGAATTGAAGATAGAGAAATGACCAAATTGGAATAGCCATATTCGATTGGTATGCAGTACCTTGATTGATTTATTGACAATGACTGACAACGTTCTGGTGGCAATGTGTATGAAGATACATATCACTACTTATTCATCTGTTCAAATTATACAAATATCAGTCATGACAGCTACTTTAACCCTTAAGTTGCGGGCCTCGAAATATTCCGGGATGAATTTAGCTTTGGCTGCATGTTATTTGGGGGAGATGTGAGTAGCACACTTAGGTTTCCACACACTAACATATCAGCGCTGTTGTTCTCAGTGCTCAGTCTGGAGGATTAATTATTGTATCTAGCAGTAGTGTCAGTTTAACGTTTGTATTTTCAATCCGGCTGTCGCTAAGCTACCAAGTTATGTTTCTTGTTGTTCTAAATAATGCAGATACCTGTTCAGAAAGTTATGCAGACATTGATCATGTCTATTATACCAAAAAGTAGCATAACAATCACTAAATTTTCCCCTACTCCCTGCCGCATGTGGCTAATCTTCTTAACAGTAAATGAAAATAACTTTTTCAAATAAATTTTAAAATATGAATTGTCTTCAATTCCTTATAGTGGTGATTTAAGCTCGAAAATAAATAAAGACATAACAAATGCCATAAAAAGGGCAAATTTAGCACCTTGTACCTTAAAAGCTTCATTTAGTGCTGTGAATAGGGAAACTTTGGCACTTTATATCTCCATAACCAAATGACACATTCAAGAATCGCAATTTAGCAAATGCTGCACAAAGGGTACTTTTCACATTTCTCATCATGTAAATTGAAGGGCGATTTTCATATACCTTTCTTTCACACTATATATTTTCTAAACCGCTTGGTGGTTTTAAAATAACTTTACATCACAATAAATAAAAAGAATTGTCTTTAATTACTTACATCTATAATTAGTGCGTGCAAATAAATAAAGGCACAACAAATGCCATAAAAAGAGCAACCTTCGCACTTCGTACCTCTGATAAGTGCCGCGAATATGGCCACGTTGGCACTTTATATCTTTGTAATCAAATGAAGCATTCCAAAAACATTTATGTTAATTTCAAGAGAAATAAATTGTCTTCAATTTGATATATAATATAAAACAAATAGCAATACAGCAATCACCGCACAAAGGGTACTTTTCACTTTTCTTAACATGTGAACTATGTACCTTTCTTTTGCACTAAATATCTTCTAAACCGCCTAGCCGTTTTTGATAAATTTAACATCACAATAAAGAAAAATGCATTGTCTTCAATTCCGTACAAAAATGACTTCAATGCACATATAAATAAAGTTCAAAAAGTGCTTTTGCACCTCATATCTCTGTAACCAAGTTGTGCACTCTGCAACTTCATATATCAATGTAAAGAGAACAAATTGTTCTTTAATTTGATAAATATTATGTATATGCGCACAGAGATGATGGTACAAAACCACAAAAAAATGTTACAAGTAAAGTGTAAAAAGTAAAATGATTATAAAGGAAACAGGGTCTCTTTACTCTATCATTAATCATAGAGTTTTATAAACAATTGAAATCGGCTGAAACAGAACCTTGTTTTTTTTAATTTTTTCGCGTTATTGATGTCTTTTTTAGATCAAGCATTTTGCGTTAGGCTTCGTCTTGACGTTATTGAGAATGTATCCACCGGATCTTATTTGTCATCATATCGTTCCCTTGACATCTGTAGCAGCGTGTCCACAAATGACGATGACATGACGTCCACCAAATCGACTCGTCGTGCGTAAGGAAAAATTGAGAGTGAACCATCGGGCCAGCAGCCATTGGTGCAGCAAGCGAGGCAAACCTACACAAACATCAATCCTTGATGAACAAACACGGATCCACGAAACTTAAACATTTCCAAACTTCGTAAACTGATTTCAGATGAATTCAGCTCATCCATATCTACGAACGCAAAACACGCGGGTCTTTCTCAGAAACCAGGGAGCCTCGATCAACCAGCGTACGCAGCAACCGTTACATCGACAGACAGTGACCTTTCCACAACAGCGCGTGACACACCATCCACAGAGAGCATTGATGTTCACGAGTTGTCACAGACGGTGAAATCACTTCAGGAAACGTTGGCTACCCTTACACAAATCATCTCCCAAAAACCTCCATCAGCAAGCCTCTAACAGTTTCCTGGTTTCCAACGGCAAGGAAGGGCCACGACTTCCACCTATTGGACATCCTAGTTCGGGAGTGTTACATAGTGCGGTACCATAAGGCAGGGACCCTAGTACAGTTGGCATTATCTGTTAAGCTGGTGAATTTTGCTTTACTATTAGTGCCAGATAACCTTCGTATAGACCAGCCTACTACAGAGTTCAACAATTCACAATTCGTTTTGAAAACCAATCCCGACCACAGGTTGCACATGCAGAGCTCTATTGATAGGCAAATTTCTGAGGGATTTTGGGAGATATAAACATATTATACTTGATAAAAAACCACAGCCTTCTAATGATTTGGACCTTTATCGAGAACTCATTGTTAACCTGACAGCAAAATCCAGTGACTCTGCAAGGTATTCCTACCATAAACTGTTTTCAGCGAAAGCAGCGGCAACACTGGCCAGATTTAAGAACCTCTCTATTGGGGCATTCTCGACAAGGACATTTATACAATTCTAGGGCAGTAAATATCTGTGACAGCTGTCAGGAGGTAAACCATACCCAAGAATTCTGTCCACTTGGAGCAAACCAACTGCAAAGCAAACCCCAATCAAGTAAGGTCGCAGTCCATAACTACCAGACCCAAAAGGCAGACCTGTTGTGTATCACCAGGGCCAAGCTCTCTGTAAAAACTTCAATGAAGACAAATGTGTTCACCAACATTGCTGTTTTCTACATGTTTGCTCCTTGTGCAAGGCTGATCATCCCAAACACAGATGTGGGAAGGATAAAACACAAGATTCCTCAGATAAGTAAGACAAGAGAAAATGACAACTCAAGCACTTGGACATACTTCCATCATCAATGATCATTTTCAAATTGACAGTATCTTAATCTGTTGGATGACTTTATCTGTTTTGATTGCGAGGAGGCTTAAGGACACAAATATATGTGCAATTTGAAAGCTATGTTTTCTCAACTCGGTGGGGAGATAGTAAAATGGGTGGAACAACAAAAAGGCCGAGAAAAAAAATAAAAAAGGCCGAGCCAAAAAGTCAAAAAGGTCAAATAAAAAGGCAGAAATGTTTTAACTTTATATAAAGTAATACATTTATATAAATAATTATGATATGCTTTTGGTTAGTGTTTCATGTTGATCTTTGGGTGTTTTCTTAGTAATGGTATTGACTCAATCAAGATTTGTAAATGGTGTTTTCAGTGTGATATGGTTGCCATCCATGTCATGACTCAGTGTCATGAGATATGTTGCTAGACACAGTGTCATGAGATATGTTGCTAGACTCAGTGTCATGAGATATGTTGCTAGACACAGTGTCATGAGATATGTTGCTAGACTCAGTGTCTTGAGATATGTTGCTAGACACAGTGTCTGACTTATCAACGCATCTTAAGTGATAACATGGTATAAATGCGTCATCTGCACAATTGCAACATTATCACTGAAAGCACCATGGTTGTTCATTGTGTGAAATGTTCTCAAACTGTGACAAGAAAGCAGAATGCTTTCAAATGTGACCAGTGTCACCAAGACCAAGCATACAGGCGACAGACAACCGGCAAACATATCCACTCCCACACAGCAGAAGCAGGCAAACTGGTATCCGTACAGGTTACAGGTGAGTAATACCAATTAATCTTTAATTGGTTAATTGGACTGTAAAGAGCTTAAGTGTATTGCAAGTTTATCCTTTGTTTGTTAATTTGACCCTAACGAGTTGGTGAGCACTTCTGTTTCTGTACCATCTCCATAAATAAAGTTTATGAGGCCTTGAGAAGGTTTTATGGCTTTCTGGGGGGTCGTACCTGGAAAGCAACATTTGTTATTACAGTAAAAACCCTTTGAAGTTTCACCGAAGGCAACTTATGTTGTTTTAATGGATTAAAACGTTGGGTTATACAGAAATGTGAACTACCGAACGAAATCAGGATTTAGTAATTAGGCCGAGAACAGTGAACTTTCGTTCACTACTGACTGATGTCACGGAGTGATTATTGATTGCTACTCACACTACTTATTGATAATTCACTGATTTGATTTGATCTCACCAATTATAAGAAGTATATAATATATCTGGATGTCACCATATGCACCACTTGCAATATGGCAAATCAGCAGATAGATCACATGTTCATTCCAACTTCATGTGGAGGAAGATATCTTTGTCTTGATGGTTACATGTTCAGACGACGCTCCAATGGTGATGCTGCATCATGGACGTCATGGAAGTGTATCGATAAGAATTGCACTTCAAGCGTTTCGACAGTTGATGACATCCTCACCAAACGTCCTTCCCAGCACAACAACGCTCCATTTCATAATAAAATAGCCGTAAGTGGAAGAAACATTTTATAACTATCTAAGAACTAACATTTATAATCATCTAGTAAATATCTAAGTAAGAATATATTTATTCCAAATTCTATTTTCTTTTCAAATATATATAATTTCTTCTTGATTTGTGACTAAACAAAATAGTAATAACAACATGAACCATGAGTGTATTTGTCTATGCTGATGCAGCGTCCCACCTTATGAAGGTTAATTAAATGGAATATACCAGTGCTTCTTTGTATATATTGATACATTTTTGTTATATATAAATAATATGTATTTGTATGTATGGTCGTGTTGTTAATGTTGCTGCTGTCAATAAATACATAACTGAATGAAAAAATGGTGTCATCATCTATTTTAGTAACACTTTTTTTTATTTCGTTTATTTACCAGTTCACAATTTAGTAACCCCCATATGGTTGAGATCACACAGAACCTCTGTTGTTCGCAAGATGCAGTCGACCGGTATAATCTCCTGGTCTGTTGGTTTAAACATCACAAATGTTGCTTTCCAGGTAGTGAACCGGTAATGGGACAGTCCACATACATAGCAGAGGGCGACGTCTCATCAGATTAAGGCAAATTAGAGCAAGCTTCGTTAACGAACAGTGAAAACAACATAGGTTTTTCTTTCTTTTTTATTATTTATTAGTTTTTTGTGGTACATGGACATTACAATTACATATATAAACACTACATCGTAAACAAGAAGAACACTATGCACATTTGGCAGAAATTGATAACATCGTGCAATACAAGATGTATAACATATTTATAATTCATCCAATTAAAGGCATCAATTTTAGTTTGAATTTAAGAATTTTCCAAATACACTTGTACAAAGCTATAGTACTACGAAATTAATCTTGGTTAGTCTTTTAAAAGTAAGTGGCGGGTTGACCAAAAAGTCATTGAATTTGTCAATAATGTATGTTTTCTTCAAGTAGATGATAAAGAAACCATAAGTCATCTTTTCTTTTTTTTATAATATGACAATCGAAGAAGAGGTGACTTATGGTCTCTTTATCTTCCTCTCAAAAGCTGCATTTATTTTCATCTTTAATTTTCATCTAAAGTAAAAGGTCATTTGTTGGGAGAATTCTATGTGGAGTCGAGTATTGAAACCATATTGATTTTGAATTTAGAGTAGAAATTATAAAAGACACTTTATTTATTTGATTATAGGTTTTTCTTGTGATCAGAGGATCAAATAATAATCTGTCGTCTAATCTCACAATTGTTTTTACAGGCTATTTAATTTTCAAATTGAATTTATACTGTGTTTTTATAAAATGTTGTTGCTGTTAAATGGCGTCTTCTCACTTTGATTTGAATGTTAACTAGTGATGTATTCATCTTGGTACTATTTAATTATATGTTTTAATAAACTTCTATACAAGGGAACATGGACTGCATCTCACTACCAAAATGGCTGGATTGCGCAAAGTGGAGTATCTGCTGTCGGTGAGAGGGGCACCTCAAATTCTTCCGGATGGAAATATCTACACAAGAAACAAGATTCGACAGAGCTGCACTCACTTGAGGTGATGTTCCACCCTCGGTGATTTTTTTAAGAACAAGGACAGAGCACAACCATGCACCTGATTAAATGTGAGAAGTGCATAAATATTGTGAAATGCACTAAAAGGAACTGAAATGTTAATATATGTACATTAAATAAATATGTATGTGAAATGTGTCAAATGTGCTGCTGCATTGAAAGGTGCTTTATAATGATATTTGAATAAATACTCTTTCTCTTCTTCTTACTCTTTCAAAAACGATGTTTTGTCTTTTATTTGGACTAGTCCATTATTATGAATCGGTAACAAGTAGTAACCAAGCTGTGCACCAAATCGTAAATGTTGTTGTTTTAGTGCGTCTGTCAGCTGCCTGTCTGTCAGGTGGGAGATTACCCTTCCGCACCATCTCTACAAATACAAGGTTTTGAGAAGGTTTTAAGGCTTTCTGGCAATGCTTCCACACCATTTCTACAAATACAAGGTCTTGAGAAGGTTTTATGGCTTTCTGGCAATGCTTCAACACCATCTCTACAAATACAAGGTCTTGAGAAGGTTTTATGGCTTTCTGGCAATGCTTCCGCACCATCTTTACATATGGTGGCGTTCACTAATGCCTACATGTAAGAATGCCTACAGTCTTATCAAAACATCTTCATGCACCAGTGGCTCTTAGTTTAACAACCTCCCCCCTATTAGCAAAGTGGAAAGTATTTGATAGATTTGAGAGAGAATTGCTCTAATGAATTAAAACAATCCTTTTAATCTAAATCTAAGTACAATCTTAAACGTTTTCAAGTCATCTTAATAAGCATGAACTATCAGTTTAGTAAGCAGGACTCTTAGTGAGAAGGAACTGTATTAGTTTATAATGTGTGTTAACAAAATGTTTCTTATTAACCATGGCAAATCTAAAGAAAACAAAACTGTTATGTGCTACCAATTAGTCAGAAAACAGGACACTTTACTATACTAACTAAACAATACTGGACGGACAACAAAGTCCAGCACATCTTAATTAACAACTGCAACCATCTGCCCATGATGTTTCAACAAAAAGTATTTTTGCTGTGAAGCTCAGCAACCTACCCCTCCCTTTTGTTATTTTTTGTCTTTATCCTTTTTTTGTTGAGTCCCTCTTGAACTTCGAGAGTTCTGTTCTGTTCTGTGACCTCCCCTGGGGATGGGGGTGGCTCTTTAGTGCGGAGCAGCTTATTGAGAAAAGGAAAGACGTCTTGTCTGTCCAGGATGCTGAGAGGGCCTCATTTGCCAATTGGGTGACATTGGCACTTGACACCTTACCGAAATCGATATACCGTGATGCCAAGTTAAAGATGATGGCAGCCCTAAACGAGTGTACCGCACGTGCAGAAGCCCTGGAGAAACAGCAACCTGAAGTCTCAACCCCAGTTCAACAGCAGCAAGAACCCCATCGACAAGCCATCTATGCCCCGCCCCCTCAACAGCAGACCCAGCCGCAGGCCCTCCGTTTCAACATCATCAACAACAGTACTGCCAGCCACCACCATCCCAGTGGCCTCAGCAGTTGCCCGGCCCTCAAGTGTCAGTTTGGGAATCGCAAGACTGCCGATGGATGGCCCAGAACTTCCCACAACCTAAATGTACATCAACAAAACCAACTCAACAGCAAAAGGAACAGACGAGACCAGATAGCTGCCCCCCTGTGACATGCGCCCAGTATCGACCCCAGCGAACGCAGACAATGTCAGCGAGGCCAACATCTCGAAAATATCAAGTGTACTTCGACGGTACGAAGACTACGCCTTGGACGACGACAAGGAAGACCTGTTACTCTTACAGAGCTGACAAGCGTGCCACAGTGACCTAACTAATGGTGCTCAATAATTTGACAGTTTGTTGCTTTTGTGATATTTAAATCATTTCTTTTTGGTTATTTATTTTTAAAAATTTACTTTATTCAGCGGTAGCAGCGAGAACCGAACACATCCAATTTGACAATTTGTTTTTTTTGTGATATTTAAATCTTCCACTTTGGTTATTTATTTTTAAAAATTTACTTTATTCAGCGGTAGCAGTGAAATCAGATCTTTCTGATACTTTGATGTGTACCGACTTACACAGGTCTGGGGGTTTTTTTATTTTAAGGTTTCTGATATGTTTAATATTCTTTTGTGTTTCTATGGAAATGCGTTTTCAACTTGAAAATTCAACTCTGGTCAAAATACATGCTTTAAAGTTCAAAATCTATAAAATCAAAACGTTATTTTACTTGTTGCTTGATAAAGGCACATGGAAAATCGAAATAAACCTGGACCCTGTTGCAATGTCGTGAGAAGGAACTGCTAGCGATCGGCGTATGGGAGAGGCTCTGGTGTCGACAAATTGATGCTGCCATCTTCGATGCATTCCTTCAGCTCTGAGGTGTTGAAGATCTGGGCATCGGACATATGGCCCATACCCCCCAACATCAATCTACAGAAAACTGTAATTGGCGTCCACCAACGCAAGCAGGACGATGGAGAAGAACCCCTTGTAGTTGTGGTAGAGACTTCCAGAAGATGGTGGCTTTCTAATGGTGTAGGTTATTTCAATCAAAAACACGATTCTGCTGGTTTCCTGAGACTCTGTATTTTACTTTGGTAGGCTACTGTTGCACAATATTGGTTTAGCAGTATATTTATGAGTATCAGTTTTGGAGTTTGCAGGTTCAAGAATTTTTGTGGCAGAATCACCCCCGTACAACAATATTACTTCTCGAACGATGCACAGTTTTCAAATTTCTCCTTCATAACATGCGCCACTTTACGACTGACCTTTCACGACATCACAAATTACCTCCCCTTAGCCCTACCGCTAAAACAAAATTAATCATCTGAATTATACAGCTTACATACCGGCCCCTTAAATGCGCAGAGACATTTCCTATTGCTCGAGCATTTAATCATAAGGAATCATAATAAATTAAAAAAGTCCATTTCTTTTCTTCACTGGTTTCCTCATAATAGCTGCACTGAAATCAAATATTGTCAGTCCTTCACTCCTTCCAACAAACACAGCTTGCTTATTGGTCTAGTTTCAATGACCCTCCCTAATGGCCATTGCTTCCTCAGGTAGTTTTCATTCACAATCAGAAATTTGTCACCGAGTGCAATGTTACGCTGCGGTTTCAACCACTTCTGTCGTAGCTGAAGAGTAGGCATATATTCGGGGTCCATCTTTTCCAGAACATATCCACCACACACTGGATATGTTTCCAGCGATGTCTATATGCATCTGCCATTTGAAAGCCTCCAAATGGTAGGTCAGGGCCCGTTCGGAGTAAAAGCAGGTGATTTGGTGTCAACGGTTCAGCATCCCTTGGATCATCAGAGACAGTAGTAATAGGTCTTCCATTTACAATGGACTCTATTTCGCAGAAAAGCGTTTAAAGGCCGTCATCATCTAGCTGATGGTTGCCTTTTAACAAAGAAATCATCACTTTTCGTACTGTTCTAATAAGCATTTCCCAAATTCCACCCATATGAGAAGCTGCTGGTGGATTAAATGTCCAACTTATTTCTTTTCTGCTCATGAAATCTTCAATGTGTTTCATATTCCAGTCTCTAATTGCCTTTGACAGTTCAACTTCAGCACCTCGGAAATTTGTTCCATTATCTGAGAGCAGTTTTTTCGGACAACCACGACGCAATATGAATCTCATCAATCTATTCAGAAAGGAATCCGTATCACGACCGTCCAATTTCTCTAGATGTATGGCCCTGGTTGTCATACACGTGAAAATACAACCATAGCGCTTAACCTCTGACCGGCCCCTTTTCACCAAGAATGGCCCAAAACAATCTAGTCCCACACTGGTAAATGGCGGATCTCCAGGGCTAACTCTGTCGCTGGGTAGATTGGCCATCCGCTGGATACTTGGCAGTTTCTGTAGCTTCTTGCACTGTATGCAACTATTAAGTAATTTACTGATCGTCTTCCTTCCTTTTGAGATCCAAAATCTTTGCCTGATTAAAGAGAGGACATATTCTTTCCTGAATGTCCGCCGATTTCATGATAATACCTGATTATCAACTTGGTTACCTCAGTTTCCCTGGGAAGTATCATGTTGTGTTTGCTTTCTTTGGATACTGATGAAGCTTGCAACCTTCCTCCGAGGCACATCACCCCTTCAGCATTCAATGTTGGTTCAAGTTTGTAAATCCTGCTTGACTTCTTAACCGGTTTTCCTGTTTCTAGTGCCTTGTAGCCTGTTTCATATTCCCTCTTCTGCAACACTTTGACTATCGCTTTCTCTGCAGTTTTCAGCTCTTCTACACTTAGAGCATTATCAGACTTGAGCAAGGTTGATTGAGCTTTATCTTGAGTCTTGTTATATAGGAGTTTCTTCAGTCTTAGAATCCATGCCACTGATCGCTTTAGTTTGTACCATGAGGAGTACCTGTTAAGTAGCTTGTCTATCAGATCTTCCTGTTTAATTGTCATCGCTGTGTAGGTTTTCACTTCTTTCTTTACTTCTTTGTCCGAGCCTGAAAGCTTTGAAGAAATTCTGATCACCGGCCAATCACTTTCTCGTTGATACAGAAACTTGGGTCCATATTTCCACCTCTCTGAAGTCACCATCTGTTCAGCGTCCAGACCTCGTGAAACATCATCAGCAGGATTATCACCGCTCTTCTTTCTTGGGCGTTTGTGTAATAATCAATGTCACTCATCAACAAAGTTTTTATTTTGTGCATTGAATGATTGAATCACTTAATAAGTCAGGAAGTATATGTGCTTGTCTCTTAAGCACAGCGAGAAAATATGATTTACACAGATTCGTTATTGATTATGTACATTATGGTTACTTTCCCTCAAAACTAGCATGGCGCAATATTGTGCTTAAATCTATTACATCCTCAGAGGAAAGTCAATGGAAGACAATTTTGTCTGCCAGACAGGATATGGCTAGATATGCTAAAGTACAAACTCAGCTACGCATGCATAGTCTGTATGATTTATTGTATGATAACCCTGAATATAGAACTGAAATACAACTCGTTATACTGGTAAACTCTCGAGGTAAAACCTCACGAGAATGTATACATTGTCAAACACACTGCTTTGATTATGATTGTCATGTTATTCTTCACTGCGAGCACTTTATGAACCAAAGAAACACTTTTTACAGTAATCTTATTGATACAACTGATATTGAATTGTATGTTCAAATTGAAATGATTGATAATGATGATGATATTATAGCTCTATTCAGTGGCGCTAATGTGATACCTGACATAACTGTACCAATAAAGAAAAACATTGTATTATATTTTGCTGTGTATCTATCTACACTGAAATCATCACTAATGTACAGTTTCTGATATGTTTTGTCTTGTATATATTTTGTTGCCTGTGTCAATGACTTTGTAATTGCATTTATGTGATCTTCGTTTAGCGGTGGAAATAAAGACATTCATTCATTCATTCATTCATTCATGAAATCTCTTGTCTTCATTTTTTATGTACTGCAGAACAATAGTACTGTCTGTCCAAAATATTGATTGGCTAACTTCTAGCTTCAATTCTTGGCGTAACATTCTGTCCAACTTGACCGATATTACTGCTGCTAACAATTCCAAGCGAGGTATTGAAATTTGTTTCAATGGTGCAAGTCTTGATTTACTGATGATCAAAGAGCACTGACCTTGTCCTTCACTGTTTTGAACTCTTAGGTAGGAGACAGCACCATACCCTTCAGCCGACGCGTCAGAAAAATGATGTAGTTCATACGCAGCGTCATCTGTTTGAGTCACGCATCTAGGTACCTTGAATGTTTCAAGTTTCGGCAGATCTTGTATCCACCTGCTCCATTTCTCCTTGTTGACTTAGCTTAATGATTCCTCCCAGGCTTTTTTCAGTCTCGATTCTTCCTGGAAAATTTCCTTTGCTTGAAGAATGAACGGACCGACGAAACCCACTGGGTCGTATATAGACGCAATCACACTGATCAAACCTCGTCTTGTGCTAGGCTTTTTCTTGATTTGAATCTTGAACCCTAAGTTATCTTCCTCTGTGTCCCAGAGAACACCAAGCGCTCTTTCCTTTGGCAAGACTCCTCCAGCTAAATCAACTCCCTCCACGCACTTGGCTCTATCTTCTTCTGGTATGGACTGTAGTACTTCTCTGTTATTGCTGATCCACTTATTCAACTTGAACCCACCATGAGCAACCAACTTGCACAACTTTTGGATATGATCAATAGTTTCATCCTCCTTGTTCAGTGACTTGAGGCAATCATCCACATAAAAGTTTTTGAGAACTGTCTGTACAATCTCCTCATCATACCTGCTCTTGTTGTCAGTCGCTGTTCTCCGAAGTGCATAACTTGCGCAACAAGGACTCCAGACTCCTCCCAATAGATGCACTTTCATTCGATACACTTCTGGCTGTCTTTTTCTATTTTCTGTGAACCAAAGAAATCTTAGATAGTTCCTGTCACTCTCTGGTACCTTGATCTGATGAAACATAATCTGTATATCGCCCTTCACGAAATCTCAGGAGTACACCGATCAATGTGTTGGTTAGATCTGGGCCCTGGTACAACTGTTCATTCAGACTTGTTTCAAAGAATTTTGCTGCACAATCAAATACAATTCTCAATTTGTCAGGCTTGTTTTCATTAAAGACTGCATGATGTGGGATATACCAAGTTCCATCAACCTTGTTGACATCTTCTTCCTTTACCTTTTCGATGTACCCTTTGTCAAGGAGCTCTTTAATTCAATCATCATACTTGTTAAATAACTTCTCATCTTTCGCTAAACGTTTGGCAAGTGAATCAAGTCTATTTTCTGCAACGCTATAGTTATTCGGCAAGTTTGGTGGTCTGTTCTTGAATGAAATTTTCATTTCATAGTGCCCATCAACAATCTTTGTTGTTTCATCCCATAGCTTAACTGTTCCTTGGTCCTGTTGTGACATAACATAGTTGTTGTCTAACAAAGATTCACTCATCTCCATTTTCCAAAATCTTTCAACTTGAGCATCAAGCCTTCTGTCTACATGTACAAAATGAGACCTTACATCACCTTGACCTTCACCATAATCTTTTCCCAATGGTCGGTTGAGAACCCAACCTAGCGCCGTCTTCACTGCGTAAGGTTCATCGTCCTGTCCTTTCTTCACGTCGATTGGAGTCAGTGCTACCGGAACATCCTGACCTATGATTAGACCAACATTCACCCTGTCTACTTGTGGAAAATTCATTCCTTTCAAATGTTGCCATTCATCAACATCCTGCTTGGTCACAGATTCAGCAGAACACATTGAAAGAGTTGAGGTTCCAAAAACAAGAGGTATCTGTATGATATTGAAATTTGTCACCACTTGATCAACATAATGTCTGGCTTCTGTAACTTCACTCTTATTTCAAATTGCAAGAATCAACTCATTATTCTTCATTCATTACTTTCCTAATTTCTCTAAAGGATATTTCAACCTCATCAACATTTCCAGACTCCATCAAGTCTCTAATTTTCTTAATTCTATTTGTCAATGTTGCCTTAATTCTACCTCTTTCTCTTCGATATGTCACTATCATTTCTTCTCTGGAGCCAGGGTCATCTCCAAATGAGGCCATAATTTCTGTCAAGTTTCAAAAAAGTCTATCTTGAACTGTTTAAAAAAAAAAATTCTTGAACTTTTGTAAGTTATTTTAATCAAAAACACGATTCTGCTGGTTTCCTGAGACTCTGTATTTTATTTTGGTAGGCTACTGTTGCACAATATTGGTTGAGCAGTACATCGGGAAGGAAACTTGCAATAGTGTGGCGAGATACCCTGAAGTTATGACCGCGAAGGATACTTGTCTCCAGAAGCCAGATGACGCATGGCGACAGCAAGCTTGAGACCGGGAGTGAGGGTGGGTCTGAAGTTGGTGTCCTTCTTGGTTAGTCTAGGAGCCAAGGCTGTCAGCAAAGAGGTTAGGTGGCGCTCGGAGGTAGTTGAACCGAAGCTCCTCCCAACGCACCCAAAACCGTTTAGGGGTGTATGCCTTTTTTTTCCTCCCGGGTGTCAACTTCTCGTTTCAATTCGTTGTATTCATGAAGCAGCAGCAAGGCGTTGAGTAGCTCGACGTCGTTGGTATGGCTGTCATTTGTGCTTCGTCCGTCTGCGAAACAGAGGCGGATTCAAGGGAAAATGCTTTGATCTTTGCCGAATTTGCCGCAGTTATGACGTGATTGATCCGTCACAAAACGCGGTTACTGAAGGTTTTCCGCACTTTATCTGCAGTTTTTCCGTGTAAAACGCAAGTATTCAGCAGTTATTCCGTATGGCTTGCAGTTATTCCGAAGTTATTCCTCGCCAAACGGATTAGTGCTGCCACCTTTTCCAATTATTCCGCGCATTTTCCGTAGCTTCCGAGTGTCCTTCACAAATTATCCGAATATTTACCATTATTATCTGAACTCGTTCCTTTGTGTTCTGCAGTTTCTCCTTGTGTTTTTCCGCTTCTAGCCGTAGTTGTGTAGTAGTTTAACCGTATGAGTTACGTAGGATCCGTGAGCGTTCCGAAAGTATACCGAAACAATGTGAAATGTACATTTTCTGTAGGATTTTGTCCTATTTTCCGCGTGAAAATACCGAAGCTCTTCCAAAGAGGCGAATCCGCAAACGTACACGAGTACTGTAGGGGTCCGTAGCTTTGTGAAATGGGGGTATAAATGAAAAGCCATCTGGAGTTATTTCACTATCCGAGGTACAGAGAGGAAGAGTATTTTGGCAATTTGATTATTCATTGTTGAAAGAAAAGGAATATGATGATCTCATAAAGAAAATTATACATGACACTGTTGAACAATGCAAAGTTAATGCATATGATGTTGATCAGAGTTTATAAGATGGTCAACTACTATGGGAAATGATATTGTTAATTGTGAGAGGATCATCAATTTATTTTTCTTCAACAACAAAAAAGAAACCTTGAGAAATAATTATATGAATATGGATGCTTAGATGCTTAGATGCAAGTGAAAATGAAAAAGGTATTCTTGTGGAGAGGTTAAATGAAATCAAATCTGGCTTTGAAAATTTAAAAAAATTAAAAACTGAAGGTTCTTTAATAAGATCAAAACAAAGTAGGGAGAACATGGGGAAAGACCTAACAAATAATTTTTAAAATTATAAAATAGAAATTTCTTGAATAAATCTATATCCAAGCTTGAAAATAGAGAAGGAATCTTACTTACAGAACAAGATGATATTATTAAAGTTAAAAATTACTATGAAAACCTCTACACTAGCATTGTATGCAGATCAACTTAAAAATCTTTGTACTGATACATTGTTTGCGAGGTTAGATGAAACTTTTTCAAAATCTCTGGAAGGTAAATTGACATATGATTAAGAAAGTCTTAAATATATTAAAAAATATGAATAATGAAAAAGCCTTTGTCAAGATGGTTTGACTGCTGAATTTCTAAAGTTTTCATGGTTAGATTTACACAAATATGTAAATAAAGCTTTAAACTATGCTTTCGGTACTGGTTCAATGTCAGTAACACAAAAACAAGGATTGATAACATGTATACCAAATAAAATAAATCAAAACTGTACCTAAAAATCTTGTGCCCTATCTCCCTCCTGAATATATCATACATCATGCATCAGCTACTGTTGCAAATAGAACAAGTGTTTGCCACTAACATGGCAATGTCCCCCGCCGTTATGAGATATTTGGCATAATTAATATCATCGCGTTAACTATGTATTACAGTGGTCAAAGTGTCATAGTGACCATGAAAATGAGGTCAGGGTCATCAAAGTTGACTGGCATCTGAGTCTTCCGCTATTGAAGTCTGTCACCAAATATGAACACTAGGTGCACGTTAACAATGTATTAAAAATTGGTCAAAGTGTCGTAGTAACCTTGAAAATGATGTCATGGTCACCAATGTCGACTGGCTTCTGAGTCTTCCTCCATTGAAAGCTGTCACCAAATATGAACACCCTAGGTGCTAAGCTTCATGAGTTATCGCGTTAACAAGAATCCGGACATACGTACGGACGGACGTACGGACAGACGCCGCTGAATTCATAGTCCCCCGTTCCGCATTGTGGCGGGGGACAATAAAACCTAATTATAATTAATTATAAGTGGGGACCAGTAGGGTTTTGTTAATTCTTGGTAGATATATTGGGGAAGTAACTTGAACAAGTATGATGTAAAGGACTATACAGAAACCTACCAAAAACTTGTATTATTAAATACTCATTGGTTTTGAAAAGGCTTTTGACAATTTAGAAAGAAAATTGACTTGAAAGATACTATTTGACGATATATATCCTCTGTAATAGTAAATGGATATAAGTTCCTTTTTCAAAGTTTCAAGGGACTGCCAACAGGATGACCCAATATCATCATATATATTTATCATTAGCGCAGATCAAGATATTAGCAATTATAATGAGAAATAACAAATGTATACACTGTATTTAGATGGTAAATATCTCTTCCTGCACAATTTGTTGATTATACCACACTTACCCTGAATTGGACCAGAAAAAAGGCTCTACACAACAATGAACACAAAGTTTCTTCGCAAGAGTGAGTGAGTGAGTTGTTGTTTAATGCCGCTGCTTGGGCAATATTACAGCGGCGTTTCTTCGCAAGATTTTTAGGGTTAAAAATGAATGCTGAAAAGACTAATTGATTTGGATTTGGTCCATAAAAAGCTAACAAAATGTTAGATTTGTAAAGATTTAAACTACTGGGTATAGATTTTGACGTTGATTTAGATAAGATGACCCAACTACATTATTAACCCTTAAGATGCGGGTCCCGGGCCTGTCCGGGTTGAAATTTGCTTTGACCGCATGTCCTCTGGGCGAGATGGGACATCCAAACTCTATTTTTCTCACGCTAGCTCATTAACGCCGAGGTTCACAGTAGCGAAGGACGGGCAATTGTTGCACGGCAGTAGTGTCAGTTTAACGCTAGTACTTTCCGTCCGTGTGTCGCTAAGCTACCGAATTTTGTTTTGTTGGTGTTCTAAATAATGCACGTACATGTTCCGAAAATTATGCAACGATTGATAACGTTTATCGTACCGATAATAAGCTTTAAAATCACTCAATTTTCCCCCACTCCCCGCCGCACGTGCTAATAGCCTGTGGGCACTTTCTACCCTCTCGCACGAGCTTACCGACCCGCGCATGCTCGTTTACTGAGACGCGTGCATTTTGACCCTATGCACGCCTTCCTATCGCACGCCCTATGTTCTGAACCCTTGGGCGGATTTCAATATAGGTGGGATCATTTGAAAGAGAAAAAAAATGTCTTTAATTCGATGTAAAAAACATATGTGCACCTCGTGAAATAAAGATACCGCATGTGCCGCAAAAAAGGTGATTTTTATATATTTTTAGTTTTACACTGTTTTGTCACACCTATTTTCTCATGATGTGCTCAACATATTTTGACATTTTTTATATCACAAGATAGAGAAAAAGATTGTCTTTAATTCCATGTAAAATGTGTACATGCGCAACAATTCATAAAGATACAGCAAGCGCCGCACAAAAAGGTAATTTTGCCGACTTTCTTATCATGTGATCTGAAGCGCGATTTTCATGTGCCTTTCTTTCACAATGAATTTCTTTTACACCGTGAAAAAGATTTTGTTGAATTTTACATCACTATAAAGACAAATGAATTGTCTTTGATTCCCTATATCAATTATTATGCGCGCAAATAAATAAAGACTCAACAAGTGCCGTAAAAAGAACAACTTTCGCACTTCGCAATTCCGTTAGTGACGCAAATAGGGAAACCTTGGCACTTCATATCCCCGTGTACAAATGACACATTTCAAAACCATTTATATCATTATCAAGAGGAATAAATTGTCTACAAAGTGATATATAAAATGTACATGCGCTAAAACAAACGACGATGCAGCAAGCGCCGCACAAAGGGTCCTTTTCATGTGATCTGAAGTTCGATTTTCCTGTACCTTTCTTTGGCACTCGATATTTTCTATACCACATGGCGGATTTTGATAAATATTACGTCTAAATAAAGACGGAACGTTGTTCTTCATTTCAATATATTGATCATATATGCGCACACAAAAATAAAGGCATAAGAAGTGCCGCAAATTTGGCAAGTTTCGCATTTCGTATTTCTGTAACCAAGTGGCGCGCTCAACAACGTTTGGTATCAGCGTAAAGAGCAGAAAATTCTCTTCAATTTGATATACAATTTGTTTATGCGCTCATAGAAATAAAGACTCAACAAGCGCCGCTAAAATGTTATAAATAAATGTAATAAGTAAAAAAAATTATGAAGGAAACCCTGTTTCTTTAGTGTTCAATTATAGAGTTTTATAAACCATGAAAGTTGAAGGAAAAAAAACTTTTGGATTTACATTCATAGCGTTATTGATGTCTTTTTTGAGTTAGGGGATTTTTGCGTCGGGCACCGCCATCAGTTCATGGGAAAATTGTCCAACGAAAATGTTGTGGTTGAGACACAGTATGTCGGGGATGCCGTCGGGAACCGCCATCAGGTCAAGGCAAAGTTGTCCAACGAAAATGTTTGTGGTTGAGACACAATATGTCGGGGATCTTTCGCCGGGCACCGCCATCAGGTCATGAGAAAATGTGTCCAACGAAAATGTTCGTGTTCGAGAAAAAAAATTTCAGCGGACTTTCGTCGGGCACCGCCAGCAGGTATGTGTTTTTTTCTGCCAAATTTTTGTTGGTCGAGGAAACTCATTTTTGAAAAAAAAGTTTGGTAGCATTCCGATGTTTTAAATAATTTGCTATATATGTCGGGATGGCATGAGTTCCTTCCAGTGAACTAAAGACAAGGGGCCGGGTGCTCGTTGACTACGGCCGTCCCGACAGATAGGCCCGTGGAACCTATCATTCTCGGAAGAGAAGTCCAGAGTTGAAAAACTTTTGTAATCCACAACTGACAATCAGAACTTTCCTGACGTAGAAGGCAGTTTTTTGCGACTCGCCGGCCCGTTGCATAGGAGTCAGAAGGCGGCATCAGGGTTGATAATGTTGATACAACGTCGACGGCCGTCGGTGCCATCGGCACCTTCGGCGGGATTGTGAAAAGTCGTCCGAAAGTTAGAAAGTGTCCGGCGACATTAGAACTTGTTCGGCAGGATTGTGAAAAGGTGTCCGAAAGTTAGAATTTGTCCAGCAATGTTAGAATTTGTCCTGATTTGTTATTTTTGCAAATCGTGAAAAAAATGTCCGGCTTTCGCCAGGACAATTAGAAAAAGTCCGGATTATTGATGGCCGCTGGCGCCAAAGGCGCGCAACGGCAAATTTGTTTCAAACACTTACAAAATGTGGCAATTGAATGTCCATGAAGCTCACATTGAATTTCTCTGTACAACAGGTCATGTGTTGATGTTATTATATCTTGCGTGTGCCTAAATTATTTTCAATCATTTACAGATTGATGTGAAAGATGCCTAAGGCCAGGAGGCCGCGAACCAGGAGTTGGGAAGGTCCGTCAACGTCTAGCGACGACGACTTCATCAACGAGGTCCATGCCGATGAAGCTTCTGATATGGAATCAACTGATGAGAGTGATAGTGACAGTGACAGTGATGGTGAAAGTGACATTGATAGTGATGTAGAAATAAGAAACATTGCAAGACACATAGTAGCAGCTACGGGTGAAACTGCTACGACTGGTACTTCCACAGAAGAAGAGTTCAGTGGCTTTGATGAGCAATATAATGAAATGGACACACATTTTGATGACCGTGACAACTTTATGGAACGCTGGACAGAGGGTCCGAGGCCACGTGGACGTGTTGATCTCCAATTTACTGGCAACACGGGATTAGGACGCTTCATAGAATTGCCTGATAATCCGCATCCTGTAGACTATTTCGGGTTGTTTTTTCATGAAGATGATTATGGATCAATGGCAGCAGAAACCAACAGATACTTCCACCAACAGGTTGACGATAAGGTTCTAAAGCCCTGTTCAAGGTTGAGGCAATGGTATGATACGAATGCTGAAGAAATGAAAGTATTCGTAGCAATGACTATAGCAATGTCTTTGGTTGTACAGAGAAACTTTTCTGAGTATTGGTCATCGAGTGATGTGACGTCGACGCCTTTCTTTGCCAAATGTATGCCTTGTGATAGGTTCTGGTTATTACTAACGTACCTACATTTGAATGATAATAACCAAATGCCGGGACGAAACACACCCCAGTTTTCACCAATCAATAAACTTGGCTATTTGTACAAGCGCATCGTGCATCGTTTTTCCAGAATTTACAAGCCGCATCAAACTATTTGTGTTGACGAAGGGTTGGTGCCTTGGAAAGGCAATCTGAGTTTCAAAGTATACAATCCCGACAAGCCGAAGAAGTATGGGATAAAGGCCTACATGCTGTGTGACTCAACCAATGGTTATGTTTGCAAGTTTGAACTCTACACTGGAAAAACAAATGAATCTGTTTCTGTCGGTGGGAAAACGTATGAACTCGTCATGGACTTGGTGAAGGATTATGCTTGGAAAGGATATCATGTGTTCATGGACAATTTCTATTCCTCTGTGGCATTGTATATAAACTTGTGGGAAACGGGAACTGGTGCGACTGGGACGTTGAGAGGCAATCGCAAAGGCATTCCTGAGAAGGTAAAGAAGGCACAGAAAAAACAGAAGAAAGGGGATATGATGATCTATCACAATCAAGACCTACTCGTTGTGAGGTATGAGGACAGGAAGTCAGTGCTGCTCATGTCAACCGTAGAAGACACTGAAATTGTAGAGACAGGGAAGAAGAACCGAGTGACTGGGGAAGCAAATACGAGACCACGTATTGTGCACGAGTACAACAAATATATGGGAGGTGTGGATCGGGCCGACCAGATGCTGTCGTACACCCCGTTCAAAATGAAAACTCTTAAATGGTGGAAGCGAGTGTGGTTTCATGTGTTAAACGTTGCCATGTTGAACTCTTACATTCTCTATAAAGAATTCTCAAAAGACAAAACCTTGAAAACAAGCCGTCAATTCAGAAAAGATTTAGTGCAGCATATGATCACCTTCGCCGACACGGAAAAAGTACCTTCCCTGCGTAGACGTCCTCGTGGCAGGCCAAGCACAAGCGACGAAAGTGTGTTACGTCTTCATGGTCGACACTTTCCATCAAAGATTCAGCCTGTTGGAAAGAAGAAGAGGCTTTCCCGTATGTGTGTTGTTTGCTCCAAAGCGAAAAGAGAACTCTTTCGAAGGGCAGTGGAAGAAAGCAATGAGCCAGTTCGAAAGAAGAAAAGGGTAGGCAAAGAATCTTCTTACGAATGTAGCGAGTGTAATGTGGCTCTATGTGCAGCACCATGTTTCAGAATTTATCACACGTCACAAGATTGCACTAAAGCTTATATCAGTTTGATGTCAGAGAAGGAAAATGAGGGGGATAATCAAGAAGATTGAAGAAAGAAGCAGAAGTGTGGATGAGCGTTACTCTCCTTATAAAGTTTATTCTTCACATCAATAAGGTGAATAAGTGTAATATAAAATACTGATTGTCAATAAAATAATCTTTTTTTTAAGTCGTAAAAGAGACAGAGAAAGTCAATGTGAGCTGTCACTGGACGTTCGATACGAGCCGCATCAAGAACATACCCCCGATCTTTCGCAATTTGTATTCTTAGAATCGGGTGGCGAAACTTCATACTTTTTACATCATCGTAAAGGAAAAAGAACTGGCTTTGATTCAATATGAAATGTGTATGTGCGCAACACATAATAAAGAAGCGGCAAATATTGCGAAAAATGTCACAATTATCAATTTTTTTCCCAAAATGTCTGAGGGTCCCCCTCTTTAACGGTTCATATCTCCCGAACTATTTGGCACTTTTAAAAATTTTTTTCACCTTTCTCAAGCGGAAAGATTGATCTTTAATTCCATGTATAATATGCATGTGCGCAGATAATAAAAATGGTGCGGCGAGTGAAGCGACAAATGTCGCAAATAAAACGATTGTCAAAATCTGTTTTCAAGTAGTTGAGGGTGTTGCTCTTTCGCGGTTCATATCTCCCGAACTATTGTATACTTTTTTTTATTTTTTTCACCTATTTCAAGAGAATAGAATTGTCTTTAATTCCATGTATAATATGCATATGCGCAGTCAATAATAACGATGCGGTGAATGATGCGACTGGTGTCGCAAATAGAACGCTTATCAAAATTTGTTTTCAAGTAGTTGAGGGTATCCCTCTTTCGCTTTTCATATCTTTTGAATCAGTTGGCACCTTTTCATTATTTTTTCACAGTCGTAAGCACGAAAGATTTATCTTTAATTCCATGTATAATTTGTACATGCGCAGCAGGAGATAACGATACGGCGTGCGTATAGAATGATTGGTTTTATTATCTCGGAATGTTCGGCCGCGAGTGACTGCACGCGCCGAGAGGATCGGTATGCCAGGAACCAACGCTGGTGCCTAGAACACTGGCTCTCGCATGCTGGTGCCTCGGGGGTACCCCGGGGGTATAACGGCACTAATTAGCGTACCAGTGCCAGACTGCCCTAGGGAGAATTAGTTCTGGCTAAAAATCCCGTTATGTCGGAGCATCCTCGGGGTACCCCCAACCATCTTTCGCGGCGTATATCTTTTGAACTGGGTGACATATTCTAACAATTTTTTATCATCATAAAGAAGAATAAATTGTCTACAAATCGATATATAATACATGTATGCGCGCTCAGTATTAGGGATTTTATTCAGCCGGAAATAAAGACAATCTTTAGATAATTAAAGAAATCTAACTTGAGGTCGCATTGTAAAAAGATATATATCATCGTAAAGAGGAATTATGTATCTTCAATTCAATATAAAAAAATTAATTGTGCGATTATATTTAAGGATTTTCCGTAACTCTAAATAAAGACAATCTTCATATTGTAATAGAAATCGTTCTAGGTAAGATAAAAATTTCATTCAAATTGTCGGATAAAGATCGATCATTTGTGTACGGGATGGGCAGGCTACTTTTGTATCGAACGGCCATTTTCATCCGTAATTCGCCATGTGAATACACCATATATTGTAAAAACGGTCGCGTCTCGTGGTGCTAAATAATTCAGCCACAGGGGCTAATTGCGCTATAACGGTAGCGAGGCGAGTGCTGGAAAATTCAGCCACGGGGGCAAAACTGGTCAAAATAATATTCAGCAACTTAAGAGTTAAGGTACATTTGAAAAAATTTAAAAAGAAATGGCATTGTAGTCAAAGAGAATTCTAACATCTGTTTGGAAGAAATGTTGTACTAAAATCTTTACTACTGCCAAAACTAAATCACTTATTAAGTAGCATGCCCAGCCCTCCCAGGGCAGTTATAGAGAACTTTCAGAAGAAGTGCTATGAATTCATTTGGAAGGACAAACCTAATAATATTCAGAGAGATGTCATGAAAAGTGTCAATAACAAATTCTGGAAAGAGGTTCTTTCCTTGTGGTCATTATATCTGCAATGTTGTGATAATGAGTCTAAAAGTCATGAAGAAATAATGACTGAGTCTATTTGGTACAATAATGACATCAGGATTGTAATGACACTATCTATATCCACCAATGGCATAATAAGGGATTACTTTTTTCCCAGATATGATAGATGAAGAAGGAAAAATATATGAATATAAACGTTTTGTAAAAAAAATATGACATTAAAACAGATTTTTTGACATATATAAGTTTAAAAAATCTGTCATTCTTTTTGCAGAATAGGAACATTGCATGAAAATACATTTTTAGACCTTTTTTACCCTTTCACATATCAACAATAAACAAGCAACAAGGCAATCATTAGATTGTATTGGAAATTTTTCTAGATGAGATAGAAATTTCATTCAAAGTGTTAGAAAAGGATCTTTCACTTGTCTACGGGATTGGCAGACTAATTTTGTATGAAACTGCCACTTACATCCAAAATTAGTCATGTGAACACACCAAATATTGTAAAAAATTTCAGCCATGGGGGTAAAATGGGTCAAATTGATATTCAGCAATGTAAGAGTTAATGTTACAACCTGAATACTGCTTTATTTGGTAAAAAAAGTTCGTCTAATGATGTCAATATAAAGTATCCAATCTGTTCATAATTTATATCTCTAAGTAAATGTTTTACCTAAAAATATATTTGATGGCAATGTTATTAGTTTCAATTGTTCGTGCGTATACTTAATATCTGTATCAATATGGTGTAATTGTCACATTTAAATTTTTGGCCAGGATCATTTACATTGGGGAGATTCTGTTTCTTAATCACCCTGTGCCTGTAATTGAGTAAATAACAGCTGAAAGCTGAGTGCTGAAAAATTCAGACAAGGGCAAAAATGGTAAAAACAGAATTCATCAACTCGAGGATAGAGATATTTGAGAATGATGAGGTGAAGGAATGACTCACAATATATTCTGCAGCAGAAAATGTCTGACCTGTGGCAAGCTGCATCATTTGCCAGATCTGAAACACAGACGAAGACAACATGCGAAATTCAACTTCCATTTTAAACTTTGGACTGAAAACACTGCCAGTTATCTGAGTTTTGTTTGAAGGATTTTATATTTCTGAATAAAATGTTTACTTGATGGAGGGGTCTCAGGAGTAATTTGGAGAGAAGAGGATGAGAAGCTGAAATGTTTACCTTGACGGAAGAGTTGCAGTAGTGAGTAACTCTGAGTGAAGAATGAGAAGCTGAAATGTTTACCTTGACGGAAGAGTTGCAGTTGTGAGTAACTCTGAGTGAAGAATGAGAAGCTGAAACGTTTACCTTGACGGAAGAGTTGCAGTAGTGAGTAACTCTGAGTGAAGTATGAGAAGCTGAAATGTTTACCTTGACGGAAGAGTTGCAGTAGTGAGTAACTCTGAGTGAAGTATGAGAAGCTGAAATGTTTACCTTGACGGAAGAGTTGCAGTTGTGAGTAACTCTGAGTGAAGAATGAGAAGCTGAAATGTTTACCTTGACGGAAGAGTTGCAGTAGTGAGTAACTCTGAGTGAAGAATGAGAAGCTGAAATGTTTACCTTGACGGAAGAGTTGCAGTAGGGAGTAACTCTGAGTGAAGAATGAGAAGCTGAAATGTTTACCTTGACGGAAGAGTTGCAGTAGTGAGTAACTCTGAGTGAAGAATGAGAAGCTGAAACGTTTACCTTGACGGAAGAGTTGCAGTAGGGAGTAACTCTGAGTGAAGAATGAGAAGCTGAAATGTTTACCTTGACAGATGAGTCCCATGAGGCTGTGTAGAGGACGTTGCTTCTCCATGCTAGGTGCGAAACTGTCAAAACAAGCACATATCTCTCAATTGCCATCATGCCATAAATACTTATCTAGTATTTAGAATTAATGTCCTCCTTTACATATTTCACATATTTCATAAAGTGAATTTAGTTATTAGGGGCCACCAAATCTACAGTTTATAATCCTTACAGGGTTAGGGTTAGTATGTACACAACATTTCAGTCTGTTAGGGATTTTTGTTGTAGAGATAAAGATGAACAAGCAGACAGAGTCAGCTATATCCCCCGCCAAAGGGAAAGGGTAGTTAAGGATACTAGTTGTGGAATATTGAACAGTGATCATGTTGTTTTTCTACAAACAACCTTTAAGAAATCTTATGTTACGTTTCCATGGAAACGGGTAAAAATAAAAATGCAAAGAAGTTGAAAACCCCAAAAGGCACATCACCGCATGATGCCCATTGCACATACCAAGTTTTGTCGAGCTAGGTCTCACCGTTTTGGAGTTGTGCTCCGGAAACATTATCGGGACGGACGGACGGACATACATACTACAATGGGCGGGGGATAAAAATGTTTAAAGGGCGTAAAAAGCTAGGAAATATGAATGATATTGATGAGATTTTTTTTTATTCCACTGATGTTCTAAATGTTATCAAAATGCCAAATTATATCACCAAGTGTTATCTTTGATTTATTATGAAAGGTTCAAATCATTACCACTGATGAAAATGTGTCATATTTTTACTAGTTACCATCTTTAACACACATTTCACTGTCTGTTTAATGTAAAGTGCATAGTTAAGAATAATATTCAGATAAACTTTAACGTTATTATTTATATTAAGAATTAAATTGATTAAGATTTATGTCCAAATCATTAAGACTAATAGAGGTGAAACTACATTTATTCTTTTCAGCATTTGTCTTTTGAATGATCTCTAAGTTTAAGATGTGCTACTTGTATTCTGTGTTACTTGTCTTTTAGTGTACACCAGCTCTGTTATGATATAAATTTATTCCCTCTGTTGTAATAAAGTATTATTATTGTCATAATACCTGTCAAAAGGTTACTGAGTTTGTCCTTATACTAGTATTGTTTTTTATGTCAGAAATAGGGATTTCTATCCAGGGTCCCTATTCTCAAAACTATCCTAGACCTAAGATATCATAACGTTGATACTAAGCTCTGGGATGAAATCCTTACCTATTCTGGAAAACTATCTTAGCGCTTACCAACCTTTCCAGACAATTCCCATACCGGCAATGGTAAAATTTTTCTCAAAACTCCTGAAAAGGTGGTGCGGAGGGGCTGTGGAGATGGTGCAGCAAAGCTTCAGAAACATCTTTTTAGGAATTTTTTTTATACGGCTAGGATATCCTAACTTAGGAAAAATACTAGGATAGCTTTTGACCTGTCCTAACTAAATCCTAGCCGTAACAGATATGGTTTGGTATTTGTTTTTTAACCATTTTTTCTGTGCTGCAAAACAAGCCAACATTATTTCATCAGTCGTTGAGTTTATAAGAGCTTTTTGTTGTTCATAATAACTATGTTTTTGGTAATAAAATACACTATTGTTGTAATAAACATATGTTTTATCTTTAATGTAGATCAGTTCAACTCTCACCTCTATTTAGTTATCATTGCCCTTTTTATTTACAACATTGCCCTCCTCTGTCACTTTATGTAAATTGTCAATGGCCAGGCCAATTTATAAAGGGAAGTAACTTCTGTTTTAAGTCCAAGGTGAATTTTTCACTTTGCTGAATGATGCTTAGATGGAGTTCAAGTCATGAATCAAATGATATATGTATGTTTACCCTCAAGCCACAGTTTTTGGAACGTTCTGGGATGAAATTAAACTACGCCGCAGTTAGCCTTAGTGAATCTTGGAAGCCAGACTAATAATCTGTTGCATTTACTAATTGATGCAATTGTACGGTCTCGCGAATCCCAAAAAAAATTCCACAGCAGTCGTGTCAGTTGAACGCTTGTATTTATGATCCGGCCTTCGCTAAGCCGAAAAATATGCATACCAAATGCTCTATTTTCCCCACTACCTGTCGGGCTTGCTATCGCCCTGTGAATTCGTGCTCCCCTCGCGCATGAGCATATTGAGCCGTGTGCATCATTGTTTGCTCAAGCGTGCACACTCACAACAAAAGCACACCTTGCTTTCAAACGCCTTAGGATCTAAACCCTTAGGTGGATTTCAATACAGGTGGGATCATTTGAAAGAGAAGAAAATTGTCTTCAATTCAATACAAATTAAGAATATGCGCTACCTGAACTCAATTTACAGCATGTGCCGCAAAAGAGGTGATTTTCAGATATTTAGTTTTATGCCATTTATCCTTATACCTTTTTTCTCATCATGTGCTCAACGTATTTTGATAATTTTTAAATCACAAGAAAAAGAAAAGGGTTGTCTTTAATTCCACGTAAAATTTGTATATATGCTTGAATTTATAAAGACACAGTAAGTGCCGCACTAAAGGCTATTTTTACTTTTCTATACTTGTGAACTGAGTTTAGCGATTTTGTCATCTACTTTCCTGTAGTACTTCATATCTTTTGAACCATGTGGCGCATTTTTATAACTGCTATATAAATATCACAATAAAGAAGAAAAGATTGTCTTCAATTTCATATAAAATGTATTCATTCATATAACAAAATATTGACACAGTAAGTGCCACAAAGAAAGCAACTTTGGCACTTTATATCAAACGATGCATTCCAAAAAACATTTATATCATCACTGTCGTGTACTCGGTAAGGAGGGGACGTTCCAAGATGGCGATCAAAACAGTACGACAGAGATAGGTGTCTGATTCCATTTATTGTTCCTCGTAATTGTCAAGGATTAAATGGTTAGATTTAACTTCGAAAAGTCAGGATATGAATAATGAATATAGTGGTGAAGTGTTTGGTTTCAAAAACTTAAATAAAGAAAAAAACGTAATTGCCATGTAATGGACAGGTTATTGTGTTGATTGAAAGTTATGTTGGGGGTGGGGGCTACTGTTAGGCTAGGTTATAAATAGATTTGGACAGGGCTTCCCTGGGCAGGTCCATTGAGCTCTTGAGGGGTGGTGACCCACTAGGCAGGTGCCTATGCTCCTACCCATTGATATGTAATGGGATGGGCCATTGCAGGAGCATTTCATGAGTTTATGGTGCAGCTCACTGAAGTTTCTGTTGTAGGCTTTCATTGGGCATAGCTTGAGATCTTGGGTTTGATTGGGTAATGTTGTGTAGATTTAGGTATATAAGGGAAGGGAATTTTTTATTCTGGAGGGGGCGGGATAGTGCAGTGGTTAGCACGTTCGGATCCCGCCAGGGGCTCGGCAACTTTGTCTGCATTAGAGAACTGTTCTACACGCAGTCAGGTTTGGGTGCAATGCTGCATTGAAATTCAGCGCAGTACCACCCATTATTCGCTAGTTCCAGCCGATGCACACATAAAACATTTTAAACATTAAACTATGTTGCAAACAGTAAAGTATAAGGCACCAGTTTAAAAATACACAGGGAGGGGTTACGTCAACTACTGTGTACTGTAACGAGAAAATTGTTTCACTTTGTCTGAAAATCTCATTGACAGTGAATATCCAAGAGACAACAATTTTGAAACAACCACAAATAGCAAAAATGCAAAGTAATCCAAAGGAAAATCTTTCTTCGCAATCATTTTGTTTAAACCTAGCCATGTTTGCAAGGGACCAGCTTTCTCTAATTCATACACTACTGTTTGAATAATGAAGTCATCTTTGTTATCCTTGACAACTGAGCAGTTGATGGCGTTATGCATTTTAATATTATAGCAATTGGGCTTTTTGGCTCTAATCATATATTTAGTAAAGACTACCGTGATTGAATTGCAGAGATATAGTGAGGTTCCTTCAACAATGAAGCTCTTATCAAAACCTAAAACGTCATAGTGAATTATCTCATAGTCTTTTGTCAAAATTCCACCTTTGCTACTCTTGGGGTCTTAACATTCAATTTCTCAGTTAAGGTTTGAAATGGGTGGTTGAGTTGAAAATTGTAAAATAAGGAGTTTTGTCTCGTCTACAGAAAATTAATTGATTTGAAATTAAGTTCCCTCCATACTTTATTATGTCCACTCCCCATCCAAAACGGTCCCCTCCCAAACTTTATTTCTGGGTCCCCTCCGCCGATTTAAAACCAAATTCCCTCCGCTGCCTTGTTAATTTTTTATTTGGCAATAACTAATTAATTACTCAAGCAAGTCACTTTCAATTGCACAGAAATCTTTATTACGTCCGATAACAACTGTGTGTGACAATATCTATAACATTCAAGCTCCTTAAGGGTAGGTAAATACACTTTTAGATTAGTAAGCCCCGCTTAGAAAATATAAGTGCGATAAACTTCAACTTTATATGGCTATAACAAGAATGAGCTCCTGCCTAGACCTCAGGTCGGCAGGATTCAGGCTTTTGCAATCCCAATTGACCACAAAATACAAATTGATAAACACAATATTTTATTCAAGTAACAAAGACAAAACCCAAATTCAACTATGTAAATCCGAGGCTCACGGCAGTGAAAATGCGACAAATTAACTTTAAGAAGAACTCAAGATAGGGGAGTTTCCTAATAATAACCTATTTAAACAAAATTCCTACTAAACACCCTTTTATTTCCCGTTAAAACATTAAATTATTCACCTTATCAAGAAATATTAATTAATTCCCTCCATTAATCTATATGTCTTTTATTTCACCCTAATAAAATCCCAAAATACTCAATTTACTAAGTTGATTACTAAAAAAAAATCGATTTCCCCAAAATTTATCTAATTTCTAAATAACTCAAACCAAATTAAACTAAATTAAACTTAAAACTCTGTATTATCCTCAACAGATATCCTAGTGAATTCCTCACCTTTCTGATAACTGAAGAAACAGAGCCCAGAATAAAGTGGTGGTGAGTTGGTGTTTAACGCCGCTTTCAAGATTATTTCACTTATATCGCGGCTGCTAGTATTATTGCAGGGAGAAAGCCCGCAACACCATTGTTGCTATGCATTGCGGTGAAACCTGCGAGCATCGGCTGGAACTAGCGAACCATGGGTGTTCTAACACTGGGTGTAGAACAGTTCTCTACTGCAGACAAAGTTGCCGAGCCCCTGACAGGATGCGAACCACGGACCTCCTAATCCAAAGTCGAATGTGCTAACCACTGCGCTATCCCGCCCCCTCCAGAAAAATTCCCTTCCCTTATATACCTAAATCTACACAACATTACCCAATCAAACCCAAGATCTCAAACTATGCCCAATGAAAGCCTATAACAGAAACTTCAATGAACTGCCCCATAAACTCATGAAATGCTCCTGCAATGGCCCATCCCATTACATATCAATGGGTAGGAGCATAGGCACCTGCCTAGTGGGTCACCATCCCTCAAGAGCTCAATGGACCTGCCCAGGGAAGCCCTGTCCCAATCTATTTATAACCTAGCCTAACAGTAGCCGAGTACACGACAGTGATCATTGTCAAGAGGAATTAATTGTCTTCAATTTGATGTATAATATGTATATGCGCTTAAACTAATAGCGATACAGCAAACGCCGCACAAAGGTCACTTTTGTCGCTTTTCTTATCATGGGATCTGAAGCGCTATTTTCATGTACGTTTCTTTCACACTAAATTTTTTCCAAACCGGTTTTGTTAAATTTTACATCATGATAAAGAAAAAAGTATATGTCTTAAATTCCATATACAGATGATTTATGCGCACAAATAAATAAAGGAACAAGAAATGCAGTAAAAAAGACAACTTTCACACTTAATTTCTCCGTTAGGTGCCGCGACCATGGAAACTTTGGCACTTTATATCTACGTAACCAAATGACACATTCCAAATATATTTATATCATTGTCAAGAGGAATAAATCGTCTTCAATTTCATGTATAATATGTACAGGCACTAAAACTAATAGCGATACAGCAAACGTCGCACAAAGGGTACCTTTGGCAATTCTTATCATGTGATCTGAAGCGCGATTTTCATGTACCTATTTTTCGCCTGCAATATCTTCTATACCACTTGGCAGATTTTGATGAATTTTACATCTTAATAAAGAGGAAACAATTCTCCTCAATTCCATACATTGATCAAACATGCACACAAAAACATAAAGGCACAAGAAGTGCTGCAAATTTGGCAACTTTCGCACTTCGTATTTCCGTAACCAAGTGGCGCGCTCTTGATTGATATCAACGTAAAGAGCAGAAAATTCTCTTCAATTTGAAATACATTTTGTATAAGGTGTATGTTGTAAGATTAAAGTCGGATATCTTGAAGACCGGTTATTTGCCATGCAACATCTCCATTAGTACTATTGTGGTCAGAAATAACGATTCATCAGGCGCCATGGGAAATTGGTCCAACGAAAATGTTCGTGTTTGAACATTGCACTTGTTTTGGTTGAGGAAACTCATTTTTTATAATAAAGTTTGGGTTTAAAACATTTTGCTATGTCGGGAGAGCATGAGTTCTGTCGAGTGAAAAAAAGACAAGGGGCCAGGTGCTCTTTTACTCCAGGCGTCCCGACAGATAGGCCTGTGGAACCTATCATTCTCGGAAGAGAAGTCAAGAGAAATTTCCTGACATAGAAGGCAGTTGTTCGCGACTTGCTGGCTCGTTGCTTAGGAAGTCAGAAGGCGGCATCTAGGTTGATAATGTTGACACATCGTCAGCGGCCGTTGGTGCCGTCTGCACCTTTGGCAGGATTGTGAAAAGTTGTCGGAAAGTTAGAAAGTGTCCGGCAACATTAGAACTTGTTCGGCAGGTCTGTGAAAAGTTTGAATATAACAAGTACATGGGCGGTGTGGATCGGGCAGACCAGATGCTGCTGTACACTCTGTTCAAAATAAAAACTCTCAAATGGTGGAAACGTGTGTCGTTTCTTGTGTTGAATGTTGCCAAGTTGAACGCCTACATTCTTTATAAAGAATTCTCTAAGGTTAAAACTTTGAAACAAGCCTTCAATTCAGAAAAGACTTGGTACAGCACATGATAACCTTCGCCAAAACAAAAAAAAGTGCTGTCCCTACGCAGACGTCCTCGTGGTTGATGATTCTGTGTTACGTCTTTATGGTTCTCACTTTCCCTCAAAGTTCGGCCTGTTGGAAAAAAGGAGAATCTCTCACGCACGTGTGTTGCTCCAAAGCGAGAAGAGAACTACTTCGAAGGGAAGTGGAAGAAACCAATCAGCCAGTTCGAAAGAAGAAAAGGGTAGGCAGAGAATCTTCTTACGAATGTAGCGAGTATAATGTTGCTCTATGTGCAACCCCATGTTTCAGAAATTATCACACGTCACAAGATTGCACTAAAGCTTATATCAGTTTGATGTCAGAGAAGGATAATGAGGGTGATAATCAAGAATATCGATGAAAGAAGAAAGAAGCAGAAGTGTGGATGAGTGTTACTCTCCTGATTCAGTTGGTTTTCACATCAAAAAGGAGAAAAAGTGTTAATAGAAAATACTTGATTGATTGTAAAAACCTCATTATAAATAAGAAATAATCTTTTTCTTTATTGTGTAAAAGATGGACGTTCAATATGAGCTGCATCACAAACCTCCTCCAATCTTTCGCAATCTATATCTTCTGAATCGGGCGGCCGAACTTCATGATTTTTATATCATCATATTATATCATCATAAAAAGAAAAGAACTGGCTTTGATTCAATATGACTTTGCATGTCTTAAATGATAAAGAAGCGGCTAGTGATGCAACTGTTGCAATGTTAAAAATAAATTCACAATAATAAATTCCTCTTTCTCGTTTCATATCTCCCGAACTATTTGGCATCTTTTAATTATTTTTCCAGCTTTATCAAGACAAAAGAATTATCTTTAATTCCAAGTATAATTTGCATATGCGCAGTAAATAATAAAGATGTGGCGAATAATGCGACAAATGTCGCAAATAGGATGATTATCAAAATCTGTTTTCAAATAGTTGAGAGTACCCTTCTTTCATGGTGCATATCTCTAAAACCAGCAGGACCTTTTTCTAGTGTGTCTTTGCTGTTAAGTTCAAAATCTGCTTATTTTCACATATGTACAAGTTTTCTTTAAAGTCTTTATTTTCCTAAACATATGCATCACGGGTAGGATTTTAATACAATAAATTATGGTTAATATTCAGGGGAATACCTAAGTATATAGAAGTTTTCCTTACTCCCTGACTGAAAAGTACCGATCCTAGCAAGGTTTGGTATCCTAACTTAGGACAAGTTTAGGATAGTTTCAAGAATTGGTCTTATCCTAAACCTAGGATATCCTAACTTCTGTCCTAAGTAGCTGATATATATCCCAGCTTGGATACTTTTGAGAATAGGCATCCTTGGTCATAGAACCCCCAATGAAATAATAAGTATGGATATCGATCGAATTTGAAATTTGGGATTTTTTGCTAATTTTCGCACACAAGATAAGATTAACTCATTCATCCATTCCAACTCTTATCTCTACTCTCAAAACCTTAAAAGGTCAAGGTCAAATAGTTCATTCATATTGATATGATATACCAATATCATGATACAACAACCACTTTTGATAAAACCTGTCTGGTTTAATTACTTTTAGTTAAAAGCTAAATGTTTTTCAGTAGGATAACTGTTACAAATATAATGTCTGGATTGAAACTAAGACAGGTTTTAAAACTCTTTCATTTGTATATGAAACACTAAATCAAAATCATCATCAGTATGTGTATTCTTTCTCAACCCAAACGCAATGAAATGTAAGTCAAAGTTAATGTTGAGAACATCTGGACAATGTTCATTAATGAATTTGAAAAAACATTGTCAAAAAGCTTTTGCATGCTAAAAGTCCATAAAAAGATGACTAATGTTTTCAACTTCGGAGTAACAAAATGTACATAAGTTGTTTTCAGCGATTATAATCTTGATCAGGAAAGAATTTGTTGATAACATATCGATACATGGTTAATTCTAAAGTGAAACCATCAAAATTTTGTATCTAATGTGGAATTATAGGCTGAAACATTATACATACACTCTTGCCTTTTGTGCTTGAACTTTAAGTAAACATCAGATGCATTTAAGATGTAATTATACACTAGCAATGAGCATCGTTTTTAGCAGACATTAGTTTTCAAATAATAAGATTGTCACCTAACAGTTGAAAAGAATTAGCTATGATTATCATAACTGATTTAACTGATAATTTTTGATAGCCATAATAAGACCATTATAGG
Source organism: Phorcus lineatus (assembly GCA_921293015.1). Classification (NCBI taxonomy): domain Eukaryota; kingdom Metazoa; phylum Mollusca; class Gastropoda; order Trochida; family Trochidae; genus Phorcus; species Phorcus lineatus. Next base: position 13,877,570 of record OV121090.1, read on the forward strand.
GAAAACTAATTCCAAATAAAAAAATATTATGAAATTCTTCAAAATAACAATAAGTTCAAGCATACTTCACAAAACCACAAAAGTGTTACCAAATACACCTAGCTAGATTTTGTATTCTTTGGGCAGAAGCATAAAATAACTGTTTCCATTTTGATTCTTGACAAACATCCAACAACTTTCTCATCAATGATAACTTAACAGAATCGACATAACAAAATGATTCAACCATAACAACAATTCTTTTGATGAGAAATTAAAGAAGCATCTTATCTAACAGGGTTTAAAAGTTAGAAAAAGATAGTTCAATTTTGAAATTAGCAATGACTTTATTATAGCAATTCTGATAATCAATGTTTTTTCTTTCCATCCATCTATTGATTATAACTCGAATTTCATATAGTTTATTTTCAAAATTCTTCTTAGTCATAACAGATAAATCTACTGAAAATATCACCACGAGAAGCTTAAAGTACTCTGAATTCCATTCAATATTTACAGATGGTAAGTCTCTAACTGGACAATTCCTTCTTGAACCAATTCAAATCACTGAGACTCATCATGATTAATTTTATGTCCTGAAATATCAGCCCAAAAAAATGTCAAAGGTAGCCTCAAAAGACTTCTGAGAACCATTTAGAATAAACTCTGTATCATCTGCATACTGTGTCAAAAAGTACTTTTCATTATAAACTGGAATTCCTTTAATATCAGGAATCTTTCCTACAAGACCAGCCAGAATCTCAGAACACAGAGGATGCAGATATATAGGGAAGTGGATCACTATCAAGCATGATCTAGCATCATTACAGAGAATATTGAACCACTTGATAATGTCCTCTCCGAATCCCAAAATGGTGATATCTTATTTATGAATAACCATGAGACAAAATCAAAAGCTTAATTTCTCAAAAACTATTTAAAACAACAATATAGGAACATCATTTGAATCTGTGTAATTCCTCAAATCATAAATTAGTCTGTTGTTAACACCAATATACTAGTATCTGTTACGTAGACATGAAGCCAGTTACTGATGATCAACTTTGGAATCAAACGCTTGAACCTCACGGTTATAACAGATAAGTGCTTTCTATAGTAGATCCAACTTCCATGTCTAATTGAGAATTGCCTTTGCTTAAAAAATTTCTATTTTCTTGATTGCAAATTTACTTCTTGAATAGTTTGTTCCAAGAAGCAGTACATCTTTTTCTATTTTGGATCCATTTTTTTCAAAAATGATGATTATGAGATTGACTATCATCTGATTTCCATTTAAAGAGCAGTCTGATTAAAATCGATTGTGTTCCTAGGAGTAAAGTTTGTAAATATTGACTAGACCAGGATTTAAAACAGTTTCCTAACAGCCACAACTTAATTTTTGCCAAAAAGCAAAAATATTTACTAAAATATTTTCCAAATTGTGATCATGACACATCTTCATGTAAACATGAATCTCACTGCCAAATTTGATCAAATTTACATAAATAGTTTAGAAGTTATGAGCCTGACAGGATGTAAAACACTTTTCTGACAGAGTCAACACTTTTTGCCAAATTATTTAAAAGAATTGTTGATCATGACATACGATCGTAATAATGTTTCTCCATACCAAATTTTACTTCGGATGATTAGTTTAGAAATTAGGATTTGGAAGAGTTTTCTAATTGTGTCCCAAATTTTTTTGCGACTCAACAAATGGTTATGTTTGCAAGTTCAAATTCTACACTGGAAAAACAAATGAAACTGTTTCTGTTGGTGGGAAAATGTATGATCTCGTCATGGACTTGGTGAAGGAATATGCAGGGAAAGGGTATCATGTGTTCATGGACAATTTCTATTCCTCTGTGGCATTGTATATAAACTTGTGGGAAATGGGAACTGGTGCGACAGGAACTTCGCAAATGCATTCCTGAAAAGGTAAAGAAGGCACAGAAGAAACCAAAGAAAGGGGATATGATAGTCTATCACAATCAAGACCTACTCGTTTTGCGGTATGGGGACAGGAAGTCAGTGTTGCTCATGTCAACCGTAGAAGACACTGAAATTGTAGAGACAGGGAAGGAGAACCGAGTGACTGGGGAAGCAAATACGAGAACACGTATTGTGCACGAATTCAACAAATATATGGGAGGTGTGAATCGGGCCGACCAGATGCTGTCGTACACCCCCGTGGTGGAAGCGCGTGTGGTTTCATGTGTTGAACGTTGCCATGTTGAATTCTTACATTCTCTGTAAAGAATTCTCAAAAAACAAACCCTCGAAAACAAGCCGTCAATTTAGAAAAGATTTGGTGCAACATATGATCACCTTCGCCGAAACAGAAAAAGTGCCCTCCATGCGCAGACGTCCTCGTGGCCGGCCGACCACGAGTGACGTTTGTGTCTTACGACTCCATGGTCGTCACTTTCCATCAAAGATTCAGCCTGTTGGAAAGAAGAAAAACCTCTCACGCATGTGCGTTGTTTGCTCCAAAGCGAAAAGGGAACTTTGTTGAAGGGAAGTCGAAGAAACCAATCAGCCAGTTCGAAAGAAGAAAAGGGTGGGCAAAGAATCTTCTTTCGAATGTAAGGAGTGTAGTGTCGATCTGTGTGCACCACCATGTTTCAGAAATTATCACACATCACAAGATTACACTAAAGCTCAGTTTGACGACGGAGAACGACGATGAGGGGGATAATGAAGAGAATTGAAGAAAGAAGAATGAAGCAGAAGTGTGGATGAGCGCTACTCTCCTGATCCAGTTTGCACTTAACACCAAAAAGGTGAAAAGTAAATTCATTGTAACTTATTGTAAATAAATATTCTTTTTTTTATTTCGTAAAAGAGACAGGGAAAGTCAATGTAAGCTGTCACTGGACGTTCAATACGAGCCACATCACGAACCTCCACCCGATCTTTTGCAATTTGTATCTTTAGAATCGGGTGACGAAACTTAATAATTTTTACATCAGCGGTAAGAAAAAAGAACTGGCTTTGATTCAATATGAAATTTGGAAATGCGCAACACCAAATAAAGAAGCGGTAAATGATGCGACAAATGTTGCAATTATCAAAACAATTTCCCAAATGTCTGAGGGTACACTTTTTTCTCCCGAACTATTTGACATTTTTTGATATTTTTTTCACCATTCTCAAACAAAAAGAATTGTCCTTAATTCTATGTATAATATGCATGTGCACAGTCAATAATAAAGATGCAGCGTGTGATGCGACAACTGTCGCAAATAAGACAATTATCATAATCTGTGTTCAATTAGTTGCGGGTGTTCGTCTTTCGCGGTTGATATCTCCTGAACTATTTGGAACTTTTTAATATTTTTTTCACCTTTCTCTAGCAAAAAGAATTGTCTTTAACTCCATGTATGATATGCATATGCGCAGTTAATAATACAGATGCAGTGAGTGATGTGACTAGTGTCGCAAATAGAAAAATTATCAAAATCTGTTTCAAATCAGTTTCAAATTTTAATTGTGCGATCATATTTAAGGATTTTCCGTAACTCTAAATAAAGACAATCTTTAGATTGTAATAGAAATCGTCCTAGGTGAGATAAAAAATTCATTCAAAGTGTCGGATAAAGATCGTTCATTTGTGTACGGGATTGGCGGGCTACTTTTGTATGGAACGGCAATTTTCATCTGTAATTTGCCATGTGGACAAACCATCTATCGAAAAACGGTCGCGTCTCGTGGTGCCAATAATTCAGCCACAGGGGCTAATTGCGCTATAACTGTAGCGAGGCTAGTGCTGGAAAATTCAGCCATGGGGGCCAAAACTGATCAAAATGATATTCAGCAACGGAAGGTTTAAAAACAAGATTTTCAGTTCTTTTATAGAGGAGATACAATGTGTAAGTGAAAGAAAATAATAACTAGAATAATAAATAAAGGTTTCTCAGCGACAGGTAAATTTGATAATTTAATTTTTTGAAAACAATTTCATAAACACAATGGTCAAAGGACAACCACTCCTAACAGACAAATTTAAGCAATCTTTGATTTTTTTACATCTTAAAGTCATAGAATCAATTTTGTAAGGCAACTGAATTTGGCTAATTATTCTTCAAGAGCAAAAATCTGATCACTCCTGTCGCGTCTGCAAAGATTTTCATTTTAGATTCAGATCGATGAGGTACCAAATCAAGTGCAATCTCATCGCAAGTACAAAATACCGGAAATCTAGTAATTGAAGCGCCGATACTTATGACTGAGTTATTGAGTTTACCACCTTGCTGTTATTACTGTATTTGAAAAAAGGTAAGCTATTAGCTATTTTCATTGGATATTCAGCTGGGAAATTTCATGTGTTAGCGAAATGACATCATGGCCTTAGCGAAATGACGTGGTAAGGACTAACGCTCGCCAAAGACATAGGGTAGGGTGTTTTGAACTTCATTATTGAGGGCTAGAATTCACGCAGAGTTCTGAAAATTGTTACGTATTGTCACGTCTGTGAGTGATGAACTATCTGTCCGGCATGCATTACAATTGCCTTGCAAAAATGTTTTTTCAAGTATATCATATTTTTTCTATTATATCTTCATGCAGTTGATAGTAAAGGTGTAAGAAACTGAAATTATAGGATAGGGTCCTATATCATAGTACTGCCCGGAAATAGAAATAAACTGCTTTTTGGCGATTATTTCATTTTCTTGATCTCAATTGAAGTTTGGATGCTAGATGTTCATTCCCCAAATTTTGTTTCTAACCGTTTTCATAAAATCCACTTCAATAGATTATTTCTTAGGAGAGAAAATATGGTCATTTTTTTATTTCTGATGAAAGCTATATTATGTAAATGAGCTGTATAATCTAAACACAATCACAGGAAATGTTACTTTTTTGTGCGAAAGATTTATACATCAGATGTAGTTTGCTGGTCATATCTCATGTGCTATGAAACCTATATGAAATAATTGATACTTTAATCATTTTTGTTATTTTGACAGTCCTAAATGCTTGTTACAAATTGATATTCTTACAAGTTCATTCATGGTTTTGAATTACAAATCCATAGTCATCATGACAATGCAAGCGAAACTGCGTTTTCCTGCATAAACAGTGATGTAGGCGTCTGTTTGACCGCATTGCCAATCATGATCTGTTAGAATTAAATATTTGGTCAAGTAACAAAAAATAAAAGCAGAAAACCATTTTATATAAATTTCCATGAGTACTAAGATAAATTTTGCACTTTTTCATTAACGTTTAAAGAACCATTTTGTCTTAACTACCGGTATGTAAGTGATCTAAGCATGTAAGACATTTTTATGTGCATAATCAAGATAAATTTTGTGTGAAATACCTTAATTTCAACATATCAACAGTATTGACCTCATTAATATCAAAGCTGTTTTTACAAAACAAACGTCAAACCTAAATACCTCAAAAACTATCATTGATATTGTAGCATTTTTCGTAACACATAACCTGTTACTATGTTATCCATACGATTTCTCTAGATTAACGAGTGCGCGGGTGAAACTGTGCTGGATGTCTATGTAGTGAGCTAGCAGACCAAGTGGCTGCTTATTATACATGACTGTCACATATTAACATGGTAAAGCATCAATACACAAATTCTCCAAAACTTCACAGTGTTCGTTATATTGACAAAGTCATACCATATTTTGGTGACGTTAAAAAACGGGATGTCTTAGCGTCTTTACAGACATTTTTTGTGTGAATTACGTCAGCTTCCAAAATACATGGTGTTGTCTACCTCCCAGCAAGATCGACAAATTCAGTTCAGAGACCAAAAGCTGGAAAATTTATTGTGAATGTTTCGAGCTGTTCTTTACGGCTGGAGGTGTGAATGATGATAATGATGAGAGGGTTACACACTACTGGGGGAAATGGGTAAGACAGCCTACACACTTCTCAAGCATGATGGTTTTCAGAGAAGATTGTTAGGGGAGGATATGATTAATTACAACAAGGTCTATACTCTAGCACAGTCAATGGAATTGGCAGAAAAGAACAAAGAAGATATTAAAAGTATTGCTTCCAGTGTTTTAACACCTACAGGGGCAATATGCACAAGATATCATCATCTCAACATACTCCTGTCTACCCACCATGTGACGGATGTGGATCACGGAATCACAAATCTCCAGACTGTCATTTCCGCAATTCAAAGTGTTTCAACTGTTGCAAGATTGCCACATAGGGTAAGTATGTCACCAGTCACAGTGTAATATGGGCTCTCGTCGTGGACGTGGCTTGCATCGATCAAGAGGTCAAGGTCGAAGTAGGGGTCACCATAAACGTTCAGCGACAAATAAGGGAGGAGAGAAAAGGAACCACCAATTATTTGTTGACTTATCACTTAATGGTAGCCATAGATGGAACAATAGATGAAAAAAGTTGTGGAATGTGGTTTTTCCTGAAAACATGAAACCATGCAGATTCAGAACCCAAGCCTAATATTCAAAGAAAGCTTGAATTGAGTGTTCCAGATGGTGTGTTGCTCTGGGACAACAGAGTAGTGGGATCACCTCAGGTTACGAAACAGTGTGTAGATGTGTTGCATGAAGCACCCTGGAATAGCGAGGATGAAAGTAATTGACAGAGGTCTTGTGTGGTGGCCATGCATAGATTCACCGCTGGAGAACAAAATCAAGACGTGTTCAGTATATCAACAAAGTCCCTTCTCACCCTGCGAAGCAAAATTGCACCTGTGGGACTGGCGATCTAAACCTTGGTCACATCTGCACATTGATTATGCAGGTCCCTTACAGGGTAAAATGTTTCTCATCATCTCAAACACATATTGTTGAATGCATATTTGGACACTATACACAACATAATGATGGTCTGATAAGGAAGGCAAAAATAAATATTTGAAATTTTGGTAAAATCAAAGTGAAATAAAGTCGCTAAAACTGTCATGTCTATAAATCTCAGTTCGCAAACACGGCTTATTTTTTGTCCAATAGGAGCATTTGTAAACAATTACCTCTCATTGCTTCATAAATTATTACATACGACTTTTCTCTATAGACTTGTGGCAATGTAAAGGAAGTTTCACTAAATTCATATTTTTGATCAACTGTTATTTTGCAGTCTGTTTATTACAACAAAGTGATACATGAATTGAATTTAAATGTGATCAACATTTATACTAATGATTTTACAAATCACACACAAGCCTTTTTTTAAATTATTGATAATTTTAATGATAGACAAACATTACAAAAAAACATTAGAAATTACTTACCTGATCCTTCATGTTTAATGTCACAACATAAATTTATTTTTTTAAATAAACTATAGTAATGTATGCAAAATATCTGTGATAAACTTAAATCTCTACATGTCATTGAAATTTATAATGTTAAATTATACAAGCAATTAAGTTTTTACAAACAAATCATTCATTTGACATACTGAATTTGACATATTAAGCACCCTGGCCACTTAGAAAATTGAAAAGTGGGTATTCCAGAAAATTCAAAAGATCAGTAAATGTAGTAAATAAACAGATGCTGGTGTCTGCGTAGTCCCCCTATGTAGGCTGTTTTGTAAACAAATGTGAAGACTCTGAGTCCAAAGATTCAATGGATACCACCTTAAAGGCACTAGTGCACGCTTTTACGGTTTAAATTGGCTATATTAAGGTTTACGAAGACTTATGCATTCACTTAAACTTTCTATCGATTACAATTTACCTGCAATCAACAATGAAAACGTTAAGACATCCGCTGTCGGCTTGGACATATAAAAATCTATGGTTAGCTGTGCACAAAACGGATAAATTTTTGACACTCGGAAACAGCTGAACTAGTACTGTGTGCAGCTATTGAATTTACCTAAACTCTGAACTGAGAACAAATCATGAAATATGTTTTATGAAAGCAATGTTGTAAATTAACCGATTTAATATCACAGTATTAGCATTGTTATTAGATTGACCATAGCGGCTGCGGTTTCTGCTTTTCTGGTTATGAGCAAAATTTTAATATTTCCGATATCGTAGTTCATGCGAATTTAATGTAACGTAACATCTGATATCTGTGCATTCGTTCTGTTTACTAAATATTGGCGTACACTAGTGCGTTAAACAAGAGTTAAAATTAGTAAGTGGTAAGTGTTGTGGTGACCTTGAAAAATAAGGTTTCGGTTAAAATTTCCAAAATTAACTTGTCTGTGCATTCTCCCAATATGGGCTTTGACAAAATTTACAATGTTTTAGTTCAACAATTAGAGTATAATCATGATAACAAGACTCTGGTTGTATGAACAGATGGGAAGACATCACTGAATATAGATAGTCTTTGTTGTGAAGAGGAATAACAGAAGGTTTAGATTTCATTTCTACAACCCCCCTTCTTAGAGCTTATATCTATTTCATTCAACAACCAATCCAACCTCCTTCTCTTATGGAGTCAGAAGATATACTCTAATTTACATGTGATATGGTAGTACACAAGGGCTTGGCTGTGGAAACATCAATAATAGATCAGTGGCATAGAATCCTGTGGTGTGCCTACCTGCATCATCATGTCCCTGGAGTGTGTGGAGTACACGACCATATTCAATACTGTAAAAGTACCTGGAAATCACATATCACAAAAGAATATCACAGCACATAATAGAAAAACAGCCATGGGCTAATAAGAATCCTCATTAGGCAGGGACTATAGTAATAATAATAATAATAATCCTTGAATTTATATAGCTCATCAATCACATGTCTATGCTCTGTGCGCTCAGCAGAAAAAGGCTTTTGTAAAGAAAAATGTTTTAAGTTGAGCCTTGAACAACTCAAGTGTTTCGGCACATTTCAAATTCTCTGGTAAACAGTTCCATTTTTCTGCAGCTGCATATTTAAATGTTCTCCTGCCAAAAGATGAAGTTTGGATATTGGGAATACAAAGAAGCTTTTGCTGTTGTGATCTCAGGGGTCTCGATGGTTGGTAGATGTTAACCAGTTCATTGAGGTAAGGTGGAGCCACCCTATGAAAGCATTTGTAGGCATACAGTAACAGTTTATAGTCCATGCGGTGAGTAACAGGTAACCGATGGAGTTCTTTTAATACAGGGGAAATATGATCAAACTTTGAGGATCGAGAGGTGATTCTTGCAGCAATGTTCTGAAGGGTTTGAAGTCGTTCAATCTGTTCTTTAGTAGTATTGACAAGGAGACAGTTACAATAGTTTAATCTAGAAACTACAAGAGAAACAGTCAGTTTTGAGCAGCAGGTCTGGTGAGGTATGGACGGATCGTACCAATGTTTCGCAGATGGTAGTTTGTTGTTTGTTGTGTTATAGTGTTATAACAGTGGTGATATATGTATTTAAATATTATTATTTACATTCTTTATATTATCCCTTCCATCAATTTAAACTATTTGGTTAAATTACAACAGATACATTGTCCATTGTCTAACAAATTTGTCACCTCAGGCACTCACCTATCCTATTGTTGTATGTGATTCAGTTATAACCTATTTTTATCAAACATAACTTAAGGGCGATGGAAATGCAACAATTGTATCATTTTGACATAAGGAAGTCAAATGTCAATCACAACCTATGATGACATGTTATGTGAATTTCAAGGCACTGACCCCCTGTTGCCATATACAGGATCACAAGGCAGATTTGCAACTTCTATGTACCTTTACACAATTTTCAACTCTCAACTCTAGCAGTTCCTGAAAAGAAGTAAAAAAGCAAAACGTTTAAAGACCGATGGAAAAACCCTGGATGCCCTGGTATGCCATAAGCCAATTGAGCCTATTAGGACTGATGAGCCAAGACAGATGATAATCCCAAAAGGCCAATCTGCTTGATGATTGCTTTATATCTTTAAAGTTTCAATGAGCTAGGTCAAAATGTTTTGAGTTATGGTCCAAGAACAAAATTTTGATATACAGACCCGTGCTAAAAGTTAACAGTCACCTAAGATGTCATGTAAATTTATGATGAAAACAGTTCTTGTTTTTGTGCACATATCATCCAATTCTCAAAACATTGTGTAGTGAAAATTTACACACATCGCCTTCAGTGCTCTGTTGTTGTCTGCCTTTTAAAACTTTTCTTATTTCCAATTTTTAGTTACATTTCCATTTATAGTAGTAAACAATTAAGAGCATGTATTCTTGTAAACTAAGTACAGTTGAGTAAAAACATTTCAGATCAATTTCATCAAATACAATATTATGAAGTTTTCAAAAGCATGTGGAGAGAACCCCAGAAAGCATGGAACTTTGAATAGTTGCAATTTGAAAATGCAATAAATTTTGTGGTTTGGTAATATCTTATTAATTTCTGCTGCAAAGGAATAAGATTAGGTTTTATTTTTTTTATATTGCAACTGTAAAGCACTTCTTTAGTTATAAGAATAACATTCAAAGGATTGTTATTTACACCATTAAAACCAAAATATATATTTTCTTCATTTAAATAAATTTTTCCTTCAATTTTTCTTCAAAGCCACTCTGACAGTTGTCTGCTTTTCATTAAAGCCGATTTCTGTCCCCATGAAAAGCATGACTTGAAGATGGAATGTCATGTCACCTGATAAAAAATAAATAATTGTTGCCATGGTTGAAGGTGACATGACATTCAATCTTCAAGCTATGTTTTTCATTGGGACATGGGGATTTAGCAGTTTAGCAGAAAAATCAGCAATTTACTTAATATACCCAAAAAGCAATGTCAATAGTCCCCGAGATATAGTTAGCGGAGAAATGTGGAAAATCGACAACGAACTGAGAGACCACTTATTTGAAAAACATGATAGACGGGTGTTTCTTCAAAACTTCAAAGTTCATAAATGATTACCATTCCCTAAATAAATCATGAATTTGATTAAAACAGAGCTTCTGCAGTTAAAATGTGCACAATTCAGAGGAAATTATTGAGAAGGCTGCCATAGACGGACTGTGAGAAAAAAAGGATCAGAATTAGGGAAGTCAACCGAAATAAACTTGTTTCATGGTGAAGATTAAAACAAAGATTGCCAATCGCAGGATTTTGGGACAAAGTGATCTTTAGTGATGAAAAGAAAATAGAAACTAAGGCTGAAAACCATGTAAATGTTTGGCAAAAGGCAGGTGAAGCCTACCTTCTAGGATGTTTGAGTGCACCCTTTGGCAAAGGTCTTAATGCTTTGTTGTGAGGAGTTTGACCAATGTTGCAACATTATCATTCCTAGATGGAAGAATGAATGCTTCTAGGAATTTTTAGAAAACATATTATGGCCAGTTCTTGTTTGCCATTCTCAAAAGATTCTGAAAATGCACCAATCCAACAAGCCCATTCAATCATCAACTACAAGTTAAACAAGCAAACTCAATAGCTGATGTGGCCTGCAGAGTCCCCTGATTTACACAAAATCAATAATATTCACGAATCAAAAGAGACTTGAAAAAGAAACTTTGCCGAGAAATTAGGGTGATCTGGGAATCACTGTCAAAAGCTTACATTAAAAATCTCTACAACTTGATCCCATGTTGCATTCCAAAGGTCTATGTATCAAAGAGATGTTTAACCAAACATTAATGCAAGTTGATTTCATATCTTATCTCTAGTGAGAAATCCAAAAAAGTGAAATAAGATTTGTTTCAGGGTTCTTGATGTAACACAGTAGCTGCTTATGACACACCATGATTTCACGGAAAAGGGCAAAAATAAAGTATGATGAAATTGAAAACCCCAAACATCTCTACTACCTATAATGACTGTTTAATATACCAAGTTTAATTGAGGTAGTCCAAATAAGAAAAGCATGGACAGTTGGAGACCATTTCTATTTTCAAAGGCAACATCGCCTAACCAACTTCTTGCTGGAAGGAATGTCACTCTAAAAGATTGCTTTTGACGCTTGTCTTGTAGGTAAACATAGGTAAATCAAAACTTAGTCTTATATACACAAGAGGCAAAATTTAAAATGAATGTATTACTTTGTTATTGTGCCTTATGACATATAATAGAATAACTAATTCTAAATAATAAAATGTCATGTGTCTTTAATTTTGTTGATTCTCAAAACCTTTTCATTAAAGAGAACCTTATAATTGTGCTAAAATCGTATTTTTTTTTAGTCAATTGTCAATATATTTGTAATCCCTATATCATTCAGTGAACAAAATGCACATAACAGGCAACAAAATACTTACACATTGTTGTCCCATGAACCAATGATAACTGTCTTATTGTCTGGCAAAACCACACAAGTTGAAAGTGCCTGAAAGAAAAAAGTAAAAACAAAATTGACACAGTATTGATACAAATATGGGACTTGGCAGAAATTATGACATCAACTAAATGATGATAATAATACTAATAATAATGGCTATTTCTAAAGTGCCCAAATCCATACACTGGTGCATGCTCATGGCGCATTAAGGGAAAAGTGATAGTAGACAAAGTCAGTCAAAGGCTTTTGAGAAATAATAAGTTTTCAGAGATATCTTGAAAGAGTCCAGTGTTACACACAGTTTGATAGTTTCTGGTAGATGATTCCTCGCCGCTAATGGCTAAAATATTGCCCAAGTGGCGTTAAACAATAACTCACTCACGTCAAGAACTTTAACCCTCAAGTTGCTGAATATTATTTTGACCAGTTTTGCCCCCGTGGCTGAATTTTCAAGCACTCGCCTCGCTACCGTTAATGCGTAATTAGCACCAGTGGCTGAATTTTCCAGTGCCGCCAGTCGCGACCGTTTTGCCAATATATGGTTTGTTTACGTGGCGAAATACGGATGTAAATATCGTTGTATACAAAGCTAGTCGGCGAATCCCGTGTTACAAATGGAAGATTCTTACCTGACACTTTGAATGAAATTTCTATTACCCCTAGAACGGTTTCTATAACCGAAGTAAACTTGTTTTCAATTCGGGCGCCGTAACTCAATAATTCTAAGAGCGCATGCGCGAAATGAAAACGAAACTACAGACGAATAGTTCCTCTTGACATCGATATAAAAATTATTACAAAAATTTGTCTAGCACGAATTTTACAATTATTCAAAAATTGTCTATATTTCAAACTCTATAAAATCATTTAATCACTGAGTGCACATAGACAAATTATATACGGAAATGAAGCTAATTTATTGCTCTATATTTTACGATAAATTTCATTACGATACGCCATCCTAAACGAAAGATATGAATAACGAAAGCAGGGTAGTGATAAACCCCGATAACGTTCTGACCCCCACAGTAATATTACTAAGCTAGTAGCCCCGGGCAAACGCACGCGCTCAGCGCGTGCAGGCGGGGTATCCCCGCTGAAAAATACACTCACACTTAACAGAAATTGTCTTTATTTCCAATTTTATAATTCAAGTTATTCGCTTTGTATACATGCAAATCATATATGCAATTGAAGGCAATTTGTTCTTCTTTACGAATAAATAAATCATAATAATTTTTTGCTGTGTATTTAGAAGTTATTACCAACGAAACGTGGGTAAAGCTAGTGAATAAAGTCTTTGATAATCGCCTTACCGCGACATTTGTCGCATAATTTCCACACGTTTTATTTTGATGCAAATATGGGCAAATTACACATGAAAATAAAGGTATTTATTTCATCTTTACGTTGATATGAAAATGATAAATATGTACCGCTTGGTTTGGAATATATATAGTTTGCAAAGATTGTCCCCTCAGGTATTTGAGAACAGATTTTGATAATTGCGACATCACTTACCGCTCCTTTATTGTTTCATTGTAATTTGCAAATTTTATATAGAATTGAAGACGATCCTTTTCTCTTTATTGTGATATAAAAATGTTGATAATGCGCTCTGCCGTTAAATAGATAGGAAGTGTAAAAAGCAGTTGAAAAAATCGCTTCTCGGTTAACAAGATATGAATAGAGAAATTGCCTGTTTGCGCGATGCTCGTCGGGTCTTTACTGATTTTCGTTTACATACAAATTTTATGTGGAAATATAGATCATCCTTTTCTCTATATTTTGATATATGAAATTTCAAAATGTCCCGAGAAGTTTATGTGATATAAAGTGCGAGAAAATGGTAAATACACAAAGAATAAAGAAAAGTCGCAATTTTGCGGCACTTGCTGTATCTTTATTTTATATACTGCATATAACTTTTTTACATCAAATCGAAGACAATTATTTCTTCTTTATCACGAGGTAATCAATTTCAAAATACGCCTAGCTGTTGAGAAGATATGAACGAAATAAAGGCACATGTCAAAATCGCCATTCAGTTTACATGATTTGAATAGAGAAATTAGCTTTTTGTGCGGTGCTTGCTGTGTCTTTATTTATTTTTGCGCATGTACAAATTTTACATGGAATGAAAGACAATCTTCCTCTCTATCTTATAATATAAACATTGTCAAAATAAGTTGAGCACATCATGTGAAAATTGGTGTGACAAAATGGTGTAAAACTAAAAATATGTAAAAATCACCTCATTTACGGCACATGCTGTATATTCAGTTCAGGTAGCGCATATTCGTAATTTATATCGAATTAAAGACAATTTTCTCCTCTTTCAAATGATCCCACCTGTATTGAAATCCGCCCAAGGGTTTAGATCATACGGCGTGCGAAAGCAAGGTGTGCTTTTGTTGTGAGTGCGCACGCCTGAGCAAACAATAACGTGCACAGCTCGATAAGCTCGTGCGCGAGGGGAGCAATAAGCCCCAGGGCTATAGCAAGCCCAGCGGGTTGTGGGGGAAAATTGAGCGTTTGTAATGCATATTTTGGGTACGATAAACATGACCAATATCTATAAAACTTTCGGAAAATATGCCCCCATTCTTTAGAACAACAACGGGGAAAAAATCGGCAGCTTAGCGAAAGCCGGAACGAAAATACACGCGTTCAACCGACACGACTGCCGTGCAATTTTTTTCCGGGATCCGCTACATGGTACAATTGCGTTAATTAGTAAATGCGTCAGATTATAAGTCCGGCTTCCGGGGTTCGCTAAGGCTAACTGCGGCGTAGGTTAATTTCATCCCGGACCATTCCGTAAACCGCGGCTTGAGGGTTAAAAAAAAATTTGTCCAAAGCTTACTTCAATTTTTTTTTTAATACAACAGTCTATGGCATAAGCCCTTATTTATAGCAATATTGGCTAGTGAACTTTTAATTTTACATTTGGAAATGTTCATTATGTTGTACTTTTAACCCTTTTAAGATGCCAGAATAGTCTGGGATGTCTTTAGTTTATGCTGCAGTTCCCCTTGGTGAGGTCAGGATATGTTTTCACCCATTTATTAATCAACATTTTCTTATCATGTAGCAGGTCTTGGCAGATAATTGAATTACAGTAGTGTCAGTTCAACATCTGTAATACGATTTTTGAAAATGAAATTTGAATGGGTAGGATCATTGGAAATATGTCTTCAATTCAATATGTAGTACTTATCTATGGTACTTGAAATGAAGATACAGCTGAGCCGCTAACAATATTTTTAGTTTAATACCATTTTTTCACACCATATTTCTCATGTTATAATTCCATTTAAAATTTTTACATGCACACAAACAGCTAATTTCTCTCTTTCATCTATGTGCAAGTTATCGTCTACCTTCGTTTAGTACCAGAACCGCTTTGAGCATTTAAATAACTGTAGCATCACAAAAGGAATAAATGATTGTCTTCAATTCCATATTAAAATGTTTAAAATAAATTAAGACACAGTATTTAGTATAGGGCAACTTTGGTTCTTTATTTATCATACAATGGAAAGTGTTCTCAGTGTAATAAAACCAACGTTACACACTTTCACATTTCGAATGCCTGTACAAACAAATAGCTTTATCAATATATTCACAATCTAATGCCTAAAAAAACAAGTTGAAGAAATGACAAAAGGACATTGTGCAGCTGTTTGTGAAGTTCAAAAGAACTTTCATAGCTGGTTGAAATATATATTCTAGTGAATGAACACAGTTCACATTTTACTAACAGTAACCAAACAAAGATAGAGTCACATATTCGATAATTTGATATTTAACTTCAGTGTGTCATACATGTTTCTAGTTTAATGTACGCTTTTAATGCAAGCTGATATTTGTATTTGGTACATGGGAGCAACTCTCTTCCTAAATTGATATATACTCACCACCAGAGCACGCATGAAAGCAAAGGCAAACATTATATCATCGTAAAGAGGAACAATGTATCTTCAATTCCATATCTTTTTTTGTTATGCAAACAAATTTAATGATTCTATTTAACATGAAATGAAGACAATCTTTAGATTCAAAATCGTTTAAGATGGGATAAAAAATTGATTCAAAGTGTAGTTCATTTGTATACAGGATTCGCAAACAAATTTTGATTAAAACAATGATTTATATCTGGAATTCGCCATGTAAACACACCATACATACATAACAACGTTCTTTTTGGGATCACACTATTTCGAATACTGCAAATACTTGTTCTTTTTTGCGTCAAATCTGTTGCGAGATTGATAAGTTTTTCGTAAAAAAATCAACAAGGAAGCATCATTTTGTAAGAAATATTTACTGCTGTAAATAATGTGGAAATTCTTTTATTTCAATGTCAAGTTATTGCTTGCTTGAAGAAAATCTCATTCCTGCAAACTTATTGAAAATATTTTCTTAATTGGCCATTGACTCTGTAGCTCATCAAGCTATCTATAATCAATTTTATAAATGGTCCAAATGTCAGCATATGAGCTGCATCAGAATCACCAAATTCATTAAATGTTATCCCCATCAGCTAAGGAAACACAAAGCTTCACCTTTCTAGGCCTCTTGCTTCTTGATCGGGAAATGATAAGCAGCTGACATGGTCGAGCCATATCCCCCGCAACTAGCAATTCTTGAAAAAATAATTTATATTGAATCAATTACAGATTTTTTAAGACTCTATTAGAATAATATATCAAATACTATTTTGATAATTTATATGCCATTTGCAATGTTGTAAATAATAAAAGAAGGAAACTGTTCAATCAAAAACAAAATAAAATCAACATAATTTTGTCAAACTTTCAAAATTTTAAGAAAATACTTTCACTTTTAAAACATGTGTCATCCTAATACTCATTCAAATCCCAATAGATAAAAAGCATTTTTTAAAATCAACATTAATGAATTTCTTGATATCTTTGATGAAATTGAAATAGCCCAAAATGAGGACAATACTAGATGAAGATTTGACTAAAATTTTCTTCCAAATACTCAACTATTTCCCTAAACTTTTACAAATACATTTTCAAAATTTTCAAAATCACATGCATTTTCATACAAAATTTAATTCAAATCAAATGAGAAGTTGAGAAGTAATGAACTGGTCAAGACTTGTAAGTAAAGAGACCTGTAGTAGAGTCACAATATTATCATGGAAATCGCAACATCGCAAATATATATTGTCAAAATTGTTAATCATGAATAAGCTTCATCTCATTATGAATCTTTGTATGAAATTTGATCCAATAAAAGATAAGTACCATAGAAGTTATGAGACAGACAGGATTTGAAACAGTTTTCTAACTGTCACCACTTGATGCCAAAAAGCACAAATTATGGTGCGTGTTTAGAAGTGGGATATTCGTTAATGAAATTTAAGGAATGTTTTTGTTTTTTCTCTACACTACGAGCTCGAAAAGGCGGTGGTTGTGTCTTAATAAGACTGTTTGTTTGCATTTATATATATATTGCATTTTCACCTGGCATTTAACGTGGTATACTGTAACCTATTTGACAAGATGTAAGATTTTGAATTTGAGTTTATATTCTGGCGGATAGAGGAGCAACCTTCTTTTTTTTGTACACTCATGTTTTCTATTTTATATTTGAAAAACTTTAACTCCATTTCTACTGAATCTAACATCATCAAACTTAAAGGCAATAACCAATGTATATTTACTGAATGTAAATATGGCTTCGGATAGGATAAGAATAGTCTCAGCAAATTGTAGAGGGTTGGCAGAAAGAAATAAAAGACAAGAAATAATGAAAATATGGAAAAGAAAGAAATATTCAATTATTTGTCTACAAGATATTCATATTTCAGAAAAAGATAAAGACATCATGAAAAATGAATGGGGTCTCGATTGTATAATAGCCCCTTTTCAATCTAATTCAAGGGGAGTAGCAATTCTTTTTAACAACAACATTGAAATCAAAATCCATAAATCCCTGATAGATAAGAATGGCAATTTCATAATAACTGATATAACGATAGATGGTATGAATATTACTTTAACAAATCTTTATGGCCCAAACAAGGATGAACCAATATTTTATAAAAAATTATTCCAAGATATTGTGGAATTTGGAAATGAATCAATTATTATCTGTGGTGACTGGAATTTAGTACTTAACCCCTCAGTAGATCTTGAAAATTACAAGAATATTAATAATCCTAATGCAAGAGATGTTGTTTTGGAAAATATTGAAGAACTAGATTTAGTAGATATCTGGAGGGAACAAAACGGTGAATCCAAAAAATTTACTTGGTGGAGGAAAAACCCTAAACAGCAAGCAAGGCTTGATTTCTTCCTTGTCTCTCAGGATTTGTTCAATGTGTCATATGAAACAAACATTGTCCCAGGATATAAATCTGATCATTCCCCAATTACACTTTCAATTTCAAATAGATTAAGTAATGAAAGGGGTAGGGGGTATTGGAAGTTTAACACCTCTCTCTTACAGGATGAAGAATATATTACCATTGTTAAAAAAACATTACAAGATACTATCCATGAATATGCCATAAACACAGACACTGACACTGAATTGAATGATCACATCAAAGATGGAAAACTTCAGTTGAAAATATCGGTATCTTTATTTCTGGAAACTTTTTTAATGAATTTGAGAGGTAAGACTATTTCATTTTCAACTTTCATTAAGAGAAATAGGGAAAAAAACAGAAAAGAACTTGAGGACAAAATTCAAACCCTTGAGGAAGACATTAGAGGTAACTTTAACAATTTAAATGAAAAGTCTTTAAAAGTCCTAACTACTAAGAAAAAACAACTTGAGCAACTCAATGAAGAAGATACAAAAAGATCACAGTTCTTAAAAAGAATTAAGTGGTATGAGGAGGGTGAAAAACCAACAAATTATTTCTGTCACTTGGAAAACCGAAACTATACTAGTAAACTTATTAACAGTATTGTTAAAGATAATGGTGAAGTGATTACAGATGGTGGGGGTATTTTAGATGAATTGAAACATTTTTACAGTAAGCTTTACACTAATGTTTGCTCTCATGAAGAAGATAAAAATATTGACATAAACAATTTGAACATTCCAAAAGTAAATAAAAATGATTTTGACTTGCTGGAAAAAGAAATAAGCATGGAAGAAGTAAGTAGGGCTGTTTATTCCATGAAGAATGATAAAAGCCCTGGTATTGATGGATACCCTATTGAGTTTTTTAAGTTCTTTTGGACAGATTTAGGCCCTTGGGTCCTCAGCTTTATACAGGAATCTTTTATAAATAATGAATTGACAATTACAATGAACAGAGGAATTATTACATGTCTACCTAAACCAAACAAGGACCGAAAACTTTTGAAAAACTGGCGCCCTATTTCATTACTTAACTCTCTCTACAAAATAATTAGTACATGCATAGCAAATAGGATTAAGCTAGCATTAGATACTATTATTCATGAAAATCAAACAGGCTTCATACCAGGGAGGTGTATCAGTGAAAATATAAGATTACTTTATGATATAATATTTGAAACAAGAAGGTTGAATAAACCAGGTCTTCTTATACTTATAGATTTTGAAAAAGCGTTTGACACTATCTCAAAATCATTTATAATCAAGTCTATGGAAGCTTT
The DNA here is from genome assembly GCA_921293015.1 of Phorcus lineatus. Classification (NCBI taxonomy): domain Eukaryota; kingdom Metazoa; phylum Mollusca; class Gastropoda; order Trochida; family Trochidae; genus Phorcus; species Phorcus lineatus. The sequence goes on from OV121090.1 coordinate 13,897,349, forward strand.
CGGATTTGGACCAAATATTATCAAATGGATCAAGATCCTAACTACTAACAACACAGCAGCGGTAATACAAAATGGCCATATCTCATCTTTTTTCCACCAAGAATGTAGATGTAGACAGGGTGATCCAATCTCACCATATCTATTTATCATTGCAGTTGAAATATTGGGTATTATGATAAGATCAAATCCTGATATAAAGGGAATAACTTTAAATGACACAGAACAAAAGCTTGGCCAATATGCTGATGATACACAGCTTTACTTAAATGGATCTGAAAAAAGCCTCAATGCTGCAATTGAAACTCTCAACATGTTTTATGAAATGTCAGGGCTGAAAATGAATATAAACAAAACCAAAGCTATATGGATTGGTTCCATGGAAGGTAGTAATATTACTTTAGTTAACCACTTGTATTTAGATTGGCACAGTGGGGATTTTGAAATACTAGGAATAACTCTCAATGCTTCTCTTAAAGATTTGTGGGTAATTAATACAAGAAAACGCTTAGAACATATAAATAGATTGCTTTCTAGTTGGCGAAGAAGAAATTTGACACTTATTGGGAAAATCACCGTTATAAAATCTTTAGCAGTTTCTACCCTAGTACATATTTTTTCTGCAATTCCTAACCCCCCTAAATCATTTATTGATGATTTAAGCAAAATAGTATATAAATTCCTTTGGAATAACAAAAATGATAAAATTAAAAGATCAAATATCAGTAGGACTTATGAGGATGGAGGCCTTAGGATGATTGACATTGAGTCTTTTATCAATGCTTTAAAATTATCATCACTGAAATGCCACTTGAAGAAAAACTCCAGCTTTATTAACATCTTTCCCTTTGGCAACTTAGACTCTCTTGGCTCCAATGCCGTTGATTGCTTATCTGAAAATGTTAATCCTTATTGGAAAGATGTATTATTAGCTTGGAGAATATTCAATATAAAACACCCTTTTGACAATGATGACATAAGCCAAATCTTGGCCCAGCCATTGTGGCTAAATCATTTCTTTAAGTCTTCATTTATAATAAGAAACTGGTATGACCATGGTATACATTACATAAAAGATATTTATGAGGACAATGGTTTCCTCAGCTTTGAAATTCTAAAGCAGAGATACAATATTAGAGGAACATTTTTGAATTATCAACATTTGTTAAATAACATTCCAAAGAACTGGAGACAGCAACTGGCTAACAGAAATACTTGCTATAATCATGAAGCCACTAACAATGTTTATGATTATATGATTTCTAACAGTAAAGGTTCAAGGATATTTTATGACAAATTAATTGGTGACAATACTGTCCCAAAGGTACTTGATTATTGGCATAATGTCTTTCAACATGATATATTCTGGAAAGATGTGTTTAGATTTTATAGGAAATGTACAAGTGATTGTAAACTGTTAGATTTTCAAAACAAATTTATTTACAGAACAATTTATACAAAGAAAGAATTAATGAAGATGAAGCTAGTAAATAATGACTTATGCATATTTTGTAAAAATTCCTCAGAAGATGTCTCGCATGTTTACTTCGACTGTGAATTTGTGAAGAAATTTTGGAATACTTTGGAACTTTTTCTAAATACTCATCTTAAATCTAACATCACACTTACAAAATTTACTATTATGTTCGGACTTTTGTCACACAATAAATTACTTAACCATGTCATACTTTTGGCCAAACGATTTATTTATGTTTCAAGTATTAAACAACATGTTCTTTCTTTTGAGGGATTTGTTAAATGTCTTAGGATGACATACAATATTGAAAAACTTATAGCTAGAAAAAATAATAGGATAGAAGCTTTAGATAAGAAGTGGAATCAACTACCTGCTATAATTAATTGAAGCACTCGTAAAATATTAATATCTCACTGCCTGCATTCTTATCTTATCCAACCGTGTATACAATTATATGTATCAACATTATCAAAACATTTTCTGTGATGAACATGAACTTTTTTTTGTACTCCTGATTCAGTAAGAGCTAAAAAAGCTCAGTGATATGTACATTGCCTTTTCATGTAAAATGTATGATATGAAATGGAATAAAATAAAAAAATAAAAAGAAAAAAAAAAGCACAAATTATTACCAAAATATTTTTAAAAATATGATCATGACACATCTTCATGTAAACATGAATCTCACTGCCAAATTTAATCAAATTTACATAATTAGTTTAGAAGTTATGAGCCCGACAGAATGTAAAACGCTTTTCTGACAAAGTCAACATTTATTGCCAAAAAACGGACATTTTTACCAAATTATTTAAAAGAATTGTTGATCATGACATACTTTCATGAAATAATGTTTTCTCCATACCAAATTTTACTAAAGTCAGATGATTAGTTGAGAAATTAAGATTTGAAAGAGTTTTAATAGAGTCCAAAATTATACAGAAATATTTAAAATTATAAAGAAATATTCATAAATTATCAATCATGACACACAATTATGTAATTATGCAACCCATTCTGAACCCAATTAGATGATTAGTTTAGAAGTTATGAGCCGGACATATTTTAAACACTTCTTTAACAGAGTCTCCATTTTTTGCCAAAAAATCACAAACTTTTCCAAAATATTTTCAAAAATGGTAATAACTTAATGAACCACCTTTATGTTATTATGCAGGTTCATTACAAATTTTATCAAAATTCAAATTCATTCCGTTTTCCTCGCTATCTCAAAATGTTTCCAAGATTTTTTTCAAAATAGTCATGCAATTATGACCTAATTTAGAAGTATACAATTCATTAAAAACTGTGATTTTTTTAAAGACAATTTACACTTCATATCGCTGAATAGTTTTCATAAGAATCAACATAATATAACCATAAGTGTTCTTTAATAGTTGTGGAATACTAAGTTCAAAATACCAAGTTTTAATGAATAAGACCTTATAGCTTTTAAATCTGGTTTGGTAAAAGAAAATTCAAAGTATAATGTATCAATGGAAATGGCAATAAGTAAAGTATGAAAAAGTTGAAAACCCAAAAGGTGACAATACACAAAGTTGTTCCATCTAGAAAGTTTCAATGAGATTCAATTTCCAAGTTGCATTTCGATGCAGACAGGAAAAAATAGATGTAGGAAGTAGTTGAAAACCCCAACAGGCACCACTTGATATTAAGATTGTTCCAAATGCCAAGTTTCAATGAGCTTGACCTTATGGTTTTTGAGTTATGGAGCGAAAAGGAAATTGAAATGACTAAAAATGAAAAGTAGGATGAAGTGGAAAACTCCAAGGCATCTCTTCACATGGTAATTTTTCCATAAATAAACTTTCAATGGTTAAGGCCTTGTGGTTTCGAGTTCTGGACAGAAAAAGATTTTGAATGTACGGACAGACAGACAGAGATTATTTCTATTTCTGAAAACCCAAAAACTTTATTTGGCGGGGGATAAAAAAATCTGTAAAAATCATCAGCCTATTCATTGAAAAATTATAACAACAATTACGAAGACAGATATATAGTTAATCAGAAAAGTAATGTTTCATGTCAGCAGGGCACTTACAATCTTTTATCTTCTCATGCCCAAGTAGGGAAGGCAGAGTGACATGAACATCCCAATATCATTACTTAGACTTGGACTTTTGAATTTGAGCATCATTGCGATCTTCTAGATCCATTAAAGATTGAGAAAATGAAGCCACAATCTCTTGTTTAACTAATTAACACCGAGACAGCTTCACAGCTCAATTATTTTGCAGTTTGTCTGATTTCAATTCATAAACATATTCAAAGATGTTCATAAGAGTGAGAGACAATGAAATTGTAAACTGCATAAGATATCACACCTTTTATATTGGTGAAACGGTTATGAGAGACAATTTCTCTTACTTTTAACAGTGTAGGAAACTTCCACCTGCCCAAACGCCCAAGACGGGTTAATTTTGTTGAGGGCTGGCAAAAAATAAATCCTTACCCGTCCAGTGGTTGGTTATATTAGTTCATATCATGTTGCAATAATATTGATGGTCCCGGAAGATTTGAAGTCTCCAAACTTCAGGCCCCCCTGTTTTTATGTTTTCATGTTTTACTGTACGATTTTTAGATGCATTTAGTTGTACAAGTTTGTTATTATTACTTCTAATCCTATTTTGAAACCTGTCTACGAGTTCACTGCTCGATTTGTCTACGAGTTCACTCGATTTCGTGTCTACGAGATTGTTTTGTTTACGAGATCACCACATCCCTTCATATTATCATGAAATCGAATCTGTGTCGGAATGAATTTCTGCATTGCCATTTAGAATAAACATTTTGGACGCAAACAATTTAAAAGTGGTTAACAGATTTGTGTCAAGTTGAGTCAATATCTTTGAGTTTCTGTCAAATTGATTGCATTCATAAGAGATGCACGTCCATTGGTTAACAATAATTATTCAGCCAATCGTAGCAAGCTAGGCTTGCAACTCTCTATGGCAGTGACAGGGCTAAGATATCTAAAGTTCGTTAAGAACTTTGAAAAAATGACTTTGAATATAGACGTATCTATAATATGTTAGAGATACTCAATAATTCATTAAGCTATTCAAACAGAGATGTAAAGATATTTACCGACAAGACTGGTTTAATGAAATATAGTCATCAACCTGTGTAAATTTTATCTTTTTGAAGTCATCACAACTGAGACGTGCGCTCACTAAATTTAGATGTAAGGCTCACAACTACAAAGTTAAAGAAGCACGTTTTGCTAGAATCATAAACACACTAAATACCAAATGTCAAATCTGTTATAATTATTGAGAAGATGAATATCATGTATTACTCAGTTGTTCAAAATATTTAGAAATCCGAATTAAGTATCTGCCATGCTTTTTCTATAAAGAACCTTCCAAAACTAACTTCCGTCTGTTGCTGCATCCTGAAAGTGTTGATTTTTAAAATTTAATAAGTTAGCTCTTCTATTCTTCCACATATTTATGTTAAGAATATTGTTAATTGGTTTGCATGTCTACGTTTAACACATGCACTTTAATTTTGGCCTCAAGGCATTTATATACAAATAAAATATGTCTGTTTTTTCACAGATGTATCATGTTACGTAAATCTCTTTGTTCGCCAGGAGAAACAATTAAGTAAACGTATATCAACAGAAATAATTTTCTAAAAAAAACAATGAAAAAATAGAGCCATGGGCTCTGTAGCTCATCAGACTTTTGATAGAAATAGGTGTTTGGGTATAGACCATGGGGTCATGGGCAGTGTAGGAAAGATAGCCTGTCCCAACGTCCGAGTTATTCGCAATCAAATAAAAAAGGCCCATTGCCCATTTGGGGTCAAGGGGTCACTGAACCTACAATTCAGAATCCCCATTGTCCAAGGAGTTTACACACAACTATTAAGCTATCAAGACCTTTTGGAACTAGGGAAAAAGATGAAATTAGGTTTTTTAGGTTTTGACCCCTGTGACCCCATTTGGGGTCATGGGGTCACCAAACCTACAATTTAGAATCCCCGTTGACCAAGGAGTCTACACACACCTTTTCAGCTCTCTAGACCTTTTGGAACTAGGGAAAAAGATGAAATTAGGTTTTTTAGGTTTTGACCCCTGTGACCCCATTTGGGGTCATGGGGTCACCAAACCTACAATTTAGAATCCCCGTTGGCCAAGGAGTCTACACACACCTTTTCAGCTCTCTAGACCTTTTGGAACTAGGGAAAAAGATGAAATTAGGTTTTTTAGGTTTTGACCCCTGTGACCCCATTTGGGGTCATGAGGTCACCAAACTTACAATTTAGAATCCCCGTTGGCCAAGGAGTCTACACACACTTTTTCAGCTCTCTAGACCTTTTGGAACTGGAGAAGAAGATGAAAATAGGTTTTTCAGGTTTTGACCCCTGTGACCCCATTTGGGGTCATGGGGTCACCAAACCTACAATTTAGAATCTCTAGTGCCCAAGGAGTCTACACACAACTATTCAGCTCTCTGGACCTTTTGGAACTGGAGAAGAAGATGAAAATAGGTTTTTCATGTTTTGACCCCTCTTACCTTATTTGGGGTCATGGGGTCACAAAATCTACAATTTAGAATCCCCATTGGCCAAGAAGTCTACACACAACTATTCAGCTCTCTGGACCTTTTGGAACTGGAGAAGAAGATTAAAATAGATTTTTAAGGTTTTGACCCTTGTGACCCCATTTGGGGTCATGGGGTCACGAAATCTACAATTTAGAATCCCCATTTGCCAAGGAGTATGCACATAAAATTTCAGCTCTCTAGAGTCATTGGTTCTGGAGAAGAAGTCGAAAAAGTGAAAAGTTTACGGATGGACGGACGGACGGACGGACGGACGGACGCCGGACGCCATGCCATGCCATAAGCCCATCGGGTCTTTCGGACGAAAAAACCTGATAGTGTATGGGAAAATTTCAAAACACAAATTGAACCAAAAACAAACTTTCGTGTATCTAGACTTTACCTACAAAAATACAAACAAGAAGGAAATGAAAGCATGATGATTTTGTCTCTAGGTGCAAATTACAAGCCTTCAAATGTGAATTTTCAAAAGAAGAATTTGATGAGAGAATTATTGAACAAATAATTTCGGGAACAAAACACACTGATTTGCAAAGAGTTGTTAGGAAAAGACAAAACATTGAAGCTAAATGAAGCACTAAATTCAGGAAGAACTTTTGAAGCATCGATATGCCATATGAAACAGCTAGCTAGTGTTCAGGCAAACATGGATATACAGGCTTCTCAAATTGACTACATTAAGCAAAAACAAAACAGAAACCCGTGTTATCGTTGTGGACAGGCATACGATAGGTTCCACAGATGTCCAGCAATGGGAGTGACATGTGATAGCTGTGGGGGCATGAACCATTTTGCTAAAATGTGTAGAAACAAAGAAAATTTACAACCTAATCAGAGGGGAAGACCAATGCAAAGGGGGAGATTCAGGAGCAGATCAACATCTAGATATAGAAATAGTGGTAGAGGAAAAGCAATTCACTACATGGAAGAGAATGACAATACAGACTATAATTACCAGGGTGATGATGATTGTCAAGACCTAACCATAAACAGCATCATTGTATCAAGCATGAGTAATGTAGAAGAAAATATAGAAGATGAAGCCATCACATACATAGGGACAAAGATAGGACAAAACAGACTTGCAAGGGTTAGAACAAAGGTAGATACTGGTGCCCAGGGGAACACACCAATTAGAATGTTCAGGAAAATGTTCCCAGATCAAGTAGGAACTAATGGAAACCCCCTTCCAGGAATGGTAAAGAAAAAAAGAATCATACTCAGAGCATACAATGACACCATCATTGAACAGTTAGGATGTATCACACTACATTGCCAAAGTAATGACAAGAATTGGATCCCAATTGAATACTTCATTGTCAAATCAGCAGGCCCAGCAATTTTAGGACTAACCACATCCAAACAGATGAAACTAGTTACTCTCCACTGCTCCATACACAAGGAACAAGTTAGGAAAATAGACTCTGTAGAAGACTTGATGTCAACCTACCCAGAACAGTTTGATAGGATTGGAAACTTCCCAGGCTCATACCACATATCTTTAGACCCAGAAGCACAACCCGTGATACATGCCCTGCGGAAATGTCCAGTACATCTTCATGAAGAACTAAAATCTGAATTAGAGAACATGGAACAAAATGGAGTCATAAGAAAACCAACAGAACCAACAGAATGGGTAAACAGTTTAGCCTTCTCCCGAAAGAGTAATGGAGCAATACGAATCTGTTTAGATCCAAAGGACCTTAACAAAGCAATCAAGAGATGTCATCACAAAACACCAACTTTAGAAGAAATAACCTACAAACTACGTGGATCCAAGCTCTTCAGTAAACTGGACGCAAAACATGGATACTGGTCCGTAAAACTGGATGAAGAAAGCTCCGTTCTGACAACATTCAACACACCTTTTGGTAGATATTGCTTCAGAAGAATGCCCTTTGGACTTGTGATGTCACAGGATGTCTTCCAACACAAAATGGACCAAATATTGGAAAAATGTACTGGAGCCATTGGCATAGCAGATGACGTTACAGTATATGGCAGGACGGAACAAGAACATGACAAGAATTTAGAAGATTTGATGAGAGCCGCCAGTAAACACGGACTGGTATTCAACAGTAGCAAGTGCCACATCGAGCGTGAGAAGATTGAATTCTTCGGAATGGTATTGGATCAAGATGGAGTCCACCCCTCTCCAAACAAAGTTAAAGCCATCAAGTGCATTTCAGACCCAGCAAACAAGACTCAACTACAAGAATTCTTAGGTATAGTAACCTACATGTCTCCATTTATTCCAAACTTGTCAGACCACACCACTCCTTTCAGAGAGATGCTACAAAAAGAAGTAGAATTTACTTGGTCAGAATCTCATAAACAGGCATTCCAGAAAATTAAAGACCTCATCAGCTTAGAAGTCACGTTGAACTACTTTGATCCAGAAAAACCAACTATACTCCAAGTAGATGCATCATCAAAGGGTCTTGGGGCGGCACTGATACAAGACAACAAGCCGATAGCCTTTGCATCGAAGAGTCTGTCACCAACAGAACAACGTTATGCCAACATTGAAAGAGAGTTACTTGCCGTTGTGTTCGGTTGCGAAAGATTCCATACATATGTGTATGGAAAAGGATTCACAGTAGAAAGCGACCACAAGCCACTCGAGATGATCCAGCTGAAAAATCTTACTGCAGCCCCACCCAGACTTCAAAGAATGCTGTTAAGAATCCAAAACTATGACGTAACCATAAAGTACAAACCTGGAAAAGAAATGCTGATAGCCGATACGCTTTCACGACTACCCAGCAAGAAGGATGACCACATTGACTTAGACCTACAAATAAGCTACATGAATTTTAGCCAAGAAAGAATAGACCAAGTAAGAAAGGAAACAACAGATGACCCATCACTAGCAAAACTAATGGAAACAATTATTCAAGGATGGCCAGAGAAAAGAAAAGACATCACAAGCAGTACCAGAGAATATTGGTCCTACAGAGATGAACTTTCGGTAGAGAATGGAATCATACTCAAAGGTGAAAGAGTGATTATCCCTGCTTCAATGAGAGAAATATGGTCCTTGAGAAAATACATGAAGGTCATCAGGGCATGGAGAAGTGCAAGTTGAGAGCAAAAGACTGTGTATTTTGGCCCAACATCAACGCAGACATTGAAGAAATAACAAGACAATGTCTAACATGCCAGGAATATCAGAGGTCCAACACTAAAGAAACACTCATGCAACATGAAATACCAACCAGACCATGGACTGTGATTGGCATGGACCTATTTCACCTTCAAGGAGTGAACTACATCATCATAGCAGACTACTATTCAAAATTTTTCTTCGTCAGAAAACTCCCATCTCCTTCTACAAGCATGGCGGTAGTGAACACAATAAAGCAAATATTCTCAGAGCATGGGATACCTGAGAATGTGATCAGCGACAATGGTGGCCACTTCAGCTCTCACCTTTTCAACACATTTGCAAGAGAGTGGGGATTCACGCACACTACAAGTTCACCAAATTACCCACAATCCAACGGATTTATCGAAAGAAATGTGAAAACTGCAAAAATTGCCATCCTCAAAGCCAAATCCAGTGACAAGGACATCAGTATGGCCCTCCTCTGCTTGAGAACAACACCAATAGACCACTACTTACCAAGTCCTGCGGAACTGCTTTACAGTAGAAAGATAAGGGGTAACCTACCAATGAATATCAGAAACAACAATGAAGAACGAGATGAAATTCATGACAGAATGAGACAAAGGCAAGATATTAAAAAATCATATTATGACCTGCATGCCAGAGACCTCCCTGAACTTGAACCTGGACAGAGCATACCGATTCAAGATCCCAACACAGGTAGATGGTTACCTGGAAAAGTACAAGAAAGATGTAAAGAACCAAGATCATATATGGTAATAAATGAACAAAATGTGATACTTCGCAGAAATAGAAGACAAATCCGAGAATACCAAACACTAACAGAAGTGCAAGCATTGAATCAGGAAAGCCCATCTAGAGTGCAGCCAGACTACATGACGAGAAAGGACCAGATGACAAAGATGACAACACAACTTCTTCTCAATAATAGTCCACAGCACAGACAAACACGAGCGACGACACCGACAGCTTTACTCCAACAGAGATGGCCTCCGGAGACCATGCAACAGCAGAGACCATCCGCCGAGACGCCCCAACAACGTAGACGACATGCCGAGACACCTGAGCAGCGACAACTGGCAGAGACGTCCGTGCAGCAGCAGCAACAACTGGCAGAGACGTCCGTGCAGCAGCAGCGACAACTGGCAGAGAAGTCCGTGCAGCAGCAACGACGACTGGCCGATACGCCCGTGCAGCAGCAGCGACTGGCCGAGACGTCCGTGCATCGACGACTGGCCTGCAGGACAACAGTAGGTGGAGGAACCTAGACGGTCGAAACGAGCCGTCAAAGTACCAGACCGGCTGGACCTATAAGGACTTACTATTTATATATATGTATATATCGGCAGGAATCGCCAAAAGCTTTTAATAATTTTAAAAGTCACGATGAGAAATGTACAGTGTAAAAATAACCATAAAAAACATTCAATGTAAACTACTGTGGTAAAACTGAGTTTCTCACTAGTACTTACGTATTTCCATACGAATTTCCACTTGCTTATATATTCGGTTACGTTGGTTTATGCATTTATCCTAGATCCGTTAGTCAGTTAGTCAGTCAGTCAGTCAGGCATGGTTTAGTCGCCATGTTTTTTTAGTGCTAGTCGGAGTCGTATGCTAGGAGTTCTCCGATTGGATAGGTGTCAGGATTGCTGGCCAATCACCGGTCTCCTTACATTGCTCAGCCCGTAATTGTGTATATAAGCGACGTTCTATCAATCATTCAGTCAGTTCACTCGAATAGCGTCTATTCGGAGGTGATCGAGAGCTCTCTCAAACCAACTTGTTCTGTGCCAGGACAATCTTAAGATAATTATGATTAGTTTATAAATAAAGAGTATTTTCTGGTAGGTAAGGTTAGACGGGGTGGATAGATTCGGGGAAATGTCGACACTTCGGGTCTGTGCACCTTGTATATTATTCTAGAAAGATTAGTGGGTAGGAATAAATAGGTTGTAGAGTAATAGAATAGTTTAGGGAATTTAAGACGTAAGTTTAACTGCATTTCTGTGGTGAAATATAATCACCGCAATTTCTGACATGGAAGCATTTATATAATGTGAGCCGTGTTTTGTCGTTGTACATTTCAGTGCAAGGTCAAGGTCAGTTACGGTAGCAGCTTCGCTGTGTTGTGCACCGTGATATGACTGTTAGTTCTTTCTTGTAGTGAACTACGTTTACTACTGTTTCAGTTTGATGAACGCGTAGCATCTTTTAGGGTGTGAGAACAGTTTGCCGTCATTGTAGTAAATTATTATTTATTTGCTGCAAGGTCAGGGTCAGGTTATGGACTATGTAGCTTTCTTGGTGACATACTAAGTTGTGTGAAATATTGCATTTATAATATCTTCGTAAGTGCTTCCCGTTGTATAGAGATTTTGTGGCTGTTGCACTTCTTCGACGTAACTAAGTGAGATTGTAAACACTGAGTGATATATTTTTGTATTTATTCCCTCTTTGAGGTAATTACGGGTGCTTAGCAAACACTATTATTGTATTATACACTTTGACGTTTACACTTCTTTGATATAACCAGGTGTGATCGTTGAACACTGGGTTATATATTCCGGCATTTGTACTTCTTCGTTGTTACCAGGTGCTATTGATAGTTTGTACATCTTTATATTTTGCACTTGTCGTTTATAAGTGCTACCGTTGTCAGGGAATATATCATTGACATGTACCCTTGTTGAAACTTACCAGGTGCTATTGATAGTTTGTACAACTCTATATTTTGCACTTGTTGTTTATACGTGCTATCTTGTGTCAGGGAATATATCATTGACACTTTACCCTTGTTGAAACTTACCTAGGTGCTATTTTAGGGAGTGTTAGTTATCGCTAGGGCCGTTCAAAATCATCACTCATTTACTGAAGGGAGGCTGAATTGTCTGGAAGGAGTTATGAATTTGTCGTGACCAGTATTACACTATTTTCTATCGTTTTTGTTATCAAATAAACTTCTTGTTGGATCCACATCACTTGTCTGTTTTCCATCCCGCTTCATGTCTGGAAAGAACTGGGGTTAATAGAGCGAGTTTGGCCAATGTCTGTTTAACATCTTTCCCCTAAAAAAACTACACAACGCAAAGTCCCTATTGACGATTGTACAATGGCCGAACTCGCACTATTACACTACTTTATATTGTTAGGAAAGGGGGATGTCATATTATGATACTAAGTAAGCAACCACGAGTTGCCTCCCCTGACACCATACGGAGGTGTCGCTTGTATACACGTGCCTCGGCAGTAAAGCTCTAGTCGTCAAGAGAAGAAGTTGTGTCGTCTCTCTCCCCACCTACATCATGACAGCTTTTACCTAAACAACAATACTTAAAGAACAACAAATAATAAACCCAGACACACACTTACATATTATAATATATATAGAATATACATAACCAAATATCACTTATAAGCGTTTGTCAATCTTCATGTTAGATTGTCTTTCTCAATCTACCACTACAGTGAATTGATGGCGGCATATATTGTTTACTCCTTTGCAAGTACTAACACATATACACATAACATACCTCATATTTTCACATATGTTGATTTACATGCATTTTCATTTGTAAAAACAAATACTTAACTCATGTCAACACACAATGTCAAGTAAATACAGTGTGTCGATATTTCAACTACCGTATATTACCGTGTATACGTCGACCCTGTGTATAAGTCGACCCCCTTTCTCAGGCCCCCAAATTGCTGTCAAAATCATATACCTCATTTATAAGTCGACCCCCTGATAGCAGGTCGACAGGTCGGAGGCAGGTCGACATGAAACACGCGGCAAGTTGAGAGATTTAGTTACGGTAAGTTGATGTATCGGTAATTTTCAAAGTGAGTTGTAATACGTCAGTGTTTTGCAATACAGTAAGCATTTGTTTAATAAGAGATTGTTGTAATAAATATATTAATAATAAATATTAATAATAAAAAATACATACGTGTGTGCTGGTGTTTGTTCTTTTAAAAAAAAAATAATTTTGTGTCATTTACGTCTCGGTACATGCGCAGTGTTGCACCTAGAGTGCGTATTTGTGTAATTAGTAAATAACGCATCTGTAATGAAATGTGGCGTAAAAAATTATAACTACTGGGCCACACCATGCGCAATAAACATTAAGTACGTATTTATATGCATATCGTGCGTAGCATTCGGTTTCTAACTCAATTTTAATGTTACGGTTTTCATAACGAAATTTGGAAATTCCCGTAACTATTTATAGCACATTACCAAGAACTCGTACCCGTAAGTGACCTCAGACAAAAGGAAAAATTTAATTGGCTAATTCAGAATGCCCGTTTGTAATGCTCGCACTGCTTTTCTCGGAAATTGGTAGTCGGAGTCGTGAAATTCCGAGTATTTTACGCGGTGAAAAACAAACCTAATGTCTTCATCAAATTCAAAGAAAGCTAGAACAGTAATTGATTTTTTCACGAGAGCGAGGTAATATACATCTACTAAAGAGGTAGGGGTACATGATAAAATTCGTGCCGATAATATTTCCTATGTGACTACACTTCAGTATAACATGTGACAAATCGCGCTAACATAAAAATGCCCGTATGTGATTCTGTCGAAACCTCTCGCACTGCTTTTCTCGGAAATTGCGGTGAATTGTTTAATTGTTACCTAGTAAATAAGGACAAACGCTATTTCCAAATCAGTTACCGGTACTGTTAATTTGATACAATGCAGATCAAAGCTGATATAATTACCGAATGCGTTCGTCAATATATGTACTGAATGTAAATTAAAATTGTAAAGATAACACTAGTTTACAAAGATTTGAATATTGAGTATATAACAAACAGTAAAGTATGTAATAATTATTAAAGTAACTTAATTTCATTATTTTGACAACGTGTTGACATCGTGGCTTCCGGTTTGAATCGTTACTGTACGTCCATAAAATTGTCGATTAAAAATTTATTTCAATGGATTATAATATTTTTTAACTATTAATGGTAATATATAACAAACAGTTAAGTTTGTAATAATTATTAAAGTAATTTTATTCCATTATTTTGACAACGTTTTGACATCGTTGCTTCCGGTTTGCATCTCGTCTGTTCGTTTCCTTCGGCCGGAAGACCGTCACTCGACCTCTGATTTTTTTTGTCTGAAACTACTACCTCACATATAAGTCGACCCCCCTCCTTGACCCCACAATTTCTGGTATAAAAAACTCGACTTATACACGGTAATATACGGTATCTGAATAATGATTAAGAATTTAAGGAACTGATATCACGATTTAAGAGATAGCACGCAAGTAACATTAAGGAATGTAAAAGTAGTCAATTTATTAGATAGAAATATATTCATATGAAGAATTGACCTGTTGTTGACATAGCTATTAAAATTGCATATCATATCACTTCACAGGTTAGCTACATTATTAATATTGACCAAGTGATTTATTCTATTGGGACGGTATCAACTCTTATTATATTACCCATATGGGAAGATGGACACAGGGTATTATTTTTTCTGTAAGTCACACGGGAGTTACACATATTCCTGACATTTGATTGGTTGTTGTAAACCAATGAAAATGAACATTGTGCCGGGACTACTTCATTCAACTTGCATACTTTTCCCGACTGGTAATTTGTTTACAAATATTCTTCATTTTAACAATGTTTAATTAGACCACATAGTTGCCATTCGTAATTTCTCTGATGTGCCGCCGCAAAAAAACTTGAATTAAGTCTGTCAAATTGAACAAAATTATAAAATTGGCGATTATTGAATAATACTTCTTCACATTGAGCTAACAGTCGCGAAAAAGCGCCTGGTTCCGTTCTATTGTAATGACATCATAGACACGAGCAGATATGACGTCACAGTGCCATCAGTTACGTCACATGAATTTCAGACTGAGCCGTCTTGCGGTATTATTACTGTAAGGCGTCGCTGACCTCTTCAAAATAATACAAAACTGTTAAAAGTAATCACTTTGAATGAGGATTATGAGGAGAAGAGATATTATGTCAACAAAACTTACATTTAGCTTTTTTTTAAAAACTTTTCACAATAAAAATTTAGCCGTGCGTAGGTGTCAAGTCAAGCCGCAGCACACGCGTATGAATTTGGAGATTCATCATCCAAATCCTTTATAGAGAAACATTTATTTTCATTATATTCGAGTTTTAGTCTTTTAAACACATATGGGTAATATAAACAATAACCAACTCGTGACGGGGAAGGAGAGAGAATTACGAAATTAATATAACTCGGGAAAGATAATCTGTCATTCTCCGTCACTCGTTATTTATTGTCTATATAATTCAAAATGTGCACTATAAATGTATCGCGACTTAAATTCAATGTTTGAACTCAAAAGAATACTAATAAGAATGAATTGTCATCTTAACAAAGTTACTATTTCTCATACAGAAGATTTCATCAAAACACGAATGCCTTCGAGGTGCATCAATTACAGGTGATAATTGTTAATATGTATAGAACGGTGTGCGTAGCTCCATGAAGAAAATTGTCCAATGATATAACATAAACTTTATTCTACAATTGTTACGTGACAAAGATTAGCGGCGAGTATACAGGTGAATTCCTACATGACTGGTTTTTCATAGTCAATAGAGTTGCACAATATCTTGTTACTGTGATTTGATTGAATGATTATTCACAGGAGTTTCACTAATATAGCCAATACCTTAATATTCTTCCTGTATCGGTTATTTGTCAAAAGGGACTGACTTTATTGCATCGAAACATATTATATTTTTGCACGAAGGGCAACGATTTTCATTTCTTATTGCTTTCCTGAGGATTATCTATAGACAGCTTACTTAAGAAACTGTTATCTTCATTAATGGATGCTAAACTGACTTTAAAAAATAAGTTCATTGTAATACTATACGACAGTCGCACATATGCGGCTCTCGCTGAATAAGTGGTGCTTTCAATTAACGCACATAAGCGTCTCTTGCCGTGAGAAACTGCTAATTAACGGGCACTTATATGCGGCTCTCACTGTGAGGATCTCATTATTTTGACGCATATAGGTGGCTCTCGGCGTTTAATGAGTTTAACAATGATATTGAATACCAAAGATTGGTTACATCTAAACAATAATATTGAATAACAAAGTTTGGTTACATTCTAACAATGATAAAAATAACAAAAATTGAATTAAAATTGTTAATTTTGTTCAAAATTTCAAAAGGTCACCCTGCTCTCATTTTCATGCTTGCTGATGTTCTGTAACCATAATTTTCAATTTTTTCTTGCTCACTCAGTTAATCTATTACATCTTACTTAAAACAGAACAGAAATAATCAGGTGCAGTCTGGTAAGAGCAATCAACTGCACTTGGTGCAGGTCCTGAGAAAAAAAGAATTTGAACACTGGACATGTAATGAGCCGTACATGGGTTCATAATCTCTGGAAAGTTCCTGCTGTCATGGTTTCTCCCCGACTTGTAACACTTAAAAAGAAGGAAAAACCTACCATGGTGGACATGTTGATACTTCGTAGCTGCCGCTGCTCTTCAAGTGAGAACATCTTCATCATGCTGTCTGAAATTACACAAAATTTACACACATTGATCAACACTTGGGTTGCTTAATGACAAATTTGCTTGTCTAACCAATGTCCTATGAAATTCTTCAAAGGTATATAGTTATTTTCATAACAATCTTTAGATATTTATTTTATCAATTTAAGATTTTTTTCTATGACTGTATTAAAATTAATGATTTAAATATTATTTTGTTGAATTATATGTCGTTGGCAATGTTGTAAAGATTAAAAAAGGAAACTAGCTGTTCTATCAAACACAAAATGAAATCAACATATTTTGGACAAATTCAATTAATTTAAAGCAGATATTATCAAACATGTTTGTGAACATTATAATCATTCAAATGACAATTGACAAAATAGCAAACATAGAGGACTTGATCATTTCAGTTTCATTATGATGCCATTATATCGGGCCCCAAAAATTAATATCTTAACCCTTAAAATGTGTGACCTGTGCTGAATGAACTAACTTTGCCCACATGATCTCCTGGCGAGATGCAACTACCACAATTAGGATTTCACACTAACTCACCAATTACGCACACTTCTAATATTTGCCAATGAATGTCCATGAAGCTCAGATTAAACTTTTCTGTATAATAGTTCTTGTGTTGATGTTATATCTTGCATATTGTAATAGGACGAGTCTGGCTACTACATGTGGTCATTAGGGACTTTGCGTTGTGTACTTTTTTTAATGGAGATGTTATGGTACATAAGCGGCCAAACTCGTTCTATTAACCCAGGTTCTTTCCATACATGAGGTGGGATGGAAAACAGACAAAGGTAGTCAGATCAACAAGAAGTTTATTCCGGTAACAAAATAAATTATGGTAATATATGATACAAAATGTTAAAGCATACTTCTCTCATTCCGTCAAAGCGTACAACTTTGTCACAAATGTCACACAATGTTAGATATGGCTCCTACAATAGCACTTATGTAAAGGTCAACAGGTGCAAAAACATATACAACTTCATGTCTCCAAATAGCACTTACAATTGCATCACACCGTGAGTGCCACAATGTCTCAATGGTAACCAGCCATTACGCAGACAGCCAGTACGCAGACGCTTTAAAACAACAACATTTATGCTTCAGTGAACAGCTTAGCTACAGCCTGACACCTTAACTAACTAAATGGAATAGTCCAGATAATAAACAAGAAGATGTGGTTGTTATATGAATTTATATATCTATTTACAACAAATATAGATATATGTTAGATACATGTTTTATTGTTGTGTGTGTTTCATGGTGTTTCATTTCCAGGTATATTTCATGAAAAGGAAGAGGGGAGATCTTGCTCATGTTTTTTTAGTTGATGTTTAAATAATTCGATCTGTTCCACATTTCATCCAACTTTTATAAGTTTGGCCACTGCATCCAAAAATTGAACCGGCGTTTTCTCTCCGTTGCTCAGCTGGTCCTTTAACCTCACGACGCAGTTGTTTATCTCAGCATAGACTCGTTTGCGACTTGGTGGGGCAGCTCCAAAGGCAACTTGTGCAAGTTTTGCTCTGTCCGCAATCTCAATCCTCCGAATAACTTCCACAAACCAGAATATGTTTGGATGCCGATGTGGAATGGACCTATTCATTCGAATATGGAAACCTTCCAAATTGTTATTTTTCCTTGGTCCTTCGGTGTTGTTGTGGTTCCACAGTGGCAGAGGAAAACGGGCATCGTAGTCCACCCAGGTGACGATCATGTAGTCCATGAAATCGTCAATACGATCAGTGTCCGGGGAGGTGTTCATGACATCAATCCAGGTGTTTTGAACTTGGTCTCCTTATGAACTGCTTCACAGCTGGGTCCTCCTTGTAGGCAACTGCGAGACCGAGGTCTTGTGTCTTCCTCCAGAGTGCTTGAGAGAAGTGGAAGTAGCATCCCTTGATCTCTGCAGCTGGAAACTCTGACTCAATGGCTCTTCGCCTTGAGAAGTCTGAACAGCCTGACGTAGGTGGCTGTTCGACGATCAGGCAGCAAGGCAAACACTAAGGGGTATGACACAGAGTTGCAACGGGCATGGATATTTATATAACAAGTCATTTCAAATTTGAATGGAGTAAATTGAAACTAATGCAAAGTTTAGTAAATAACCTGTATTGTCAAATAAACAATTATTTCTAAGTATTGAATTCCAGTACGACAAGACAAGTGGACTGTCTCATTATTTTCAGAGGGATTGCCATCGTTGGCCTTGTGTTTAAGTGTCTGCGTACTGGGTTTTTAAAAGTGTCTGCATAATGGCTGTCTGTGTAATGGGATGTAATCGTCTCAATACACAAACTTCTCAGACCCAGCATTGCTACACAACCCAGGTATGCAAGATTTCCACTAATTGCATACCTAGCTCTCACAAGGAACTACCTTAAAACTCACAACTGACCTTGACCTTGCAGCAAAACATGATTTACTACAACACTGATACAACTAATCTTGACCTTGCAGTAAATCAACTCCACTGCAACATTATGAATACCACGGTTCACATCACACCAGATGCTACTGTGAGTTGATACAACTGACCTTGACCTTGCAGTTAATAAACTTCACTGCAAATATTAGATTAACCTTATTTCTTATAACTCAAACTGTTATCTTAACTCCTACTCTGACCTACTTATTCCTATCACTTATCTTTCTCTATATATTTACAAGGTGCATAGACCCAAAATGCCGGCAAGAATGAAACGGGGATTGTTCTGATACAGAACGCAGCGGTGCGAGGGAACTCTCACCTCCAATCAGATATACTGTTCATAGACCCCAAATGCAGAACGAGCATTACAGAGCTTATATATCCCACAGCTAGGTAACACTTGGATTATGAATGTAAGAAGACCAGCGATTGGCCCACCAACTGGACTCTCCTCCAATCAGAGCACTCCTAGTAAACGATTCTGACTGGCAACTAAAAACATGGCGACCGTACCATGCCTGACTAACTAACTGACGCCGCTGATAAATCCAAAGCATAGACCAACCTATAGGGAAACAAGTGTGAACAAAAGACAAGGGGCCGGGTACTCGTTTACTACATGGAACCTATCAATCTCGGAAGAGAAGTCAAGAGTTCAAAAACTCTTGTAATCCACAAATGACAATCAGAACTTCCCTGGCGTAGAAGGCAGTTGTTCGCGACTTGCCGGCTCGTTGCTTAGGAAGTCAGAAGGCGGCACCTAGGTTGATAATGATGACACAACGTCGGCGGCCGTCAGTGCCATCGCCACCTTCGGCAGGATTGTGAAAAGTTGTCCGACAGTTAGAAATTGTCGAGCAAAGTTATAATTTGTCCAGATTTTTTACTTTTGCAAAGACGTGAAACAAAATGTCCGGCATTCGCAAGTTTCAACTCTACACTGGAAAAACAAATGAAACTGTTTCTGTTGGTGGGAAAACGTATGATCTCGTCATGGACTTGGTGAAGGATTATGCTGGGAAAGGGTATCATGTGTTCATGGACAATATCTATTCCTTGGTGGAATTGTACATAAACTTGTGGGAAACGGGAACTGGTACGACGGGAACGTTGAGAGAAAATCCCAAAGGCATTCCAGACTAGGTAAAGAAGGCATAGAAGAAACAGAAGAAAGGGGATATGATAGTCTATCACAATCAAGACTCATTTTGAGGTATGAAGACAGGAAATCAGCGTAGAGACAGGGAAGAAGAACCGAGTGGCCGGGGAAGCAACTACGAGACCACGTATTGTGCATGAATATAATAAATACATGGGAGGTGTGGATCGGGCCGACCAGATGCTGTCGTACGCTACGTTCAAAATGAAAACACTTAAATGGTGGAAGCGAGTATGGTTTCATGAGTTGCCATGTTGAACTCTTACATTCTCTATAAAGAATTCTCAAAAGACAAAATTTTTTTATAAAGCTGTCAATTCAAAAAAGATTTAATGCAGCATATGATCACCTTCGCCGACACAGAAAAAGTGCCCTCCCTGCGTAGACGTCCTCGTGGCAGGCCAAGCACGAGCGACGAAAGTGTGTTACGTCTTCATGGTTGTCACTTTCCATCAAAGATTCAGCCTGTTGGAAAGAAGAAGAGGCTTTCCCGTATGTGTGTTGTTTGCTCCAAAGCAAAAAGAGAACTACTTCGAAGGGCAGTGGAAGAAACCAATCATCCAGTTCGAAAGAAGAAAAGGGTAGGCAAGGAATCTTCTTACGAATGTAAGAGTGTAATGTGGCTCTATGTGCAGCACCATGTTTCAGAATTTACCACACGTCACAAAATTGCAGAAAAGCTTATATCAGTTTGATGTCAGAGAAGGAAAATGAGGGAGATAATCTGGAAGATTGAAGAAAGAAGAAAGAAGCAGAAGTGTGGATGAGCGTTACTCTCCTGATAATGTTTGTTTTAAACATCAAAAAGGTGAATAAGTGTAACATAAAATACATTATTGTCATTAAAATAATCTTTTTTTTTAGTCGTAAAAGAGACAGAGAAAATCAATGTGAGCTGTCACTGGACATTCAATACGAGCCGCATCACGTTTCTACCCCAGATCTTTCGCAATTTGTATCCTTATAATAGGGTGCCTAAACTTCATACCTTTTACATCACCATAAATGGCAAAGAACTGGCTTTAATTCAATAAGAAATGTGTATAATATAAAGAAGTGGCAAATGATGCAACATTTTATAAATGTTTTCCCCCAAATGTCTCAGGGTACCCCTCTTTAGAGGTTCATATCTCCCAAACTATTTGGCAAATTTAAAAAATGTTTTGACTTTTCTCAAGCGGAAAGAATTATCTTTAATTCCATGTATAATATGCATATGTGCAGTCAATAAAAATGGTTCGGTGATAGTTTCATCATTTCTTACTAATTCTTTCATATTTTTTACTAATGTAGTTCCTATTTTCAAGATTACAAAAATACTTGCTTATAGTTTCACCTCCATCTATCCATCTTGCTTTTGGTCTGACTAATATGCCATCTAATTTTTTTGTTTGTAGTTCACTTTTCTTATAACAGAAGCACTATTTTCATCATAATTTTTTTCGAAAAATTAAATTTTTTCTATTAGGTTATTTTCTTTTTTTATCATGTCTTTTTTATTAAAAGAAGAAAAGGCAATTGATCAATTGATCCATGCAAAGCTGCCTATATTTCATAAACACACTACCTTTTTGTAGTTTTGTTGTCAAGTTCAAGACATAAAATGTCAGAGCGAAAAGAACAGAAGTGAAAGGAACACAAATTATGAAACTCTGTACAGCGCATGTTTTTAGAAAATGCCGCTACGAATTATTGCCTTAAATACCATCATATTCATCATGTATTTGCCTATCATTTGTATCATGCCTTCATATGTATATAGGTCTTTCGAATACAATATTGTACATCATATTCTAAACCAAATTGTATATTTTGCATAAATGTGTAATATATATCCTCATACGCCACTGCTTGAAGCCTGAGTATAAAAATAAAGTTCAGTTCAGTTCTCTTAGAGTCATGTAAGTGGCACACTCTGAACATTGCGCATATAAACAAAAGAGCGAACCCTTCCAATCAGCTGATTGTGCAAGAAATATAAAAAGTAAAGTTTATTATGAAAATTCATGGTTGCTTTCACTATTTTTAGCGTGAAATAATGAGTTTAAATGAATAAAGTGTTCAATCTTCACAAGATCCTATCAAGAGTGAGCACCGAAATAGATTCCTCGCTTTAAAGGGTGACTTTTATGACTGGAAAGTCAGCATAATTTTGAGCGAAACGGTAACAATTTAGTGAGGAAATGGATCGTTTAGATTGATGGCTTGCCACTGGGAGTCTTTGTCAAAACGATACTGCAATATGACTTCAATACCTTTCTCAAGGATCCTTTTTTTTTTTTGTAGAATTGTCTTGCCGAAAACCGGCTTGTGCTTCTGAAAGAATATCATTTAATTCAATCCAGGTTCTCAGTCTACGTTCTATGATACCTGTAAACACTTTACCAGGGACATCTAAAAGTGAAATGCCCCTGTAATTATTTGGATCAGCTAAATTTGCCTTCTTAAATAAAGGCAGAATCATCCCTCCACTTTCTAATATTGAATTAAAAAGTAATTGAATGTAGGTTATGAGCTGTTGAGAGTTTTTATAAAATAGCATTAACAATCTCATTTTCAGTAATATCTTCAGATAGCATGTTAGAATTGTTAGAGTCTTCACAATTTATATGGTCATGTTCTTAAATAAAATGTGCTATATTATCATCAAATTCACTACATCCAGTTTCAGGATTTAACAGATCTTTGAAATATTGGTACCAAACTTCGGGTGTGATATTATTAACTTTATGTTTTACTCTTAAGATAATATTTTTGTACTGCAGTCATTGGCACAAAAGTATGTAAGAAAACCTAAGCATCGATTTTATGCAGCATTTAGTAATTTTCGCAATGCATTTGATTCTGTTGATAGAAGTAAACTGCTTTATCAGTTATTACAACATGGAATTCATGGTAAACTATATCATATTTTGGAAAGTATGTACAAGAATGTTTGTGCTTGTGTTAAAATCAGTAACTGTGTCACCGATACATTCAATACATCAAGCAGAGTTAGACAAGGTTGTATGTTAAGTCCTCTTTTATTCATATTTTTCATCAACCAGTGTGCTGTTGATTTACAAAATGACGACTCTAGAGGCATTTTTGTAAATGATGCAATCAAGGTCATAAAACTGCTACTCTTTGCAGATGATATAGTATTAGTTGCAGATTCCGTTGCTGATTTACAAAGGAAATTGAACGTTTTAGAAAAATTCTGCAATAAATGGGGATTGGTTGTAAATATGGAAAAATCAAACATAATTGTTTTTCGTAATGGTGGAAAAGTCAAGAAGGTAGAAAAGTGGTACTATAAAGGCATTGAACTGAAAACAGTTTCTTATAACAAATATTTAGGAGTTATATTTTCATCATGAGTACTGTATGTTGGTCAACAGCCTGTGAAATCCTTGCTAACCAAGCCTCTGAAGCATGTTTTACTATTTACCAGTTGATGAAATGTTACCCAAATCTTTCAACTAATGTTATTTTGTCTATATTTGATAAAAAGATTTCTCCAATTGCTTGTTATGGTAACGAAATATGGGGGTTTAAGTTTCGAGAAAGTGTGGAAAACGTCCAGAGTAATTTCTTCAAAATCTATCTGGGTATAAGTAAAAGATCTTCATCAAAAGCGGTTCTGGGTGAAATGGGGCGCTACCATCTCTCTATACGTTATTTTTGTCGATGTATAAGATACTGGTACTGGATACACGCCTGTGATAACATGCTTAAAGCACAGGATGAAGCAGGCAGTGTAAATTGGGATTCACATGTTAGATTGTTACTATTTCAGACTGGTTATTCATATGCCTGAATGTTTCAGGAATGTGGAAATGTATCTCAATTCATGAATTTGTTCAAACAAACTTGCATAGATTTAGACATCCAATCTTGTTATGGGCAAATAGAATCATCAATATTTCTTAAAACATATTCATCCTTTGAAACTATATTTGGACAAGAAAAGTATCTAAGTTTTGACATTAATAAGGATTTGAAAAATGTACTTGTGAAGTTTTGATGAATGTCACACAATTTGAGAAATTCAGAAAATGCGTTTGAACAAATACACCTCTTATTCTGAATCATTATGTGAACGTTGTAACTTAAGAACTGTCGAAGATGAATTTCATTTTGTTCTTGTTTGTCCTTTCTTTCGGGATAGTAGAACGAAACTCATACCAAATCGATTTTGTCAGTTTCCAACGCAGCAAAAGTTTGTTGAACTTTTGTCTTGCAAAAATGAAAAAGTACTTAAAGGTACACGCCACGTGGCCTCCAATGCTGAATAAAATCTCTCTCTCAAGGGTCCTGGTTTAGACTTGGTGAGTTTTACGCGACCAGTTTGCTTCTAAGCTTTTACGGGTAGATCAGTTCAAATAGATTTCTTTTGTATTCTAAGAACCATGAAGTTTTTTAAGCTAGCATTAAACACCTTCTGTCAATCTATCATTGTCACAAACCTGACAGTCACAGGTCCCGGTCCAGAGGACGACCATGTATGGTCTGTGCCTAGACGAGGCAGTCAGTGCAGGTTTACAAGAAGCATATCTTGTGCGTTGTCAATACCCATGTCTTGGAATAGTTTCCTAGCTGATATCTCTGGGTCGTCTGTAGTAGGGATACCATATATCAGTATGTTCAACTTCCTGCTGTACAACTCCTGAAGGCACGCTCCGTCAACAGAGACATGTCGTTCGCAGTGGCTTGAAGCTCTTGAATTCCTTTCTGTGGGAGTCATTTTGACAATTAAGATCATCAGTGTGCTTGCATAAAGCATCGTCTATGAAAATTTCAGGTCGGCTGCCATGTTATCGGTTGGGCCCGGGTGGACAACATCATCACCTGAGGCATTTACAGCTGTTTGCTTAGTTTTATGTGGTACAATGCATATGTCGACTCTATATTGAGAATCAGTGTTACCCTCATTTTGCTGTTTATTTCGGCTACCCCCTCACCTTTTCTTTATCAGTTTGCCGCGAGAGAGAAAAAATCAGCGACCTCTCGCCATGAACACCGTGACCTATTTGTGACATTTGTCGCATGACTTGCTGCATCTTTATTTTTAAATG
Organism: Phorcus lineatus; assembly: GCA_921293015.1. Lineage (NCBI taxonomy): Eukaryota > Metazoa > Mollusca > Gastropoda > Trochida > Trochidae > Phorcus > Phorcus lineatus. The sequence goes on from OV121090.1 coordinate 13,922,745, forward strand.
CGCATATGCAAATTATACATGGAACTATAGATAATTCTTTAGTCTTGATGACGTTGGAAAAATATACAAATAAAACAAATAGTTAGAGAGATATGCGCGTCAAAAGAGGTGTACTCTCAAATCCCAGAGAAACTATTACCTTCTTTGAGAACTCTTGATAATAATAACTACAAGTCCTGAAGTTTGATAGAGATTGGTGCGTTTCGCAAACGGTAGCCATTTCATGGAGGGTGATATGCGAATGAGGGTTATTCCAAACATGCAGACTCAAGTTAAGACAAACTTTGATTGCATGTGCGTCAATGCTGATGACAACGAAATTATATCTTACAGCATTTTAAATAATAGATTTCTCTATTTCGATTCAACCATGTATTGTCTTTGGAAATTAAGTTGATTTTGTAATTACGCAACTTAATACAATATGTTGCTGTTATACATTGATACAGGCTAAAAAAATGTAAACCAATCATTAAACAACCTACCTTGTGACACAGAAAAAGTGTTCCTTCCATCTGCTGAAAGTTTAACATCACTCACAGCCCTTAAACAGCAAACACAAAACTGAGTCAAACATCAAAACAAAATTAATTGCTTGCAATCAAAAGTAAATTTGGACTAAGAGTAATTGAGTGGTCTGAATGACGGGGTATCTAAAACATTTATAAAATGCAACCTAATCTTTGAAAATGGTTTAGATTAAGATATTCTGAAAGGTGAAATAGTTGACTGTAACATGGTATATTGTTAGGAATCCTGGAGTTTGGCTGCACAATGGAAAATCATCATGAAATCGAGTTATTTTCGAGTTTGGTTGGAACTCCTAATAGACAACAGCAACCAAATTATTTTTTGTCAAATATTCATCATTTTTCATGTCTTGGCTAACAAAAACTTAGTTGCAGGTATTAAAATTATGTTTTGAAAATCTAATCAGATCAATTTGGTTGCAGAAGACTGCAAATTTACCTAATTTGACGAGAAAACGATATAATCAGCAGTCACATTTTGACACGTTCCCTCTGACTCTAGGTGTTATATAATGCCATGTTGTACGTAACACCTCCTTCAATTCATTTTTCAGATAGAAACTAGTCATTAAACTAACTTACTGATGTTTATTTTCTATCAAAATTTGTTTGCAATCAGAGGCTTCTGTTACAGCCAATGAAAACACTGAATGCATTAATAACATATTTGTTGTCACACAGGCCTATGCAATGATGCAGTTGCAAAATGACGCATATGTGTTCTGTGCATATTCGATTAGTGTTTAGCTTTTTGAAAGCTTCTGGAAATAACAATCCATTTGAATGACAACTTTTGAAACGGCGTCGCTGATTGCACAACTAACTTCGATTGGATCCAATCAGATTTCTAGATCAAGAAACCTTCATATTAAGACAGAGGTTGTATAGGAATTTATGACGGAGCTACCTTTTTGGGAAATGAATGATTCATGATAGGAATTTCAAAAATAGAAAAATATCTTCCTTGTAAAATAAAGACTGAGATTTGAAAATCTCATTGCCCTACTTCAAAAACTAAGGGCATGGCAGTGGGGTACTCTAGGGTGATTTACCAAAACCAAAACCAGTTGGCATAGAAAGCTCAGATTACCTCTATTACATGGACACTTAATATTTTACATTTGGTCCTGATCCATCCTCAAATTATCTTTCATCTTCTCTCAAAACCTATAATGCTAGAAATATCAAAGATTTACAACATCTGTGGTCTTGACCAACATATGTTAATGTATTAATTTTATCCCACAAAATGGTTTACTCTGTAGAGGGCTGTTAATTTTTTAAAACTTTTTATTGGTATGATATAATGATATAACCAGATAATTATGTTCATAAACTTTCAAATGACCCAATTTTCTGTCCTGTAGACCAATAGTAAACAGAGCCATTTGCTCTGTACCTCATCAGGCTATCTAAAAATCTATAATGAGGCTCTAAAAATCCATTAATTATGTCAGCTTAAGAGTGTCTACACAAAACTTTAGCTTTATAGGCTTAGGGTTAGGGTTAAAATGACCATAAGCTAAGGAGTAACCAGAAAAGAAGAAGATGAAAATAGGTTGACAGGGCATGGCCCATCAGAGGTCACAAGGACATGAAATGTTTGAATTAGAATCCTTATCAGCTCAGGGGTTTGTACAAAGGTTTCAGTTTTCTAGGCCTCTTGCGTGTGGAGGAAGAGATAAAAATATGTTACAACTTTGATTGGTCACAAAATGATTTCAAACTATTAGGAATAAATTTCAGCATGGATATGAACCCCATGAGCCAAATAAATTACAAGTAAAGAAGTGAGCACAGCTCACATACCCCCGCTTCAAACTATAGTCTGGCTTTCTTTGTTGGTCTAACCCTCAAAAAGCTCACTTAGGGATCATGGTTGATAAGTGTATTAAGTTTGTTGAAGCTAGCATGTATAGTTTAGGAGATATGCTCAGGAAAAAGCACTTTGTCAGATAGTCATTGTTTTAGTAACGTTTCCATGTAAACCGCAAAAAATAAACATAATGTGGCGCACCAATGGATCATGGTTGATAAGTGTATAAAGTTTGGTGAAGATAGCATGTATAGTTTAGGAGAAATGCTCCGGACAAAGGACTTGGTCATAGAGTCACTGTTTTAGTCATGTTTCCATGGAAACCGCAAAAAATGAAAATCATTTGTTGGTCTAACCCTCAAAAGGCACATCAAGGGATCATGGTTGATAAGTGTATGAAGTTTGGTAAAGATAGCATGTACAGTTATGAAGATATACTCCATACAAAGGACTTTGTCACTGTTTAAGTCATGTTTCCATGGAAACCGCAAAAAATAAAAATCCTTTGTTGGTCTAACCCTCAAAAGGCACATCTAGTGATCATGGTTTATAAGTGTATGAAGTTTGATGAAGATAGCATGTATAGTTTAGGAGAAATGCTCCGGACAAAGGACTTGGTCAAAGTCACTGTTTTAGTCATGTTTCCATGGAAACCTCAAAAAAAAAATCATTTGTTGGTCTAACCCTCAAAAGGCACATCTAGGGATCATGGTTTATAAGTGTATGAAGTTTGATGAAGACAGCATGTATAGTTTAGGAGAAATGCTCCGGACAAAGGACTTGGTCAAAGTCACTGTTTTAGTCATGTTTCCATGGAAACCTCAAAAAAAAAAATCATTTGTTGGTCTAACCCTCAAAAGGCACATCAAGGGATCATGGTTGATAAGTGTATGAAGTTTGGTGAAGATAGCATGTACAGTTATGAAGATATACTCCGTACAAAGGACTTTGTCACTGTTTAAGTCATGTTTCCATGGAAACCTCAAAAAAAAAAAATCATTTGTTGGTCTAACCCTCAAAAGGCACATCTAGGGATCATGGTTTATAAGTGTATGAAGTTTGATGAAGATAGCATGTATAGTTTAGGAGAAATGCTCTGGACAAAGGACTTGGTCATAGAGTCACTGTTTTAGTCATGTTTCCATGAAAACCGCAAAAAATAAAAATCATTTGTTGGTCTAACCCTCAAAAGGCTTACAAGGGATCATGGTTGATAAGTGTATGAAGTTTGATGAAGATAGCATGTATAGTTTAGGAGAAATGCTCCGGACAAAGGACTTGGTCATAGAGTCACTGTTTTAGTCATCTGTTCGTTCCTCATCCCCACAGCCTGAGTGGTGTTAATTGGCCAGCAGCGGTACAGGCGGTTCGACACCGCCTGTAAGTGGGGCCCTGTGAGTGACCTGGCGTTGAGCCGTGAAGAGAGTCCAGTGTTTAATGAGTTTTGAAAATTGGTTAAGTAAGTTTAACATGACGCCTGCAATCAGTCTGAAATGTAATCTAAATAACCTAATGCTCTAATATATATATAACCTTTGTTGCTCACAGGGGCTTTGTGCTTTTCACAGTAAATTAAATCACATTTTTTTCGAGTAAACGTATTTAATTACCATTTGACATTGATAACATGTACCCGTTTAATAACCATTTCCAAATTTGATTTAAAACTGAGGAAGTATCCTCAAAGATTCCCTTCAACCGTAAAATTGCTGCAGTTGCTGCTTTAAACCTAACACATAATTACAATTTAATATGTTATAAATCAATAATGTTTTAAACTATAACGGTATTTTATGTCCATGTGTTTAAAGATACATATCAATTTGTATTATAATTTAGTAACAACTCAGTCATAATGACATGTACGCAGTATTATGTTATTCACATATTTTTGTATGCATTTAATTATGGAAGAAAACAACATAGAGATAATCCATTTACTGTCGATGTTTTCTGCGTATTGATAGGAACAAAGTAGAAATTACATTCCTTTTCCCCTTACGATTTCATATAGAAAAATGGTTTCGGATGTATAACCGCTTTACTGGTAACGTCGGTGTTAGTAATCTACATTAGAATATGACATGTTTTGTAAGTTTGCAAACAGTCATTTTAAAGTGACACAGAGTATGCATTATGAGATTTCATATTACACAGATAATAGCTAAAGACCATGGGTCCTGAGTGAGGTTCTAATCGTCTCCCTAAACATTCATTTTTATCTCTAAAATGCCAAAATCAAGACATGTTTTCCTGTTTTTAAATTTGGAAACGGCCATATGTATGTTTAAGAGTTTAAACTTTTTGGTCACATTTACATGTTCATTACTCAACACTTACTAAACACTACAGACACATATTTGTATTTTGTCTGCTGTAACTAAGTTTCCAAAATAAAGTTTTGCTCAATGTCGCACGCCATTGTCTGTTTTTTTATCACACATTACGACTGAAATTGCTTATTGTCGCTATACTTAACTGATAAACATCGCATATCGGGATGCTGAATTTCATAAACCACCACTACTTACTTGACATATTTGACTCCAACAACATTTTTGTGCCCCTTTAACCAAAAAAAGAAATCAACAAGACATAGCGTCAGTACTACCATGTAACTTGTGAGTTTAAGTTTAAGTTTGTTCGACTGTGTAAGTTATGGCGAAAAACAAACATGTAAAGTCGTAAAATGCTCAATGGGATTTATCAAGTCTCACTATCTCTTTCACTCTTTCAAATACGAAAGGTTTGTAAAGGAATGATGACGAGTAACTGCAATAATAATTATTGTTTTAGGTGCAATTTACTCAGTGAACCGTATCTCCCGAACAGTAAAGTGTTACGGAGAAGTAACGTGGAAAGAATATGTCAGAATTTCAAAGGTTTCAGTATGAATCATCAGTGTATTCTACAATACACAACCGGGCTATCCAGACATAGACGGGAATGCTAATCTTTTGCTGAAGACGACTGCGCCTAATCATGTTACTCAATTCAGTCTACGACAGGGGACATATTTATTACCGATGGGACGGTAGAGGCTGCAGTTTTAAACACATTTATCATATTCAAAGTAATATAATTCGTTATATATATAATTATAAATGTTATATCTCGCCTCGAAATAAACATATACGGTTACTATTTTCATTACTTTTATGCAATAAGAAATCAAAATTAATGAACGCACAGTGTATTTGACTTGCTACAAAATCAAACCATACAAAGTTACTTGGAACGATGAATGAACAATTGTTGAACTTTCATACCTGTCATGTCTATCTTTGACATCTTTAAAACGATTATTGATATCGAAACATACAAATACGTCAAATGAATAATTTTTGGAATCTCTTATAATCGTGTAGTTCCATGAGGGACAAAACTCCGTTCAGTGTATCCAGCGTCAAATGGTGTTGTATATAACCGTGTGGGAGATATAAGAGGATGTCAGCGTGTTAATAAATTGAATGGCAGGGGAGTTAATAAATCGTGCCTAAACAAAGTCATGAAAGACTACTGCATAGAAATATGTATCCAAAATGCGTTACCGACAATCGTTAGTTTTGGTCATAAGCTGTGTTGCACCGATAAAACTTGAAACAACGTTGGCGTGCGGTAAATCTTCTCGTTTAATGAGAGAGTATTTTAACTGTACCGACTGTGTTGAAGATGAGATGATTGTTTTTATTGTTACATTTTTGTTCATGAAAATGTACAATTCATGAATTGATTGTCCAACAAGCTCCAAGGTTCTTATTTTAAGGCCACTCCGAAGCAATGACATATAGCATATTAAGTTTTGTGATAGTTACACATATCTTATTGCGATCATAGGTTCAAAGAAAGTGGTTATGCATATATAACATTTCTTTTGTTTGGCAGTCATTATGAAATGTCAAATCGATCATATTTCATTATGTATGATGAATAGAATTCAACAATCTACTAATGAGAGCGATGTACATCCCCGTAGAACTGTTTTTATACTAAATTCTTTCAGATAAAAGAATGATTTCTGTCTTTATTCCATGTACTTTTGGCATGTGAAGAAATAGTGAACAGCGTTTTTGACTGGGTGACCACAGGAACAGGCCGGGCTTTCAATGATATGTCTGTTTAACTTATCACCGTTCAATTTACCACAGCAGGCGAGAGTGGATAATCTAACAAATTCATGGACCATAGTTTAAATATAAATTAACAATTTTATTGCTAGGTCCTTGAACCGAAATTTTGAAACCGGATAATGTATCAATACTTTGCATGTCAGAAGTTAAAGAATTCCATAGTTTTATTGTGTCAGGTAAAACGTTCTTGCATATAACGCTGTCCTACATTTCACTGTTCGGGCGGATGAATTTTCTCTGAGTTTGTCGTTATTGTTAGGTGTTGTAGGTAGAAGATTACATAGACATTCAGGCGCGAAATTATTCTTCCTTATGAAGAACGTTGTCAATTTAGAGATGTCTACGTTTGGACAGGTTTTAATAAGTTTGTTCGTAAATACTGTTTGGCGATCCATCGAATTGCACTTGTGTGATTTTGTGCCGATCGGTGGAATATATAAACACTGGGAAAAGCTTAGTTCAATAACGAGCGGTAAGCGGGTTGTGAGAAGATGTTATGTTTTAACTGGACACCTAAAAGTTCTCCTCATACACTCATAAACAAATACAACAGACTTAGAGAGGAAGTGAATTGACAATGTTTATTCCAGCTCGTCAACTGAAGACACGGGAGAAGAGCGAGATTACAGTTACTGTTTTGACCAGACTTTCCAAGCACTATATAATTTCCTTGAAGTGCTATAAACTACGCATGTCGGCGATCTCTTACATAATATCTTTATTATCATTTCCTGTTCCGAGACAGCTGTGTTTTATTGCTGTATGCCTCGCTGGCTGGTTGATTAATTAGATAACATCATTGTTGAATGAAGCTTAACCGGTTCGTTCATGCAGGGTATAGTGTCTGATAAACTAGGTGGAATGTGATACCGTATCCATGACAAAATGTAAATTATGCTGTTTTCATTATGTTCAATCTTAATCCAACTATATATTTTAATTTCATTGTCTTTTTAATGTCAAAAGCATGTATCCATCTACTTTGATTTGACGAAAAAAATAAATAAGGAAAAGTCAATCCAGCATTAAGACGAGATGATGTTTATTGTACTTTTACTGAAGTGAATCTATCATTCATGATGGCACAAAAAGTTGGTGCCTCTTTCTCTGTAAGAGTGGTAAATACGTTAACCGGCACTGCCAGGCGTGTAAATATCATTTTCAAGTCATTCTGATTCTTATCCATTGATGATCAGAAACCCATATCGGAACGCATGACGCGCGAGGTGAATCCCCTGTCGATAGTAATGAAATAATGAAAATTTTAAATCAATCTTCGATTGTATCAACACGAGATTGCCCTTAAAATTTCACTGATAAATAGTTAACTCAAATGCGATTTTATACACAGTGTTGTAAGAAACACTGAACCAGACCTTTCATAACAGCTTTCTTTAACACATTTTAAAGATAACTTTGTACATATGTATGCCTTTATGTTCTTAACATAACATACACATTATTAATTTAGCGTAATCACTATTTTAATTTGGCCACAATTTGATACCAGAGATTGGGGGGTCAAAGAGGGGGGTCGGCCTATACCCTAAGTCTATATTTCAGACCAAAAAATCCTGAGGCCAGGTAAGTATCCAGCCCGGTTCATCAAGCCGAGCGAGTCCAGGGAGACAATGTTTACATCGAAGACAGTGCATAATCATCGATGTCATTTAGATAATAAAAGTTTGAAATAAATATACCTTTGTCTTATTGTTGTTTTATAATGAATATATTGAGAAAAATACGAATGGAAAGTTTTTAAAAAATATCTATAAATTATTTATGTACCGGTAATATTCAACACGCAACACGTGTTAGTTGGCAAATGTCGATTGATAATTTGACCTGAATACGAGTGACTAACCTTTGTGACGTGGACCAATGAGAAGTTGAATAGAAATCGGTGTTATATGAGATGGTACCTCGTGCAAAAGTTTACGATAAGTCAATTAAACAAAAAGAAAAGTAATGTCTTAAATAAAGTTGTTGCATTGTTTCTGAGATGGCAAAGATCGCATTGTCATATATTTTAAGCTCTATGAATGAGTCATTGAATTTCTAAATAGGCAACTTAAAATAATGATGCTGAACAATCAAATGAGATTTACCGTAGGTATCGATAGACAATAAGCATTTAACGCATGATGGATGAACATGTTATTCAGGTTGTTAAGAGATCTGTTAGATGTTAATTAACTAGTAATGACATAATGTATTTGGTCAACATCTTAGCTTTGATGATCAATTAACAGCAATTAAAGCTGTAATTAACGTTTCCTGTGCCCATGTACCGGTAATAGATGGCCCCATCTTGAATCGAAAGTAGCGTTAAAATGCACAATGTGTTTGACTTGCTGATTGGTCGAGTTTTCAAACTTCCGTTTTCTGTGCCAATGAAAAGACTTTTAACAAATATCATGAGCGACACACAAAGACGCATGGAAGTTTATCTAAAAAGTTCGTGTTAATGGGAATGAAGTAAGATTTTATTAAAACAAACAACAGACACCGTAAGTCAATATTTTATTTTGTAGTAATAGTTTATTTTTGATAAATGCCTGAAAAATAAAGAATGTTTCGATAAAGCCAGATCAAGTGTCAACGTATCGATGGTAACATCCACCTGCCATGGAACTTCAGCCAGTCAGCCGCGAAGTATAGAAAACGGGGTTGGTTTATACATGAGATACCGGGATTTTACTGGGATTTGGGGGGTTGAGGAAGGGGGTCGGCTTATACGCGAGGGGGGCTTATACCTGGTCATATACGGTATATAAAAAAAACGAATTCTGTAGGCACACTTGCATTTCATGCTTCTTTACAAAACCTTGCATGTTTAAGTTGGTTAGCGTAGGCATTTTCCTTTTAGTATTGATGATAAAAAGATCATATGTGACGTACTTTTCTTTAGGCTGTAGGATTTTTTAAGGATTGCATAGAAGTAATCACAACTAGGATTCTTGGGTGTAGTGATCTTAATGGACTATACTAGATTAATATGTGACAGTGGCTATCACTTTGAAAACGCCTTACATTTCTTCATCACCTGTCCAAATGTTGATGACATAAGACTAAAGGCATATTTCTTTCAAAAAGGGTTTAATCTTTCGTCAATTCTATTTGGTCACCCGGGCTCATCACAAGAGGCTAACCAAGGACTATTGAAATCTGTTCATAATTTTATCACTTTATCAAAGAGATTTTCGGAATTCAACAAACGTTTTCATATGTGCCCTGCCTTGCTTAAACAATCAAACAACATGTAGTTATCAGCGGTATGAAATAAGTTTGTAAATTTTTATTGTTTCATTGAAAAGTGTCCAACATAATCATGCATCTATAGTGTCCTGGTTACTGTATGTATGTATTCCTTTGTCCATATGTACGCCACCTTTTATGTAATAGTATATTTGTTAAGAAGCGACATTTATGTAATGAAATAAAATATGTTTGAATATGTTTAAACCATAATATAATTCATATAGTGACAGATAATGCCTCTTTCTTCATAAGCTCGCATACATTATTTATAAAAAGGCAATTGCAATGCATATAAGTTACGTCAACTATAATTACTTCTTTTATTAATGCTTCATTGCAAAGTTATATATTACATATAAGTGTTATATTGTAACGACAACAAAAACAAACAACATGCGTCGGAACATCTTGAAGACGAGCGATCTATTAGCACATACGACGTGCGCTATATATAGACTGCCCCTTGTGCAGCGGTAAGAGGCGCGTTAAAACGAGGAAGATTTAAAGTTTAATATTAATTATCTCTCTTTCTATTGATGCAATCTTGTTCAAAATTTCACAATAGGCAAAGTAAACATGAGGATTTTGAATCAGGTTATTATTTTTGAATATTTTGAAAAGAGTGAAAACTCGAAATTTCTAGAAATTCCTAGAAAGTTTCTAGATACGTTCTAGAAAGTTTCTAGTGCGTATCTAGTGTGTTTCTAGTGTGTTTCTAGATACGGGGTATGTTTCTTTATTGCTGTACTGTAATTTCATGTTTAGGTTTACATTTTCTTATGAATAGATTCAAAATTTTCAAACTAAGTGATGAGCAATTGTGCCTTGAAAATAAGCAAGAAAAAAGCTCAAATAAGATGAAATATTTATTCAATATAAAAATCTATTTAATGCAATCAACGTATATATTGTAATAATACAAAAATATTTGCTTTTATATGTTTTGAAAAATTAACTTTACTTAGAATCAGATTTGTCAAATCTTCATATCACTGTCTAAAGCTGGAGATTAATTCTTAAAGTATGAATGTCCTGATTCAAGGCCATTTTCTTCCTGCACCCTCGAAGAGCATCTTAAAAGAATTCCGCCGTTCTTGAGAATTGTATCCTTGATTGCGTCCTTGTAACAGATTTGTCAAAGTATCTGAAAATAAATTGAAACCTTAATTGTTATCTCAACTCATGATCATGGTCAACATTTGTACCTATATATTCAGATTCAAATCAAAATATATGTTAACACTGTTAAATATTTGGTAAGCTACGTGTCCTGAAAAATTCAATATAAATGTATAAACAGACACCAAATGAAACCATATTACTAACAAGAAACTAATAATAGTTGAATCTATGTCATAAGTCAACTATTATAAAAAGGTTTCTATTGCAGTACGTGAATTAAAATGACAGTTATCTGAAAATTAAAATGTTCCACACTGAATCAGGTTCTCTGCATTTAATAAGGGTGTATTAATCATTAATATTCCACTATGAAAGTTAGGGTAACAAAAAACCTAGGGAAAGAATTTGGTCATGAATTATTTGGTTTCATTAAAAAAATAGAGAAAGATATATTCTCCTTCAAATATGTATACTAACACACTACACACATATTTTGAAGTAGCATCACAAAATTACGAGCTGAAAGTTATTTATGGAAGAGGCTGTACCATCAGATGCACGACCATTGAAAACAAAGGAAAGATACCGACGAATGAGAATCTTGATTACTGACAAGGTAAAACTAATTAGCGTGTCCTATATACAGTAAACATAGTCTTACCTAAACTGTAGACGAAAAAATCCGTAAGGAACACCACTTCAGATGCGTTGATATCGAGAAATCCCATCTCTTTTTAGAACAAAGGATTGAAAATGGCGCTAATTAAAGCTGATGTAAGGGTCGCAACTCTGCATGGAAGAGCACTGCATTGACCACAATTTCGATCTGGATTGAAGTTCGAATCTCTTCACCCAGAACATTTCATAATTTTTCTTCTTATAAATTTGTACTTTTGATAAATATTAATTATTATATTCAATAAGCAAAGGAAACATCTTTCAAACTGAAATATTAGAGCATTATAATAAAATTGTATGAAAGTGCAGGTCTAGGCTTAGACGTCTAAATGAAGACGTTGAACAGACGTCTAATAGACGCGTCTAAGCCAATTTAGACCTAATTTAGACGTCTAAAAGATGTCTTGTGCCTGCTGGGTTACACCCTACGGAAGAAATACAGTTTTAAAATCCCTTCTTCTCCCCAAATTAAACCAACTTTTCTCTGCCTTACCCAGCCCACCTGACCCTGTTATTGATAAATTCCAGAAAGAGTGTTTCAATTTATATGGAGAAATAAACCAGACAAAAATAGAAAAGATACTGTTATTCTTAATCCGGAACATTGGGGCCTTAAAGTTCCAATTATCAAAAATATTTTATCTTTGCAAAACTTAAAATGCATATGGGTACAAAGATTACTAAGAAGATCATCGAATTGGAAAAATTTACTAATGCATAGAATACGCTATAAAAAACTTTTCGTGGATTTCAGACAAAACATATTTTTGAAAATATAGTGATATCTTCAATTTCAAATCCATTTTGGATAGAGGTCTTTAAAGCTTGGTCAAGTGTTGTTAATAGATATAAACGACATGTTAAAAGTAAGTATGATCTATACTTGCTCAAAGTATATAGAATAATGACTGTAGAAAGGGTCGAAATAAGAGCATATTATACCAAACCTTGGTTGAAAAAGGTATTGTATTGGTTAATGATTTGTTAGATGAAAATGGAAGATTTTATTCCAAAGAAGAATTGTGTATTGTATATTCTCTTAAGGATGTTCGCTCCTCAATCACAGTGACAAAACTTAAATAACCTTAAATGTTCTTATATAATAAACCAAAATGAAGCAGTAATTCCTCAATGTTGATGATTTCTGATTAAATATTCATCAAAATTAAAAAACATAGTAGTTTCATTTTGAAATAACTCACAATTTTGCTGACTCAGCAATTTTCAATTGCAACTATCATTTGAGCAAGTTCTATTAACTGTTTTTCTTTTTGAAAGAATAGGATTTGTATGTGTGCATTCAGGTATATTTTTAGATAATGAGTGGGAGAAAGCATGTTTTTAGTACAAAAATAGCTTTAATGTTGATCATTTAATTGAAATGTTTAAATACATGTTGTGCCGTAGCAGCTAAAAACCCACAGTACCATATATATTTTTTACTTTTTTCTGGAAGAAGAATATGTTAACTCTAACATGTTTTCATATAAAAAAAATTTTAAACAGGAACTAATTTAAATTTAAGATTTCTCGAAAAAGTTCATCATTTCCCCATTGACTCCCATGTTAAATCTCTGACTGACATTTTTTGGGGTTGACATTTTAAGCAAATACACAAAACTTTTGAAAAAAACAAGTTAGAAAAGTTTGATACTTTAAATTTGAGGAACGGACATCCTTAACTCATTAACGCCGAGACAGCTTCACAGCTCAACGCCTGGGCCACTGACCACAGACACTCCTCGCTGTCGCGAGACCAATTAGCTCAAAGAACCCGTCTCTTCGCGGGGGCCTTTTAGGGCCAAAGTTGACCGGACACTGTCTAGCCTTGTGCCATAAAGTCTTGATTGTTTTATAGTTTCGTGAAGATAGATGCAGGTGCTGGATATTGATACTTTACAGGAATATAACATGTGATATTTCACCTTTGAGTTGATATTTTGTGGTTTTTCCGATTTCAATTCTTAAACATGCTCAAAGAGTATTTTCACATACGTTGATTTATATGCATTTTCATTTGTAAATACAAATACTGCATATCTAGACATCATGTTGAGTAGATACGGTGTGTCGGTGTTTCAACTATCTGAATTATAATTAAGGATTTATAGAGATGGTATCCAGATTTAAGAGAAAGCACGTAACATTAACGAATGTAATGATTATTAATATTGACCAAGTGATTTATTCTGTTGGGACGTTGTCAGCTCTAATAATTTAACATGTGCATGTATCCATTCAATGGCAGACAGGGTCGTGGATCTATGAAGGATATTGTAGAAGTTAGAAAAAAAACACGTGCATGCTAAAACTATTATTGTTACAGGACATTGATGCATTCAAGAAGTAAAGTTAAAATCAAAGTGTAACTTTCAATAGCCTCAAATTCTTATCAAACAAGTAAAGAAGTGAGCACAGCTCACATACCCCCGCTTCAAACTATAGTCTGGCTTTCTTTGTTGGTCTTACCCTCAAAACGCTCACTTAGGGATCATGGTTGATAAGTGTATTAAGTTTGTTGAAGCTAGCATGTATAGTTTAGGAGATATGCTCAGGAAAAAGCACTTTGTCAGATAGTCATTGTTTTAGTAACGTTTCCATGTAAAACGCAAAAAATAAAAATAATTTTTTGGTCTTACCCTCAAGAGACGCACCAATATGGATAAGTGTATGAAGTTTGGTGATGATAGCATGTACGGTTTAGAAGATATACTCCGGACAAAGGACTTAGTCATAAATTCACTGTTTTAGTCATGTTTCCATGGAAACCGAAAAAAATAAAAATCATTTGCTGGTCTAACCCTCAAAAGGCACATCAATGGATCATGGTTGATAAGTGTATGAAGTTTGGTAAAGATAGCATGTATAGTTATGAAGATATACTCTGTACAAAGGACTTTGTCACTGTTTAAGTCATGTTTCCATGGAAACCACAAAAAATAAAAATCATTTGTTAGTCTAACCCTCAAAAGGCACATCTAGGGATCATGGTTGATAAGTGTATGAAGTTTGGTGAAGCTAGCATGTATAGTTTAGGAGATATGCTCCGGACAAAGGACTTGGTCATAGAGTCACTGTTTTAGTCATGTTTCCATGGAAACCGCAAAAAATAAAAATCATTTGTTGGTCTAACCCTCAAAAGGCACATCTAGGGATCATGGTTGATAAGTGTATGAAGTTTGGTGAAGCTAGCATGTATAATTTAGGAGATATGCTCCGGACAAAGGACTTGGTCATAGAGTCACTGTTTTAGTCATGTTTCCATGGAAACCGCAAAAAATAAAAATCATTTGTTGGTCTAACCCTCAAAAGGCACATCCAGGGATCATGGTTGATAAGTGTATGAAGTTTGGTGAAGCTAGCATGTATAGTTTAGGAGATATGCTCCGGACAAAGGTTTGTGACGGACGGACAGACGGACGGACGGACAGACGGACAGACGGACGGACAGAATGAACGCTATATACCCCCGCTTACGCTGTAAGGCGGGGGTATAAATGATTTATGAACACATGTACATAAGTGTTTATAATAACGCTTCCTCTCGTTTCGTCTTAGATATATGAATTCAATGCGTTTAACAAATAAAATGTATCTGACAATGTTTCAAAATTGGTAACTTCACAAAGACTACAATCGTTTCATTTGATTTAATAAACCTTTTTATCAAAGTGTTTATTTTTCCCTTCCAAGACCAACATATGCAGAATGCTTTTCATTTACAAAAAGTACCATATTTTTGCACAAAGAGCAACGATTTTCATTTCTTATTGCTTTCCTGAGGATAGCATCTTATTTACGAAACTGTTATCTACACTTATGGATGCTAAACTGATTTTAAAATAAGTTCATTGTTATACTATACGACGGACGCACATAGGCGTCTCTCGCTGAATAAGAGATGCTTTCTATTTACGCACATAGGCGTCTCTCGCTGTGAGAAACTGCTAATTAACCGACGCTTATATGCGGCTCTCGCTGTGAGGATCTCATTATTTTGACGCATATACGCGGCTCTCGGCGTTAATGAGTTAATACTATCTTCCTTCACAATGAGGGTGTTAAACGTGCGGTTCAGTATTATGCTAACTCAAAAGGTATAGCTATATCCGACTGTAAATTATGCAACCCTGTCTACCCTTTCACCATCAAATGTATTAATACTCTCCTGGGTCATCAGAAAATATATGATATGTTACTTGACTCACGTTTTGTGAAACTCCCTTGCTATGATAAATGGGAACAGGTCACTGGTTGGCACTATGCTGATTTAAACTGGGAATGTTTTAGCTCGATTGCAAATAAATGTACTCCTAGTACTGATCTCAGATGGCTACAGTATAGAATCATTCACAGAATACTACCAACGAGAGATTTTCTTTATAAATTGAAACATGTTGACACATCATTATGAACATTTTATAACAAATCGGACGAAACCATTTGTCATTTGTTCTGGGAGTGTAGCAAGGTGCAAAATATATGGCGCGAACTTAAATTGTGGCTATAAACTGTTGATGTACAACTTAGTTTTATGATTCCGCAGGTTTTATTTGGAGTGAAAGGAAAAGTTAACTATGCTTTAAATGCTATTATTATATTAGTCAAGAATATCATATACAACTGTAGTAGGAAAAGGGTATTTCCCAAATATCAAATTTATAAGAACAAAACAGATAACGCAATATTACAATATCACAAAATTTATCTACACTAACAAAAGCCAGGAGGCATATTTTCTGAAGTTGTGGTCCATTTTACATATTTTATTTAGAACAAATGAATAGATACTTGAAATAGATTACTATGAAAATGTATGTATGTATTTATTATTCTGCATGTATATAAACATTTTTTGTCCTTATATGTGACAATCTATCCTGTATGTAGAGCGGGTGTGGCAATACTCGGACATGGGCAGTGCCCGCACACGTGTAACTTAATAATGTATAATAGATTAAATAATGCATTTATGGTTAACACGGATATATGGCTAAAATCCCCATTTATTTTGCAACCAACACACTTCGTAGTCTCAATATAACATTCAAACATAGACAGGCAGTAATTGAAAACCAAACACGATAGCCACAATCATCACTTTCTTACATTTCCGTTAAGGAAAAAGACAATAAGTTTTAAGATAATGTATCTCTCAAAACTCCCTAAAAACGTATTCCGGCCAGAAACTATACGTCCGTTGGGTGCAAGTGATAAGCTTTCCCATAGTTTGGCTTGAAATTCCAATCATTTATCTGCATTTGAGGGTGTCCGGCTACTACCGCTGAGAAAATATGGGTGAGGACAGTACCCGGACAGATTTCTCTTTTGAAATTAAACATGAATGAAATTCGAACAAACAGATATTTATCTTCGGTACTAAAAGGTATGGGGGAGGTTAAGAAAATGTTAAAGTGAAAACCGATGCATCTGAAATAGTTTCCCCAGAAAATCTGAATTCAGAGATCGATGTTTTCATGTTGTGTTTTTTCCGACAACACAGCCAGTTACAAATTACTAAGTCAGTTTACAAATAATGATGATGATCTACAGCAACAAGCACCTATAATGCGCAAGCTGAATATCACAAAATTTTATTTGAAACGAAATTCTGAAATTTTATTCTGACAGTCATATGAACCGATCATTATATAATATTTTGTTTGTTCATTATTGTCGTTAAGAGAACATATCGACGACTACAGTTTATTATTCAGAAATTGAAACTAATATAGTTATGAATATGGTGAATTTTCAGTCTAACATTTGCTCTATTGCAATTTAAAATACATTGAAAATAGCATGTGAGAATCCGCATGATCTGGCAGAAATTAACTGCATATGATATAAATTTACTATTCACGTTTAAATCAGTCTGCAAGACCAGCTCAACACCGGTTGACTACGCAAGTATCAGTATGACAAGATTACACATCCACGATTGTCATGAAATTAGTAACTTGTTTCACATATATGGCTTATGTTTATTACATAACATTATAATAATATTATATATATAATGTTATATCCATTTATCAATTTTACAAAAGGGAATTAGTTCTCAAAGCAGGTAATACAAAAATTAACTCCAAAAATTATTACAAATTAAGGTGTGTGAGGAACTTTTTTGTATTGATGTCTCAAAGTAGGTCACAAAAACTAACTCCAAAAATTATTACAAATTAAGGTGTGTGATAAAACTATTTTGTATTGATGTCCAGGCTTTCCTATCAGCTTTAAAAAATCAGGTTATGTTTGAAACAAAATATTTGAATGACGGTAATCATTGATTTTGTTGTCGTCAAATCTGATTGAGTGAAATTCACAGTGAATAATGTTAATGAACATAATTGTGAATTACGTAAAGGATTTAAGGAAATATTTATGCTTCAAAATTGCCAAATATATTTAAAGGAGTCGCGCATAAAGAAATACGCTGATGTAGCAATTACTAGGACCTTAATTACATTACCCATTGAAAAGCAAGTCTCAATTCGGGAAGCACAATTTCCCATTTCTCCGAGAGTCTTTTCTCATATTCAATAAAACAAATCCTTGTTTTAAAATTTTGTTTTTCAAAGACATAGTCTTAGACCCGGACGTGATGGAAATTACCAACAATCGGTCTTACTGATGGAAACCTGTGATCACAGACATCACATGCAAGACTATATTGTTAAATTGCCGCTTCTGACGATTTTTTAACTTATAATATGCATTACTAAGGTAATATTTTACTGTCCGGCTACTGCCTCCCTACTGTCCGGATATAGCCGACGGTGTCCGAGTACTGCGTCAGTGACATCAAGACAAAGAGGGGCTAGCTTATCCAGGCAAATGCACTTATAGCCTTCTACTGATTCTGATCGATAGAGTAGTTGCCTCCCTTTGGTTAATACAAGTTCGCTAGAATTATGTCAGTAAATTTTAGGGATACGTTGTTTTAAACCTTAAGTGTCCGAGTACTACCACACCCGCTCTATACCTAAAAAAAGTAATAAATTTTTTTTTTAAAACAGGTTACAGGGTCAGCAAATCTATAAACTAGAGCCTCAAAGGAGTCTGTTAACAAGGCTTGAGCTTTCTACACCTTTTGTTTCAGGAGAAGAAGATGAAAATAGGTTTTTCAGTTGTGGTTAAATATACGTCTCATTAGGTGTCACAAGGTGACCAAACCTTTAGCTAAGGTTTCAGTAAGCAAGCTTTCAGCTATCTAGGTCCCCTACTTCTGATGATGAAAATAGGTTTTTAGGGTGTGCCCCCTGTGCCCATTAAGTTCATCGCTTTTTCCCCTAATCCAAAACTTGTTGAAGATATTTTCAAAATATATAATAATGACCCATGATTACATGTTTCTAACTTTCCATGACAAATTTAAATTGAAATGGTTGTTTGGTTATAAAATTATGGACACCATGTGTAACGGATGGTGCCTATTTTGTAATGTCTTTGGTTCCGGGGATAATTACCATAATAAAATTTTAACTCTCTACAGTCTGGTCAAAATAACAGATCAAAGGGTCATCAAATATACATTTCATTTCACAGTTGGTCCAGTTCCTGTGATGACTTTTCAGCTCTCCAGAAATGATGGTTTCTTGAGTAAAAGTCTCAAATGCAAAAACTTAACTGACCATGACAATCTGAAATAGTAATTCTCAAAAAAACATTTAAACTTACTCTTTATGTAAAGTGTATTGGAAGCGAACTTGCATCTTGCCGAGATCTGAAGAAATGCCGATGGCTTCAAGATGTTCTGTCACCCAAGATTCTGTAACTTGCATTTTAACTATTGTGTCAATTGATTAAAACATAGAAGAAAAAGTATCAAAACAAATAAGAGTGTTCAAAAGATTAAAAAACTGCCCTTCTTCAGTGTTGACATAATATATATAGAATTGTATAACATTGTTGTATTTTGGATCACATAATCTGCAGTAGAGTTGAGGCCGCAAATTCTGGACACATTTGGACACTGCAGCGTCTTGTTATGTTACAAATAATTGGATGTAACATTATGGCATGTCAAAATGAAGCTAACCCAATTAACTTGCTTGTTTCATAAACAGACCTAACATTGCTTTTGACGCATTAATAAAATATATCGAATAAGCATGCTTACCCATTGCTTTAAAAGATGTATGATCATATTGTCAAATTTGTAAAAGGATATTTTACATATTCCTTCTTTATCTATGTCATAGTCTGTGTTGATGTTTCAGAACAATACCTGTGTGTTTTATATACATCTTTTGTGTTGATGTTTCAGAACAATACCTGTGTGTTTTATATACATCTTTTGTGTTGATGTTTCAGAACAATATCTGTGTGTTTTATATACATCTTTTGTGTTGATGTTTCAGAACAATACCTGTGTGTTTTATATACATCTTCTGTGTTGATGTTTCAGAACAATATCTGTGTGTTTTATATACATCTTTTGTGTTGATGTTTCAGAACAATATCTGTGTGTTTTATATACATCTTTTGTGTTGATGTTTCAGAACAATACCTGTGTGTTTTATATACATCTTCTGTGTTGATATTTCAGAACAATACCTGTGTGTTTAATATACATCTTTTGTGTTGATGTTTCAGAACAATATCTGTGTGTTTTATATACATCTTTTGTGTTGATGTTTCAGAACAATATCTGTGTGTTTTATATACATCTTTTGTGTTGATGTTTCAGAACAATATCTGTGTGTTTTATATACATCTTTTGTGTTGATGTTTCAGAACAATACCTGTGTGTTTTATATACATCTTTTGTGTTGATGTTTCAGAACAATATCTGTGTGTTTTATATACATCTTTTGTGTTGATGTTTCAGAACAATATCTGTGTGTTTTATATACATCTTTTGTGTTGATGTTTCAGAACAATATCTGTGTGTTTTATATACATCTTTTGTGTTGATGTTTCAGAACAATATCTGTGTGTTTTATATACATCTTTTGTGTTGATGTTTGAGAACAATATCTGTGTGTTTTATATACATCTTTTGTGTTGATGTTTGAGAACAATATCTGTGTGTTTTATATACATCTTTTGTGTTGATGTTTGAGAACAATACCTGTGTCATATACATTGTCTGTCTTGATGTTTAAGAACAATATCTGTGTGTGTTATATACATCTTTTGTGTTGATGTTTGAGAACAGTAGCTGTTTATTATATACATTGTCTGTCTTGATGTTTGAGAACAATATCTGTGTGTTTTATATACATCTTTTGTGTTGATGTTTGAGAACAGTAGCTGTTTGTTATATACATTGTCTGTCTTGATGTTTGAGAACAATATCTGTGTGTTTTATATACATCTTTTGTGTTGATGTTTGAGAACAGTAGCTGTTTATTATATACATTGTCTGTCTTGATGTTTGAGAACAATATCTGTGTGTTTTATATACATCTTTTGTGTTGATGTTTGAGAACAGTAGCTGTTTGTTATATACATTGTCTGTCTTGATGTTTGAGAACAATATCTGTGTGTTTTATATACATCTTTTGTGTTGATGTTTGAGAACAATACATGTGTATTATCAACATAGTCTGTGTTGATGTTTGAGGACAATACCTGTGTGTTTATATACATCTTTTGTGTTGATGTTTGAGAGCAGTAGCTGTGTGTTTTATATACCTCTTCTGTGTTGATGTTTGAGAACAATACCTGTGTGTTATATATGTTATATATGTCGTCTGTGTTGATGTTTGAGAACAATACATGTGTGTCATATACATAGTCTGTGTTGATGTTTGAGGACAATACCTGTGTGTTTATATACATCTTTTGTGTTGATTTTTGAGAACAATACCTGTTTGTTACATACATAGTCTGTGTTGATGTTTGAGGACAATACCTGTGTGTCTTATATACAACTTCTGTGTTGATGTTTGAGAACAGTAGTAGTGTGTTTTATGTAATGGCCAAAATACACCGTTTTTATTTATTTTTTATTTATATATAATAGGTAATTTAGTTTAAGAATCATTTTTCATTTTTTATTTTATTTCAAAATCCTATTTCATTTCCTTTTGACTTTTTTATGATTTCAAGAATTTTTATAAGGGAGACAACTGCTTTCAGTTCTAGTCAAGTGGCATGCTTTAGTCATGCAGCTACTGTAAACAGAAGCCATGAGGGCTGAATTAAAGGGTCTAAAATAATGGTGAGTTAAGCTTTTTCAGGGTTTCTACGACAATTTCATTTGTAATTTTTATATTTTAAAATGATATATTTATGAATTAGGTCTAAATTAGTAGGATATTTGCTGTAAGAGTTCTAACTTAATTTCAATGGCTTTACATGTGATTTTCATGTTTGACTTTGGTTAACCCTTTACCTGCCAAGCTAATTTAAGTTTTAATTTAAGTCTTCTAAGTTTAGTATTTCATCGAAGTGTTTTGATATTTTTACATGTGTACTTTGCTAGAGTTAGGTATCTTTTGTTTGCTAATTTTGATAACTTTGTTAAGAAATACTGACTGAATATTTGCATAAGGCACTTAACTTACACAAGGTTTGTTAATGTTTCAGTCAATCTGTAATCCTTACTAAGAAGATGTAGCATAAGAACACAAGAATAGAATAGGAAGATGTAATATCAGAATACAAGAATAAGAAAGAAGAGGATATATTAGAATACAAGAATAAAATAGGAAGATGTAATATTAGAATACAAGAATAAGAAAGAAAAGGATATATTAGAATACAAGAATAAGAAGAATGAACTGTTGATAATGTTTACCAGAATGTATGAACGGAAAGAAAATCAAGAATAAAAGAATTTAATTTTGTTCAGCCAAGAAATTGTTGAATCTGTTGGAACCCAAGTATAGCCCTAGCATGTTACAATGTTAAGATAAATAGAGGATATTTGACATTTCTCGTCGAATACTATGGATATCTCATCGAGTGAAGTAGAAATTTATATTTTAACGAGTGGCTTAGCCACGAGTGTAAATATATGATTTTCTACTTCACGAGATGAGATATTCATGGTATTCGACGAGAAATGTCAAATGTTCTATTTATTATGTTTCCCAAAACTCCGTAAATGACCCTAACTATATGAAGGGAGAAGCTAAAACGCTTCGCTAGCACGGCCGTCGCATGACGTAATTCAATTGTTTCATGACGTCACAGACGACGTCATATGATTGTTGCATCATTTCACAGAGTAGAATACCATAATTATTTCACTCAGTGAAAATACGGGTTTTATTTTCACCGATAAATGGCATATTTCACCATTCGAAATATAATAAGGAAGTTATATTTTACATACATTTTCTGTGTTGGTGTTTGAGAACAATATCTGTGTGTTATTAACATAGTCTGTGTTGATGTTTGAGGACAATACCTGTGTGTTATATACGTCGTCTGTGTTGGTGTTTTTGAGAACAATATCTATCTATCTATCTATCTATATATATATATATATATATATGTCGTCTGTGGATGCAGATTTTACTTCATCGAAGTTTTAAGTAACAAAGTATTTCTTTAATATTTTTTCTTATCATTTAACAAAGTCAATTATCAGTTATGTTAATCTCCAAAAGTTATAAAAAAGAAATGTTTTCATTTTTACATAGTCTACTACTTGATATTAAAAGAGCCAGGCTAAAGTCTAGAAGGAACAGTGTGGATGTTTTCCCTATATGGTCATGCCATGTCATGTCGCATGTTACATGAGAATCTCATGCAGCTTTATAGCACATGGCACAACAGTGACTGATTTTAAAGTAACAGGTTGATTTAGGAACACAGATGTGAGTTTTTTACTATTGTTTAAAACGAATGTACATTTAAGGTATTGAATAACCAAACCATATATTGGCAATTTGAATAGGCTTAAATATTAATTTGTAATTCAAATTCAATGCAGTAATGACTATTTATCTTTATGGTTTTTTCATTCAAGTATTATGGCACAGTTATATGTATCTTGCAGTAGAAATTTGCTCTTAGATGTGTAATTTAATTGTTTTTTGAGAAACCCTTTTTTGTCATTAATGGAGCATGGTTTTCGAAACATTTTTATTAAGGTTTTTATTTGTTTCTTTTGTAGTTTTTGAACCTCACCATTCAATAACCTAAAGAAGATTATTAGGAAATAACTGGCCAGCTGTAATGTCCTTTGACAGAATTATGTCCAATGAAGTCAATTAAAGCCAAGCTGACCAGTATAAATGCAAATATTTCATGGAACAAGGCACAACGCTTCTAATGAATAAACTGTCTTCTATCAAATGGTGTGAGTTCAATGTCTCAAGTTCTTGCATCAACATCGTCTGTGTTGATGTTTGAGAACAGTAGCTGTTTGTTATATACATTTTCTGTGTTGATTTTTTTAGAACAATATCTGTGTTTTATATACATCTTCTGTGTTGCTGTTTGAGAACAATATCTGTGTGTCTTATACACAGTCTTTGTTGATGTTTGAGGACAATACCTGTGTGTCATATACATAGTCTGTGTTGATGTTTGAGAGCAGTATAGCTGTGTGTTATATATATGTCGTCTGTGTTGATGTTTGAGAACACAAGCTGTGTTTTATATACATAGTCTGTGTTGATGTTTGAGGACAATACCGGTGTTTTATATACATAGTCTGTGTTGATGTTTGATAATAATACTTGTGTGTTACATACATTTTCTGTGTTGGTGTTTGGGAAAAATACTTTTGTGTTATATACATTTTCTGTGTTATACACATTTGCTGTGTTGATTTTTGAGAACAATACCTCTGTGTTAAATACATTTGCTGTGTTGATGTTTGAGAACAATACCTGTATGTTAAATACATCTTCTGTGTTAATGTATGAGAACAGTACCTGTGTGTTAAATACATCTTCTGTGTTAATGTATGAGAACAATACCTGTGTGTTAAATACATCTTCTGTGTTAATGTATGAGGACAATACCTGTGTGTTATATACATAGTCTGTGTTGATGTTTAAGAGCAATATCTGTGTGTTAAATACATCTTCTGTGTTGATGTATGAGGACAGTACCTGTGTGTTATAGATTGTAGATGATTACAAGTACATGTACCTTGGCACGTATTATTATGAAAAATTTTTTTTAAAATTATCCCAAAAGATTGTTTCTGATCCAATTCATGTCTTACAAAGTGAGTTTGTTGAGCGCCCTTCAGGAAGAAGATATTTATTACCCCGAAGGAAAACCAACAGAGGAAAAAATACACTCATTTTTCTCTGCTTAATGATCTTTAGATCAATAGAATGTAATTATTCATGTATCACATGAAGCCTGTGTTGCATTTCCTGTATGTTCAAGATCTGTAATGTTAGAAACAAAATACCTTGCGGAGTAATAAAGTATCATCATTATTATTATCATTTCATTATTGTATACATTGTCTGTGTTAATGTATGAGAACAAAACTTGTGCGTTATATACAAGGTCTGTTTTGATTGATGTTGATAATACCTGTGCGTCATATATATGGCTATGTTCGATGTTTGAGGAATACACTTCTGTGTTATATAAATCCTCTATGTTTGATGTTTGAGGAACCCACTTCTGTGTTATATACATTGTCCATGTTTGATGTTTGAGGAACCCACTTCTGTGTTATATACATTGTCCATGTTTGATGTTTGAGGAACACACTTCTGTGTTGTATACATTGTCTATGTTTGATGTTTGAGGAACACACTTCTGTGTTGTATACATTGTCCATCTTTGATGTTTGAGGAACACACTTCTGTGTTATATACATTGTCTATGTTTGATGTTTGAGGAACACACTTCTGTGTTATATAAATCCTCTGTTTGATATTTGAGGAACACACTGCTGTGTCATATACATTGTCCATGTTTGATGTTTCAGGAACACACCTCTGTGTTATATACATCGTCTATGTTTGATGTTTGATAATAATAATTCTGTGTTATTTACACTATTTGAGTTGATATACCACAACAATACCTGTGTGTTGTGCATCGTCTATGGCAACTGGTGAAGGATCATCTGACTCAGTTTTTGCAGCTGCTGGAAGGCTTATGGGCATCACTTTGCTGCTTAGACGCTTAGGATGAGGACTTGTAAACAACTGCTTTGGGACTTGACCAAATTCCATAATTTGTGTTTCTAATCCTGCACGTTCATTTGGGTCATCAATACTGAAAAGAAAATTTTATTTATGATACTTTGACATAATATGATACTGCCATTGAACTTTCACATTATTCTTTGTTCAAATAATGCAATAACTACTCTAATAACCACACAAAAATGAGCATGGTCCAAATACTCCCAAAATCTACTATCACTAGCATGCATGTGGAACCTATCATTCTGGGTAGAGAAGCAAAGAGTTGCAAAACTCTTCTAACCTACATCATACCATCAGGACATCCCTGTCAGCCACAACTTGCCATCTCATTTGACTAGAAAGACTAGGAAGGTTGGATGATATTTACTTCGGTTGAAGGATGAATAAGACAGTAATGGCTACAAGATGTGTAACTCTAGACAGAGTAATTGTCAACGCTCACATATGGGTGGTATGAGCTGTGCTAGGTCTTTCTCCCTTCACATGCAGCTACAGCCAGTTAATGGTGCATGTTTCCTGCATGGCGGCTGAAGAGCCATGATAGTACTCGATTATCTCCTGTGTAATATGCTGAAGAGCCAGTATTAAAAAAATGATGGTTGAGACTACTCTATTTCTTTTCTAGCATGAAGATTTTAACTCCTCAAGTTATATTTCAGTCAAACGTAATGTTAATTTAGTAGATCAAATTTGGCCATGAATTGAAAAAGTATACCTAGGGCAATTGCTTGTTAACTAATTATTGCGTAAACATTCCCTCTTGATTGTGGTTGCCTGAATCCCACATACCATATTTCCTCGAATAGAGGCCGGGGTATGGCTGTTTTAAGTAAATAGATGCCGGGTCTCGAATACACACCGGGTCTGAATACACGCCGGGTGATGAGTTCAGTTTCAAATAAACCTTTATCCAAACGTAGTTAATATTTGTTGATATTGAAGTTTAAGAGAATTTGCCATAATTTCTCCTTTTTGAGGTTGTGACCTGGACGAAATTTCCTTCTAAAAAATTATTAGATAGTGGCCTCGAATAGTCGCCGGGTCTCGAATACATGGGGGTAAATGCTTATTTGTAAGAAAATAACCTAAAAAGGTTTAAATTCTAACATATATATGATGATGTAATCCCTACAGATCCTTAGTTTTATCATGAATATCAAACATTTATATATATGTAAGACTCGAATCCATGGCAGGCCTCAAATCTGTGGCGGGTTTCCAAATCTGTGGCAGATTTTCAAATGCCTGACATTTGTACCTTGTTTCGGTATTTTTCTGCAATGATTAACCAAACCTTACGCTAGACAAACTTACCCTAAAATCCGTCGACAGGAATCCAAAGGTTAAAAAAGATAGTCTTTCAATATCTTAGGGCTAAAGAAGACAGACTCACCGAGGGCTAAAAAGATCCTACAAAGTAAACACATTTGATATGGCATAAAGCCGTAAATGTTTTATTTACATGTAAGGTATTGTTTAATGTATTTTCGTATTTGGGATATGGACTCGTATTATTTGGTCGTTATCCGTTTGCAATATCTCTCTGTTTCTTCCCTAATTATTTCGCTAGCGACGCAATTGAGCCTTACGACGGGAACAGTTAGCTATTATGACGTCATCGCACAATGACGTCACTTAGCATGACGTCATGAAACAGTCTAACAATCAAACAAGCCACAGATAAGGAGATCCGCCATAGATTAGAGACCCGCCACAGATCTGAGTCCTACATATATATATCTAAACACGAATTATCAATTAGCTTCATAAAAATATGATAAGTACAGCTTCTTTAATGGAATTCAATGATTTAAGCTGTAATTTGCATTTACCATATATAACTAATATAAAATGTTAAACAATGAAACATCACTACATGCAACCAAGGAAGAGTATAGTGAGGAGGAATGTCATAATTCAAGTGTGATAATGAGTAAAGTGTCAATTTCTTTGGACTAGCTGACTTAATTTTGGGATAAACAACATTACTTCTTGCCAAATGACGTCACTTCCGGTCATTTGACGTCACTTTCGGTTGAACCCTAAGAAGTTGACACTATGTTAGTTATGTGTTACAACTCTTGCAAGCATACTAGACTTGCAACCTGCAATGTGTATAACCAACTGGTAGTCAAGGCATTCCTTCCTTCACCATGAGTATATGAAAGGAGTGTCACTCATTCCTTTGGTGAACTCCTCAACTTCTTGCATTCCCACGCGTAAAGTATTTTCCAAATACCATCGTAAGGCTCTAACTTAGTATAAAAGACGGGACCTATCTGATCTATATTCAGGCGTAGGAAGAGCAGGAATTTTGTAATTCCTTGACCATAAAAGACCTTAAGCTGACTTCTGATTTTTTGCAATAAACTCAGATAGTGCCCTGCAGTTGACCTCATTATAACTTTCTAAAAAATTGATAAAACTCACGTCGATAGCATGTAACTCAGATACCCTGGCTACAGTAGCAAAGGCCATCAGAAAAGCTGTCTTGTGGGCCATGAACATGAAAGGGAGTCAACTGCCCAAGCCATTAGATCTGACACTAGGCTGACAAATATCAGTAGATGAGTGTTGGGCCTTGTTGCAAGAAGGTCTATCAAGGAATTCTTCCAAGTTTGCAGTGAAAGAGCGTCCGCTAATAGATTTATCTTCACTGGAATGTTCAAAATGCTTATTGACAGATGTCTCCCTGAAAAATTGTCCAGATAGCTGTGTATTGCTAGACCCTTGAGATGCAGAAAATGTAGTACTACAGTGAATAGCCAAGGAGGTATTGATACTCTGTAGGGAAGGATGTCACAAGTCAGCTGTAAATGGAAACTTAGAACGGTTTGCCAAAACACACCCGGTGAGTTTTGTTGAGGTGGTGCACACGTGAAGCACAAGAGGTGTGTGCAAAAAGGTGTATAAAAGTGCGTGTCGGCAGTGTTGGAGGCAGACATCTGGAGCGAGCGCATTGAAAGTACAGGCTGTGTAAGCCGTAAGTAGAGTAGAGTTTGATTTTTGTGAACGGTATAATAATGAACTTTGGAACATGTTTCATTTGTTATTTTATGGTTTGTATACTTGGCATTTACAGTCAAAGGTGGTGTACTGTGCTGTTTAAAAAATAGTGATATTATAATGTACAAATCAACTGTGTGAATTAGTCAGAATTTGATGGTACAAATTTATCGTGTGAATTTGAGATGTTTGCCATGAAACCAATTATGATATCTACCATGCATATGTTTGAGTATTGTTTTATGTTGGTAAAACTTGACACATGTTTTACAGTGTTGTAGCATGGACTGGAGGCATGGTGCGCTTGCCTTATTGCCTTCTTCTGACCAGTCCATGGGTTTTGGACGTCTATGCAGTCTCACAGGGTGTGATAGAGTATAGCATTGTAGCAGCCTATCCAGCTGAGGGATAAGGACTGAAGAGACTGTGATACGCCAGTCACGTCATGGTGATATTATTGTGAGATGTCATTCACGTCATGGTGATACTATTGTGAGATGCCAGTCATGTCATGGTGATACTATTGTGAAACGTCAGTCACGTCATGGTGATACTGTGGTGAGATGTCAGTCACGTCATGGTGATACTGTGGTGAGATGTGAGTCACGTGACACACTACAGCAATATGACAGTCACGTCATGGTGATATGTCACGGTATGGTGATGTGTGTTGGACACTTCCAACGCCTTGATGGGTCAGCAGCAACATGCTGAGTTGTAATGAGCACTCTGTTTCAATTCAAGTGTATGACTTGATGTAACTATAAGAATGAACTATCGAATTGTCTAAAATTGTTTTGGTTTAATTTGCATATCTAGTAGATTTTTTTGTTATTTAAGAAAACTGCAGGAGGTATTATAAAACTGAGAATTATATACTTATATTTGTACACTTACATGATTCCTGGTTTGCATATGTTTAATTGATACTTGTTTTGCTTATGTGTATGCATTGCTATAGGGTGAGCTGTGCAACTGTGCCGAAGTGTATTAATGTGATGTGCAAACAAGGGAAAGTATGCATGCGAGAAGAAAGTGCAGATATGGTTGTTGTGCATGTGTATGCATGAGAGTGTGTTGATATGGGTATGCGTTGAGAGTGCATGTGAAGGTGGAGTGTGCATGTGAAGGTGAAATGTATGTTGAATGTGAAGATAGGATTGTGTTTGGATGTTTACGTGTTGAGTGAATGAGTAGTTGTGATTTGTTTGATATCTTTTTCTTGAATAAACTTTGTTCATTGTAATTGTGTGTTATTCATTCGTAGATTAAGCAAGTCACATGACAAAGGACTTGAATTTGATATCTGCCGCCATTCAACACAAACCTCAGAAACTTTTGGGATGCACTATGTATCAGGACGTGCAGATATGCATCATTGAGGTCCATGCTTATGAAATGAGTTCCTGGCTGAATTTTCTTACATTGGCCAGTGATTCCATCTTGAATTTTGGAGGTTTTTGTAGAAACTGTTTGTTGAGGATTTTTAAGTCTATGGCCAAAGAAGCTACTTATAGCCGGGTTACTGCTAGTAAAAATCTCCTTCCTATTTGAAAGGCAGTTAAGGGAGGAATCTGACTGAACTGAAGATGGTACTTTGGGCTATCACTGATAAAATCCATTGGTCCTCCGTGATCTTACCCCAATGGTCTAAGAATCTCTTCAGACGACCCCCCACCTGGGAGGGAACGACTGGACGTACAAAATTGAATTTCAAACTCTGGTCTATACACGTTTCCAAGTCAAAAAGATTTAGACTGTTTTGAGACACTTCTGCTGAGTCAACGCCTTCTGTAAAGTCTGGAGGAACAAAAGGAGTTTGAACCTCTTCTTGTAGGAGCTTGATTGTTATTGGTCACTTGCTGAGGTCTGGAATGGTTTCTGTTGGAGAAACTTGATGCAGTTTCCTAATGATATTTACTTGAGCCTGAGCTATCTCTGCAGCTCCTTGATAAACTGAATCCTACAGAAAATGAGCCAGGGCAACTTCGTGGGCCTGCATGGCCACCATCATGTTGTCTTTTACACCCGTGTAATCTTCAAACAAAGGGAAAGAAGTTGTCAGACACCTTCCGCAAACTAATTCATGTAAGAAAGTACATCCATGGTATACCTTGCCGCCATATCAACATCTCTTATGTCCTTTTAGATGAAGCTGTCTTGTTGGCTCTAGCATCTAAATGTACTAAATCCCTGTCTAGTTCCGGAGAGGAGGCAGGAATGATATGATCATGAATAACATAAGATTGCCTGGAGAGGAGTTTGAAAGCCGACGCATCCTTATTTTTCACAACCATTTTCTTACGTGTATCCAATGCCGTTTTGATCACCATGGAATGCGGAAGTGAACGTTTTGGTATACTAGTGGGAGGTAGGGATCCAGATTCTCCTAATTCATCGGGAATACTGACTGACTCCTCTATCATAGATGAGGTTTTCTAGATCTTCTCTGGGTTAGATCAGCCAGGCTTTAAGTCTAGGGCATCAACCTTAGTCGAAGCAATCGTAAAAAGGCCTTCCTTAACCACGAGTTTTGCCTCAGAGATGGGATAAACAGAATTATTCTCCTATTCAATATCAGACATTAATGCAATAAAAGGAGGGTTGTTAACATTCAAATAGTCCTCACTCTGCGGATTGGTGCTCTGAGTATCAGTCCCCTCCAGCCCGCTTGTGCTAGCCATGGAAATCCCCGGCCTCATGCAAGGTATCACTAGGAATACCATTGCCATTAGGATCAGTCTGTTCATTTAACAACTTTGACCCTGATGACCTGACCTTCCCATGGATCTGGTATCCTGGGTCGGACCCATGAATTCCATCCACTGTTGAAAATGAAACTGAACCAGTAACCGCCAGTTGCTGGACGTTTTCCTTAACCTCCATGGTTATAGACTTTTTTGAAATCCCGTGGCCAAAATCAACGGTGCGTCTATACCGACCAGTTGCAAACTGGTAGTATCATTGCCTTGCAATTGGCCCTTCGTCATAACAGTCTGTGTACGGAACTGGGTTATCCCTTGTAATCCTGGAAAGTAGGAGGTATTTGCTGCCACATACCCATCAAAACAAGTTAATATATGACAAGATGTCCACTGAACCAGATCCACAAGGGGCGCTTGGTCGAGCACGGACACTGTCACTAAATAGGTCACTGTGACCTGTCAAGGCCTACAGGCCCAGAGAGGGTAAACACTGCCGCTTGGGTTTGAGATCATTCGCCCTAACCTCCGTAATACCGCTGTTTGGATCGTCAGCTCACCAAACAGCTGTAGTCTCAACCTCAGCGGTCTTTCTTAGCTACGGAATTGGACTCATTCCTGCGGGGGGAAGCACAGTTACATGATCCTCCCGAGTGGGACTAAGACTTGCTGTGAGATTTTTTCAAATCCTTGAGTTTTGCCTCATTACCTCTAAATTCTTAAAAGATTGGGACAAAGAAGCCACTATTTCTTGCTTGAAGAATGTTAGGTAGTTAGAGTTATTTACCACCATACCAGACAAAGGAATTTGTGATGTAAAGGCCGAATCTTCCGACACAATCGTAGATGATTTAGACTTAGAAGGGTTTGAGCGGGATTTTTTTAGACTTAACATAAAACAACTTAAACCACTCCTCATCTGGCATATGCTTACACATGATACATTGCGAAGTCATTGAACAAATACAGTCCTAATTGCTTCAGAAACATAAGGAAAGAGAGTCCCTTTCCGACATCAAACGCTGACAAGTTACACATTTATGTTGAGACATCCTGAAGAAATTAATGTTGATGTCACAAACAGTGATTGCACAAGTCACAAAACACATGAGAAAACAAACAAACAAACAAACACTATGTGGTTTTCCTAAGACCAAATGTCAATCTCACATACCCTTTAATTGAAAAGTATTATCCAAGTAGCACATGTAGAAGCAGATGAAAAAAATTCTGTCTCCTGTAAGTGTGAGAAAATTTTTACCCAATCCAGGAATATTAAATTAATGCTCTCACATAAAAGTTTTGAACGTCTGTGTGTGCAAAACCAGTCTTTTAATCAGTCCAGACAATCATCTTTCGCATGCAAAATGATGAAACAAACAAGGTTCTCCACATGCAATAAATATGTCGAGTAACCACAAGGTCCCAATAGCTCAATTCTGAATATGCATATAAAAGATACTTAAGGAGACCACAAAACTGTATTTTGAAAATATAAGATATCAACAATACTTCAGGGTCTGAACCACTCAAAAATGAATATGCAAAATATAAATATCAGCAGATTGTTAAGTCTGAAAGAACTCACAAACAATTAAGCATATACGCTCCTTATATCATTAATACCAAAATATTCAAAACGGTGGATCACATGTACACACGTGGTCTAATAATAACAAACCTTTACTGATTTCAATAACAATGTTATGAAGGAATGCATGTCAAAGAACGCTAAACAACGCTACTCAAATCTTATTGATTCACAAAAAATGTTACATCATAAATAACAACTAGTGACTGACAGACTTAACCAAACATACCTGAGAGTGTGAAATAAAAAAACTATGCGCTTCGGCCATAGTAGCCCCCCCCCCCCCCCCCCCCCCCCCCCCCCAATACATCGACTTAAATTATTGTATAAATCTCAAGATCCAGAATTTAAATATGACTTTTTCAAAAAAACAGCTCTTATATGCAACAGGGAACAGAACTGAAAGGGCCTAATGACTGAAGAGTTAGTCTTGCAGCGTGACGTGATAGAAGTCACCCCTATAACCTCCTCATTGAAAAAAGAACAGCAAATCTTGCAGTTTCAACAGCTTTTTAAACATATTAGTAGTTATCCAAACAACTCCAACCTTCGATAAATTGATACTTTATATATTGTAAGAAATAGGGGGTTATATTAGTTTGGGATAAATGTAAGGCAAAGCACTGATCGAATGTATTCGCGGTATTCTAACATGTGGCCGATAATGTATTTGAAATGGCAGTGACTAATTTCGTAAATAATAATCAAAATTCGTAATGTCATCTATATCTTACCTATTTATATAATCGTATACTTGTATGCATCATATTTTCATAGTAAGGAAGTCACTACTTTGTTTTTATATCTATTATAGCAAAAAGAATTGATACATGAACCATGCTCTCAATCAGTGGCTGCCATTTTCTCTTTAAGCAACAGTAGGGAAATGACCTCAAGTCTCGCGTGGGCGTAACTATAGGTAACGAGGGTCGGGCTAAAGGGTATAAAAGGAGGCAGGGTCTGCTCGGGGGTCGAGTTTTTTTCAGCTTAGGTACGAGCAGCTCCCCTTTCAGTCGAAAGGTATGCCTTTCTGGTTTCGGTTAAGTTTTCTAAATTATTTTCAGTAGAAATTATTCTAAGTTTTTATAAGTGAAATTTGTTTAAGTTTCACAAGTAATTTGGGGATATTTATTCTAAGTTAAAAGGTTTCTTAGTCTTTTTCTAGGTACTTAGTAAAAGTTCTTGGTTTTAGAGTGAAGACATGGCATCACTTAGATTCATCATAGAAATCTTGCAATAACTTATTAATGTCGATATTTTATAACTTGTAAATAAATTAGTATTGAACTTTAAGTATTAAATCTGTTTTGTCTTCCAAGTTTGTTTTCCGATCGTAACTCAATCATTTGTTACAAGTGAACGTTTCGTGTCTTATAGTGTTGAGGATACAGTGATGGCAGCAAATATTCTAAGTCACAGTTTGAGACGGTCCCTGGCCGTATGTAAATGACATACTCGCTTTTCCGAAACTCACATAATTTAACTAAGGACAGTTGAACGAGTCTTTTCCGGCGTCATCCATGTAATTTAATGCTATCACTTTGCCTCAAGAATCATGAGAACACACTCGTTGGAAAGTGGTGAAAGATGATTTATTCGACTTGAATAAAGTAGAAGGTTTCTGCGCACACATGAAAGAGAAAAGTTACACATTTATTCCTGGTGGAATAGGCAAACTCGTAGTACAAGGGTTATGTCAACATAGTCAATAAATTAGTTCCAGGTCACAGTTTATCTTAGTGAAATACGCTACCAAACATCTCACATAGATAGTAATATAACATTCCCTGACAATTCACATAAATACACGAATAGTTAATTGGACGTCCTATAAGTCCTGTCGATCATAGTTTACATCAGACCTACCCCTGTTGGTGTTACAATATATTTAGCTATTTGTATTGTTCCATGCGAATGACAGTGCTATGCAAAATATCCCATATCATTACCACATCTCTCCAATGTTGTCACAAAAGTCAGACTGGCTAAAGAAGTCTCAATTTGATGACAAACAGGTGCCAATTATGTTACCATTGCATTCAAGTTCAATTCTTAATTTAATGGTCTCTACCCCAATTACACCTATTGGAATTTCACACCTTGGTCCTGTTGAACTGGCGACAGTTGTTAACTATTGGCAGTCTACTGTTACTTACTTTATTGTCACAACATCCAATCATTATGAAGCAATGTAGGATATATATTTAGCCCTTAAATTATAGAAGGAAATTTAGCTTATGCATTTCAATCGAT
Source organism: Phorcus lineatus (assembly GCA_921293015.1). NCBI lineage: Eukaryota > Metazoa > Mollusca > Gastropoda > Trochida > Trochidae > Phorcus > Phorcus lineatus. Next base: position 13,957,924 of record OV121090.1, read on the forward strand.
GATAACAATCATTTGAAAAAGTAGACTGTAACAGCTTCGAAAATTCTTTAGGATTATATAGGATGTTTCTAACGCTTGTGCAAGGTTACTATTATACCATCAATTGTTAAATTCAAAGACATTGCAACACGGTAAGAGAGGTTATATTAGATAACAAGACATATATTAGATAACCACAAATGAATTATCCACTTTCGTACTAAATTGTCATGAAAGTTAAGTGAAAAGAGATGAATATGATACAAATGTCACTATAGTAAACATATCTTACATTATCCACCATCCATAAAGGCTTTAAATTTATCAAGACAATTTAAAACTTCATATCGATAAATACATGATATAACACTACGTGTTATTGTCACAATCCAAACTAAAAAATTAACTAAATTAACTAAAAAATACAGAGAAAATCAAAGGGCTGGAGTTTCAGCTGATCACTCACACATCAAATACACTAGGCGTCATTTCGAGTCATGCTTCGATGATTTTGTCAAAGCTTTCATCAGTCTGATTAGTCTGTTATCCAAACAAGGGTTTTAAAGCTGTCCTAATATTTGAATTAAAAGCTATTATTTTTCCATTTTTTGGATCTCTTGATATTCATTTTATGAATACAGATAATAGAAAATTTAAGTTGTAATACGCACAATTATGCGTTTTGCCTCCTCTTTAACAGTTTTCTTTTCCCCCCAAAATTCAAAACATATTTGAACAATATTTTCAGAATATTTAAAAACGACACAACATTACAAATATTCAAGATTCAACGACAAATTTGAATTGAAATGGTTGATTAGTTTCAAAGTGTATAACGGACGGAAGGGTGGACAGACGGACGGTGCCCATTATAAAACTCACCAAAATTTTGTTGGACAAGCATTTCGATGACCGTGAGCCACATAAAGCGCCCAGTGGAGGGGCTCACTTACCTACATTTGAATAGTAACAATGCCGTGATGCAACACCAAATTTTTCAAGAATAAATATGTAAGACTCGAATCCATGGCAGGCCTCAAATCTGTGGCGGATTTCCAAATCTATGGCAGATTTTCAAATGACAGACATTTGTACCTTTTTTTGTATTTTTCTGACTGCAATGATTAACCAAACCTTACGCTAGACAAACTTACCCTAAAATTCGTCGACAGGAATCCAAGGGTTACTAAAGATAGTCTTTCAATATCTTAGGGCTAAAAAAGACAGACTCACCGAGGGCTAAACAGATCCTACAAAATAAACACAATATGATGTGGCATGAAGCCGCAACTATCTTACTTAAGGTATTGTTTAATGTATTTTCGTAACTGGGATATTGACTTATTATTTGGTCGGTATCCGTTTGCAATATCCCTCTATGACTTCCCTAATTTTTTCGCTAGCGACGCAATTAAATGGGCTTTGCGACGGGAACAGTCATGAACGGGAAATATTATGACGTCATCGCACAATGACGTCACGTAGCATGACGTCATGAAACTGTCAAACAATCAAACCCGCCATAGATAAGGAAATCCGCCATAGATTAGAGACCCGCCACAGATCTGAGTCCTACAAATATACTTGGCTATTTGTACCAGCAAACTCACATCATTTACGGACAAAGGACAACGGACAGCTGACGACGTACAACAGGCCATGCCATAAGTTCATCTGACCTTATACTTCTTGTGAAGAAGTTGAGACATGTTTTCAAGGCATGGGCCCTGTGGGGGTCACACTCTCACCATATCAATAAATAAATAAATAACCTTGTCAGACACGGAGTCTGTACACAAGGTTTCGAATGGTGCTAGTGAAGAAGATGAAATAGTACCTGACGGACATCAGAGTCGATGTCGGAGAAAATAAAGCTTTTGTTATGCTCTTTTTCTATTCAATAGTCGCGAACAATATTACAGTAACTTTCGCAAACATTTTGCTTAACCACTTGTAACAACAACAATAGAAGAATTGGTGGCATAGCAAGATGCATCATCAATGGACAATAGACACTGGGCCACAGTCCATTTCTTAGCCCATTTGATCTTTCAAGTTTGATCAGCTTAAAAGTTACAACACTGCAAAACACCTCTTAAACTGTAAACTTTTCTAATTTTAACTTCTTTTTCATAAGCCAGAAAAAGGGATATGTGAGCTCAGCTCACTTCTACACTAGTATGTTCTGAACTTTTAGTTCTCACCCAAATGACTTGAACATTTGAAAAATAATTAGTTAACAGGAACAGAAACACATGCCAAGAAGTGATTGTTTGTTCAAGTTATATCGATATAATATTTGTATTTGTACATAAGATATCAATTTGAATATAATGATATGAAAGAAATCATACACACCTGTCAAGGTCAACAGCTCCTTCATAGGTCAAGTAGTAAAACACTGAAGAGATAAAACAGACATATTTTTTTAAATAACTGATGATATGGAATCAACAAATGGAATAACAGCATGAAGTAGCAAAACTAAAAAAGAATAATTGATGATAATTTCTGGTATCACGACTAAAGGAAAATGAACAATTTCAACTACCTTATCCAAATTATGATTGTGTTCCAATTCAAAACAAGGAACATTTAACAGAATGAAACTTACCATATATATTGTTAACCTTACAGTCGCTGATTATTACTCTTGACCATATAAACCCTGTTATTACTAATACTAGTAGATTGATACGTAATCCCCATCCTATCAAGGTTTTGAACAATTGGAGTCAATATTTCTGACCTAATTCCTCACCTTTGCATCCTCAGACACACAGTGCTTGATGAAAGGATTTTTTTGTGATGAAAATTAATGCAGAAATACAGTAACATTGAGTTAATATAGTTGGTAACAGTGATATGAAATTTTAACAAGCAGTCCTCTTTTTCACAAATGTACCTTTGAGACAGTTAGCATATCTGATTCACATCAGAGAGGTATCAACAACCGTTCTTATACAAAGAAAATATATGGGGGGGGGGGGGGGTTAAAATTCCAGTAATTTCCCGAAAAATGTTTCCAGTTCACCCAAACTAGGTGAGTTTTTTAGTTTCACAAGGATTGAATAGACAGAAGTCAATTATTTCCTTTTTCAATAAAAAAAGTTATAAAAGCCTTAATCTAAGAAATAGAACAAAAATGTGTTCCTTGACTGGTTGATGTTGACACACAGCAAACACAGCAATTTGCTTTTGTATTGATGGCTTGTTTGACATCATATTTATACTTATTTACTATCACAACCACTGTGATCAAATCAAATCTAATCAAATATAAATTTTAATTTATTCGGCTCATTTTTTCAATTAAGCACTACGTCGTGTGTGATAAATGTATTAGCAATTTAATCTAAGGTTATCATTTTACAATTAAGGCAGTAATTTTTTTAGAAAACTTTACTTGACCTCATCGAATGATAACCAAATGTTTCAAATCAAACATTTGGGTCTGAAAGCAAAATAGATGAATAGATAAAATCATCATAGACTTACAGGATGTTATATGTGTAAAGGATGTTAGACTAAACCAGAAAAAGTCTCAAAAGCGACTTAAACATTGACGAGGCCTGGTGTCTATGAAAAATATCAATTATATCCCATTGAAATTATATCCCACATTAAAATATCCAAATGGACATGTTTTATTCTATTTATACATCTGTAATTGTCAAATAATTATGATTACAAAGGTAAAACAATCCAGTGAACATTGACAAAACATATGACAAACCTGTATAAAATACTGACATCAAAACCCAGCAGCTTCATGGAATAATAATGTACTATCAAATTTAATATAATTTGCCTTTCACTGCCGGATCTTTAAAAATGATAAATTAGGCAGAGTATTTTTTAAAAAATCTTCCTTATATTCTTATTCAGTTTATGTTTTACACAGTTTTCTCGGCTTTAACTGCTTTTTGGTGTGAAACCCATGACACGATATACAAGGGGATATCAAACAGTTTCAATTATCACATCCACATATCAACGGTACAAACATTATTTTGTTCTCATGTTTTTTAAGATTTCTTTACATAGTCACCATCCAGAGATACACATTTTCCCCATTGCTTCTTGACCTTGCACAGACCGTCTGAATAGAAGACCCTTGATTTCATGGAAAACCAAGCCTCCACCTCTCGAATGATGTCATTGGTTTCCTCAAGTGGATTTTTCATCATGGGCAACAAGAAGAAGTCACTTGGTGCAAGATCGGGTGAATAGGGGGGATGCGGTAAGATTTCAAAGCCACATCACCGTGCCTCCACAGCAGCTGCTTGACAAGTGTGAGCTGGGGCATTGTCAGCTAACAGGCGTACGCCTTTGGTGCTCGTACCGCGGCGCTTTTGTTTAATGGCATCTCGTAACTTGCTCAGCAGGTTGCAGTAATAAGCTCCAGTAATGGTCTGACCCTTAGCTAGATAATCCATTGAGATCACTCCACGACAATCCCAAAAAACAGATACCATGACCTTTCCTGCAGACTTTTGCACCTTGGCCTTTTAGGGAAGTGGTGACATAGCATGCTTCTACTCTTTGCTCATCTCTTTTGTCTCAGGATCATATTGATAGACCCAGCATTCATCCATAGTAACAAGACGTTTGAAGAAATCCTCTTCTTCTTGTTCCAGAAGGTCCAATGCCTGCCATGACATGTCCCTTCGATTCTGTTTTTGCAATGGAGTCAGTAAGCGATGAACCCAGCGTCCTGACACTTTGGACATATGCAACCGGTTATGGAGTATGTTCCATGCACTGCCATAACTCAGACCTCTTCCATGCATTATTATTCGTAGAGTTATGCGGCGATCTTCTTGAGCCAGCATCTCAACCTTCTTGATGAAATCAATACTATCAGTAAGTGAGGGGCGTCCACTTCTTGGCTCATCTACGAGGGACATGTGGCCTGTTTGGAAATTCCTTTTCCATCATCCAACAGTGTCATAGGATGGGCTGTCATTGTAATAAACAGATTTCATCTCATCATGAATTTGACGTGCATGTATAGCCCTTCAAAAGGATCGCTAATGCTACAGTGACCATTTGGTCCGTATTCACCAGTACATTCTTTGTGATATTGAAACTTTTTGATATCCCCTCGTATCCATTGATATATAAAAGTGAACAAACTTTCTGGTGGCAATTATATTTATAATATATTATCTCCATGAGCAGTCATTGTTTTAAAAGGGAGACCAAAACCCCTCCTATTTTCTTAATTAATCAATGCTATTTATTATGCAAGCAAATTAACAGCTACGATAACATTACTAATCCGTCAAACTTGTTTCACTTCACTGAAAGCAGAAATCTGCATTAGTAACAATGTAAAATTATTGTGACTTAAAGATCGACTGAAATGACAATGGCAACTTTCATGATGCATAAAATATGTAGTCAAATTCGCCAGTAACTTGAATTTGAATTTTCTAAATCGGCCGACAAACAACTTTGATACGGCTTATCAAATCACAAGCTAATTAGCACCAGTGAACAGAACTGAAATGGTCACTGAAGCGTGTCCTGTCGCGTGACGTGCTAGTCGGCGGAAGTATAACCTCCTTAATGAAAGAACAACAGGAAATCTCAAAGTCTTAACAACTGTTTAAACATAATTAAACATACAAAGTCATCCAAACAACTCCAAACTCTGATAAATTGATGTTTAATATATCTTTGATTATTTGTATTGTTCAAAGCGAAAGACAGTGTTTTAATATGATGCTATGCGCACTATCCCATGTGTACATCAATTACGATGACTGCCAAATGTTGTCACAACAATCAGACTGGTTTAACTAATTTTATTCTTTTATGACATACAGGTGGCTGTTGTGTAATCCTATCGTATTCAATTTCGATTCTTGATTTCATGGTCTCTAATTATACCTTTTGAATTTTCATGGCGTGGACCCACCAAGCGGAATATATGTCCTGTCATAATGGCGTAACTCTTGGCATTCGACTGCTACTTAGTTTATTGTCACGCCGCCCAGTCATTATGAACCAATGATCTTGTAGCAGATATATTCAACCAATAAATTAAGAGAAGGAGATTTGGCTCATGCACTTCTACCAACGATGACACTCATTTTAAAAAGTAGATCGGTAATAACGGGTTCCAACATTCTTTGGGATTACATAGGATGTTTCTAACGCTTGAACCAGGTATGTTTTCATGTCATTGATTGTTAACTTCAAAGACAAAGATATTGCCACACGGTGTGAGATGTTATACTAGATAACAATATGATATATGTTTCTTGAAAACAAACTAATCATCCGCTAAGTACTAAGTTGTCATGAATGTGAAGTGAAGGACAATATTTTTTCTACAGTAAACATTAAACAATTTATTTTGCGTTGTCTCCCGTTTATTACAAAAACTTCCATTTTTTCTAAACAATATAATTTAGAACTTCATATCAATAAATACATGATATAACACTATGAGTTAACCCATAGTGGTGGATCTCTCACCGACCAAGTTCTAAACCTTTTTGATATAAACTCACCCACAAAAACCGCGTCCAATGATTGTCACAGTCCTATCAAAATGTATTTGATGACTGAGAAGGAAAGTAGATATCATGAAGCAGTTACTTATCGTTTTTAGGAATTATTTCGGTCATGCTGTTGCCTTTATTTTGCTGTTGAATTAGCTTAAAAATACAGAGAAAATCAAAGGCCTGGACTTTCAGCTGACGACTAGCACGTCACACATTGGGCGTGGCTTCAAGTCATGCTTCGATGATTTTGACTAAGCGTTCGCCAGTCTCATTAGGCGATTATCCAAAACAGGGGTATAAAAGGTCTCTTAAAAGTCGAATTAAATTCCCTTACAAAAAAAACAGGCAGTAGCAAAACTGTTGCAGCACTGGTCTCGTTAAACATTGCGACAATGGCGCGGCTGAAAATTTGAATTTACCATGCAAATTAGCGGGCAAGACCGGTGCGGCTCATTAGGCAAATTAGTGAACAACAACGGTTGCACTCTAATATGCGGGAACGGTTGCACTCCAATATGCGGCAACGGTTGCATTCTTATATGCGGCAATGGTTGCATTCTTATATGCGGCAACGGTTGCACTCTAATATGCAGCAATGGTTGCATTCTTATATGCAGTAACGGTTGCACTCCAATATTCGGCAATGGTTTTACTCTCTATGCAACAATGGTTGCACTTATCATGAAGTAAAAGTAACACTACATATGCAACTGTAGTTTTATTCTTAGCTTTAATCCTTTGATACAAAATAATTCCTTATTAAATGTCCAAGAATGGTTTAAGGATATTTTAACATCAGACTTCAAAAATATATATATATGTATCAAGGTTCAGGAATGATTCAAAAGAAACATCATATATGCAACAAGTTTTTATTACAATGAAGAAAAAGAAAAGAAGCCATTTCATTGAAGATAACAATATATTCAGGATGAAGTACATGTGTCAATCAGTAATAATGATTCTGTTGTTTTAAATTTTAATGGATATACATATTTGAAACAGTCTTTGCTTCTACCAAATATCATGAACATTTCATAGACAATATTTATAAATTTAATTGTAAGACTATATACACATATTTATCAAGAATGAAATCACTGATAAATGAACAATTATGAGATAAGACTATTGGAATATTCATCACAGCAATTTAATTACAAGAAATCACTTATTTTAGTTGAAAACTTTTATCAATGCTAAAATATTATTAACAAAATTATATTTGTATGAAAATTATACGTGTATGTGATTGTTTAGGAATGCATATAATTATTTTTTCATTAAATAAGTAAATAGACAATCCTGAACAAAACAAAATTCCTTTTCACTGTGTTGGTATCTGATGACTTGTTGACTGGTCTTCATTCTGAAACAGAATTTAATGATTGTTATAAACAGAAAGACACCAAACAGTGTAAAAACATCTCAGAAGGCAATCTCACATTGGATAACTGTACTCTTATGCCTAACATAGAAATCAATTAGATCAAGCAATTCACAAATAAATTGATATGTGGCTCCAATCAGTAAATCAACTGATCAGAAGTCACTTATCAATCTGTTTGTTTATGTAACAATTAAATGTACTTACTGTCTCTTAATCCCCCGGTGAATCTTCATCTTGCCAGCTTTGTGTATTCTCTGGTTCAGTGAACACCTTAAAGAATAAACGAGCAAACACTTAAGCACAAAACTAGTAACAGCAACGTTTTTAAAATGTTATATCATTAAACTTGTTTCTTGTAAACAATTTCTAATTATCATTACCTTTGTTGTGTTATATTATTGAGAAATTGAGAATAGAAAAAGATAAGTATCTGACTTAGAGTTCATTTATAAATGAAACTTGAAAGAAATCGTTGGCTGTATAAAGATATTTTTAAGATCTATTCATTCCCTTGTATAAAGTATATGTTTTATTGTTTTTAATAATGTCTCATATGCCAAACAATGGGTGGTTGTTAAACAAACTCAAATAATACTATATATCATGTTGTTTTTTTTGTACTAGTTTAATTTGTGATACTGAAGTAAACTAGTTTTGTCTGACTGTATAAAAAAGCAGCAGAATTATCAATCAAACTTTAAAAATCTTTCAAACATTGGTTTATTAGTTCTCACCTTGAACAACCATATATCCTGTGAGGCCAAAAGGTGTCCATGTATGTGTGTTGATTGTTCACACTGAAACAATAATTTGCAACTTTCAATACTTGTACAAATAACCAATAATGATATGATGATGATATCAAAAGAATAGAATTTATCATATACAAGGAAAACCATACTTGAAATTATATAAATATTAAGTGATTGTTTTACAATTGTTCCAAAGGTTGGTAAAAACTTTAATAGTTACAGAAAACCCAAAATTTAATGTTCAGCGATAACATTTTCCTATATTAAAACATTTTTCAAGTTCAATATCAGGAATAAATATATAAAGTGCTCTAAAAATTTGTATAATAATCCTGTATTACAAATATTAACATACATTTAAGTTCAGCAATACTAAGATTTATGAGTGTTAATTTTTATCAAATGAATTTCATATTAAAATAAATACATACAAATTATGTTATGCTAATCATATGTTATGAAATGATAACAAATGAAAATTCATGTGATCAAACTTAAACTGGGAACAACTTATTTGTCTAACAATTATTGATTGCAAATTTCAACTATCAATTTCAGGTTATATGCAAATAGTATCAAGTTCTCCCACACCATATATTAGACAATCAGTCTGTCTGTGTTTTCACAAAATGAAATTACAATTAATCAAGACTATCTATTTGTAAATTGGAGTGCACCCTCTGATGCGATTCCTAATCTAACCAGTTGAGAAATACACTGCATGTTTATTGAAGAATTAGGTCTACATACTTACAGTGCCAGCTGTTTCCTGTTATATAATGACTTGTCCACTTTCCTCCTCTCACAGCAGTCATGGTTCAGTGCACACCTATGTAAACAATGCCATCTTTGCTTAATAATATCAAAGAAAAGGAACTAATTATCACTTTTACAAATCAGTGTTAATAAAACACAACTTAACTTGTCAACAGTAAATATTCTATTTAAGGGAATGGACTTGAAAAAAAAATCAATTTTTTCACTGTGAAGCCAACATTTCAATGATTTTTTGTCAGCTCTTTCATGATATAAGGAAGATCAATAAGGTTAAGATGTTATACTGTGTATGTAGCAGTAATGGTCTACTTACTTTTGTTTTTGCAACTGAAGATTATCCCTTCTATGCTGTTGGCAACTGTGATTTTAATAATCAAGAATCAGTTGTTTTTTCTAATGGCAGCCATTGCTCCTCGTTAGTGACAGGTCAGGCAGGATGTTGGGTCTTACTGTCAGTCAAAGGGGTTAAGACTGCAGAGATTCTGATTGGATAATAATGTCCAGCCTCATCAGGTGTGAGGCAGAAGGTACTGAATGGTGTAAAGGACCTTAAACTGTGATCAAGTCATTGAATGGCATTTAGAAGTGGTGTCTTAAAAAAACCCAAGGTATTTCTTGGCAACAACTTCTTAAGAAATGAGTAATGGATATAAATTTTAGTCAAGGATTTTGATAAAAATTCATATTCTTACCTTGAAATGATGAAATGAATAAAATATATGGATGAATTCATAAATATCCGTTAAATTCATAAAATGTATAATCATATCAGCTTAGATATATTCAACAACATTGAACTTTTCAAGTTTATTTGCAACTTATCTGATATGTGATAAGAATTTAGATTAAGGGGAATTTTTCAACTTATATGTTTTGAAGGCGTACAGTCATCTATAAAAGCAAGAGATATATTCCCTTTATATGATTAATGTAGATTATTTGGACATATTCAAAATGAGATTATTTGAAATCAAAGAGAATTGAAAAGCATTTAGAAATCTATGGAGCAAATGACTTCTTCCAACACCTAGAAATAATTCCTTAATAATAATATGTTTGAAAAACTAAACAATATGAAACAATTTTAAACAAACTGCATTCTTTAAGATATAAAGACGAACAGGCTATTAAATTAAAACAATCCAAATTTTCTGGACATCGACTATTCAGTTAAATAATCATATTTCCTTACTTCCTTTTCCAAAATAATTGTCCAAAGTCAATCAACTAATAAACTTAAGGAATTCAAATAAATTTCTTTTTAAAGTTTCATATAAGGTATTGAGATTAGATTGGTATTTCAACTTCGTTAGCAAGAGATCCAATACCACTTTTGGTCTCCAGTTTGAAATAACACATAATTGAGTGATCAATATCTATAGAGGCACTGTTAGGTAATGTGTAAGCAACTAAACTCGTTAAAATGTTAATTGTGATTAATTATGAACTAATAGGTTACGTACAAGGTATTTCCTCTGAATTCAACTGGAAACACAACTTGAATAAAATGTAATTAGGTAACTGATGTCCCTTACTAAACAAACAAACTTGTTAACAGCTTAATGACCAACAAATTGATTCAGCTGTCAAAGCAATAAAACTGTTATAGACAATGGATACCTATTATAACCTTATTTCATTGGTCATTTTTTTTATTGAAGGCTCCACCCATCTCCATCACTGTAACCAATAGATTTTTATCAACGATGTCACCTAACCTTAAGACTTTGTTTATATGTATTAATCATTTAAAAGGCAAATGAATTTGTTGAAACCAGACATGTTTCAGGAATGATTGTTTATATGTTTAATTTGAAGTCTTAAATCAAATAAATAAAAAAGTGAATGACCAATTCATCTGCATTCAATTGTTTTGTGTATTTGAAGACAATTCTCTCTAGGTGTGTACTTTGAATATCTAGCAGATGGAATATTGAGAGAACAATACCTTTTAAAATTTTATTTTACAGATCAATGTTTCCTATATTTGCTATTAATCTCAATTTAATAACATAAGTTGAATGTGAAATTAACCAAGGATACTCTCTGATCATAACCTAATATAACAATTTAACCTTTTGTACATGATGTTAGATACTAAGCAACTAAACATCTAAACATACAGACAGCCTGTTTATGAAAAAAGTATCTATGTACGAATGTACATGGATATAAAAGTTGAAATAAATAAGTCTTGAGAACGAAATCCTTAATAAGAATTTGATAAGATATCAATATGGCTCTATGAATTACAACATGAATTAAACATTTTGAATAACATCTATTAAACAACTTACTGTACAAACATTTTAACAACTTAATGATCCATGAAGTCATGAACCTATTAAGGTAGCAATTAACAAAACTGTTTACAGCCATGGACAATGGGTGGATTTTCTCCCCTCTATTCATTGGTCCCCTACTAAAATGAAAGCTCAACCCATCATAATCTATGTCGCCAATGACGTTTTATACTTTTATATGGACTATGTGCCAGTTGCGAGATATTGTGTTCATTTCTTCTCTGTGTTATCTAACTCTTAAAATCCAATTCAAATATATGCATGGAATGACTATTCATTTATAACTTCTTTTTTTTATCATATTTTGCATTTTAACATGCTAATTATTTCCTATAATTTGTAGTGCGTCAATTAGATACACCTATTGAATACAGACCCTGTATACAATAAACTATTCACAACTTAAAATGAATTAAGTTTCATTGGACATACAAATGGTTAAGTTGTAAAACCTCAAATTATGCATGATCACATATCAACTGGAAACAACCAACTATAAACTTTCAAATATTCAATCAATCATGCAATGACTTTGTTTTAAAATATATTCCATTCACATACACTCAGACTATCAAGAAATAACTTTGATTTCAACATAAATGATCATATTATGTAAATTGAATCTAATAATAAATCACATATATGAAGCAATAATCTATATTAGGAAACTGGGATGTATTATCAGTAAATGTAAAGAAAATTATATTTGAAAATAAAGTATTCCCTTTTCATGGTATGACTTAAACTCTTAACAATCTAAACAGCTCATGAATGTATGTACAATATTTCATAATTCAATAAAACAAGTATATTCTTAGATTCTTTTTAAACAATAAACTTCCTAAGATTTTATTCATGTCCCATGGTAGAAAATACTTCCCTGAAAATTTGAATATTAATATAGGAATATTTTGAACAAAGTATTTTTGCAGGTTGATCTTTTTTGACATTTTTTCATTTGACCAAATAACTACAACAACAAAAATGATGGTTAGAAGGATGTTTTGTTTACAAATTATACCTTTTCAGTAGATGATTAACTTCTCAGCTCACCCAGTAGTGTAAAGCAAAACCATTGCTGCATTGTTTTACCTTGCTCATTTAAGCGGAACCGTTGTGGTTAATGATCAGTTTACGACGTAAAAATGATGGACAACGGTTTCACTCCTAGGACAATGTTTCACTCAAAGATGCAACATTGCTGCAATGAAGCAGAGCTATTGCAGCACTGTAGATTTTTTTGTAAGGGTAAGCGTTTATTTTCTCATTTTTTGGCTCTATTGATTCTGATAAATGAAGCGAATACAGGTAATAATTTGTAATAATCAAAATTATGCGTTACGTCTCCTCTTAAAAACAATTGAAGCGGCTTGGAATAGGGAACTTAACTGTTTTGTTGTATCCTGCATGTAGAATCAGTCTTTTCTTATTTCTCATAAAATACATTTTAAACACTTCATTAGAATAGTTAAACTTCTCCCTTCTTGATTGTTTGCAGAGTCTAGATTTTCGAAGCTCTCTTAGTGCTAAGATAGTCGTAGGCCAATGTTAATGTATGGTACTTACTGTTAACTTATGTGTATGTATGGGTGTCTGCAATCATGTACAGGAAGTGTGTGAGTGGCTTTGCGTAGGAACGCATGTGCAGAGCTGTCAGTGTATTCCCATGTACCGACCGGGGCATGGTGGCTCTGTCCTTCTCTCTCGGAATAAATAATGTCCTGGTAACATTGCCTTGGTGATTTGTATCCACGAGTCCTATACCTTAACATTGGTAGAAAAGCGTGGTTTATAGTTCCCAGGCAAATTACAGGACATAAATAGTGAAAAGTGAAGTGAAATGAAGAGTTAGCGTAGCGTGCAGTAAAACAATATGGCGACAGGTAATTACTGAATTCCTCCGGCTTTTCTCGACGACAAGCCTTACAGTCGATGGGTGGAAGAAGTGAAAGTGTGGCAAACAGTAACAGACTTAGCTGAGGAAAAACAAGGTGAAATTACTTCTTGCATTCTTGCATGGAATTTACAAGAAGGATGAGATTACGGCAGTGTATGAGGTATACAGTGACTTTGATAGATTTAAAAGATTGACAAACATGTATGGAGACGTATGTTTCGGAATTTGAAAAACTTTACAACAAAACTAAGAAATTTAATATGACACTTCCAGAATCAGTTTTAGCTTTTAGTTAACTTGATGGTTCTGGTTTAGAACATAAAGACAGGCAATTAGTTCTCACAGGAGAATATTATAATGATACAACTACTCTATTCAAACAAATGTCTTTATCATTAAGAAAATTCTTTGGGAAGCAATCAATGCCAAGCTCAAATTTTTCTAATCAATCTATTAAACTTGAGCCAGTGAATTTTGCAGATGAGACAGTTTATTACACACGTGGCCGTTCATATGGACAACGTCGCAGTAGGAATAGTCGACGTGGAAGGAGAGGTTACAACCCCCAACATTTCCCAAATTCCAGACAAGGGGGTAGAGGACATAGAATTCCTAATCCATTAGGAGAATATGGACCTCAAAGGTGTATTATTTGTGATTCAATATATCACTTTGCTAGGGATTGTCCAGATTCCTATGAAAATATGAAAGGTAATGAAGAGGCAGTACTTTTCACAGGAAACGAGAGAACAGAAATGCAAGTGTTGATGTGCGAAGCAATGAATGCTGCAGTTTTGGAAAGCGGTTGTTCTTCAACAGTGGCAGGTGAGATATGGTTGGACAACTATGTTGACAATTTAGATAAAGATCAGCGCAATAAAGTAACTGTTTGTGAAAATGATAAATTCTTCAGATTTGGTAGAGGAGAAAAATTAAAATCAATCAAGGAAGTTAATATTTCATGTATAATTTCAGGACAGAACTGTTCGATTACAACTGATGTTGTGAATCGTGATATTCCCCATCTTCTTGGGAAACCAGCCATGAAAGAGGCCTGTGTTCTACTTGATCTTGAAAATGACAGAGCAAACATTTTAGGAAAAGAAATTGAATTGCAGACATTATTGTGTGTCACTGTCTGAAAACACTTTATCTATCCCAATGTCAGAAGTATATTTTAATGTTGCTGAAAAATCTGAACAAGAAAAGAAGAAAATTGTAACCAAACTTCACAAACAATTTGGCCATCCATTAAGCCACAGACTGAAACTTCTTTTACAAGATGCAGGCCGCAATCAAGAAGGCTTTGAGAATTTAGTTGAAGATGTGACTGTTACTTTTGACACATGTAAGAAATTTAAGAAAACTCTCCCCAAACCAGTTGTTTCTTTACCAATGGCAACACAATTTAATGAAGTAGTGGCACTAGACTTGAAAGAATGGAAAACTGAAATATATTTCCTTCACATGGTAGACCTAGCAACCAGATTCAGTTTGGCAACAGTCATTTACAACAAGCTGCCTGAAACCATTGTGAATATAAAGTCCTTCGACTGTGGTTTTCGACTTTGAAAAGTGGTTTTGGGGTTCCAGGGAAAATTCTTACAGACAATGGTGGTGAGTTTGCTAATGATGTTGTCAGAGACATGGGGGAAAATCTAAACATTCAAGTGTGTAGTACAGGAGCCGAGAGTCCTTGGCAGAATGGAACTTGTGAAAGGAATCATGCTGTTCTTGATGATTGTGTACAGAAAATGTTGGCTGACAATCCAAAACTTGATCTAGAAACTGCAATTGTGTGGGCAAAAAATGCAAAGAATTCTCTTTGAATGGTACATGGATACAGACCCTATCAACTTGTCTTCGGATGCAATCCCAACCTGCCATCAGTGCTTATTGACCGCCCGCCTGCTTCGGAAGGAAAAACTGTGAGCGAAATATTTGCTAAACATCTGAATAGCGTTCACAGCAGTAGGAAGGCTTTTGTTGAAGCTGAATCATCAGTGAGAATAAGACGTGCCTTGAGACATCAGGTGAGAGCATCAGGAATTCCCTTCAAGGCTGGAAAGACTGTCTATTAACAACGCAACGGAACATGGCGGGGACCTGGTAAAGTGATAGGACAGGATGGTAAAATAGTTTTTGTCACACATGGTAGTGTTTAATTAAGAGTACATCCATGCAGACTAAATAGAGTGGGTGAAGAATTTTACAACCATGCAAACAAAAATTCTGTTTTTAATGAAAGGGAATAACAATGTGAAGAAACTACCATTGAAAATCAAAAACCAGGAAAAATCTTGGAAGATGATTGTCAAGACATAGAATCTTGGTCACTTGATCATCCAAGGCAAGTTACAGCATTTCCAAAACCTTTTATAGAAATAAGATATTTACCTGTGGGAAGTGATGAATGGGTTTCCGCAACAGTGATTAGTCGTGGAGGCAAGGTGAATGGAAGGAACAAAGCTTGGTTTAACATCAAAGACTGTGGCAGCGAAGAGATTAAATCCCTTATTTTTTAGACGGGAGTGACGTCATGGGAATTAGATCAGCCTTTGCAGGATGACAGGAACCCTCCTGAAGAAAATGCTGACAATTGGAAAAACTTTAACGTCTATGAAGAAGTTCCTGACCATGGCCAGCAGAAAATGTCGACAAGATGGGTTCTGACTGAGAAACAACAGGATGTGAAACTGATAAACAAAGCAAGACTAGTTGTTCGTGGATTTGAAGATACTCAAATACAAAGCGATTCACCAACCGCAGGGAAAGATACTCTCAAAATTCTGTTATCTCTATCGTCAACTTTTGGGTGGGAATTAAACACCATTGATATCAAGGCAGCCTTTTTGCAAGGACACAACATTGATTGTGACATATACCTCAAGCCACCTATTTAGGCTGATCCACAAGGAAGCTTGTGGAAATTGAGAAAAAGTGTATATGGTCTAAATGATGCATCAAGGAAATGGTATTTTAGTGTTAGAGAAGAATTGCTGAGAGCAGGGTGTTTGCAGTCTACAATAGATCCAGCTCTGTTCTACTGGTACAGTGATAAGTCAGAGGGCCTTTTCCTGATGCATGTGGATGACTTTTTATGGTCTGGAACGCTCTGATTTGAAACAACTGTCAATAATGCAATAAGATCTACATTTTGGATTGGCAAGGAAGGGAAATTGATGTTCAAATACATTGTGATGGAAATCAAACAAACTGAAGGCATCATCCTTGATCAGTGGTCTTATATCACTGGAATAGAGTCAATACCTATATCAACAAGTTGCTCAGCGCAAAAAAATGATGATCTCATTAAAGAAGAAATAGGTCATTTGAGAAGCTTAATTGGACAATTTAAGTTGGGTAGGAAACCAGACAAGGCCTGATATTTGTTTTGATGTCTTGGAACTTAGCACAGCCATAAAGCACCTGCGAGTCTTGTATATTCTTAGGGCTAATAAGACACTGAAAAAGTTGAAATACGAGAATTATCCTCTAGCTCTACTTTCAGATTTGAGGATAAAATTATTCTGTGATGCATCATACGCTAATCTTAGTGATGGAGTTTCAAGTGCTTGTGGGTTTATCATTCTATTGACAGATGACAGGTGTCAAAGTTCCCCTCTTGCCTGGAAAGCTAACAAGATACATAGAGTAGTACATTGGCAGCTGAGGCTTTAGCTATGGTGGATGGCTTGGATACTGCTCGTTACCTTGGGTATCTCCTCAGTGAAGTTCTCTTCAGAAGAAATACCAACGTGATCTCAATTGATTGTTTCACTGACAACAAATCCTTGTTTGAGAACATTCATTCAACAAAACTTGTAAGTGAGAAACGTTTACGTGTTGACATTGCAAGTATAAAGCAAATGTTGCAACAGAATGTAGTATCTAACATTCTCTGGGTAGAAACAAATCAACAACTCTCAGACTTTAAGACAGAAAATAGAGCCATGGGCTCTGTAGCTCATCAGACTTTTGATAGAAATAGGTGTTTGGGTTTAGACCATGGGGTCATGGGCAGTGTAGGAAAGATAGCCTGTCCCAACGTCCGAGTTATTTACAATCAAATAAAAAAGGCCCATTGCCCATTTGGGGTCAAGGGGTCACCGAACCTACAATTCAGAATCCCCATTGTCCAAGGAGTCTACACACAACTATTAAGCTATCAAGACCTTTTGGAACTGGAGAAGAAGATGAAAGTAGGATTTTAAGGTTTTGACCCCTGTGACCCCATTTGGGGGTCAAGTGGTCACCAAACCTACAATTTAGAATCCCCAGTGTCCAAGGAGTCTTCACACAATTTTTCAGCTCTCTAGACCTTTTGGAACTAGGGAAAAAGATGAAATTAGGTTTTTTAGGTTTTGACCCCTGTGACCCCATTTGGGGTCATGGGTCACCAAACCTACAATTTAGAATCCCCGTTGGCCAAGGAGTCTACACACACCTTTTCAGCTCTCTAGACCTTTTGGAACTAGGAAAAAAGATGAAATTAGGTTTTTTAGGTTTTGACCCCTGTGACCCCATTTGGGGTCATGGGGTCACCAAACCTACAATTTAGAATTCCCAGTGTCCAAGGAGTCTTCACACACCTTTTCAGCTCTCTGGACCTTTTGGAACTAGGGAAAAAGATGAAATTAGGTTTTTTTAGGTTTTGACCCTTGTGACCCCATTTGGGGTCATGGGATCACCAAACCTACAATTTAGAATTCCCGTTGGCCAAGGAGTGTACACACACCTTTTCAGCTCTCTAGACCTTTTGGAACTAGGGAAAAAGATGATATTAGGTTTTTTAGGTTTTGACCCCTGTGAACCCATTTGGGGTCATGGGGTCACCAAAATCTACAATTTAGAATCCCTGTTGGCCAAGAAGTCTACACACAACTTTTCAGCTCTCTGGACCTTTTGGAACTGGAGAAGAAGATTAAAATAGATTTTTAAGGTTTTGACCCTTGTGACCCCATTTGGGGTCATGGGGTCACGAAACCTACAATTTAGAATCCCCGTTGGCCAAGGAGTGTACACACACCTTTTCAGCTCTCTAGACCTTTTGGAACTAGGGAAAAAGATGATACTAGGTTTTTTAGGTTTTGACCCCTGTGAACCCATTTGGGGTCATGGGGTCACCAAACCTACAATTTAGAATCCCCATTGGCCAAGAAGTCTACACACAACTTTTCAGCTCTCTGGACCTTTTGGAACTGGAGAAGAAGATTAAAATAGATTTTTAAGGTTTTGACCCTTGTGACCCCATTTGGGGTCATGGGGTCACGAAATCTACAATTTAGAATCCCCATTTGCCAAGGAGTATGCACATAAAATTTCAGCTCTCTAGAGTCATTGGTTCTGGAGAAGAAGTCGAAAAAGTGAAAAGTTTACGGATGGACGGATGGACGGGGACGCCGGACGCCATGCCATGCCATAAGCCCATCGGGTCTTTCAGACCTGATGAGCTAAAAAGGGAGCAAGTGCCTCTCAACTTCTCGAGTGCCTGAGATCAGGAAAGCTATCATATATTTGACTGTAGAAGCCATGAGACATTCTGCACTTTCCTGAATAACTGCATCTTATGTTACCAGGATTTTTAATGTTATAAGATAAACAAATAACAAAAACAAAACAAAAATTTCATAAATGTGCTCTAATATATTTGGATGTTTTATTTCAGGTTTAAGAGTTAAGCTTTAGAGAAAGGATAGATTTAATTATTCTACAATAATCAATATGTGGTTCTCCATATCCGACGTCTATGGAATAAAAGGAGGGTTGTTCACATCCAAAACTTCCTCGTTCTGCGGAATTATACTCTGAGCATCAGTCCCCTTGAGCTTGCTTGTGTAAGTCATAAGAGCCTCATGCAAGGTATCACCACAAATACAAGTGCCATTTGGATCAGTCTCTTCATGTTCATGTTCAACTTTGACCCCGATGACTTGACCTTCAAAGTCGGTAGAGGTAAATAGCTTTTGTTTCTTAGGTTTAGTACAAGAAAAATGAATTTTTCCCAATGCTTAATCAGATTAATTGCGGCAAATTTATAACCGTTTGTAAATTTCACAGAAAGAGGTATAGGGAAACAAGAAAAACGCAAGGAATGGGGATCTTTGTCTGACATGATAAATTTCTGATGCTTTTATGAGTCAACATGATAATCAACAGACGAAATCATGCGAAATCACAACAACAATAAAACAAATAAGCACAAAATGTGATGATTAAGCAACCTAACGTCAATTTGCACTTAATTACCAAAGTCTCCAAAGAATGCAACCGCAACAAATCTCAGAAAATCACAAAGAAGAATAATTTTCTTGTCACTGCAAAGACATCTAGCCTGTATACACGTACAGAGAAAGTAATGAATTCATAATGGCTCACCTGAAGTGAGACAGTTTGTAACTTATCTTGTAAAGAGCAATGGGAAGGGGGATAAGCTAGGACAAAATTATATCGCTAAGAGTAACTATGGTAATTATATTCTATTAAGATTAATTTATTAATCTAATGAAATTAATATCTTTTCTTTTTCTCTCTCTGTAAATCATCTCTGATACCACAGTAACTGGCAACCACAATCAAAGGTAAGGTAAGCAACATTTGTTTCATCTAGAAATATTTTCAAATTTTGATTGCCGTCATTCAACATTAAGATCTTAATTGTAGTGGCAAAGGATGAAGTGTGTTATTATGACTCTTAAAAAATTTGAAATCTGAAGAATTTAATCCAATTATATAAGACACTGCATGACAATCAATGTTTTAACAACACATTTAAATAGCTCATGTTAATTCACTACAATGACTTCTTTAAACAAAGCATTTCTTCACATCATATTTTTTAAAGAAAATTTCATTTCATTTTTATATTCAACTTAAATTTTCACCTAGTTCTAAAATTGAAAATTTCCTGAAGTATCCTGTAGTTTTCTAGAATTTCCTATTTTAAGAATTTTAAGAAATTTTAAGGGTTTTTTGATCACTTGATTAGGAAATGCTATGATTTCTCGCCCCGAAAGCCCATTGATTTATTTTACTTTAGTGTCATTTTTCTAATAACTAAAGACACTTAATTAATCACTTAATCACAGTTTTATGGTATGTATGTCAGGGTTAACTGACATTGACATACTACCAAATCCAAAACTTATTAGGGGCGTAGTTAGGGTTTTAAAGTATGTACTCAATCAAGCTCGAGCAGCGCCCGAGGCACCTTTGGGTGCATGCATCGATATTGCATTCAGTCCACCCAGCTATAAAAATGAGTACCTGAAAAACGGTATTACAGTGTGGCAGTTTCGAAGTAAACTAATGGGCAAAAGAAACGTTGGCTATTCTTACACAGACTGACAAACAAGATGTTATTATGATTTGGATTTATTTTAGTGCGGTATTTTTAAAAAAAACAAGACTACGTAATTTGAGTCATGAACCAGGGATAGGATGCTTCTTGCTTTATGGTCATCCAAACAGTTCTGATGTTTTGAAGCCATTGAAATTAAACTAAAATCTCTAAATCATCCATGTGAAGGTAATTTAAAATGTTGTCTATATAATGCACCCACCTGGATTTAATTGCATTTATGCATCTTTGTCCATGTACATACATTACCCTATCCAGTGATAGTTTTAAGTTATAGCCTGATTTCTGCAAGAACACTTTAAAAACATGTACAGATGCATACCAAAAGTTTGTTCACATGCCA
Organism: Phorcus lineatus; assembly: GCA_921293015.1. Lineage (NCBI taxonomy): Eukaryota > Metazoa > Mollusca > Gastropoda > Trochida > Trochidae > Phorcus > Phorcus lineatus. The sequence continues at coordinate 13,979,243 of OV121090.1, forward strand.
CTGTATAATAGTGCAAACATCATGTAATTTGGGCTTAGGTTGGAGGTCAATGAAATGTGGTGTGGCCCAGACGCAAGTCCGATTGAGAAGCATCACGTATCTGAGTCTCCAGATGTTAACAGCATTAGCAGCAGTTGTACGAATGCAGGCCACGGACACACACGTGTGTATCCTACTCGCTATACTACTTCAATAAAGTTCTCTTTAAGTTCACATTTGTATATTGTTTCGTTTGCGGGTACAACATTAGCATCATCGGCCACTGGAGATTTTCAGAACTTTTGGTGAGTATAGTTTATATTTACCTCTCATTTTTTGTGTGGCATTTTGACTAGTCATTTGGTTTTGAAATTACCGCAGGCTACAGTCAGATACGAAATGCATGTGTGTTTCATGCTGCACTTAACCATCTACAAATAAAACTACCAATATTTCTTTGTATTGTCTTTTCATTTTTAGAATTAATGTCTTGAATTTTAGTGTCAGGAACTATTTCGGATGTTAACTTCTGGAATATTGATAGTTCATGAATAAATATCTAGTTTAGGGAAATAGGTGGGGTTTACGTTAGGTAAATATTTAATTTGCACTGCTGGTTAAGGTTAAGGTTTTTCAAACATGGATGGTCCTGTTGATATAAAATCTGCCGATAATGGGCAGCTACAACTTTTGAATGGTATAGGCTCGGGTCGTGCTAGGGCAATTGTCAATGAGAGAGACTTAAGTGGAGGGTTTCTCACTGTAGATAAAGCTAGACAAATCAATGATATTCCTACTTCTGTTTGGGATTTTTTGGTAGAACAAAATCATATTACTTTTGTATTTGGCACGTGTGCTACAACAGTTAGGTTAACTAAGCAGTGTTGTTGACTCGATGCAGAAAGAGTTGTCTTTCATTAGGAATGAAATTGAACCTAGAGACAGGTACATTAGACAGTTAGAGAGACAGAATATGATTGGACCTGACCAGGTTGATTCTAGACTTCCATCTCAACCTAAAGGGGACAGGGATACTGTAGATTCTCAAATTAGCTCTCTAGTTGGCAACCTTGCAACGTCTGGAATATATGTTAATTTAGCTAGGGAAAAACCACCACTCCACTCCCAAACTGGCAATTTTCCGTATCAAGATGGAGATAGAAGTAAATACCCAATAGAGACCAATGCAGGTTTCCTTTGTCAACAACAGGTCTTCGGAAGTTAGTCAGCCTACTCAACACTCATCAGTAACTCATTCAAGGACCCCTCCAGTGAGGTTAGGGACCTATGACGGTAAATCAGAATGGAAACCGTTTCCAGTTTAAAAGAATGGCTTCACATTGTCATTGGGATAAAGAACAGAAATTAGATCTTCTTATTGAATCACTACAGGGGAAGGCACTATAATTCTTCAGTACAATGTCTCCATCAAAACAATTACCAGTGTTTAATTCTTAAACTAAGAGCTCGGTTTGGATGCAATAATCTTCCACATACATTAAGAAGGAAAATTATGGGATTGATGCAGTAACTGGATGACTCTACTGATGAGTTTGCAGAAAAGGTTCAGGAACTTGTAGTTGCAGGGTATCCTAATGCTCCTGATCATGTATGGGAGACAGTTGCAATAGATACATTTCTCAAAGGGTGTGCAAAAAAGGAAGCTGCCTTATCAGCAATGGATAAAGTCCCAGATACTTTAGCCAAAGCACTACAAATGGTAAAAACATCTTCAAATAATCTTAGAATAATTCTTGGCAGATGTCAGGAAGGTTCCTTTCCATGAACAGGATAGTTCAGATTTCCTGGTTTGATCTATAGAAACTGGGAAAAGCGTTGCTTGGGACAAGGAATTCTTTCAAATGAAAATGCAAAATCTAGGGTTTGTCTTGAAGAAATTTCTCAGACACTCAAACATGTAATGCAAGCACTAACACAGCGAAGGTCAAGATCTCAAAAGTCCAACGACAGGGAGGAACTGTTACAATTGTGGTGAGGGGGGTCATTTGGCTATAGACTGTCCAAACCACTAGTGGTTGCGAAAGACGGCCCATCCCCAAACTCTGTACCTAGTAGTGGCCAAGAAAACAGTTGTAGGGTTAGTTTAAGTACGTGTTCAGTCGAATTGGATTCTCTGATCCCACCAGAACCCAAGGATTTGTCAACAGGTTCTTGTTCTGAAGCATGTGTTAGGGTAATCACATTATATGAGCAAGGTAGAGAATTTGGCAGGAATCAGAATTTGGTTATTCTTATATTATATATTATATATACGTATACAGTGTGGTAGTTTGTCATGCCAGGGGCCTCGTAGATACTGCAGCTCAGGTCACTGTGGTTAGTGAGAAAATAGCACATCAGTTAGGCATGTCTCTTGATCTATCAGAACATATTATTCTTAGGGGTGTTGATAAGAACTGTAGTGTAAGTGGTTGGTGGCTTAAGGAGTATCCAATGAAGATCTGTGCACAACTTTTCAAATGGTATGTGGTAGTTGCTGCCATTTCAGACCAAATAATTCTAGGCCTGGATTTCCTAATATAATCTGATTATCTCTGATTATCATAATTTCTGATAATCTTTCAAGAAGCGAAAGTAAGGACTAGGCCCAAGATATATTCTCGAATGGGATCTTGGGTGTTGTTCAGTAATGGAGCATAAGATTTATGTTGGTAATGCTATATGAGAATGAGAAGGACTCCATTAACATTTGAATCCAAAGAAAAAGAACATTTGAAAACTTTACTAGGCAAGGGCATAATTCAACCATCAATTTCGGAATGGGCATCACCCTCAGTTTTGGTTAGGAAAAAAGATTGTAATCCCAAATACTGCCAAGATTTTGGCCTGGTGAAGGATGCCTACCCTTTTCCCAACATTGATTCTTGATTCTTTGTTGTTTATGAGTACTTTAGATCTGGCGTCAGGTTATCACCAAATTGTGATGGCTGAAAAGGTTAGAGACAAAACTGCCTTTATTACAAAGTATGGACTCTTTCAATACGTAAGAATGCCTCTTGGCCTTTGTAATGCACCAGCAACCTTTCAGAGAGCAATGGAGTTGGTATTGCAAGGATTGACATGGGATTGACATCTGGACGATATCATTGTTTGGGGCACAACTTTTGATGGGCATCTGTCTAACCTTAGAGCAGTCTTGAGTAGGTTCAGGCAATACAATCTCAAGCTTAAACCATCAAAATGCCACTTACTCCAAACAAAAGTGAAGTTTCTAAGCAAAATCATTAGCAGGGAGGGCATTTCAGTTAACCCTGCAAGCGTGGATACTGTGATGGAGTGGCCACAACCAACCAACAAGAAGCAATTACAATCTTTCCTCAGGTATATTAACTTCCACAGAGATCACATTCTTGGATTTGCAGGTATAGCAGAACCTTTGCACACAGGATGAGGCATTTAAAAAATTACGATCAGCTTTGGCTTCCTCAGCAGTGCTGGGGTATCCAAATTCTTCTGATCCCATTATACCTGACACAGATGCTTCCAGTTATGCAGTAGGTGCTGAATTAATTCAGATACAAAATGGACAGGAGAGAACGATCGGGTTTGCATGTAAGGTTTTGACTCCTGTCCAAAGATGGTATTGCACAACCTGAAAGGAACTCTTGTCTGTGGTAACTTTCACCAGACATTTAAGGGTTTATCTACTTGGGAGACCTATTGTGATAAGTACAGCCAATAACAGTTTTACTTGGTTAATGAAGTTCAAACATATTGAAGGACAACAGTCGCGATGGATGGAGGAACTGGCCCAGTTTGACATGAAGATTCAAAATTGTCCTGTTAAGAAACAGCAATGCAGATGGACTGTCAAGGCAACTGGATGAAATTCCATTTTGTGATTGTTACAATGCTGGTGTTAAGTTGGAAAATTTGCCTTGTGGGGGTTGCCATTTTTGCACAAGAGCTTATGAACAGTGGTCCAGGTTTGAAGATGATGTTGACGATGTTCCTTTAGCTGTTAGAACAGCTGATGTCAATCAAATCTCCATGGACCGGATACATGAAGTATCAAACTGGATGCCTGGATACAAGTGTGAGGACCTCGAAAAGCTGCAACAAGAAGATGTAGATCTCAAATGAATTAGGGATTGGTTAGGGGATAGGTGTCAACCTTCAGAACATGAACTTAGTCTGTTAGGCACGACTGCCAAATCACTTTGGTTATGCAGATCTCAGTTATCATTGGACATTGGTGTGCTGTGGTATAAGTGGGAAGAACTGGCTAGTGGTCCCAAGGACATTAGTTCCTGATGCTCTGGAACAATGTCATGATAAGAAGTCTGCGGGGCATTTGGGTTTGAAAAAAAACTTATTTGGGTTGAGACAAAGATTTTACTGGCCTGGTATGTCCTCAGAGTGTGACATGTATGTACTTTCATGTTCTACATGTAGCACAAATAAGGGGGCTAATGTAAGGTCAAAAGCTTTTCTCTGTCGTTATCATTCAGGTTCCCCAATGGAACGTGTCCTTATAGACATTTAGGTCCTTTTCCGGAAACAACAGCAGGGAACAAGTACATTTTGATGATCATTGATCAGTTTTCAAAATGGTTAGAGTGTATTCCTCTCCCGGATCAGAGTGCAGACACCATAGACAAGGCTGTTGTTGATGGATTTATTTCCCGGTTTGGTTGCCCTCTACAGATACATACAGATCAAGGTAGAAATTTTGATGGTAACCTGTTTGCAGCGGTTTGTAACCTCTTAGAAATCACAAAAACAAGAATGACTCCTTACCACGCCAGCTCTAATGGACAAGTGGAACGTTACAACAGAATCATTTTTCAGATGATTAGATGTTTTACCGATGGTAAACAACGCAACTGGGATGTGAACCTCCAACAGTTGGAAGGAGCTGTACGAGCAACCAAAGGAGTCGGCAAACTGGATTCACACAAAATAAGCTTATGTTGGGAAGAGAGATTTCTCTGCCAGTAGACAATGTTTGGCCTAGTGGAGATGAACAATAAGGATCAGGATCTGAACTCGTATATCTCTCATTTGGATGAAACTTTGAGAGAAGCACACCAACGACAGTTCTCAACATCGCCAAAAGAAGGATTACGATATCCTTTGTATAACGGTAAAATTACACATTTACACAGACACGTCTTGCAAACACATCTTCAAACGACATCCTGCTGGATGTGTAAGGAGCAGTTTGGACAGCTCAACTGTCTTTTAAGACATCTTGAAACAGAGCATAACGGTGCATATGGTCAGGCTTCCATTACAGCAGAACCTCAACTTTCTTATGATAAGGTTCTTTAGTAACCTTAGGACAAGGCTGTGTTTTCAGCCACACGCTGATATGATGAGGGAGATCAAGGACATGGATCGGGATTTTCATCCATTGGCAGACACTTTGAACACAGAAGTCAACATGGGGAAGAACGGTGAATTGATCCACTGGCGAGCTGTGATGTCCCTCTTGGAACAGCTTACACTAAAAGTCAGAGAGAATGTGGTCAAAGAGGGCCCAGAACTCCGTTCAGTGTCCATCTCCTCTCAAAGTCAGGTAATGGCAGATAGTCATTTTCACTTGGATGTGTTGCTGCGCTGGTCCTGATGAAGTAACACCCAAGCTTCTTGACTCATCATTGCTGTTGCCAATTGCTGCTGGCCAAAAGATTGGCCACCGATCTCGAAGATGGAGGATGACAATAAGATTTTCTGTTGAAATCCACCCTTAGGCAGCAGCCATTGTAAAACATGCAAACTGGTTTCAACGGCTTTGGGAATATGCCAATTCTGGTTAATTATCAGCCATTGGAGAATGTGGCCTGGGCCTCCTTTCACAAAGCCCTGAGGTGATCGTAAGTCCTTAATGTAACCTTAGTGCAATGTTAAAGTATGGGAGTTAAGGTTAACCTTAGTAAAGGTTGCTTTGTAAAAAGGAGACCCAGGATTCTATCCAACAGGACAACGACGACTACCTGGACCATCAGCAGTATGTCTTGAAGTAGCAACTACCGGTACAAATAGCAGCGGAACATCAGTTGCCGGTTGTCATCCATTGCCAGGGCGCAAAGCAGTTGGGTGAGCGATGTCTTTCGATATTGAGGAAACAATTTGACAAAGCACACAAATTGCATTTCCATTGTTTTTCCGGAGATACAGATCAAGCCCTTCGTTGGAAAGATGCATTTCCAGATCTTCTTCTTGGCATTTTCACCCTTGATTTTTAGGCCTCATGTACTGTGCCATTCATTCCGTGGTATTTCCGTGTGACGTCATTTTTCGCGAGCCTTCCATCAAAATGCGCCACCTAGCGATTGTTTACTTTCCGCAGTCGGTCTTCTTGGCTCCGAGCAGAAAATGTTTAGAATTTCGTCAGTCTGCGTAAGTACAGTCTTGTACATATGGTAGCTAAAGTAATTTTCAGTGTAGAACGTAATTCACTTTACCCCGCGATCTTTCTCACCGTTTTTATTAATTTATACACTATCAAAGTTTTGCAAACTTAGTTTGTTTGCTAGCTGACGTAAACACTTAAATAAATCACGTGATTTTGGCGGGGAATCCCTGCTTGATTTTTAAAAGTATGGAAGCCCAAAAGGGTAATCGCTTAAGTCGAATTTTTACTCTTGCAGGATGTTCCTGCGCGACGTAAAAGGCAATATCGACCTTACAGTCCAAGTCAATTGAAGAATGCCTACGGTACACCAATAAAGAAACATACCCCGTATCTAGAAACACACTAGAAACACACTAGAAACGCACTAGATACGCACTAGAAACTTTCTAGAACGTATCTAGAAACTTTCTAGAACGTATCTAGAAACTTTCTAGAACGTATCTAGAAACTTTCTAGAAATTTCTAGAAATTTCGAGTTTTCACTCTTTTCAAAATATTCAATAAAAATCTGCATGTTTACTTTGCCTGTTGTGAAATTTTTAACAAGATTGCATTAATAGAAAGAGAGATACTTGATAATAAACTTTAAATTTTCCTCGTTTTAACGCGCCTCTTACCGCTGCACAAGGGGCAATCTATATATAGCGCACGTCGTATATTAGCATCTCACTGATCGGCACTAATTAGATCGCTCGTCCTCAAGATGTTCCGACGCATGTTGTTCGCAATATAGCATTAATAAAAGAAGTAACTATGGTTGACATTACTTTGCCTTTTTATAAATAATGTATGCGAGCTTATGAAGGAAGAGGCATTGGGGACGTGTGTAAATCTGTCACTACATGAATTATATTAAGGTTTAAACATATTTTATTTCATTTTATAAATGTCGCGTCTTAACAAATATACTATTACATAAAAAGTGACGTACATATGGCTGAATGATATGATGCATGATTATGTTGGACACCTTTCAATGAAACAACAGAAATTTTAAACTTATTTCATACCGCTGATAACTTTATAACTACATGTTGTTTGATTGTTTCATCAAGGTAGGGCACATAGGAAAACGTTTGTTGAATTCCGAAAATCTTTTTGATAAAGCGATAAAATTATTAACAGATTTCAATAGTCCTTGGTTAGCCTCTTGTGATGAGCCCGGGTGACCAAATAGAATTGACGACAGAATAAACCCTTTTTGAAAGAAATATGCCTTTTAGTCTTATGTCATCAACATTTGGACAGGTGATGAAGAAATGTAAGGCGTTTAGTGATAGCAACTGTCACATATAAATCTAGTATATTCCATTAAGATCACTACACCAAAGTCGAATATGAAAAGATTATATTATGATAGAGAATCCTAGTTGTGATTACTTGTATGCAATCCTAAAAAAGTCCTAAAGCCTAAAGAAAACTGCTTAACGTCTGATGTCTTTATCATTCAATACTAAAAGGAAAATGCCTACGCAAACCAACTTAAAAATGTGAGGTTTTGTAAAAGAAGCATGAAATGCAAGTGTGCCTACAGAAATCGTTTTTTTATATAATGCGCGAAGTAGAACAATCGTTCCGCAATATAACATTATTTCTTGATGAATAAACCTAGCTTCTATTACATATAAAACAGCATAGGAATGGTGAACAAGCTTTTTAATATATCAAAACATCTCTCAAGACAATGTACTGAACGTAGCCAAATTAAAATAGTGATTACGCTAAATTAATAATGTGTATGTTAAGTTAACAACATGAAGGCATACATATATACAAAGTTATCTTTAACATGTTTTAAAGACAGCTGTTATGAAAGGTCTGGTTCAGTGTTTCTTACAACACTGTGTATAATATCGCATTTGAGTTAAATATTTACCAGTGAAATTTTAAGGGCAATCTCATGATGATATAATCGAAGATAGTAATTAAATAATGTAAATTTTAATACAATCGACAGGTATTCACCTTGCGCGTCATGCGTTCCGATATGGGTTTCTGATCATCAATGGATAAGAATTAGAAATACTTAAAACTGATATTTACAAACCTGGCAGTGCCGGTTAACGTATTTACCACTCTTACAGAGAAAGGGGCACCAACGTTCTGTGCCATCATAAATGATATATTCACTTCAGTAAAAGTACAATAAACATTATCTCGTCCTAATGCTGGATTGACTTATCGTTATTCATTTTTTCCCGTCAATTCAAAGTAGATGGATACGTGCTTTTGACATTAAAAAGATAATGAAATTAAAATATATAGTTGGATTAAGATTGAACATAATGAAAACAGCATAATTTACATTTTGTCATAGACACGGTATCATATTCCACCTAGTTTATCAGACGCTATACCCTGCAGGAACGAACCGGTTAAGCTTCATTCAACAATGATGTTATCTAATTAATCAACCAGCCAGCGAGGCATACAGCAATAAACACAGCTGTCTCGGAACAGGAAAGGATAATAAAGATATTATGTAAGAGATCGCCGACATACGTAGTTTATAGCACTACAAGGAAGTTATTTAGTACTTGGAAAGTCTGGTCAAAATAGTAACTGGAATCTCGCTCTTCTTCTGTGTCTTCAGTCACGGATTGTATAGACATGTGCGGTGATGCGTGACCTGCTAATGAGCGAGACGAGTTGTGTAACCCCCGTGTAGCAGTAATGTAGTACAGTCAGTTATTTGTTTCATATCCCTGTCTATTAGATCCCTGCTTCAGTTGACGAGCTGGAATAAACATTGTCAATACACTTTCTCTCTAAGTCTGTTTTATATGTTTATGAGTGTATGAGGAGAACTTTAAGGTGCCCAGTTAAAAAATAACATCTTCTCACAACCCGCTTTCCGCTCGTTATTGAACTAAGCTTTTCCAAGTGTTTATATATTCCACCGATCGGCACAAAATCACACAAGTGCAATTTGATGGATCGCCAAACAGTATTTATGAACAAACTTATTAAAACCTGTCGGAACGTAGACATGTCTAAATTGACAATGTTCTTCAAAAGGAAGAATAATCCCGCGCCTGAAAATCAATGTAACCTTCTACCTACAACACCTAACAATAACGACAGAGAAAATTCATCTGTTCGAACAGTAAAATGTAGGACAGCGTCAAATGCAAGAACGTTTTTCCTGACACAATAAAACTATGGAATTATTCAACTCCTGGCAATAAAATAGATTTTTTAAATTGCTAGATTATCCACTCTCACCCGCTGTGGTGACTCGAACGCTGATAAGTTAAACAGACATATCATAGAAAGCCAGACTTGTTCCTACATGTGGTCACCCAGTCGAAAACGCTGTTCACTATTTCCTCAAATGCCAAAAGTACATAGAATAAAGACAGAAATCATTCTTTTATCTGAAAGAATTTAGTATAAAAACAGTACTACGGGGATGTACATCGCTCTAATTATTAGATTGTTGAATTCTATTAATCATACATAATGAAATATGATCGATTTGACATTTCATAATGACTGCCAAACAAGCGAAATGTTATTTATGCATAACCACTTTCTTTGAACCTATGATCGCAATAAGATACGTGTAACTAACCCAAAATTTTATATTCTTTCTCATATGTAATTGCTTCGGAGTGGCCTTAAAATAAGAACCTTGGATCTTGTTGGACAATCAATTCATGAATTGTACATTTTCATGAATAAAAATGTTTCAATAAAAACAAGCATCTCATCTTCAACACAGTCGGTACAGTTAAAACACTCTCTCATTTTAAAACGAAAAGATTTTCATAACGCTAACGTTGTTTCAAGTTTTATCGGTGCAACACTGCTTATTACCAAAACTAACGATCGTCTTTATCGGTAACGGCTTTTGGATACATATTTCCATGCTGCAGTCTTTCATGACTTTGTTTTGGCACAATTTATCAACTCCCCTGCCAATCACGCTGACACCCTCTTATATCGTCCACACCGTTATATGCAACACAATTTGACGCTAGATACACTGAACGGAGTCTTGTCCGTCGTGGAACTACACGGTTAAAAGAAAATTATTTATTTGACGTATTTGTATGTTTCGATATTAATAACCGTTTTAAAGATGTCGAAGATAGACATGACAGCTATGGAAGTTCAACAACTGTTCATTCATCGTTCCAAGTAACTTTGTATGGTTTGATTCTGTAGAAAGTCAAATACACTGTGTGTTCATTAAATTTGATTTCTTATTGCGTAAAAGTAATGAAAATAATAATCTTTAACCGTATATGTTTTTTTATGAGGCGATATATAACATTTATATTTATATATAACGAATTATATTACTTTGAATATGATAAATGTGTTTAAAACTGCAGCCTCTACCGTCCAATGGTAATAAATATGTCCCCTGTCGTAGACTGAATTGCGTAACATGATTAGGCGTTGTAGTCGTCAGAAAAAGATTAGCATTCCCGTCTTTGTCTCGACAGCCCGTTTGTATATTGTAGAATACACTGTTAATTCACACTGAAGTACTTTGAAATTACGACATATTCTTTCCAGGTTACGGTTCTCCGTACACGTGCCTGTTCGGGAGATACGGTTCACTGAGTAAATTGCACGTAAAACAATAATTATTATTGCAGTTACTCGTCATCATTCCTTTAAAAACCTTTCGTATTTGACTTTTGTTTTTCGCCATAACTTACACAGTCGAACACACTTCAACTTAAAGTCATAAGTTACATGATAGTACTGACGCTATGTCTTGTTGATTTCCTTTTTGGTTAAAGGGGCACATAAAATGTTTTTGGAGTCAATTATGTCAAACTTGTAATTTTATCGATAAGTAGTGGTAGTTTATGAAATTCAACATCAGTTAAGTATAGCGACAATAAGCAATTTTCAGTCTGTGTGATCAAAACCGGACAATGGCATGCGACATTGAGCAAAATGTTATTTTGGAAACTTATTTACAGCAGACGAAAATACAAATATGGGTTTGTAGTGTTTATTAAGTGTTGAGTAATGAACATGTTAATGTGACTAAAAAGTTTTAAACATACATATGGCCGTTTCCAAATTTATTAACAGGAAATATTCCTTGATTTGGCATTTTAGAGATAAAAATAAATGTTTAGGGAGACGATTAGAACCTCACTTAGGACCCATGGTCTTTGAGCTATTATCTGTGTAATATGAAAAATCATAACACATACTCTGTGTCACTTTAAAATGACTGTTTCCAAACTTACAAAACATGTCATATGCTAATGTAGATTAGGAATGTAATATCTGCTTTGTTCCTATCAATACGCAGAAACCATCAACAGTAAAATGATTATCTCTATGTTGCGTTCTTATATAATTAAATGTATATAAATATGTGAGTAACATAACACTGCGTACATGTCAATATGACTGAGTTGTTATTAAATTATAATACAAATTGATATAAATCTTTAAACACATGGACATAAAATACCGTTATAGTTGAAAACATTATTGATTTATAACATATTAAATTGTAATTGTGGGGATGAGGAACAAACGGAAATTGTCTAGCAATGTCAAGAACTATAAAGTCTTCATCGTTTTCTTGTTTCATAAAGGTCAAATAGGAAATGAAGGTGAACGTTATGATCATTTACAGTACGTTACATAAGTGATTTGTTTCGTTCAGTTTTGTATCTCTCTGTTTGGCATAGTTCCAAATGCAGAACTGTAAAACGCAGAACAGTTAAAAGGCCACACAGTATGTTGTTAGAGTCAAATATGCCAAACTTCATATATAGTGTTATTTTATCGAGAAGGTATGGTTGTTTCAACAAATTTAGCATATTTCTGCTTATGAGTTCAGTATAGTGACAATAAAACAGGTTGAAGTCTCGATTTGTGATCGATTACCGGACAGTGACGCTCGTCAATGATTCAAATGTAATTTTTAAAACCTATATACATCAAACACAAATGAAAATATTGATTGACAGGATTGGTTTGGACTTTTAACTACTATACTTGTAAAATGTATGCGGAATTTCGACGTCCTAACATTATATGGCCGTTTTTTATATATCAATGAAAACATAAAAATAGCAGAATTTGGGAGATTTCCTGCATTTAAAGAATATAAACACCCTTAATATGACGTACTTAAAACAGCAAAAGATATTGTCCGCTATTTAGACTAGTTTTAACATTTATAAAAGTTTAAACATAAATATATAGTTTTCATACTAAAGATCAATTGTTTTATCCAAATGTATGTTCTTCAAATCCGTTACTACTCAGTATTACTAACAAGCATATAGCATGGAGGAAATCTCTCAAGAAAACGTTTATGAAGCAAACACACTTCTGGAACAAAAATATGTTTAAACCTTTAAACCATACCATGGATAATGAAACAATTCAACATTATTTTGATCAAATCTTTTATATGTTGTCACAGTTGTTTTACTACTCAGTATATAAACATACACCTTGGAGAATTACTGTGACGCTCTACTCACTGTGTAAGTGGACATCAGCATGGCTCTTTTAAATATGTTGTCAAATAATACGACGCGATGAGGATGAGCGTACTTTCATCTTCCACAAATTAAAAGATACTTCCTAAGAGTATCCGTAGAAAGACATGCACATTATTTGTTTATAATTTAGTCAACCCCAATTAAGCCGACATATTGAACAAATTAGTAACGGTGTTTCAACCGTCTGAATATATATCGAGTTTACTAGTGTCATGCCCAAGGCATTGTAGTCGTACATGTAGTAAGCGCACACACTATAAACAAAGACGACGGCGAGTGAAAAGAAAAGCTTAAGACAAACTAGAACGGCGACAAGTTGATGTGAACGACGACAATTGCTTAGTTAAAACTGCTAATACTTTCATGATTGAATTAAACGTCAAAAGCGAATGCTTGCTTACACCTAGAAAACCCTTTTTTCTTAACATTCCAATATGTCATTATGTACGTGTAAACGTTGCCTTCAAATTTTCATGTGGAGACAGAGAACTAACTCTTACAATCTTTTCATTTTCTGAAGAGCAAGCAGAGGTTCTTTGCATTAGTCAATCCCCCTTTAACCAATTCAATTATGATATGTAAGTCTTTGAAGAAACGAAGGTATTTTTGATTTGCATATTTACTTCAAATGTGTCCTATATCAAACAAGAATGTTTTTTGGTTTTTTTTATCTCATTCACCTATTTATTTCATAACGTTTTTGGTTATTCTTTGCACTAATGTTAAGTTTACAGATTGAATATTACGAACTGAGAGAGAAACTTAATTTGCTAATTCCCTTTGCATATATTCTAAGGTGACTTGGTACGGAAGAAAGGAAAATCCGCGTAACGACATCACAATTCCATAACGCGTATGATTGGGTGTCTTTAGAACATAACCGTGATCTTTATACCATGCGTGCACCCCTCAATTAAGATCTCCAAATGTTGAGAGTCGTACGCGTTTTTTCATACATGAAACATGTAAAATATAGGACAGGGCACTTATATTCCGTAGACAATTTTCAAATGGTCACATATTTGTTTATACAAGGTAATCATTTCAAAATTTGTATTTGTGACACCAATAGGGCACATTCTTCTCAAATAAAAGTCCTGTTTTCGCGCATGGACTGTATGCTCAGCTGGTTTGATAAGAGTGATTTACAAACACAGGCAGACAATATATGTCAAGGATTGGCCTAAAGAAACAAGCTGATCCCGTTTATGCATTTTATAAGTATAACGAGTTGGTGAACGATAGGGATAAGAAATAGAAAATGCGTTGTGATCCGATTACAGCTATTAAAAATTGCCTATTTTGTATATAAACATCCTGCTATTTATGATCAGAAGAATACTGTTTGATTTGTAGGCACCAGCTTCTATAACGCAACCCATTGAACATTTAGCAAATATAGAAAGAAGATTAATAAGACGCTTTATTATACTAATAATGCTATCTATATACTTATATCTAATAATTAGGCTAACAGAGAGAAACATGCTTTATCGTTTTGATATGTAATGTTCCCTAGAAGACTTAGATAGATAGTACGTACGTTTTCTTTTGAGGTGATAAAGGGCTTTGTTTATAAACCTAATCAAAACCATTTTTTTAGAATTTACATTACAACATTAAATTGATTATATCAACTGTATTTCTTTTTCTTTTCTTATTTTACTTTTGAAGGCAAATCTGTACGCTGACTTCAGTTGTTAACATGAGTTAACGATCAATATAAACAGCAGGGGTTTACTGTCTCAGGTAAACCGACTTTAATATCAAGATATGAGATAAACCATACGCAATAAACAACAAATACAACCATAGAAATTCTCAAACACATTGCATATGCCAATGCATCCATTCTTAATGCAAGACAAGACGCGTTACAGCTCATTAGTGGGAGCCGGAAGCGCGTAAACAATGCGTAGCATTCCGCTAGCAGGGGGCGTTATAATGAAGTTACGTTGTAGAGGAGGGAAACTTTAACATTGAATATCTTCTTTCCTAATTAACATAAGCAGTTCATCTTTTCATATTATGCAAAAGATAACATAGAGTTTCAGAAAAAAATCAAAATAATTTGAATATCTCTCAAAAAATAAAAACTTGAAATTTCTAGAAATTTCTAGAAAGTTTCTAGATCCGTTCTAGAAAGTTTCTAGATACGTTCTAGATACGTTCTAGAAATTTCTAGAAAGGGGGTACTTTGTTTATGGGTGTAGTGTACATTAAAATTGTAGAAAAGGGATGTTCCGTTTATAAGGCAGCAAAGATGTATTCTGTCCCTGAACAGACGTTAAGGGATCGCACTAAGGGAATCACATCACCAGAATGCTTGTCTTCTGGCCCTGGTCCACTTCTAAGCCAGGAAGAAGAAGCTCGTCTTGCCAGCCACATAAAACTCATGGCATCTATTGGTTACGGCTATACGAGAGCCCAGGTTATATCCCTTGGAACTGAGTATGCAATCACTTTGAACAAGCGAACCAAGCAAGACAGTTCATTGTCACTGCAGTGGTTTTATTCTTTCATGGGAAGATGGCCTGATCTCAAACTGAGACGTCCCCGGACCCTCACACAGCTACGCGCGACGGCGACATCAGAGGAGAGTGTTGAGCGGTATTTCTCACAGCTAGAAGAGGTACTTGACAAGTATCAGCTCAAGTCCAGTCCCGAGCTCATATACAACGTCGACAAGAAGGGGATAAACCTAACACATGCTGCTCCTCAAGTTGTTGGATCGTCCACCGAGGTACCTCTTGAGATTTGTCCAGAGAAATCATCTACAGTTATGGTTTTGGGATGTGGTAACGCACTTGGCCAGAAGATACCACCTTTTTTAATTTTTCTTGGTGTCCGGATGCATGACGATCTTTCGGAAGGGGCCTCTATCGGAACATCGGGTACCGTTAGCGAGAGTGGTTGGTCCAATTCAGAGATCTTTCAACGTTAGTTAACAGAGCACTTCACAAGATATGCAAACGTTGGCAGTGAAAGAAAGGTTCTTCTCCTCTATGATGGACATAGATCTCACATCACCCCATCTCTTATCGACTTCACTGTTACAAGTGGGATCATCTTATTTGTGTTACCGCCCCACACAAGCCATGTTCTACAGCCTATGGATGTTGGATGCTTCGGTCCATTTACGAAGATTTTCTGCGCAGAATGCAGAAAATGGCAACGCTCAAATTCGGGTACTGTCACTCGATACAGCGTTTGCGCACTTGCATGCAAGTCGTATGAACTTTCATTATCTTCTAACAACTTGCAGAGTGCATTCAGGAAATGTGGCATATTTCCGTTTGATCCCACAGCTATTGATTGATCCTTCTTGAAGCCATCAACCTTTGCGAAAGAACAGAACGAAAAGCCATCACAAAAATCAGATGTCCCCGCCGGTACCAGCAATAATTTCTTCAATGATCACCTCCCAATCGTCACCATCAAGCAATCTAAGCCAAGACGTTCTATTCATAAAATCGTTGGGGGACAAGCCATCATTGAGCCCTCTATTTCAACTCAAGTTGTAGAATACGTCAGTAACTGGAAAAAGCAGACACCAAAGCAGAAGGAGAAAGCAACGACCGGAAAACTCACTCACAAGAAAACTAAATCTGCTGCCGGAAAACTGACACATACACATGCGTCTTCACGTCCATCTCCTACTTCTACATCTACATCTGGTCAAAATCGTACATCACCGAAGCCTGGACCATCGGGAATTGACAAGCTATTGATATCGGACAGTAGTGATTCTGACATGAGCGACACTGAGAACGACAAGTGTTGTGTGTGCGGCAAGTTTCAACCCGACGAATTGCGCCGTTGTCCACATCTTGAATTCACTAAGTGGGGACAGTGCACGTTTCGTGATTGTGGTCACTGGGTACACCTGAAGTACTGTTGCACTTCAACATTCCTGCACCGTCACGATGAATTCCACTGTCCATGCCATCAAGAAGAATAATGTGCCTCACTTTTCATCATCAAAATATATCATGTAAATATCGAAATAGGATTTATTTTAACCGATTCTTGTAGATTTTGAACTGTAAAAGTTACTCAAAAAACTGTTTTGATAAGTTAGTTGTTGACAATGCAGATTTGATAACAATTCATCTTAATTCGATCACCTGAAATCTTCAATGTCATTTCGCGAGTGGAAATCATCGGGTTGTGAGTTTGTGACATGGACTGTGCTTCCGTACTTTCACCTCGGGGAAATACCACGGAAACCTATGACGTCACTTGAGCGTGTCCAAAATGGCATCTTACCGTCTGCCATCGGCAACGAGAATCAATTGGAGAAAAACAATGGTTTATTGACATTAAATTATAACGAGGTAGGTGTTTGAACAGTTTATGTAGCAATAGTTGATTGTCAGTACACACGCTTGCGTCTATAGCTGTTGTTTGCTTAATACCACGGAAACATATGACACGATGGTACATGATGACCTTTCGGCTGCTGTCAAGTCAGTACCACTTACCAATCTTGTGTTAGAGACTGATTCCCCTTATCTGGCACCCTCACTCTTCCACATCCCAAAGATTACCAATGAGGTGGCACGACAGAAGAATCTCCCACCGTCGATCATCATGCAACTGACAACGCAGAACATCGACAACTTTTATAGAAAGGGGAAGAGTGTGGTGCGGCCCAGACATTTTCTGACCTTTTTGTAAATATCATTAAACAATGAAATAATCAATTTTAAAAATCACCTCAAGTTATATCAGTTGTTACCATTATGTTTATTTCATGATTCGCTTAACTTTGTGTTCTTTGTACATCTCCAAGCAAATTCATATAGCAAACTATTAACTTCTTGATTTATTGTAACGCTTGTCTTCTGTTCTAGTTTATCTTGATTTGGCTTAAAATCTGCTTCTAAATCAAAGGGCACGTAAATCTGTCAAATATGAGACCAAAAAGTCTAATAGGTGTATTAATTATCGTCTCACATTTATGTAAAGGTTCATAGTGTATTATATATCTATTCTGTCTCTTTGTTTCGACTGTGTTACGGGACATGTGAGTACAACTCGTTCATATTCAGTGCCATATGCCAAATATCATGTATTGTGATATAAATTTGAAAATATCAACTATTCGTCCCAAAAATAAAATTAAAATTTAAAAACGCTGTGTGTTTGTGCAAATAGAAAAAATCACACATGCTTTTTACATTAATACTAGTTATTCAACCCATAAAAATAATATTTTGACCTAAGTTTTCTTCTGTCTGCTTCAGATGAGATTCCAAAATTACGTTTGACTATATTTAGCATTTGGCGCACGCACTTGTCCGTTAAAAAAATCACGACTATTGTTCAATTTTGTTAAGATGATATATTCAACAACAGTCAGTAATTCACTTTCAAATTACACCATTACTTAAAGTTTGACATACGCGACTCTGACCACATAGACAGCGTCTTTCAAAGAGACTAACGTTACAAGGGATACTTGCAAAAGTGCGAAATCCAATAAGCCAAAGGTGTGAGTAGGCTGTTAAGACTGTGTGTACATGTATTTTGCATTACTTATCATCTTTCCTAAGGAAAATAAACTAAACTTTTAGAAAACAAATACATACCGAGAAGAACCCACCAAATAAGGACATTTTGTGATTCTACAGCGGTGATTTGCTGAAATGCTTACCACGTGAGGGTTGCCCTATTGTAATAATTACAATAATGTCAATAATGTTCCATGTTCAGCTTCTATTTCCAATCAAACAAAGACAAGAAGATTTTAGTAGGGTTTTTTTCATGTCTTTATTTTTTCTCTTTATGAAATTCGGAGAAAAAAAGTGTACTCAACTGAATACATTGCGTATAGGTAGCTACGCCCATGCTTACTATCATGATATGCTGCCTATAGCAGGGTTTTAACGTTGCCTTAACCCTGTGTGTACTTTTTTTTAGACAAATAATATTTCATGATGTTATACTGAGAGTATAATTCAAATGAATGCCCATTACTTACCATTGTCAGCCTTTTCTGCCTCTTTTCCTTGTTGTTGAAACCCAAATATGAGGTCAATCCAGTGGTGGATGTTACTGGACACATACTCAGACTCCAGACCGTCCTGTAACTTCTTAACAAAGTCACTTGGACCTTAAAAAAGGCAAAATGTTACATGGGCTTTGTAGTTCATTAGGATTTGTAATATTTGACATTGGATACTACAAAAACAAGCAAAAATGAGAGCAAGGCTCATTAATACCTCTGACCCTGTATCCCTGACCAAAAGAATTACTGGAAACTTCCCATTACGTTGACATCCCTTAACCCACATTACTAACAGATTTCGGTAATTCATTCTGGTGGATCTCTTTAAGATTTTGATGACTGAAAACTGTTTTTGAGATAGTAGTCGGCTTGATCAATAGCAGTCTCGCATTTCTCTTGAAATTAACTTATATCTTCAAGGGTAGCCTTAACGATGTGCTTATCACCCTTTTGTATATAACATGTTGAAAGCTCAAGCATTATCTTAACAGCTTCTGTCAGCAATGAACTGAGATCATCTTTAAAATCATGTATTTGATTACAAGAAGGAAGTTCCTCCTCCAGAAGAGTACTCAATTTGTTTTTGTTCTGTGTGATTGTAGATTTAGCTGTCATTTTATGAAGATTCATTTGAAATAATAATAATAATAAATAATAATAGCTCTGCATGAGAACGCCCAACATTTTGTTTATCTTCCTTTTGCCACCAGTGTCACATACCGCATCAAGGCCAGGCTGACTTTGATGCCATGGTGCAGGTAATTAACTAGTGTAGATAAACAGATTTTGCCTAGTGATTTTAGTGAAAGTTTGATAGTGACAGCAAAAGAAAAATCCACTTCGACCTTCAAATTTAAAGACGAATGTAAAGTGATACTAAGAAAAAGATTTAAGTTCCACTAAAGAAACCCCCACTTCAACATAAAGATTGTCATAAAGTCCCACGTAATGTGGTAATAACCACAATTGAATTTGAATACAAATTAGTGTTTTGGACAGCAAATACAAATATTAGGTAGTTCGAAGTTCTAATGCGCATCTCCTACTGTCAGAGAAAACTTGATCTTGATGACATCATCTAATGATATGTAATAACCACACGTTGATATGAGCTTCCTTGTGCGCTGGTTGAATATTAAAATTCGCCTTATACATTTTGGGTGAAGTTATCTAAATTAATATCAAAAGTGTTGAAACCCACCCATCCCGCATCTGTTGGTTCTAAACACAGCGACCACTCAATATTACGAGACACATTGAATTGAGGGTCAGGGAAACACATTGAATTGAGGGTCAGGGAAACTTTAGAGGAATATAATTTTGAAATGGTATGTTCTATTAACACCACCACAAACTAGCGATAGCATTAATAATTTTTCTAATTTTCTTTGAAGAAATATTATGGCATGGGGACCAACAATTGTTCACAGAGCACAGCAAGTCAGTCGTAAAATATTTCATTTAATCCAAAGTACATGTGTACTGGCCGTATCGGTATCGCTTGTTCAATAGTTTTAGTACAGTGCATTTAACATTTTTTGGGGTTTTCTTCTGTGATGTCATTGTAATCTTAAGGGTAGTACAAGAGAGATAAACTTGGCAAATAGATAGTAGCCTTGTTGATAATATCTTAATTAATTCGATGGTCTGTTGTATATATGTAGGACTCAGATCTGTGGCGGGTCTCTAATCTATGGCGGGTTTCCTTATCTGTGGCTTGTTTGATTGTTAGACTGTTTCATGAAGTAATGCTAAGTGACGCCATTGTGCGATGACGTCATAATGGCTAACTGTTCCCGTCGAAGGGCCCAATTGCGTCACTAGCGTAATAATTAGGGAAGTCACAGAGAGATATTGCGAACGGATAACAATAAAAAAAATAAGAGTCCATATCCCAATTACGAAAATACATTAAATAATACCTTACATGTAAATGAGACATTTGCGGCTTCGTACCACATCAATTGGGTTTATTTTGTAGGATCTTTTTAGTCCTCGGTGAGTCCGTCTTCTTTAGCCCTAAGATATTGAAAGACTATCTTTTGTAACCCTTGGATTCCTGTCGACGAATTTTAGGGTAAGTTTGTCTAGCGTAAGGTTTGGTTAATCATTGCAGAATAATACAAAAAAAGGTACAAATGTCAGGCATTTGAAAATCTGCCATCGATGTGCGGATAGCAGTTTTTGTAATAGGGCATGGTTAACTTTATGACATTTTAAATTGAAAAATGTATACTAGAAATTGACGCTTATTCTTGAGTTATTTGCATACAGACCCTATTTGACAATGAAAGGAAAGCTTTTTTCGTTTGCACTATAAAGTGCTTGAAATATTTTGCAAAAGTTGATATTTTATAAATGGTTCGCGTTACAACTGTTTAATGTTAAAAACATTTTAACACTTTTAAACAACTGGTCCCAAAGATATTCAGGGGAGTTAAGTCAACCAATAAAAAGTTGGGGCTTAGCTGCTGTCAGGAGATCAAAACAACAGCTAACAGTACACACGTTTTTGGGCAATAAAGTACATATCCCCAACAAATTTCGCGGTAAACGGTTAGCTTTCTTCTGTTGAGTTGTTTTTTGATCAGGATATAGTAAAAGAATTAAGGTTCTATGAATGTAAGTTTTTTATCCAAACTGCCTACAAATATAGAATTATAATTAGACTTTGCCTATTTCCAAAACTTTTGCTCAGCAAACATGTATTTACGTGTTTATCCCTATCAATTTTTATCAGACTTTGCCTCAACTCAAAAGAGTGTGCAACAGACAATTTAAACCTCCCAGCAAGCTCGTCTTGCACGAGTGACACATGCTGTGGTTGGATAACAGGTTATGTTTGTGCGATGGACCCCTTTACATTGTTACTGAACATTTTTTAAAAAGACATCTCATGTTCTCCAGAACAAGTATCTATAAAGAATGTCAACAATCCTAAAGTATGAGATCTACTATTGAACATAATAGGAGAATGAAATGTATTGACATATGGATAGCAACCCTAGTTAAAAACAATGCCAAGACCTGGCAATGTAATTCAACCAATCTGGAGGCATATACACCACATTAAACTATTCTCCACCTGAATACACCACATTCAACCTTTGTAGACGCGGGTATACCTCACATTTAACCAGTCGGCAGGTGAAAACACCACATTCAACCATTGTAGGCATATGCACCACATTCAACCATTGATAGGTAAAAACAATAATTTTGTAGGTGAATACACTACATTCAAGTGATCTGCAGGTTTTACTCCACACTCAAATATACCTATAACAAGACTCACCTTCTGCCCAGGGAGGCAACTGCACATCTCCTACCGGATGACCATCTTGTTTTATCCCAAAATTTATTATCTGTAAGTGAAAACAGCATTTTATTACCTGAGCAAATGACAAATTTATTCAGAAAAATAAGTTAAACTTTGACTTAATGAAAATCATACTATTAAAACATGTTTTGTTAATGTTTCCGTTCATTGCAAAAATGACATTTACAGACTTCAATGGGCGAGCCATTTTGCTTTCTCTAAAGGTAAAGGAGAGCGTGAAAAAGCGAGAATATGAGGCCAGTGACACACCACGAAATTAGATGACTCAGGTTGCAAGTTGCCGGTCTGCCACGCTTGGAGATGTTCTTACCGTATAGATAGGGGAAGACGTCCCCGGTCACGGAAATTCTATTTTCAAATACCAAGGCCTCAAAAGGACGAGTTATTGGCCACTACCTGACCAGAAGCTGGCTGCACAAAGGAATCGACTGGACGGTATCCATCGTCAAGTTTGGGAAGCAAAAGGTTTGATCACTTCCAACATTAAAAACAGGCTCTGTCTAAGTAATTAATTTGAAATAAATTTTCACATGTTTTTGCGTAATGTAATGTATTTTCACAGGAAATTAGACAGAATTAATTTCATAACATTAATCTTAATAGCACAATCAACAAATATCTTTTCCAGCTTTGTCAAGCAAATCCTAAAGCAAAACCTCGTTTTATTGTGATATGTCGTAATCAAAATGATTAGCTAATACACATCGGATTTTATTTGATAGACCAGAAGGTCCAATCATTTTCTAATATTATAATTGTTAATTGCGACTAGGACATCAATCTCTGTATGAAATTTTGTACTTAGAATCATAGCAAGTCTTTATGAAAGCAACAGTCATTTACAACTTTTTAATGTTATTAATGTTTTTTAGAAAAAAGTAATGAATACATCTGAAACAATTTTTTCTTTTTACGTCATATGAAAAACCATATTCAAATCAAATCTTGAACTATTTGTCAATAATATTTATCAATATATCAAACATGTTTACAAACGAAACGGTTGTTTAGAACATCAGGAGCGCGTCCACGAATGTCTTTAATTTTCATGAATTTCAAATGATTAATGAGTGGTAAAGGTGGGCTTAGGCAAATTGGGTAGTCCCCCATACAGCCAATTACCCCTACAGCTTATCAAAACAAGTTTATGGTCCACTGTACTGCTAATCTCTAGCTTGTTACCTCTTGCAACACAATGGACTGACCAAGACTGAACGATTACAGCCTAATCCGTTGAATTTTCAAAACTGAACTGTACCTATCCGTCGAATAACGCTTGAGTGATTTTGTACCGATCGGTTGAATCTTGGCGAGCAAGAGACATTGGGAGAATCTAAGTTCATTAATGAAGGTGTGTACGGGTTGTTACAATCATTACGATTGCTTGTTTACATGAGAAGGTCTTCTTTTCTTAGACGGATAACGGACATATTACCGAGTAAAGGGATCATACTGTAAAACTCCTTTCTGTAAACTTAATACTTTGAGTAAGGGTATCAGTTGAATGTTTAATTGTTCCTGTGTGTCCCTTATATTTAAATACATGTATGACATATGCATCACTTCATACTTTGAAACACGACCAAGGACAACATCAAGGACGCAGCAGTCACCCATGGCTTCAACTTGCAGCCAAAATCACAGTACCGATCTGTCGAATGGATTTTTCTATCCTACAACTAGAAATTCGACGAATACGTATGCGACCGACTGAACACAGAGACAATTAATAGTTGAGTGAAAGGTTTAATGAACATACATGTAGATGATAGATAATTACAAATTTTTTTATAATTTAATCATTTACTCATGTAAATACATATATACATACATACATACAGTATATTACAGTGTATAAGTCGACCCTGTGTATGAGTCGACCCCCTTTCTCAGGCCCCCAAATTGCTGTCAAAATCATATACCTTGTATATAAGTCGACCCCCCTAATAGCGCTTGTTGGAGGCAGGTCGACATGAAACATGTGGCACGTTGAGAGATTTAGTTACGGTAAGTTGATGTATCGGTAATTTTCAAAGTGAGTTGTAATACGTCAGTGTTTTGTAATACAGCAAGCATTTGTTTAATAAGAGATTGCTGTAATAAATGTATTATATATAAATATTAATAATAAAAAATACATACGTGTGCTGGTGTTTGTTCTTTTTTTAAAAAGAATTTTATGTCACTTACTTCTCGGTACATGTGCAGTGTTGCACCTAGAGTGCGTATTTGTGTAATTAGTAAATAACGCATCTATAACGAACTGTGGCACAAAAAATAATAACTACTGGGCCACACCATACGCAATAAACATTACGTACGCATTTATATGCATATCGTGCGTAGCATTTGGTTTCTAACTCAATTTAAATGTTACGGTTTTCATAACGAAATTTGGAAATTCCCATAACTATTTATAGCACATTACCAAGAACTCATACCCGTAAGTGACATCAGACAAAAGGATAAATTTAATTGGTTAATTCAGAATGCCCGTATGTGATTTGAATGTAAGGATACATTTCATTGGATAATTCCGTCATAACCTCTCGCTCTGCTTTTCTCGGAAATTGATAGTCTGAGTGGTGAAATTCCGAGTATTTTACGCGGTGAAAAACAAACCAAATGTTTTCATCAAATTCAAAGAAAGCTAGAAGAGTAATTGATTTTTTCACGGGAGCGAGGCAATATACATCTACTGATGAGGTAGGGGTACAAGATGAAAGCGATTGGTGAGAAAAACTGCATGTGCCGTGCAGAAAAATTACAGTGATTCTAATAGTAATTACCTATCGGTTCTCATGTTTTGTTACATCCATGTTACGTTTTGTTGACAGTCATATGACCTCGACACGTGACAAGCTTGGCCTATCAGATGACAAGAAAGCTCTGTGCAAATTTTCTACAAAGCCCATCGAACGTGCATATAGGCGAAATATAATGATTTTACAGTACGTCTTTTCTTTAATTCATTTTCATAACTAAAAGTTATGATAGAAATAACGTTAGATCAGGGAAATAAGTCTTAGCTTATTTCAACTTTGACAGTAATTTTCATCGCAGAACATTAAAAATTCAAAAATTGGGTAAGATTATTTACAAACGGATCAATTTCGAATCGATCAGACTGGATTCCCAATCGTAGTAATTTATATATTTTTAGGAATTAAATATAATAAAAAAAACAGTAAAATATGTAATATTTATAAAAGTAATTTTATTTCAATATTTTGACAATGAGTTGACATCGTGGCTTCCGATTTGAATCTCGTCTGTGCGTCTCCTACCTGCAGATAGTCACCTGACCCTAGAATTTTTAGGTCTCAAACATAGACCTCGTATATAAGTCGACCCCCCCTCCTTGACCCCTCAATTTCTGGTATAAAAAACTCGACTTATACACTGTAATTTACGGTACATACATACATACATACATACATACATACATACATACATTTATCAAATTGAAGGACATTCAATAATTAAAATAAATACTAGTTGCTAGATACATTTACATATATACATTTTTATACATACATTTGACAAGGCATATTTTAGAATTTATGTTTAAATCAAAATATTTTAAATTTAAATTAATTCCTTTATTTTGTCTTTTGTCTGTGGCAATACATTGCATTGCTTACGCTCTTCACTGATGGCATCAATCGTCATTGTCTTTTCCCTCGCCCTCTTCCTCAGGTTGCTGACAAACCAGATCTTCTGGGTGTCCTCTGGGGGGTGGTTGTATTCTGTATAATTCCTCAGAAAGGCTCCTACTGTGGTTACCCTTCCTCTACATGTAGATTTTACACACTTCCAATGAACATAAATCTGTCTCTCGACATTATTGGTGTGAAGGTAGCCATCTGAAAGAACCTGCGTGCTTCCTCTCTGAGACAGGACAAACTTTACATTACATTTGATAACTAAGGCCAGCCATGTTTGTGCCATGATTGTTTGCATAAAGAACCTATATACTAAATAACACCATCTCATCTGTAAATCATCTTATCTCAGTATTTTGTTAAATTCCAACATCAGTTTAACTGTTGTTTCTGTGTTTGAAAAATGTATCCTTCTCACTTTGTTATTTTCCTTCCTTTAATTCATTAACAATCTTTTCAATTTAATCCCCGTAATCTCTTCACCACAGTTGCTCCACACAACCACTTCTACTCCACATTTAACCACCTGTTAGGGTGAGTCCTTTAATCCAGATAGGTAACTGTCTGTGTTGTTTTAACAAGCTGTAAGGGAACAGGGGTCTAGGGGTAATGGGCTGTAGGAGTTTTGGGGTACAATCGCAAATTGACGTGTTGAAATCCACATGCTCAGTTTTACACGGAAATCCACTCTAGTCCTAACCTTCGCTGGGAAAGGACTATCCCTGAAGCGCTCACGAGCATACTCACACAACTACCACGGATATCACTTCCGCCCTCTCGCCCGATACTCCACGGATACTCCACGGATACGCACACCATGGAACGTGTTATCTCTCTGGATAAGGCATTGCCTCGCCACCTTATTCAAACACTCCAGCCGTGTCTCAACTATCGGGTCGCCGAGTTCAATTCAAACACGGACTATCAATCAAACAGGATTATTATAACCAGCCAATTCGACCTCAAACAGCATAAGAGTAAGTCTCCTCGTTCAACCCAATCTGCATGTAATCCTACCAAAACCTAACCCCCACACCTACCACCCTCATGTCCCCCACCGGACAATATTTTACCAACCCACCATGACTCTCCGTCTCTCCCCCCACCCATAACAACTACCACCCATACCGTAACCACTAAACAATTACCCGCCACCAACAAGAGAGCCAGAGTAGGCTCAAAACCCTCCCCCCCCCCCCCCCCCCAGTCCCTTATCCACCACCCAGTAATCAATCCAACTTGTCACATTACCTTTATGGATGGATGATGAAATAACTCCTCAACCCGTAACTCAACCCCCACAACCACCCCGCGTAGAAAACCAACCATTTGTACCCACTCTACCCTTACCCACAACCAAACCTACCCTACCCCCCTCAGCCTCAGCCCCCAGCCCTCCCAACCCGGATCAAAAAGTGGATCGAGATCCCAGTAAACAACATAGTGCATCAACCAATCAATGCTCACAGATCGGAAATACGGATCGAAAACAGACTACCAACCCTACCAACACAGGCAACACTATGGATCTCGAGCCACCTAGTCAAGCTACGGCAACCAACACACAGCAAGCCCGGACATAACGTGGACCTGTCAATTTGGATCGAAAACAGACTATTAACCCTACCAACACAGGCAACACTATGGATCTCGAGCCACCAAGTCAAGCTACAGGAACCAACACACAGCGAGCCCGGACATCACGTGGACCTGTCAATTTAACAGCAAAGGACACCGATAATCAACAAGCTTTACATGCCCTAATGGACGCGGTTCACACTGACAAAAGCGATGAACTTTTAGCAATAAGAAATGTGAACAGACATAATTATTATGTTCTACCTAACAGTCAACAAACTGGAATATTTACCATTCTCACCAAAGAATACCGAACTCATGATGAGTGTCAACAAATCAGGATACAAAGTTGTAGCAGGCTACTTTCATTAATGGATCTTTACCAACTACCAGTTATCTACCAACAACAAGTACTAGCCAGGTTCCTGCAATACACATCACCAAAGCAGCTCGACAAAACTACCATCATCAAAGCATCATACATTATGTTTATGGAATTCTAAAATCTTCAAAACAGCTTCAACCCTACCCCCCACCACCTCCTGTGCCTGTGGGGTGCCTGACCACCCCGGGGGAGGCCGCTCTTGCCTGCTGCCTTGTGCTGCTGCTTGCTTGGGGCCGCCTAAGGAGGACTACACTGTCGGCCCGGCTGTGTCGATTCACAAAGTACCACTCTACTACTTTACCACTAATCCATCCCCCCCACCCCCCCCTCCCTTTCTTTTTCTTATTCAAAATTTTTATCTCTTTTTTTTTTCCTTTTTCTATTTTAATAATTACATTCCCCTTGGCTATGTTACTTAATTTTTATTATCCCTCCCACTAATTTAATAGGATTAGCCACGTCCGCGAAATCACCAAGAGGTGGAAGCTGCATGACGTTAAACGCCAATCCAACAACAACCTTACACGGAATATCATAGATTCAATCATGTGAGTATGTGACTAGCTGACAACAAAGACATTCAGTGACAAATGTCATCATCTGACAAACACAGCAAACAATCATTAAAACAGTATTATATATGGTTGATTGATAAAAGACAGAGGGAAGTAGCTATAGAAGCTGAACTGGGCCATGAAAATGGGAAAAATCATAACTATGAATTAATAACAATGTGCTCCAGTAGTTTCAGAGTTGTTCCAGACACTAACCCTTCCCCTCAAAATGAAAAAGTCCAAACTATTGCCATGGAAAAAAAAAAAAAAATGTGAAAAAGAAGTCGAAACCCCCAAAAGGCACATCTAAGATGATATGAAGGGGATGTATACCAAATTTGGTGAAGATTGGTCAAGTAATTTCAGAGTTATACATGCTCTGGAAACAAATGGGAACGCCAACACAGACGCGGACGCAGATGCAGAAGCGGACTAGACTATTGTACGACCCAATGAATCATTGTGACGTAAACAAAATACCTGGTTTGTTACTCACTGTGGATTTCAAAAAAGCATTTGACACCATTGAATGGGACACTATTAACAAGGCACTAGAAACTTTCAACTTTGGTATCTCATTCTGAAAATGGATCAAATTGTTTCAAAATAACATTGTAACTCCTCGTTACATCTCTCCCAGACCCAGAGAATGACTTTTTTAAACGCCTAGATACTATGCTACATAGATTAATTTATATCATCTGGCAAAAAACACAAATAAAGAAAAAATAACAATTTAACAAACAACTATTTACACAGGGGTCTTAAAATGACTGAATTTCTTGTAATTTTAATAAATATCTAAAAATCAAATGGATCAAAGGTACATATCAACAGAAGGCCTTTGGAAAAACCTGTCCAAATTGTGTTTATATCCTTGTAATGATCTCACTTTGTCTAACTTCCAAAAATGAGGGTTACTGAAAAAAAGTAAACAAATAAAAAATTCCTTTTGGAGAGACGTAATATCCAGTTATGTGAACTGCAACTTGTCTAAAAGGATCTCCCTTCTATTCTATTTTGAGCTCTGTCATCCACTTCCTGGACTTTCCCTGTGCTATTGATAGGTGACATCAAAGGTAACTTTTGATGTGTTACCTTTATTCCAATTGGCTATTGTACTCACTTCCTCCACCTACCTGATTTCCACCTAACTTCAATTTCTTTTGCTTAGGTAATCCATCATTTTCCATTTACATCTGCCTCATAACTTAATAAAACTCTTTAATAAGGTGCATTATGTGTTCTCAATGATTATTGTAAACTATTCAGGATGATATTTATAATTGATTAATAAATTTATTTCAATAAAGAAGTATTGAATAACTCAGTAATTTAAACTTGCCATGTGCTTTTCTTAAAGTGCATGATATAATCTTCAATATGTATGTGATATTTAAACCAAATGAAATTTATAAAGACTCCAATTTCAAACAGACTGATCAATTCATTCCTGAATAAATCATGATCAAATCACACCCATCTTTGTTGCCTTCTCTTGACCAAGTGGCTCAGAGCCGAACGAGTAGACACCCTGCCACACAAACAAAGATGTGAATTTGTATATCCGCTGACATGACAAGGGATTAAAACATATACAAAATTTTCACAAAAACATGTGAAATAAAATAGTATAAACTAATTCAAAATGATTTGAATATACAAGACACGTACACTACGCCCAGAAACAAAGTACACTCTTTCTAGAAATTTCTAGAAAGTAGAATGTAATGTAAGGATTAGAGCCACAAATCAATTTATTTGTTAATCGCTTAACCGAATTGATTTCTATATTTGGTATAAGAGTACAGTTAACCATGTAAGATTGCCTTCTGAATTATTTTATACACTGATGGGTATCTTACTGTTTGTAACAAGCAAAATATTTTGTTTCAGAATGAATACCAATCAACTAGTCATCAGATGTCAACACACTGAAAAAGATTTTTTGGTGATTTTGTTTAAGGATTGTTTATATACTTATTTAACGAATAAATAACTATATGTATTCCAAAACAATCAAATTCATATAATATTCATACAAATATCATTTTGGTAATTATCTTTTAACATTGTTAAAAGTTTTAAACTAAAATAAGTGATGTCTTAAATATACTTAAATGGCTGTGATAATTATTTCAATAGTCAGTTTTGTAATTGTTCACTTTTTCATTGGTTAAATGCTTGATAAATTTGTCTGTTTAGTCTTACATAATTATTACAAATTAAACAAAATTGTCTATGAAATGTTTATAATTTGTGGTAGAAGCAAAGCACTTTTAAAATATGTAAATCCATTAAAACTTAAAAACACAGAGTCAATGTTACTAATTGACACTTGTACTTCATCATGTGCGTATTGTTATCTTCCAGTGGCAAATAGCTTCACTTGATTTTCTGATGTTTCAGCTTGACACCATCGTTTTAGTGAGGTCAACCATACTGCTCCTACTCACAAAGGGAGGCAAATCTATATTTGAGTTTGTTACCTTGGGTTTTAGGTTCAAGTCCTTTGACGATGGGCTGATATAGATTTTGACCTCAACGATCAGCTGATACAGGTCATCTGCCCAAGGGGGCTGATACAAAGTGTTAAGTAAATTAGGGTCTATAATTAACATGCAAAATAATTGTATGTATAAGCAGTTAAGTTTATGATAAATAGATATTTATAAGTTAATAAGTAAGAACAAGATTCATTAAAACCATTGCTAAGTCCTCTTGAGAGAATGCTGTCCTGAAACCTGCTTTCATTTGAGACAACTTGGTGTAATCTCAGACATCCATTTTCTTGAAATGATTTTAGTATCCGCTTAACAAGCCCTCATCTTCACTAGGATAAGAAAATAATCCATCTACTACGAAGAAATCATTTTCCAAAAATTCTCTCACGTCTTTTGGTGCCAGAGAAGAAATAAAAAAGCAAAAACATGGATGGACAAATGGACAACAAAGCAATGGCATGTTAAATGAACGAGAAATGTTTTGGGCGAGATGAGCTGAATATATAATCAACAAACAATGTTGGTGTTTCTAAATTTATCAAAGCTGACACCACATAAAATATGAATTTCAAATTGCAATTATTGTTATATGATGCATCAATTAAGACTATCTTACGCAAAAAGTACAATTACTTGTATTGTTAGTAATTATCAGTAAACTTACCTCTGGATGAGCTGTGCCCCTTCTCTCTGTTCCCTGAACCTACCTACAGAAGACTGAAAAGTATTAAAAATTAAACTAAGTTATAGTTACCATTAGTGGTCTGCATCTCCCTTCCTTAGCCTGGAGTTATCTCCCCTTGGTCCTGTAGGTGGCAGCTTCACATTCTCGCAACCCATCACGAAACACCACCTGGAATCATGCGGGAGACATTAGTAAGACCTTACTTATAATTCGCTTATCCCAGAGGTAAGTTTACTAATAATTTCCAACAATACAAGTAATTGTTCCTAATTATTGGAGTAAACATTCCCTGTGTTCCGAATTCCACATAGAGGTGGAAGGGGGTCTCGCTCGATGTTGAGGGAACACTTGCACCAATGACCCTTTATCTTACTGTCTAACCCATCAACTTGGAGGATTGAATATTTGACAATATATTATACTAGCATTGTCTACTATTTATTGCACATCCTCTACATTGATTCTTTTAATATTTAACATACAACAAACTCCCCACCACCGGTCAAGGGATATCAGTAAGAACTCCACCTTTTAGTATGTCATTAGTCTAATATCAGCATATGACGTTCTGTCATTACAATTCAGGGTCATCCATCAACTTCTCATTAAAACCCCTAAATGATGGTTCTCTACCCATCAATTGTCTCCAGAAGTTCCAAATTATACCCATCATTATGACGTCACTTCCGGTTCTATGACGTCACTTCCGATTACTTGGTTGCTTCTGGAGGACCTCTAATGTCATATCCTGAGATGAATTAGGGAGCTGCATAAACAAGTGGTTATACCAATCCACAACAAGTGATTTCCAATCCTCTACCAGTTAATTGGCCCTCCACCTTCATACTAAACAGTTGAGCGCCTCACCTTCCGATTAATAGTGTATCCAGGTCCAGCATTGTCCTTCCTTTGACGACCCGACCCCCCCCCCCCCCCCCCTTCTTTTTTTCCTTTACTTAGAGGGTTAAGCAGATGCTAGATGCTGAGCTGCTACCATTGGTCCCAACTCATGCAAGCAATCCAGCGCTAGAGCTGTATCCCGGAGATAAGAAGACACAAATGTATTTGATCCTTTCCATTGATAAGCGGCAACAAAACGATCAATAGAAATTGACTTCCATGCAGCTAAAGAGGTAGTCAGAGCCCGAATCTCATGAGGAGAAAACTTCTGAACAACAGTGTCCTGGTCAATAGCCTGATAAGCAAACGCAATGGTTTTCCTCAACCACGAAGCTATAGTATAGTAGGATAAGAAAAGTCTCCTCCTTGAACGTCTAAAAGGTGCTGTCCTTTGTAAATACCATCTGAGTGCTCTGTCTGGGCATAACAATCAAGACTTGTCAGAACAAGATGTAGAACTTGGAAGTGCAGGGATCTTATAGACTCTGGATCCCAACAGTCCTAAAGATGTTGACAGATTCTTGGCCACAAATTCAGGTAATGCACAACATGATACCGCTTTATATCCTTCCGAAAATCTTATAGATGAATTATCAATGGCATGTTATTCCGACACTCTTGCCGCTGAGGCGCAGGCAAGTAGAAACGCTGTTTTGAATAACAAAAACTTAGGATTCGTTGACTGCATAGGATCATATGGATCTTTCAGAAAAGATTGAAGTACAATGCATAAATCCCATTTAGGAAATACTGATGGTGCCGATAAGTCCTTTAACTGGAATCAGATATCTGATCCTATCATTAACCCTCGAATATCACACAACGAGATAATAGCTGATCTGTAACCCTTGAAAGTTCCATGCTTTAGCTTCTTCTCAGAACACAGATACAAAAGAAAAGCCGCCACCATCGGAATGGTTATATATGTTCTAACACCTGTCGCTGCTCTCTTCATCTAACAAAAATGTTCCACTTGGCATCATACAGTTTGGAGGTAGAAGGTCTGATCGCCTTAACGACTGAATCAGAAGTATCCTTGCAGAATCCTTTATCTCTAAGTGATCTCCTGACAGCCTCCACATGTAAGGATTCAAAGCCGCTAAATTCTTGTGAGTTATCCCTGACTGAGGCTGAGTCAGGAGGTTGTACCACTGGTGTAATCTAAGTGGGACATCCATCAATAGTTCTTACAGATTCGGAAACCAAGTCCTAGAAACTAGATAAACCTGACACATGTGCATAGCGATCTTTGCCAACACATCCGGAAGGATCTTCATTGGCAGAGGCCAAGGGATCAGGACTGACGAATGTTGAATCCAAACATTCCTGCTTGTCGCAAAGAGGTCAATCTTTGGATACGGGCTATTAGCTTCCCTAAGGAGCATCCATTCTGTGCAGATTCCCTGGTTCCTGCGAGATAGCTAATCAGCCAACACAACCTGCCCTTCCTCTTACAACTATCCTGGCTTCATCCACTATCCGAAACAGAAGACGAGTGAGATCTATTAGATCTTTGTCCGTGGCTATCATCACACTTGTCTTGTAATGTCGTCGCCACCACTGATGTAAGGCCTTTACCACCGCTAACATCTCATTATATATGAAGAGAAGACTCCTGGTGGGACCATGTCCCCTGAATCTGAACATGCTCGAGATGTGCTCCCCATCCCTCGCGAGAAACATCTGTAAACATCGTGAATTTGCCGGAGTCTCTCTTAACATCGTTCCTTCCATCGCACTAAGCCAATTCGTGTCGCACTAGCTGAGGGCAAGTTATGAGCTTCTCTAAACATCTGTTGGTATTCATCCACTCTTGCAAGTGTCGAAGATTTAGCCGACCTCTGTACATAAAGGCTTGGATTGACGTAAGAGACCCGTGTTTGCTCTCTCAATAGCCGAACAATGGAGGGGAGGTCGGGTCTGAGGTCTGGGAATACCTCTTCTACCCCTAGGGGCACTGCGGCTCCTGGTCTGATCTATGAGGGCGGCCGTGAGACGAGAGTTAAGATTTTGAGTTGTCTGAGCCTCCTGAGAATTTATGGCCTGACTAGACTGGCCATTAAAAATCGACTCCAAGTTCATGGGCTGTTGGAGAAGATCCTCCTTTGAATCCTAACTCCTTCCAGGATATATGAACACGTTCAAACGCTGTCAAGCGGCCTATGGTCCCAAGCTGTAGGTGGTAAGAGCTGCCTAACACCTGCCGCAAACCAGTTGATGTAAGATAATATGTCAACAGAATTCCTGGCAGACAAATCAATATCTTTGATGTCCTTGCGTGCAAAAGACAACCTCCCTGCCGCTTTCCTGTGAAATCCCTTCAAATCTAAATGGCCAAAATCCCTGTCAAGATCGGGAGCGGAAGCCGGATACATGTGATTGTGGATGACATATGCCTGTTTCGCTGGAATTCTGTATAAAGTTGAAATGTCCTTGGCTTTTGACAAGTTTTTATTTACCAAGTCCAATCCTGTCTCCACTACTGAAGAAAGAGGCAAAGAACGTTTGGAAGGTCGCGAGGGTGGAAGTGATCCTGAAACACCTCATTCCTCTGGTAAAACCTGAGAATCCTCCTAATCCAGGTTAGAAGGTACAGTACATGGCTTAAGTTTGTACATCATCTCAAGTTTTTCAACAAAAGGCCATTCAGGAACTAAATCAGGTACCGAAGTATTCACTGGCAGGATAATAAATGTTCCCTCATGCAAATCCAGCTTGAAGTCACCCCCTGAATTATCCTCTGTAATTATGGGTAGTAATGGGTTGAAACGTCAACAAACTCTGAGAGGTTTTGTTGTTGTTGTTCATTCACTTGAGTATCACTGTGACCTGGCCCCGGTGGGAAACCCGTGCCGTCTATGAACTGAGTAGCTGACAGCTCATCCGGCCGCCTGCCGCACGTGCCGGCCCGGCCGGCAAGTCTGACCCACTTTCCGTACGGCTACCATTTGCGGACTGCATGCCCAGCACATGCCCTCTACCGACCCAGTGGAGTGAAGGAGAAGGTTAACAGTGTCACTACTGTGCAACCCGGTCAAACCAAGGCCACCTCTTCTACCCCTAGGGGCACCGCGGCTCCTGGTCTGAGCTATGAGAGCTGCCGTGAGACGAGAGTTAAGATTTTTGCATGGTTTCTCACGGACCCCGATGCTCATTAGGTCACCACGTTCTGTCAAGGGGTAAAGAGGGTAAACACTGCCGCATGGGATTGAGATCGTTTTCCTTAACCTGCGTATTACCACCGTTGGGGTCAGCAGCTCGCTTAACAGCTGTAGTCATAACCTCAGAGGACTGCTTAGCCACGGAACGGGACTCATTCCCGCGGGGGTAAGCGGAGTTACATGACCCTCCCGAGAGGGACTTAGATCTGTTTGGGAAAAAGACTCCACTATCTCTTGCTTGAAGCAAGATAGAATGGCACTCAGATCGAGAGGGTTAGAGTTATTTACTATGGAACCTGACGGAGGAATCTTAGGAGAAAATTTGGAATCTTCAGAAACGACAGCAGATGACTTAGTTTTAGAAGGAGTTGAGCGGGGTTTCTTTGACCTAACCTCAAACATTTTGATCCACTCCCCATCTGGCATATCTTTACACATTAGACAGTGCGAAGCCATGGAACAAGGAGTGTTTTTATAACATGCAAAAAACAATGAATGAGGATCCCTGTCCGACATGAAACGTTGACATGTAACACATTTACGTGGGAGACATTTTACAATTTACTTCGCGGAAAAAATGTACACACACAAACAAAGTCACAAGTCACAAAACACACATGAAGCACACAAATAAACACAATGCCATTGTCCTAGGACCAAATGTCGATCTCACATACCATTTAGAAAAGAATTATCCAAGTAGCACATGTAGAAGGCAGATGAAGAATTCAGTCTCCTGTAAGCAGCTGCTGAACACATGGGCTACAGAAGAAAATGTGAAGCTGCCACCTACCGGGCCAAGGGAAGATAACTCCAGACGAAGGAAGGGAGATGCAAACCACTAATGGTAACTATAACTTGGTTTAATTTTTAATACTTTTCAGTCTTCTGTAGGTAAGTTCAGGGAACAGAGAGAAGGGGCACAGCTCATCCCAGAGGGAATGTTTACACCAATAATTAAAAATCCAAATTACCCCTTTGTGAACAAGAAAATCACTGGATCCAGCGTAAAATTCAGGGATTAATTCCTTGAAGTCTGCAGCTCCCTGAAGGCAGTTGTTCCATGTGTCAAGAAGACTGAAAAAATTATAAGAGAAGATTTTCAGGAAAGTGTTTTAGGATGTTGATTATACTTTATCATATAAACAGTAATGAAATATACGATTATACACTGAAAAACAGAATCAATATTTCAACAAAATTAGGAGAAAGTGATATTCCCAATGCAGCGAAAATATAATTCTCAAATTTTCAACCCTGTGACCATTCATAAAACAAATTACAGAAAGCTAAATGAGCTACAGCTATTTTTTTATAAAGATTTGATCAAAAGAATGTTTCAAAGAAATATAATCTGAATGCTAATGTTGTAAAATTGTATTTTATGGCTTGCCTGTTTTCATGATTGATAATGGGAACTTGTGTTTGTGGCCATTTTCATATATTCAGATCTGTTAGTAACATTTGGATGTATTGCAGGCCATCAGTCAGTGAATTGTTGTTGGAGATGCCATGTTTTAGTAGCAATAAAAGTTGTTTACTGGGAGCGTATAATTTAAAGGTATCAAGATTGCAGGCCAATCAATGACAGACTTTTTTCTTTCAGGTGTTGAGGAACAGCGTTTGCATAATGTTTTCCTGCATAGTTTATGCTTTTGCACTAGTAATAATGCAAATGTGCAGATGTCAAGTTTTCACTTCGTGTGAAGTGAGTTGAGTTTACTACAAAGTCCAGTTGTATACAGGACGTTTGTGTAACATTGGGAGCTCTTGTTTGGCTATCTTATTGCAATTTAATTAACGACTTGGTAGCTGAAGTTTGAAAACTGTGGTTTGAGAAGTTTTATACACTGTTGTATTTTGCATTAATCATCCACTGTATAAGTACTGTTGTAAAAATCTCATTCATCACTGTGACTACTTCATATAAATAGTGTGAATGATGAGAGAACAGTGTTAGACTGTCAGCGTGAGTTAGAATGGCCAAGACCGTAATATTATGTAAAATATGTTTGTTTGGTGAACTTTATTATGTTATATAAGAATAAATATGACTTAGTTGGTAAATGTCATTGTTTTTCTTTCATCCCGCTTCATGACATGAAAGAACCTTGGTGATAGAACAATAATTGCTTTTGTTGATTATTCATTTATAAATTATTATCTTTACACAAGTGTTCTGAATATCTTTATGAGATAATTTTGGTTATTTGTAACAAGTGTTGTGTAACCAGTTGAAAGTTATTCAACGAATGTTGTGTAACCAAAACAGGTTATTCAACATTATTGACGTCATAATGCCAAACTACAATCGAGCGAGTACAAGTGATCTTTCCATTGCCACCTCAATATTTCAGATTAACATCACACCTATATTCATGCAGTTTTCAGGAATAAAAAACACAACCAAACATCACATTAAATATGTGAATAATAAAATATTGACGTAGGTTATTTTTTGAAAAAGTATTATTTGTGTTGAAAGTAATTCTTAAGTGTTAATTTCGTTGATGACGCAGTCGCGGCAGAGTTATCTCCCTTTAGCGCTTTGTTTATGTAACAGAAGTGATTGTGAGATCACCTCCAGCGGGATTCGAACCCGGGACCTCCGGGTGAGAGTCCTACACTCTACCGATTCAGCCAAAGAGATATCCCTCTGGCCAAAGCCAGTAGGAATGCTTTTACTTCACCCTGCCACATACACCCCCTCCACAAAGTGACTCGTCCTCGAGTCAAGCCATTTGGAGTTTTCAAGCACCTCAGTTCGACGTACTCAGGGTGCAGTGGGCACTAGGGAGTTGCCCCGGCCCCACGTTGGGCGCCAATTTGTGGCCGGGTGTCAACTTGTTCGGCACTGGGCCGCTCGGTCAAGACGAGAAACAAAGATGATTTGGTGATTTGATGATTTATTGTAGATGAATTGATGGATCTGTTGCTGAGGTATATATCTGTAAATGGAAAATGATGTTTCCACCTCAGCAACAGAAATTGGAGTCATAAAATAGAATATCAAGTAAATAACAATTTCAACAATATATTTCATTTACTTTAAATATCACATTCATATTGCAGGTTGTTTAATATATATAATTAATATCAATGGTAAAAGATAGAAATATTGCACTTTATTAAAAGCACATGGCATGGCCATGTTTAATTTACTAAGTTGTGAATACTATTTATTGAATTAAATTAATAAATTATATATTAAATATTATCTTTAGTAGTTTTAAATTATCATTTAGAACACATAATGCACCTTATAAAAGAGTTTTATAAAGTAATGAGGCAGATGGAAACAGATTAGAAAATCACCATACCTGTAAATGGAAAATGATGTTTCCACCTCAGCAACAGAAATTGGAGTGAGGTGGAAATCAGGTAGGTGGAGGAAGTGAGTACAGAGGACTACAATAGCCAATTAGAATACAGGTAACATCAAAGGAAACCTTTGATGTGACCTATTAATAGAATAAGGAAAGCCCAGGAAGTAGGCAACAGAGCTAAAAATAGAATAGAAGTGAAGGGAGATCCCTGTTGACAGGGCTCCAGAGACTGAAGAAGTAAAGGTGAAAAATGTATAGGGGTGGCGTTCGACGGCAAACATATACAACAGTAAACATATGAACATTAAACATATACTGAAAATGATGAAATTGAATCAATGATTGGCATTATATAAAATATGCCCTGCCACATTTACATCCTGAACGTAGAATGCACAAACAACTACACTACGCTGTCGATGAACCGCCACAATGACTTGAGTCATATTTTAAGTCACCAATCTACTTTCCGTTCTCTCGCACTCGTCAAATCATGTCAAAATGAGAGTAGTCTCCCTTCCAACTCTGTTGTCAACCTCGTTGTCCAGAGCAATCAGACAACCAGTTACGTACAGGAGTACCGAGCTCTTGCAGTCCATCTTCTCAGCCCCAATTAAAATATATGGTGGTACCCCAAGAAATGATAACTTCTTTGGACCAGAAAACAAGAAAATGAGACTTGATGACCAGTTATTTCTTGTATCTAGTTTGACAGACTCGGTGTTACTTTGTTCTAATCGAGCTGCCGTTGTTCATCTATCGTTAGCAGTGACACGTCACATTTAGCGATGACGCGTCAAGTGTTCAGTGACGGAGAATGGTTGCGTTTTGATCTGTCAATTTGTTTGCCTGTCACTGTTTATCAAATCTTCGTACATTAAACCATATGAAAAAATATAAACTCAGATTTCTGTTACGTATGGCCCTTTGATTCTTTTACAACTATAACGTGGCCTATGTTTCGGACAAAGAGGCAATGTATTATTGAGCACAATGTATTCATGCGCGCTAACGTCTTTCAGTGAACATTTTGAGGTCTTCGAAGAACAAGTTTCCTATTTTCCTGTGTGTAATAAATAGATCACAAAACTCGTGGGTGTTGAATATGGAAAATATTCCAACTCAATATTTTTAAACATTTCGATTTATTCACGAGCGAAATATCTCGTTGGAATATTTCCATATTCAACACCCACTCGTTTTGTAATCTCTATTTATTTATCAATATTATTTAGATTACCATACAAGTGTTTTTTTATGGTAAATATCCTGCCTTACAATTAAACATTATATTCCCGATAAGGGAAGATGGACACAGCTATACTTCTCCTGTAAGTAACACAGGAGTTAAACATTTTCCTGGCATTTGATTGGTTACTGTGCACCATTTCATCTTGCATACCAATGTTTATCTAGTCCATATGTTAGTCACTCGTCATTTTCTCAGATGTGCTGCGCAAATGTGAAATAAGTCTGCCAAATTGCACAAAAGTATAGAAATTAATTAGCGATTATTGAAATATTTTGTCATCATGATAAGCTTATATTCACCAAAATGCAGCTCATTTCGTTATATTGTAATGACATCATAGACATGTGTGGATATGTCACAGTGCCATCAGTAGGGCGTCGCTGACCTCTTTAATGAATACAAAACTGTTCAATGTAACCATTTTGAATGATCGTTTTGAAAAGAAGGAAAGAACAACACCTACATTTAGCTTTTTTCTGAAACTTGTTCACAAATGACAATTTAGCTGTGCGTAGGTATGTGTAAACAAAAGCCACAGCACACGTGTTTGAATTTGAAGATCCCACCCCAACCTTTATAGAGAAACATTTATTTCTTTTGATATTCCAGTTTTAATCTTTCAAAAACATATAGGTAATTAATATAAACAATAACCAACTGATGATGGGAATTACTAAGTAAAATAACTTGGTAAAAAAAAAATGTCAATCATTGTTTATTGTCTATGTACTTCGCAAGGCTTGGCTGAAACCTTGCAGTTTTTTTCTCTTTTGTTTTAAGGTACCATGACTTTAAATGAAAAGGAAAATGATTAATATTGATGGCACATTTAAACTTTCATACTTGACTTTGCTTACTCGCTTGCTCATGAGGCGAGCCTTTCTCAATTAGAGACAAGGGTTTGTTAACTTACAAAAATACAAATGGCAATTTAATTAAATACAGCATGATGATAGATTTACTGAAAGTTAGTCTGTGTATTATAGTTTTTTAGTCAATTTTAACCATCGATGAAAGTTGTTTGGCACTGCTTGATCATGAACTTCACAAAACATTTGCATATGTCCCTTTGTCATTTCTTCAACTTATTTCATATCCATTAAATCATGAATATTTTGATGAGGCTATCAAATTGTACAGGCATTCTAAATGAAAATGCAAGTGACATCACAGTAATTTTTCAATGAAGTTCTGGCATGTGACCTTTGTGATTTGCATCGGTATACACATATAAACCCCACCGTCAAAAATATCTGTTGGCTTTATTATGCAGAGGGCAGTATCCATTGTATGATAATAAATATTACAGACTTTTGACTTTTATCACTAAGAAAATTAAGCTTTGAGGAGAGGTTGTAAAGAGGGCACTGGGCTTCCCGTTACAACTCAAAAGCATTAAACACATGAAGATTCATGTTTTTTTAACACAGCAGGCGGATGAATCAGTGCAAAAGTGTCAATTTAGCCATCTAGTTGATGTTAAACAGCATATCACGTTTTTGTGTCACAGTTACAGATGTATAAGTAAGCCTTTAATCAGAATGAAGAATGATCAAATGTGCTTTACTGTCACTTTCTTATTCTAAATGTGTGTTATATAAACATTGCAAGGTTTTGAATTACAAGGAAAAGTTTACAGTTTGAAAAAGATGTGGTAGTTTTGGGTAATTTGGGGTTAAGTAATGAATTCTATTGGGATTGGGTTGGTATAATGTATTTAGAATATTTCCGGCTGTAATTGGTTAAGTACCCAAAACAAACCTCTCAGTTGGGTTGCTGGCTCAGGCATGAAGTACACATGCAGCTCATGCCTGCTCTCCCTATATAATGAGTAGCTTCTATCTCCAGGTGGTCTTCTGCATTTGGGTTACCAGAGGTGAGGACACTTACTGTGGGGTCTTGTGTCTTGGCTTCAAGGACCCAGTAGCTAGGATTTAGAGGGTTTTTACATTTTTGATGTTCAATGCACTTTTCTCATCAAGAGTCTAGAATGCTTTTTAGGTGTCAGGTATTTATTTGATATCGGCTCTGAAATCAGACGCCATGTCGTGTTAGGTGTTAGGCGTTAGGTGTTAGGGTATTAGGTATTAGGTGTTAGAGGATTAGGTGTTAGAGGATTAGGTGTTAGGGGATTAGGGTATTAAGGTGTTGGTAAGTGAGATCAGTCTAAATGAGTAGAAATATTAATTAAGGGGACTAATAAGCTGGGGAAAATGTGTGACTGTCTTGTGTGAAGAATTCACTTTTCTTTTCAAATTGTGTAAATGAATTGATTGTTTTGTATTTCTTGTTCTTTGTTATGATTATTACCAGCTACGAGTCCTGATCCATAGAACATATGTAATCGAAGTTGGCAACCTATCCATCACCAAAAATCACACAACGCAAAGTCCTTAATATATACCATCTTCAGCTGTCACTGGGTACAAAATATAGCCTACAAAGAGAAGAATTTATCTCTAATAGAATTGACATAATAATACTCTTTAAGGTATTTTTTATGTAACTTGTAATAAAATGCACACACGAG
Source organism: Phorcus lineatus (assembly GCA_921293015.1). NCBI lineage: Eukaryota > Metazoa > Mollusca > Gastropoda > Trochida > Trochidae > Phorcus > Phorcus lineatus. Next base: position 14,021,994 of record OV121090.1, read on the forward strand.
CAGAAAGTGGTATTCATCTTCCAATACGTTGTTATTGCATGGTTTACAAAGTCTATCCTCTCTTTTTTAATGTTTTCCTCATTGTGCATATTATGTACCCTATATTACTGTGTATAAGTCAACCCCCTTTCTCAGCCCCCCAAATTGCTGTCAAAATTATATACATTGTATATAGTCCACCCCCTAATAGCGCGTCTTTGGAGGCAGGTCGACAAGAAGCACGCGTCACGTTGAGAGATTTAGTTACAGTTAGTTGATGTATCGGTAATTTTCAAAGTGAGTTGTAATACGTCAGTGTTTTGTAATAAGCATTTGTTTTATAAGGGATTGTTGTAAATTTATTATTGATATTCTGAGTCGTGAAATTTCAAATATTTTACGTGGTGAAAAACAAACCAATTGTCTTCATCAAATTCAAAGAAAGGTAGATGAGTAACTGAAAATCTTCACGGGAGCAAGGCATTCTACATCTACTGATGAGGTAGGAGTACAAGATGAAATTTGTGCTGATAACAATGCACAAGGTGACAGACATAATCACGACGCCGATGGCAATCCCGACTACATGACTGAAATTGAAAGTGATTTAGATCAAGATGATTCTAAAACCAAAGAATGTCTAGAAAATTGTTGATACTAATTAATATATTTCAATGAATTATAAAATTACAGAATTTCAAAATGAACGATCGTTTCTAGCCATGTGTCTGATATAACTGAAATGTAAATAAATAAATTAACATTTGACAAATTGCAAATCGGTTCCAGATTAAACTTTCTTGGAAAATCTGGTCATGTGACTACACTTCAATAAACCATGTGACAAATCGCGCTTTGTTTCGAGATTATCATTTCGTAGAAAACAAGGCCGTGAAAAATTTAAATATAATAATTTGAATAATTACGTTTTTTATTTCATTTATTTCCATAATTAACAGTTATGATAGAAATAAAGTTAGATCAGGGCAATAAGTCTTAGCTAATGTTCAACTTTGATAGTAATTTTCATTAAAAATTCAAAATGGCGTCGATCGATAAGATTATTTACGAACGGGTCAATTTCAAATTGGTCAAACTGGATTCCCAATCTTAGTAATTTATTCATTTTAAGTAGTTCATTGTAATTAAAAAGAGTAAATATATGTTATATTCATATAAGTAATTTTATTTCATTATTTTGACAATGAGTTGACATCGTGGCTTCCGGTTTGAATCTCGTCTGTTCGTCTCATTCGGCCAGCAGATTGTCACTCGACCTTAGAAATTTTAGGTCTGATACATATACCTCGTGTATCAAGGAAATTGAAAGAACTCAGTCTCTCCACCATAATTAACTCATTAACACCAAGAGCCGCTTATATGCGTCAAAATAATGAGATGCTCACAGCGAGAGCCGCATATAAGCGTCCGTTAATTAGCAGTTTCTCACAGCGAGAGACGCTTATGTGCATTAATTGAAAGCACCTCTTATTCAGCGAGAGCCGCATATGTGCATCCACCCTATAGTATTACAATAAACCCAATTTGTGCAATCATCTTAGTATCAACGAAGATTAGCGAATCTTATTTGAGAAGCTTCCCTTAGTCTTCATGACAGGAATAATTTATCGTGCTTTGATAGAATTTATTTATTAGAAAATATAACACGTTTGGTAGATGAACACATTACGTTTATAAAGAGGATTTTACTATCAGAAGTTGATAATAGATACTTTTAATACACATGATGTTATGATTGTTTCGCACTTTTCACACTCTCTTAAATATATTTGATCTGTAAAATGCATTGAAATCAAATATCTATGATTAAACGAGAGATAGTGTTATTATATATTATTTTGATTTGACCTATTATTCTTCAATGAATCACTTTGGTAACATTTACAGAATAGGCAAGTACATATTTTTTTATCATTAGACAATATTATCCATTGAGCTACCCCCATGTCTGTTATGAAATAATTTCATACACACCTGTAATTCATGTGTCACTCTTGCATTTATTATTTATCAAAGCACTAGGTCATTCAAGTCACTTAAATTAACTGCAAGATCTTGTGTATTCGATTCAATAAAGTGAGTCTCTTTTGATAAATACACAGTACAAGAAGAATTACTTACAGTGTTGCTTATCCTATGAATATTCATTCAATCCATTCCTAGTAACACCATAGAGGTGATATCATATTTATAGTTGACACGGCACCAACAAATTATATCGATTGGTCAATAATTTTAATCTGGTCTAGCCAAACATAGGTAACATCCTCATGTGAAAGACATTTCAATTAAATAAATAAGTTCGTTACTCTTACTAACGTACAATCTCTGAAATCATGGAACCGTTTACATGGCTAAATCATCATTTACATAGCTGGTATACCAAATGTTATTTTTTGCTACACATATTATTTAGACATGTCGTAATCCTATTTTCAAATGTATATGTAAAATGAAAATATAGTTGGTACTTGCAAAAGAGTAAACAATATGTTAATTGTCATCAATCACTCAAATGGTAAATTGAAAAAGACATTTTCTTACATGGAGATTGACACAAGCTGATATAAATTGTTTTACTTTTAAACATCAACAGATATACTTTTAATTGGAGACGGACAAACCCCTTTACGGCATATTAAAAATCATTGACGAAAAATCACATATGATACCGTTATCCGTATTCAGCAGCCGCTAACCAAGTTTCAGAACGCAAGGCAAGTTTATAACTATAAACTACGTAAAACACCATGCAGGCACTGCATATGAAAAACTGTACATAAAACATAAAAATACAACTAAACTGAGACCAAAGTACCGACAGCCGAGACCGCTTAACAAAAAATTTAATGATAATCTTTACACACACCCCAAAATTAAGCTACATTCGAATAGATTAATTTTCCCCAAACTGAAATAAGTAAAATTAACCAAAAACATATACCCAAAATCTTAGGATAGATTTCTGCACATGTAATAATGCTGAAAATTCAAAAGTTATTTTTCTCTATAAAATATAGAAAGACATTTTTTAAAACTCATTACTGATTACTCTTTTTGTTAACTTTAGAGTCTTTCGGAAATATTCAGAAATTTATCATTGTTCATAGGATCAATTTTACTCATTTTCCACAAGCAACACTGTCTTGTAAATGGGCCTCTCAAGAAAGTTACTGGTGACAGTCTTTTGCCACATTTGTCGAGGTTGCGGTCTGCAACCGCTAACTTTACTGTTCTCACATGGTCGTCAGAACTGCTAACAGTCTCTGCAACTCTTGCTAACTTCCAGTGATTGCGAGAAGCGTTGTCGTCTTTCAATAAAACGATATCTCCATCTCAGAGATCACGGGATGGGCAAACCCATTTCTGCCGAATTTGTAGGCTTTGCAGATATTCTTTCCGGCGTTCCGCCACCTACACCAAAACTGCTCTGACAAATGCTGCACACGTTGTCATCTCTTCTTGGAGTACATATCAGCCTTCTGGAACACACCAGGTGGTGGAAGGAGTACTTTAGATACCATTATCCGTATTCAGCCCCTCTATTTCCTGTTTGATCTTCATGAAATAATAAGACAATCAAGACTTTATGGTTTATGGCTAGACAGTTTCCGTTCATATCAGCCCCTAAACCTCTGGCTAAATGAGCAGTGCTTTGAGTTAATCAGTCTTGCTAGAGCGAACAGCTTCAATGGTGACAGGCCCAGGTGTTGAGCTGTAAACAGTGTCCAGGTGTTAATGAGTTAACCGACTGGTGAGGAATCATGTGCAAACAAATGATGTAAAGGTCCTTCCCTATTCCAGAAGACCAAGAGCTACCACACCCCAGTACCGGGAATTCTCGTATTTAAGCCCTGCCGTTATTAAGCCCATGGGCTTGATAACGAGTTAAAATTTCGAATTTAAGCCCATGGGCTTAAATTTGAAATTAATTTTAGAGTGGTCTTCCTTTCTAAATTTCAAACCGCAGGTACTTACTTTGACGGCATCGCATCGAATTGGTGATTATAACACTGTCAGTGCATTTTCTAAACCCACCGGACTCCCATCGCAGGTGACATTCTGTGCACTAAATGTAACAATTTAAATGCCTGTGATCGATATTCAATGGCTGTCGAGTGTAAAAACGTCATTGTCGGGCATATTCCGATTAAGCAAAGCAAATTATGTAACTTTTTCATTCCAATTATACGTGACGAGGAATCCCAATTGTGTTTTACAACAATTCTTGTTAATCAAATTGATTTCATTCAATTCGTTCCATTAAAAAGTATAAAAGAACCATGTTTTTTATCGTTTACCTCTTTTTGAATTTAAGCCCAGGGCTTAATTTCAGTTTAAATGTTTCAACGCTCACATGGGCAAAATTCGAAATTAAGCCCTGGGCTTAAATACGAGAATTCCCGGTAGGATAGAGCTTAGACATGTTAGATGTGAGCCTTTTGGTTCCAGCACATTTCTGAAACAGGCTTGGTTAACTCATCGCCGCAGGAGAAACCGCCTCAAAGCTGCTGGATTAAGAGCCAGAAGAGTCATCAGGCAACCACAAATCACAAATTACCAAAGCTATCAGTATACGTTATGGTGTGAGCTCAGGCAGAGGTGGAACCAATGATCATGGAGGGGAATACACTGGGCTGAAAAAAGTCATTCCCTCCTGCATACTGTTGATGCCGTTGTCATCTTGCCCCCAGGAACATTCGGCGGATGAGTACCAATTGGCGGGCGAGATCCATAATGGTTTCTGGAGGAATTTTCTGGATTTGGTGACTATAAAAGTTTCACTTACAGGCGCTCTCTATATTCATGAGGTTCCGGATCCTGTAATTATTGATCATTTCTATGACCCCAGACTTACTGCAAGACCCTTGTTCATGGACAACAATGCATGATCTAATTGTTCACATGCAGTTAACCAACATCTGGCAAATAATGCTGTGACACAAATTCCATGGCCAGCAATGTCTCCTGATTTGAACCCAATTGAAAAATTTTGGGACACCATTGGCATCACATGAGATGGCAAGTGCATATGCGCTAGTCAGACTTTATCACACTTGAGGCCACGATATCATGAGTGCCAGGGGTCACATGAAGGGTGGGTCCATAGGGACGGGCATATGACCCCTCTTCGGCACTCCTGACTGGTTGGCAGAATGTAGGTCAAACTTCACCTTTACCAAGGAGAATGTCCGAAACAGGTACACTAGACCTCATTGCTGCTGACACAGAAGCTGATCTCGTACTATGAGCTTTAAACCTGTTAGTGTCTATACAGCACGACTAAGACCAAGTTTAATCCATCGACTAACGGTATCTCTGGAAACTCTAGCATGGGGCTTGATGGTACTTATTAAAATCCTTGTTTCTGGACCTCTCAACTTTTCAGTTATAGCAACATACTCATTAAGAGGTGTGATAGGACAAATACTCCTATCTGGAGCATAGGCAAACACATCCAATTCGGGAAAACTTCTCCCACATCTTGACTGTTTAATGTGTTCTTTTAAATAAAAGTTCACTTTTGAACACCTGTTTTTGATATCCATGTCATCAATGTCAAATAAATGAAACGTTTGCCCTCCCTGGGCAGTAGGTAACGAAAACAGTTATACAAGTTTGATTGACAAATTCAATAATGAGAGCTTACGGACAGGTGTCAACTTTCTAAGGTAGTAGAACACAATATATGCGTCCCAAATTTCTGAGTATTTGGAGGTTACAGTACGAGCTTGGTAAACGCCTTTCATAAACCTCTTCACAAGTGGGTGTTCTCCTATGGGTAGAGTGTTAGACACAATTAACACAGACAAAGCACTTCTGGCTGTATTAAGACTACTATAACTCAAGTCTTCTGAGTACAGTTCATAAAGATAGTCCAAAACCCTTTCTATAGGGGATGAAACTTGATCAACTTGTTTCCTGAACAAAACTTAATCCATCTGTCCCAGTACGTCTTGTACTGTTTGCGATTACTTCCTCGCCAGGACTGTAACATAACGTTGGCAACCTGCGGAGATATCCCTCTCTCTTGCCAGGATTTCCGGAGACTGGGAAAACACCTAGCGTCATCTGGTTCAACTGTGGATGAGTGGCTCGACTCCATGGGAGGTGTAGAACCTGGCTTCCCCTTGGGATCATCCTGGGTCTGTCAAACAGAAGATGCAACATATGAGTAAACCAAACCTGAGTTAGCCATATAGGAGCTAGCACAATACCAGTAGCCATATCAGCAATAATTTTTTGAATGCATCTTGATAAATGACAGAAAGGTGAAAAGCAATAAAACTCTTCTAATTGCCAGTTATAAGTAAAAGCATTAACATGAATTGCTCCAGGGTCTGGATGCCATGAACTTGTGGCAAACAGATCTGTATTGGGTACAACCGTATCAATAGACAAAATCCTTTCAAACACTGATGTTTCAAGGGACCATTCAGTCCTGTCTGAAACTTTCTAAATGCATTATCTGCATTCACATTTTCAACACCTGCAAGATGAGATATGACAATCTGGACATGATTATCAATGCATTGTTTCACTATTTCCCTTGCAATTTCATCACATTCTGGCAGTGTGAAGTTAGTTACTTATTCCTTATTCGATATTCGACTTTTCTATTTACTTATTCGAAAAAGACTTCTGAGAGTATTAAAGAATATTTGCACCACCTTATACGTATACTCACATGAAAGATGATTTAATTACCTATCCAATAAAGTATACAACGTTATAATACATAGAGGCTGTCGTACCGTAAAGGCACAAAAACTGTTACTATATAACAAAATCATAAACAACAACTTCTGAGAGTATCAAGGAATATTTGCACCACCTTGTGCGTATGCTCAAATGAAAGATAATTAATTTACCTATCCAATGGCGTATATCACGTGAAAATACATAGAGGTGATCGTACCGTAAAGTCTTAAAAAAGCGTTACCATGGACAGAAAATGATATATAACAACTGTTGCGATTATCAAGGAATATTTGCACCACCTTGTACGTATACTCAAGTTAAAGATAATTTAATTACCTATCCAAAAAGGTATACAACGTTATAATACATAGAGGCTGTCGTACCGTAAAGGCACAAAAAGCGTTACTATATAACAAAATCATAAACAACAACTTCTGAGAATATCAAGGAATATTTGCACCACCTTGTGCGTATGCTCAAATGAAAGATAATTTAATTACCTATCCAATGATATATACAACGTCATAATACATAGAGGCGGTCGTACCGTAAAGGCACAAAAAGCGTCACTGTATAAGCAAAATGATATACAGCAAAGTCTGAGAGTATCAAGGAATATTTGCACCACCTTGTGCGTATACTCAATTGAAAGATTATTTAATTACCTATCCAATGATATATACAACGTCATAATACATAGAGGTGGTCGTACCGTAAGGGCACAAAAAGCGTCACCATATTAGCAAAATGATAAACAGCAACGTCTGAGAGTATCAAGTAATATTTGCACCACCTTGTACGTATTCTCAAATGAAGGATAATTCAATTACCTACCCAATGATACAACGTCATAATACATAGAGGCGGTCGTACCGTAAAGTCCAGGTATGCGTTTCTAAGTATCCCTTAACCATTTTTGTTATTCATTATCGAACAACAACTTCTGAGAGTATCAAGGAATATCTGCACCACCTTGTACGTATACTCACATGAAAGATAATACAATTACCTATCCAATGATATCATCTTACGTCATAATACATAGAGGCGGTCGTATCGTAAAGGCACAAAAAGCATTACTATATAACAAAAACATAAACAACAACTTCTGTGAATATCAAGGAATATTTGCACCACCTTGTGTGTATGCTCAAATGAAAGATAATTTAATTACCTATCCAATGACGTATATCACGTGAAAATACATAGAGGTGATCGTACCGTAAAGTCATAAAAAAGCGTTACCATGGACAGAAAATGATATATAACAACTTCTGAGATTATCAAGGAATATTTGCACCACCTTGTACGTATACTCAAGTAAAAGATAATTTAATTACCTATCCAATAGGGTATACAACGTTATAATACATAGAGGCTGTCGTACCGTAAAGGCACAAAAAGCGTTACTATATAACAAAATCATAAACAACAACTTCTGAGAGTATCAAGGAATATTTGCACCACCTTGTACGTATACTAAAATGAAAGATAACTCAATTACCTATCCAATGTGGTATGTTATGTCATAATATATAGAGGTGTTTATACAGTAAATTCAAAAATTGCATTACTATGTATCTCTTCTTTCATTTTTGTTATTCTTGTTCGAACAACAATTTCTGAGAGGATGAAGGAATATTTACACCACTTTGTTCGTATACTCAAATAAAAGATGATTCAATTACTTATCCAGTGAGGGATAACACATTTTAATACATTGAGTCGTTCGTACCGTAATGGCACAAACATCTTTACTATATAACAACATGATAAACAATAACTTCTGAGAGTATCAAGGGATATATTCATCACCTTGTACGTTTACTCAAATGAAATATATTTTAATTACCTATCCATTGAGGTTGACTACGTTAGGTACATAGGCGTTCGTACCTAAAAGTAACAAAAAGCGGTACTCTATAACCAAACTTATAAATAACATCTTCTGAGAGAATCAAGGAATTTTCACACCTTGTACGTATACTCACATGAAAGATAATTCATTCACCTGTTCAATGAGGTATATTACGTCATAATACAAAGAGGCATGTAGTGTCGACAAGAAGCAGAGCCATGTATCCCATTACAGCCAATAACTACAGCCTCTTGACAGAATGTGCAGAGTCCCTTTAATAAATTCTACCATCAGGACAAAGGTACTTGGCAATTAGCCCATGCAGGGGTCACAATGGCAAGATGTTATGTCACAAAATTACTGGGAACATCATATCCCAGTGCATTTCTTAAAATATAGTGACATATACTCAGAACAATAAGTTAAGCACCACTTAATTCAATTGAGTATATATTTTCAACAAGTTGACGAAAAGTATTTCGAAGATGTTTTATGGCATAAACAACTCCACATATATTGATGCAGCCAATCACATATGTTTTTGAAACTCGTAGTGAAACGTGTAGTTGGAGAAATCAACATTTTAGTGGCAGCAATATCGTCTGTTATCTCGAACAAATGATTGCATATGAGTTTGAGATTCATTTATGGCAAGGATGGCCGAATTCGTGTTTGGCGACAAGCTAACACCCATTTCGCACCAAGACATGTCCCATCAACCTATCAGTGTGGTGGTGGCTCTATGATATGAGGTTGTGTCTCCTCCGGTTGTAAACTGACCTTGTGACAGTTCCAGGTACACTCAATGCTCAGAAATATCGAGATAACATCCTTCTCCCTGTGGTAATTCCACATTTCAGGAAGCCATATCAATGCTACCGTGGCCTGCTTGCAGTCCCGACTTGAACCCGATAGAACATCTATGGGATACTTTTGGTCGCCGTATACGTAGAAGAGATCCTCCTGTTCAAACTGTGGCAGAGTTGGATGCACCACTGCATCTGGAGTGGCAGCAGATTCTTCAACAAGTCATACAGCAACTGACACTTACGATGTCGAGGAGGGTCAATCAAGTCATCAATGCACAAGGGTCATACATTCACTATTGATTCAACACTGGTTTACATTTTTGTTAAGGCCGCAATGTTACCTTTTAAGGAATTTTATTCTGTTTTATCGACCGATATAACAGCTTTGGCAATAGTTGTTTTCATTGCACAATTGCTGAAAAACGCACTGATTGGAATTCAGTATACAGAGTCAGTAAAATGAAAAAAATTCACTGACCGCCTGAAGAACCCAAGATGGAAACATATGGGCCACCAGAAGCACAAATCCAAGATGCACACATAGGATCACCAAAAGCACCAAAGATGTACACTAAGGACCACCAGATACAAGCAACCAAAATGCACCCATGGGCCACCGGAATCACCCAAGATGCATACGGATGGCCAACAGATACAAGCCCCCAATATGCACACTTTGAATCATCAAAAGCTCCCAAGATGGACATGTGACCATCAGCTACAAACACACAAAAAACACACATGGCACAACCAGTTACAGGCACCTAGATGCAAGCATTGGCCACCTGTAGCAACCATGATGCACACATGGGACCAAAAGTTACAATCACCAAGTATGCACATATGATACCGTGAAAAGCACCCAGGATGGACACAGGGGACCACCAGATGCGAGCATTAATTATGCATACATGGGCAATCAGAAGCGCCTAAGATTCCCACATTAAAATTCTCTATTACTACAGAATCTTGCAATGTATATTTATTATGCAATGCTATATAGAAGAAATATTGTAAAAACTTGTAATAATTTAATGATGTGATCTACCAATGAATGTACTACAGGCCTGTGGCATTTTAAGTACGTAAATAAAGATTGATTGATTGACATTAAAATTCAAGTTATAAGCACACAATATGCATATATCGGACAATCAAAAGCATCGAATTCGAAGATCGACACATAGAACCTAGAGCCAAGAACAATGCTTCAAAATTTCCACGGTACTTCATTAAGCAATATTCTACTGTATATGTCACTGTGCTTGTATCTTTAATCATTACTTTCGACATATATGGATATTGTCCCGGTATGCCCTGGTAAGGAAATTATCTTTTTTTTTAAATATACGTAAAAGGTGGTGCAAATGTTCCTTGATACTCTCAGAAGTTGTGTTAACAAGAATAACAAAAAAGAAATATGGGCATATAGTAACGCTTTTTGTTACTTTACCGTACGACCGCCTCTATGTATTAAACCATACGATACCTCATTGGATAGGTAATTGAATTAACTTTCATTTGAGTATACGTACAATGTGGTGCAAATATTCTTTGATACTCTCAGAAGTTGTTGTTCGAACAAGAATAAAAAAATGAAATAAGAGATACATAGAAAGGCTTTTTTTTACTTTACGGTATGACCGCCTCTATGTATTATAACGTAGTATATCTCATTGGATAGGTAATTAAATTATCTTCTATTTGAGTATACGTACAAGGTGGTGCAAATATTCCTTGATACTCTCAGAAATTGTTTTTCGAACAAGAATTAAAAAAATGAAATAAGAGATACATACTTATGCTTTTTTTAGTTTACAGTACGACCGCCTCCATGTATTATAACGTAGTATAAATCATTGGATAGGTAATTAAATTTTCCTTCATTAAAGTATACGTACAATGTGGTGCAAATATTCTTTGATACTCTCAGAAGTTGTTGTTCGAACAAGTATTTAAAAAAATTAAATGTGAGCATACAGTAACGCTTTTTGTTACTATACGGTACGAACGCCTCTATGTATTATGATGTAGTGTATATCATTTGGTAGGTAATTAGCTTATCTTTCATTTAAGTCTACATACAAGGTGGTGCAAATATCCCTTGATACTTTCAGAAGTTGTTCATTCAAGAATTAAAAAAATGTAATGTTGTTGGCATACAATACCGCTTTTTGTTACTTAACGGTACGAACGCCTCTATGTATTATAATGTAATATACATCTGTGGGTAGGTCATTAAATTATCTTTAATACAAGTCTACGCACAAGGTGGTGCAAATATTCCTTAATACTCTCAGAAGTTGTTGTTTATCATTTTCTGTCCATGGTAACGCTTTTTTATGACTTTACGGTACGACAGCCTCTATGTATTATGCCGTACGATACATCATTGAATAGGTAATTGAATTATCTTTCATTTGAGTATACCAACAAGGTGGTGCAAATATCTCTTGGTACTCTCAGAAGTTGTTGTTTACCAATTTTGTTATATAGTAACGCTTTTTGTGCCTTTACGGTATGAATGACCCTATGCATTATAACGTTGCATACCCCATTGGATAGATAATTGAATGATCTTTTATTTGAGTATACCTACAAAGTGGTGCAAACATTCCTTGATACTCTCAGAAGTCTTTTTCGAATAAGTAAATAGAAAAGTCGAATATCGAATAAGGAATAAGTAACCAACTTCACACTGCCTCACATTCTTGGGATACCATGCCACCCATTTCTCTAACACAACTGACAGCTGTAGTATTATCACACTGAATATGAATAATTTCCCCTGAAATTTGTCTCTTGAAGGATAAAACAGCTAACAGAATTGCTTTTAACTCCAAAACATTTATGTGATTTTTACTTTAAGATGGAGACCATCTACCATTAGCGGTGGCGCCATCACAACAGGCACCCCAGCCTTCTTGGCTTGCATCTGTCTGTAATGTGATACTTGGTGACGGCATCACAATATCCTTTTGTGAGCCTTTAATGTTTTCAATCCACCAAATAACTTGTTGCTTACTAGCATTTGACAATGACAGGGAGGAATCAAAATTCCAATTATTCTGTAGTAAGGCGCTTACTTTGTCTTTTTCAAGATCTCTGAAATATAGTTTCCATTATTCAACAGCAGGAAAGGATGAAATAATTTTGCCAATGTAGACTGCTATCTCCCTTATTGTAAGCTTTCTATTACGTAAGAGTTTACGTCCTAAATGCACCAAAGTGCTTGCCTTCTCATCATCCATTATTACTTTCATTTGAACAGAGTCAATAATAAATCCAAGGAACTTTAGATTCTGATTTGGTAGGAGTTGGGATTTCTTCATATTTACTGTAAACCCAAGTTTTGTGAACAAAGTGATTGCACTAAATGCATTTTCCCTGCAAAGGGACTTGTTTGTATTTGAAATCAAACTGTCATCTATATAGCCTAGGCAATTTATTCCATTATGTCTCAAGGATTAATTGATTATTTTTGTCAGTTTTGTAAAGATGCGAGGGGCTGATGCCAGACCATTAGGCAAACAAGTAAATTGATAAAGTTGCCATTGAATCTAAATCTCAGGAATTTTCTGTGTGAATTATGAATCTTCACAGAATAATATGCATCTTGCAGATCAACAGATACCATGTAGGTTTCTTTTGTCACAAGTGACAAAGCAGTTTCCAGTGAATCCATTTTAAAATGATGGTATTTGATATACTTATTTAATTCTTAAGATTAAGTATCTTTTGGAAAGAGCCATCTTTCTTTCCTCTAGAATATATTCAAAACAAACTGGCCAGTTTCATTTTCAACTTTTTCAATGACATTACGATCTAGGAATTGTTTGATTTGTACAGAGACAAATCACTTTCTTTCTTATTAAAATTTATTGGTTTTTGTTCTTTACTTTGCACAGGTAATATATTGTCAATAAATTCAAGTTTTACTCCCGAGACAAACTGTAAAATTGTTTTATCACTTGTCAGTTTAGACCATTCATGGCTAAAATGTTTCAAATTACTGGCAATGTTTGTGTTATTGCTAACTACATTTGTACACTCACCTACCTGTTTGGCGCTATCCTCCAGCTCGCTGGGGTCGTCTAATTCCCCCTCCCTCTTTTCTGAAGGTGATCTCGCTCTCTAAAAAAGTGTTCTGTTGGGAAGTATTTTGAGGAAAACTGTCATATCGTTCTGTGACCGAAAAAATCCTCTACCGCGTCCCCGATAGTAGTAGGGTCGGTTCCACCATCTCCTTGGGAATCTTCCGGCTTTAGCACCAAGACGGTGTGCAACGCCATCATCTCGAAGATTTTCACAACTTCATTGCCAAACAGTAATTCAGGTGTACTGCATGATGCGAGTGAGCACAGCGCCCGATACTCTGTAGTAATTTCAAATTTTAAGAACTCTTTACGTTTCTGGACTGTCATAAGATTTGTATATCCCATAATGTTTAAAACATCTCCAAGTAAGATTAACATTTTCTCGAAATGAGGTATTGGGAGTTCACTTTTATTCTTAAATCGCAGTTCCATTGCGCGGACCGCAGCCTTTGAACTTCTGATAAAACCGCTTTGGATTTTCTGCAATTTTGTGTCAACTGCACGTGCTTGGCCCGACACATTGTCCCATATCAGTTTATTGAGTTCAGGTACTTAAAGTTGCGGGCAATTGGCTGGCTTCATGTGAATTTTCATTCTTTCATTCACGATAGATTCATTTTTCATTTTCTTGTTCGGTTGCAAATCAAACAGCCCAGCCACAATGTCAACAAGAAATTCTGGGATTTCATCCCCTTTCTCTGCCGCTAAACCAAGGCACTCTTTCAACTGATCAATGTCATTAGTGTCATTATTTTCATTGCATGTTTTGTTCAAGTCTACATTGTCAATGTTTTAGCCAAGCAAAGCCGCAATTGGATCTTGCATGGGAGAGTCGACATGCATTTGTCCTGATTCCACACCATAATCGTCCTCATCATCAAAATAACCTCTATTTTATTAAAAGTTTTGTTTATACATGCTGTCACTAAGTCAAGTGAAATTGTTTTCCATGTTGCCACTAAGGTGGGTCAAACCAGAGTTCATTTTCTTCATTTCTGACAACATCGCCATCATTGTTGTGTCCAGAGACAGCAGCATGTGCACATCATCTTTTGTTGTTGATTGTTTTGTGGTCGACCCCTCAGATGGCATAGATTTCGACGATTTCTGAGAATCATCTTTAGTTTTAGATTTCCCGTCAGTTTTGCTGCTTTTCTTCCCACGCAGGGGGTGTTAGCATGGCGTCAGCCATATGTCCGTGCAGATCCAGTGACAGAATAAATCGAAATGCTACAGATTTCAATTTCAAAAAGAATTCCAAATCTTTCAATTGTTGTTATGACGCCTCAGGTCATTCAAACAAGCACTTGTTTAATGTATAATGATGTATGTATGAAGACACTGCAGGTCTTTTCATCAAGCATGCATAAAAAGAGCTCGCTCCAAAAGATCTAGGCGCGATTCGCGAGTGCTCTGACTGGCGCATGCACACTTGCCATCTCATGTGACCTTCCGGACGTGACTGGTTGGTAGAATCAGACTGTAGAATTGTAAGTGAAACTGCTATTAGAATTGATATGCCTAAACAGGGGAAGGAAACACTCTGTTTTAAAAATTATCAAACTCAAATGCCTACATCTTATGTTATTTATGCTGATTTTGAATCGATCAACAAGAAAGTTAATACCACACAACCCGATCCGAAGCAAAGTTTTACTGTTATATCTAAATTCCACAAAGCCTGTGGTGCGACAGGGTATGTTATAAACCAAATATTTACAGAGGACCAAATGCAACAGAGACATTTTTATCAAGTCTTCTAGAAACTGAAAAAGTCATTCGGGAATGGTTGAAACACCCAAAACCTATGCTACCAATGAAAAAGAATGAAATTAGTGAGTTTAATACAATCATAAATTGTAGTATCTGTAATAAGCCCTAGGGAATGATAGAGTAAGTGATCACTGCCATATTACAGGAAAATATTGTGGTGGAGCTCATGATTAGTGTGACCTACAACTTAAGATAAAACCTAAAAGCATAACAATCCCAGTGATGTTTCACAATCTGAAACATTATAATGCAAAATGAAACAATCACAATTATTGTTAGTAATTATAAGAAAACTTACCTCTAAACCAACATTGACTTATATCTCTCTATCGGAGAGATCTTACAGAGCGTGAGAATAAAAATTTTTTTTAGTGGTGTGCGTGTTGTTCTTCCCCGATTATCTCCCCTGAGTTACCTCCCTTGAATTTCAAACTCAGCTGTCATTCTGGAGCTGGATAACGGGGAGGAGGGTGGGAGTAAACCTTTGGTTTAGAGGTAAGTTTTCTAATAATTACTAACAATAATTGTGATTGTTTCATAATTATCGCGAAAAACCTTACCTCTAAACCAACATTGACAGAATACCAAGTAAGGAGGAGGGTATTCAGACCTCCAAAGGGTATGTAATTAGTTTTAATAACTCTCCAAACTAGCGTAATTTCGCTTATAACTTGACAACTAGGGGAGATAATCGTTAAGAATAATGGTAAATTTATCAATTTCATCGCAAAATATCTCGAATAACGCTTAATTTTAGTCCGAAACTATGGGAAAATCGCAATAATTGTGTAATTTTGGCGAGGATTCCCAAGGTTAATCCTTGAAAAAGATCATACTGAAGGCTAATTTACCACTTCTAGGGTACAATTACTATAAATCCTAATAAGGATTGTGAAGAAAACGTAATTCAGGATAATTTCGGCACGAAATAGCCGCCAATGGCTGGAAAGGAATTCCAATTACAATAAACTTTCCCGCTCTAGTCTGTACTCTCCACTCCGTAATTATTATGTTAAGAAGGTAGGAGGTGCTAGGGAGGATTAAATACTTGAACTTCGAACAAGGCGGATTAATACATCCCAAAGAGTGATTATACCACGTCACTAAACCACCAACTCAACGAGATATTAAGGTTGAACATGGCGAAACTACCCACTCCTTGGTATTGTGCGAAATAACTCAGGGGTGAAGACATGCCCACCTGACGTAGTGGTTGAAGTCCACCATCTCCGGCGATAGGATGGGACTGGAAATCACTCGCCCTCGGGAACTTCCCCCCCCCCCCCCCCCTCCTTTTTTCCCCCAAGGAGGGGGTTCAGGCAGAGAGGTGCTGAGCCGCCACCAATGGTCCCAGCGAGGGCAGGCCTCCAAGCAAGGAGGACATGTCCTGAAGATAGGCCCTGGTGAAGGCGCTAGAGGACTTCCACTGACATGAAGCGACTATTTGGTCGATGGAAACAGACTTCCAGGCTGCTAGAGAAGTCGAGAGCGCTCGAATCTCATGAGGTGAGAACTTGGCATCTACTGTCTCTTGATCTGCTGTAGAATAGGCCAAGGAGATGGTCTTACGAAGCCAAGAAGCAATGGTATTTTTGGTAATTTCTGTCGACAGACCCGGTTTGCAGGGAATAAAGAGACGTCTTCTACCTTTCCTGATGGAATGCGTCCTATCCATGTACCAAAGTAAAGCTCGCACCGGGCAGAGAGTAGGCGCTTTGTTTTTTGCGTCATTAGGCACAGGGAGAGCCGGAAAGGAATAAACCCTCGCCCCCAAGGGACCAGCGGCCGTAGACTGATTTTTTGCAAGAAATTCTGGCAAGGCTCTGAATGACACTGACATATATCTATGAGCAAAATCAATGGAGGATATATCTATTGCATGTATCTCGGAGACTCTGGCAGCCGAAGCAAAGGCAATCAAAAAAGCTGTTTTCCATGCGAGAAACTTGAGAGAAGTGGCATACAAGGGTTCGTATGGAGCACGTTGCAAGGATTGCAGAAGGTCCCATTTGGGGAAAGTATTTGGCGACTTAATGTCCTGAAGCTTGAACGACTTTATTAGCTTAGCAAGAGTAACGTCCGAGCCGATAGCTAGACCATCGAGATCGCCGATCTATAGCCTTCAATTGTGCCCGCTTTTAAGTTGCAATCCTGGGGTAAGTGATTTAGGAAATCTGCTATCATAGGTATGGTCAAGGGGAGCTTGGCCACACCTCTGTCTCTTCTCCACTGCTGGAACTTGATCCACTTATGGTCGTAGAGCGCAGACGTGGAAGGTCTGATGGATCTTGAAATATCTTTGGATATTTTCCATACAAGAAGATTGAATGCCTGGAGGTTTATGTTGTCCGGTTGCCACCTCGGCTGTTGGAGCAGATTCCACCACAGAGGAAGTTTTAATGGGGGTTCCATGAGTAGATCGATCATCGATGGAAACCACGCCCTCTTGGGCCACGCCGGAGCTAGCAGATACACGACGCAATTGTGTTGCCTCACTTAGTTGAGAACATCTGTAATCAACTTGAATGGAGGAAAGGCATAGGCTATGAGATTGTCCCAGGACATTGACAGCGAGTCCACTGCCAGAGCCTTTGGATCCGGAACCGGGCTCACGTAACAAGGGAGTCTGAAATTTAGTGCTGTCGCAAACAGATCTACTTGAGGCTTCTCCCATCTGTCGGCGATCAGATTCAAAACTTGAGGGTGGATCGTCCATTCTGAGGACACAATCAGATATTTCCTGGGCAGAGAATCCGCAAGGAAGTTCAGTTTCCCGGGAATGTGCCTGGCTTGAAGAGTTATGAACCATGCGTCTACCAGAGCATAAAGATCCCTGGTGAGTTTCACAGTGGAGTTGTCCGTTGCAATCACAACACTTGAACCATGGAGTCAAGGATCATGGAGGCTGGCTGCATACGGCTGGACGCTACCGTGGGATCTCCCTGGTTGGTTTCGAGTGCCGAGAAACGCTCGGCTGCTTCTCGTTGCATGGACGCCATGTTGGAAGTAAGAGCCGCGATCATCTGTTTGATCTCGTCTAACTTCGATGTCTTAGGCAGGAGTTTGATGTCTGGAATTTGCTTAAACTTTTTCATAGATTGAGGATTAGTTTTAGGCACAGCCTTACGTTTAGGAGTCTTAGGCTTAGTGTGATTATGATGCATAATCTGCCAATCATCAAGAGTTAGGTGATTACAAAGTAAACATCTTTCGTCAACTGAACACGGAATTTTGTCACTACAAGAATAACACAGGGAATGGGGATCGCCCTTACACAAATAGCGTTGACATTGAACAGAAGCCATTATGGGGAAGAAGATTACAAAAACACGCAAGAAAAAGGAGTGATCTCACCCAAGTCAGAAGTTCACTGATTTCCCACAAGTAATCCGTAAGAATCACACAGGTAATCCGATGAGAACTCACAATAATCTGAAGGAAAAACACTGAGGTAATTCACAAAAAAAACACAAGGTATCCAAGACTTGAGTGAACTCAAGAATTCTCTCACACAAAGTACGACCGATCTCGCGGCGTATACAGAGAAAAGAATGACAGCTGAGTTTGAAATTCAAGGGAGGTAACTCAGGGGAGATAATCGGGGAAGAACAACACGCACACCACAAAAAAAATATTTTATTTTCACGCTCTGTACGATCTCTCCGAAAGAGAGATATAAGTCAATGTTGGTTTAGAGGTAAGGTTTTTCACAATAATTCCTTATTATGCAGGCTATTTCAAAAGTTCCTGGAGATATCAAATGTATTCCAAGTAATATGAAGAAATATATAACCTTTTCATTAGGGCACCTTCGGTTTATTGACAGTTGTCAGTTTCTTCTAATGTCTTTAGATTCTTTAGTAAAAGCTTAGGACACATTTGCAATAACTGAGAAGTACACTGAGGAATATAATTGACATTTATTATTGAAAAAAGGAATATATCCATACTCTTATATGAATAGTTGGGGTAGGTTTGAAGAAACCGAATTACCACCTAATGAATATTTCTATAATGATTTATCTGAAAGTAATATAACTGATGATGCACACAATCATGCTAAAATGTGTGGAACTCATTCGGGTGTAAGAATTTAGGTGACTATTACGACATTTATCTAAAAACTGATGTATTATTACTGGCTGATGTATTTGAGACATTCAAGAAGACTTGCTTGTCTCAATACAGATTGGATCCTGCACATTATTCACTAGTCCAGGACTTTCTTGGGATGCCTTGCTTAAAGAGCCATTCCGTGATTTTCATTACATATTATTTACCTTTGATACGAACCTAAATGTCATATGTGGTGATATGAAATCAAAACATCTTAACCTTTCATGTCCAAAAGACATACATATGACGATTACTGGTTTTCCATGAAAATCTATAAACAGCCATATAAATGCACAGAGGTGTAGATATCACGTCCAATATACATGGATACTAGTTATATAACCTAACAAACACTATCAACTCCTAACTGCCCTCCTGTTTGTTTTAGATAAGTCTCCAAAATTGCGTTTGACTATTTGACGCGCGCCACTGTCCAGTTTTCAATCATAATTGCGACGTTCTACCTTCATATTGTCACTGTACAAAACAAATTAGCTTTAAAATGTTTCTTTTTGGTAACAGTCGATACTTCGCGATCAAATGACATCATTGATTAAGTTTGACATATTATTGACTCCAACAACTCACGGAGTGGCTCTTTAAGAAAACTGGTATAAAATTAAAACTTCTTACTGATTATGATATGCATTTATTCATTGAGAAGGGCCTTCGAGGGGGCATATCCATGGTTTCCAAGAGGCATGCTAAAGTGAACAATACCTACGTAGAAGGATATGATGTAAGTAAACCAACTAATCATATATTACATTTAGATGCTAATAACCTTTACGTTTGTGCTATGAGTCAGTATTTGCCAACTGTAGGATTTAAGTGGGTTAACCATAATATAAAGCAACCAAAGTTTGCAGCGGAGCACATCCTAAAGGGTATTTTTTTCGAAGCTGACATTTCATATTCAAAAGAAATACATAAAACCCACAACACAGACAGATCCAATCTGGTCACGAAAA
This sequence comes from Phorcus lineatus, assembly GCA_921293015.1. Classification (NCBI taxonomy): domain Eukaryota; kingdom Metazoa; phylum Mollusca; class Gastropoda; order Trochida; family Trochidae; genus Phorcus; species Phorcus lineatus. The sequence goes on from OV121090.1 coordinate 14,042,320, forward strand.
ATATATCAAATAAGTCAATATGTTTCTAAAAAAGATGAACCAAAATTATAGTGCTATTATAAAGACATTCCTGGTAGGAGCTTTTCCCGACAGGAATTGATGGTTGTATTTTCAGATACGTTTTTACAACCAAAAAATTAATTAACATATACCTGTGACTTTGCGCAAGTCAACTCGCCTGTTTTTATGCATAAAAAATCACTTTTTGTCACTCAGAGAAAGTCTGTCACATTGTCACGATCACAAAATTATGTCCCATTCATAAACTGTAATTCTGTGTGGGGAAATGAATTCTTTAACTTACATTTCTAATCTAAAATAAAAGTAAAGAAAGTAAATTAAATTGGAATGCTAATACAGATGCAGTTTTCAAAAAGTGTCAACAAAGATTACATTTCATGCGCAAGCTACGATCTTTTGATGTGTACTATCCCTCTTTTATCATTATTTTGTTGAGTGCATATTAAATTTTTCTTATCATTGTTGGTATGGTTCCTTATCTTTTGTTAATAAATCTTGCTTGGAAAAGGTTGTTGAAATTGCTGGCAAAATTACTGGAGTTTCTCATACACGTTTATCATATCTTTATGAAAAAAGAGTTTTGAAATTATCCTTAAAGATTTTGTCAGACCCAGATTATGTCTTATACGGGGAGTTTGTTAAGCTTCCTTCAGGCAGAAGATATCTATTACCCCGTTATAAAACCAACAGAGGTAAAAGTACATTCATTCCTTTCAGCATTCGCCTTTTAAATGATCTTTGAATTAATAGAGTGTGTTTCTTTATATATTACATGTAACCTGTGTTGTCAGGAAAATAAATTGCACGAATCAATTTGAAATTGTATCAGAATATTATGAACTGCAATTCAATTCTATAATAATTTCTGATAAGTTGTGAAGATATCGGATAACAACTTAATTTTTGTCCCATTATCAATATCCCCACACCTTATGACAAGTTAAAACAATTGTGTAGTTGGCTTCATTGAATAATCAAAATAGCTGTGCAATTTTAATGGCAATTTTAATGCTCTTGATATAGAAATAGATAATTGTATTTATTTCCTATTAGATATCTATGGGCCCAATGACGACACCCCGGAATTTTATGATAAACTCTCTGAATTAAAATGGAAGAATTTGAAGGAGAATATTTGATACTTTGTGGTGATTGGAATCTGGCGTTAGACCCATTGATTGTTCAATTTAACTACAAACATGTCAGTAACCCAAATGCTAGAAATAGAGTGTTAGAAATGCAAATGATAAGGGGGAAATCTATAATATTTGTGAGTACAAAAAAGAAGAAAATGGAAAATCTTGAAACTGAACTGAATATGTCATTAAATAGATTAAGTGTAGAATTAGATAAAACAAATATTATTACTCAAAAGGAAGGTATTTTGAAGGACATAAAATCTAATAAAAGTGAATTAGAAGAAATTAGTACTATTAGAGCTAAGGGAAGTTTTATTAGATCAAAAGCTAAATGAGTACAAAACGGCGAGAAACCAACAAAATTCTTTTTGAAACTAGAATCAAAGCATTTTTTAAACAAGGCAATCATGGAGTTGGAGGAAAAAGATAGGAAAAAAATTTCAACAACCAGTGAAATCTTGGAAAAAACTGTAAAATTTTATAAATAATTATACTCTAGCCAAGTTTGTTGTAATGTAGATTTGGATGAAATAGTCCCAGAACATTCCTGTAATAACAAGACGACAGTGTTACAGCTAAACTTGAGGGAGAATTAACTTGCAATGAAGTACTTTTTGCCTTAAAGCGCATGAAAAATGAAAAAAGTCACAGCCCTGATGGTTTTACAGCCAAATTCATTAAGTTTTTCTGGCGAGATTTGAACAAATATTTACTAAACTCTCTTAATTATGCTTACAAGAATGGTTCACTATCAATTACTCAAACACAGTGTGTTATAACATGTATTCCAAAGGAAAATAAACCAAAAAGATACTTGACCAATATCTCTACTACATGTTACCTATAAACTAGCCTCCGCTGCAATCGCAGGTCGTCTCAAATCAGTTCTTGTAACCATAATAAGCGAAGAACAAAAAGGATTACTTCCCGGTAGGTATATATAGCTGAAGTCACCAGACAAAATTATGACGTAATGGAACACACAGAGAAGAATCAAATTCCGGGCCTTTTGATGTTAGTAGACTTTGATTCTGTTGATTGGAAATTCATACAAAATGTCCTGAATTTTTTTAATTTCGGACCTTCTTTTTGCAAATGGGTTAATATTCTATATCACAATTCTGAATCATGTGTTTTAATTAATGGATTTCCGTCCTCATTCTTTAGGCTCAGTAGAGGATGTCGTCAAGGAGATTCCATCTCACCTTATCTGTTTATCCTGTGTACAGAGCAGATTAAAGGTATCAAAATAGGAAATACTGAACATCTTCTAGCTCAGTTTGCTGACGTTATGTCCCTGATACTAGATGGATCTGTAAAATGCCTCAATGCAGTTCTTACTACTCGTACCCTTTTCTAGACTTAAGGTAAATGTGGAGAAAACTAAATTAATTTGGATCGGCTCAAGAAACGTAGTATGATTAAGTTTTGTAATGAGTGGAATCTCGAATGGGTACATTCTTTTAAGCTTTTAGGAATAATGTTTCATATTGATCTTGAAAATATGATTGAAATCAACTATTTGGATAAATTCAGGGATATTGAAGAGCAAATGAAAATTTGGAAATGTCGATTACTGACCCTTTTGGCTTGAAATATAGTCCTTAAATCATTGCAGCTACCCAAAGTAACTCATATTTGCGCATCTCTCCCATCGCCATCTGATCATATTATAAAAGCTTTCCAATCAAAATGTTTTGATTTCATATGGAAAGGAAAACTGGACAAAGTAAAATGAGAAATTATTGTAGGCAGCATACCTAATGGAGGTATTAAAGTCCCACAAATATCCTATTACATAGCTGCTCAGAAGATAGCATAGTTGAAACACTATTATAACACATATAGTGAGAAAACCTTTTTTGTTTTTCACAATAATATCATACCCGCAAATATATTAGAGATGGAATCAAAATATATCCAGGATTTTATTGTTCCAAATGTGACCAACAAGTTCAGGAAAGATACATTACAAGCATGGAGCGTATATTTATCGAACTGTAAATCCTTGAAGCGGGAAACATATTCTGAATTTATTTGGTACAATGATAACATAAAGATAAACAACTAATCCGTTTTCTATAAAATCATGTACTTTGCTGGTGTGAAATTTGTGAGTGATCTAATTACAGATACAGGCTGCTTATTATCATATGAACAATTCATAACTTTGTACACAGCTAAATGTGACCCGGTGACCTACTATGGACTTAAAAATTCTATAAAGGAATACCTTAATAAATTTCAACCCAATGCTTATCAGTTACCAAAAATTCCAATATTGCCTTACAATCATATGCAATTAATACAAGCTGGACGTAAATGATCAAAACACTACTAAGATATATTATTGATTAATTCTTTCCAAAAAATGAAATATAATCATAAATGGGAACAAATTCGTAAGGAAATCTATTCCGACTCTGAGTGGAAAATGATTAATGAAATGGCTTTTAGATGTACCAAATGTACTGAATTGATTCACCATTATGCTTATTCTGCAAAAATGAAATATGTGACATTGACCATTTATTCTGGGACTGTGAATGTATTAACTCTCTTTGGAAAGATATCCAAAAATGGATTAATATTCATGCCCATCCAAACATAGTGTTAAAAAAAAAAGAAATAATACGTGGATATGTATCCAAAAACAACGACTCATTAAATGTTATAATTTTGTTGATCAAACAAATCATTCTGAAATGCCATAATAAAGAGTCAAATATAACTATTGGAAGAATCCAAGGGAGTTATCACACTATTATGATATAACAAAAGCAATAGCCTACTCTTCATGTCAGTACGACAAGTTTGTTAAATTTTGGTCAAGTTGTGACCACTTGTTCACTTAGTCAATCGTTTTCGCCTTTTGTCCATGGAAAAAAAATAGAGATTTAAAAAGACGATGCTCAATACCAATTGAACCCTATATCCATCATCCAATATGTAACAATGAATGAACTATGTAAATGAATAGTTGTATATGTATGTGCACAAAAAAAATGTGGAATAAAAAAGAAATTAAAAAATAGCTGTACTATTCTTTCCCCCCACCTATGGTACTTATTTACAGGCCAAGACTCTTGCCTAGCTCGGCCTTTTCTTCCCTACTCTTCGTATTTATTCAAATGTGGGAATCCTTGATATTTATTTTCAGGTCGAAATTTTGGGCTAGCCGGATATTTTTACCACCCATGGTACCTTTATGGTATAACTACTAAGATTGTCCTAGGCCAAACCCTTTCCCCGGGAAATCTGACCAGGGGGAAACATTGGTCAGTTATACGGGAATAGTCAGGGATTACTTTAGTTTCCACTGCATTATCTCCTCTTCCTCACTTAGGTTTTCACGCACTTACTAATTAACAATGTTGTTCTCAGTGGCCAAACCTTGATGATAATTGTACAGCAACCAATCTATACACATATTAATCAAGGTCATTGCCGACTTTTCATTCATATGCAACTTTTAAACCAACCTGAGCATTATGTTGTGATGCCTGCATTTTCTATGCGTCCGACACTTTCAAACTCAATCGCATCTTTCACGACAGTCCGCCATGACACTTAGGAATCTACAACGATTTTACCGCCGCTTCAAATCGAACGTTTCCATGGTGGAACGCATACATGAGGTCATAAGGGTCCTCGTCAAGATAAATACGTTACCATGTGTCCACGAGTTTTGATATGGAGATATATCATGTGTTGAGTTAAATATCAAACGAGTAACTAAGTATATGTTCCAAAATACAGAAATTGATCATGTCCTTGCATCGAAAATAAGCATAACAAACACAAAATTATCCCCCCTCCCTGCCGCATGTGCTACGATCCTTTTAGCTCTTTCTACATTCCCGCACAAGTTTACTGAGCTGCTGAGATGTTTGTGGTCATAGCATAAGCACAGCTTTCTATTACATAAACATTGTCTTCTATTTTATATCGAGCTACCTGAAATGAAGATACAACAAGTGCAGCTAAAAGTTCATTTCAATTTTATAGTTTAGGAGATATGCTCCGGACAAAAGACTTTGTCATAGAGTCACTGTTTTAATCATGTTTCCATGGAAACTGAAAAAATAAAATTTGTTTCTTTGTTTATTTCTAAAAGGGCACATCTAGGGTTCATGACTCATATGTATATGAAGTTTGGCGAAGCTAACATATATAGTTAAGGCGATATGCTCCAGACATTGTTCTTGGACAGAATGACAGATTGACAGATAAACGGACAGACGGAAAGAATGAACGCAATATACGTGTAGGATATGGTCCAAAAAGTCTCAATTAGTTTGGCAAAATGGACTAGCCTTAAAGCCGCGGACGAGCTTGCATGCCAAACTAATGGAGACTTTGAGGACTATATCTAACTTAACTGGATGAATTCAGAAATACGCAGATTAATTCGTAAAAGAAATCGCCAACACAAACTCGCAAAACATAAGAACCGAATAGATGATTGGACTAAATTCAGACGAATGAGAAATAATGTTATATCAGCTATCAGAAAAGCTAAGCAAGATTATACTTCCAAACTTGATAATCATATAAATAACTTACCTAATACTTAACTATGGTGGCGTTTGGTAAAGACATATATGAAAACTAAATCTCAATGTATCCAATTTCCTCCATTGTATCATAACGGCGATGTTATTGATGATACTACAGATATCGCAAATACTTTTAACGATTACTTTTCAGAACAGTCAAAAGTATCTTTTCCTGACAAAGAATTACCCCACACGGAGTCTACAACAGGTCCGACTCTATGTGACGTAAATCTATCAGTGCAGGAAGTACAAAATATACTTCTGTCTGTCGATATTAGTAACGCTACTGGGCCAGATGGCATAAGCAATAAACTCATTAAAATCATAGCAGGTGAAATATCTATACCTTTATGTGATATATTTAATGTCTCTCTTCAAAGTTCTATTTACCCTACCGTATGGAAAGAAGCATCGATAATTCCAATCCACAAAAAAGGTTCTATTCATGACTGTTGTAACTATCGACCTGTTGCCTTGACCAGTTGTTTATCCAAATGTTTTGAAAAATGTGTCTTTAAATATGTATTTAACTTTTTAAGAGACAATAATTCACTCACAAATCTTCAATCAGGATTTATGCCTGGAGACTCGACAGTTTACCAACTAACCTATCTTTATGATTGAATTGCCGGTGCATTAGATAATGGTAAGGAAGTTAAAGCAGTATTTTGTGATATCAGTAAGGCTTTTGATAAAGTATGGCATAAGGGAATTATCTCAAAACTTCAGTCAAAAGGTATTCGTGGCTCACTACTTAGTTGGTTTGAAAGTTACCTAACTAACAGAACACAGCGAGTTGTAATTCAAGGGAAATGTTCAGAATCAAATCCAGTTTTGGCAGGCGTACCTCAAGGATCGGTGCTCGGACCGTTATTATTTCTCGTTTACATAAATGACATCATTGAAGGCATTGCCTGTAATATTCGATTATTTGCTGATGACACATCACTATATGTTATTGTTGAAAACCCACTTAGTACTGCTTTAAAACTTAACTCTGACATCGAACGCATCGTAAACTGGGCAGATAAATGGCAGGTAAAGTTTAACCCAGAAAAAACGGAAGCAGTTACTTTTTCGCGTAAAGTCAACCCTACAGCTATTCCTCCATTACAAATGAGTGGTACCATGATATCTGAAGTCAAAGAACACAAACAACTAGGTCTAACCTTCCAGCATAACTGCCAATGGAATTCCCACATTGAGAACATTATTAAAAAAGTAAGCCCCATTATCAACTGTTTTAGAAGCTTCAAATATCGTCTTACTAGAAAAAGCTTAGAAATAATGTTTAACTCTTTTATTCTACCTCATTTTGATTACTGTAGTATTATCTGGGACAACTGTACTAAACAACAAGAGCTCCAACTTGAGAAACTACATCTTGAGGCACTACGAACTATTTGCGGTGCGGTAAGAGGGACAAGTCACCAAAACATTTATAAGGAAACTAACTCAAAGCCCCTAAGAGAAAGAAGGGCTGATTCAAAACTATGTCTCTTTCATAAAATGATCAATAAATTGACTCCCGATTATCTAAGTGATCTTGTGCCTGATTCAGTCAGCCTCAATTCTAATTATAATCTAAGAAACCAGACAGACCTTCAAAACATACGTTGTAAGACAGAACTATATGCCAGATCATTTATTCCAGACACAATAAGACGCTGGAACGAGCTTCCCGACAATATGAAGAAAGCAACTTCATTACATGATTTCAAACTAATGCTACTAAACAAATTGTCATCTCCTCTCCACTTTGATTTTAACTCTGGACCCAGACTCCTACAAATTTTACACTGTCGCCTTAGGCTAGGGTTTAGTGATTTAAATGCAGACAAATACAAACGATATATCTTTGATTCACCTGCCTGTTCATGTGGTCACCCAAACGAAGACACATTTCACTACTTTTTTACCTGTCCCTGTTACTTATTGCTGAGACCAAACTGTTATTTTTATAAGAAAGGTTTTGATTTAAGAAGTGTACTTTTTGGGAACGCAAATAAAAGGAGAGAAATAAACCAGAAAATACTAGAATCTGTACATTACTTTATTCATTCTTCAAAACGATTTAATAACAGTTAAACTCTTTAAACAATTTACAAGTCTTTTTATAATGATGAATGAACGGCCACATGATTACCAGAATTGTGATATCTTTTTATATATTACATACTAATGATTGTTTTATAGAACTTTTGTATCAAGATTGCATGCCATTCTCGTGTTATTTCAATTGTTTTTGTATTGTATGGGAGAGGCATTAACATAAGCCATATGGCTTGTTTGCCGATCCCTTTCATGTAATAAAATATGTTTAAACCACTTAAAACTAACTCACTTTCAACTATTGGAGGTTGCTACCCACTGCCATATTTATGATAACTAAGTGTCCAAACACATAAAATTCATTAAGAAATCTTCTTATTTTGCTTTCAAGTAAAACATCATAATGTCTTCATTTTACTTATTCAATGTATTTACCACAAAAGATTGGCAACCCTTGAATAATCTATTGGAGGTTAGTCATTAGTTGAAAGCTATTTGGGGTATTATCATGGGCAAGATATTACCCAAATTACATCAAATTTATATTTATAGAAATTAGAAAAATGTATGATTAATTTACAGAAATATCCAAATTACATTACCAATTCAAATATACAAATTATCATTATTCATAAGATACATGGTCACAATCTTTTACAAGTAGACCATATTTCTCATAATCCCCTTTTCACCTAAGGATACAAAATGTCAGAGTAAAATCTTCATTCTAAAAAGTAGACAACTCGTCTATCTAAGACAATTGTCTTTAATTAATAATCCTTTTACAAGCGTTGACACTGACAGTGATTTTAGTAGATAAAGCCTTAGGCTAATTAAGCTAATCCACTTAAGAACTTAATTGACCTCATCTAATTAATCTTCAAGTTTTCCAGACATGTCAATTTATAAGTCCAATGAAAACAATAACTGCCTAGAATACTGTAAAATCATAATATTTCGCGGGGGTTTAATTTTCGCGCTTTTCTCGCAAAGTCATAATGCGTGAATAATAAAACATCGCGAAATATTATGGTCATGAACGTGAAGAAAACCAATAACAGACAAATAATTTGGTTGACACATTTTATTACTCACAGGATTGTTTGGTTTGTTCATTAATGACGAGTCACTAATTAGAGCTCTCACAAGCGTGTACGCCGATATGCACGTTGTTTATTGTGCAAACACAATCATCACAATAATCCGGCCTGGCGGAATCCACTCTTGATCGCCAATATGCGTGTCCTGATGTTTTGATTGCAGTATGCTTGAGCTTCGATTCGATGCGTATTGCGGTACAGGACCCTCGGTTCAAATATATTTTCGGTTCGGTATGATATTTCTTTGAACGAGATCTCGAGGATTCACATCATTCAAACACTATTGTTGGGAGTTAAAGATCAAACTAAATCGTTCCGAATGTTTACTTCCGGGAAAACTTGGCGACAGGTATCGTTACCACTTCAAAACTTGAAGACGTTTAATGACAATAAATAAAATTTTGATCGTTGACTTTTTGAATAAATATTATTGTTTTCATTGTTAATTACTACTAGTTTCAGTGTAATCTTTGCTGCACGGTGCATGTAGTTTTGCTCACTAAATTTTTTCTATTGCTTCGTCGATATGCGCGAAAATTAAACCCCGCGAATCAGTCACTTTTTATGTTTGCGCGAAAATAACACCCCGCGAAAATAAATGATTTTACAGTATTAGTAAAACTGTTAACGAGATTAAAAATCTAACCAATGAGAGATCACCTTCATTTACCTATATAAATCCAGATAGATATTTAATCTTTAGTTAGAGTTTGGATACCATCTAAACACTTCTCAAATCTCCAGGGGCTGAATGTATATATATAGATTGTCATGCCCCTGGAGGGATCAACCAGCTGTTATCTACATATTATTATCATTCTGTTGTTAAAATAGTTCCTGTGAATAAATTTGTGCATAACTATTCCACGGACTTTGGATTTTTTCTGCCTAGAGTTAATTCCCCATTAAAAACTATACAGCAAGACCGTCATCCCGGAATATCCAAAGTTGGGGCAGATGAGGAACACCTACAACCCTGCTTCAGCTTTGTGATACCTTGTGATAGTATCTTCATTTTATTTGTCTATATGAGGCAATGCGGGGGCAAGATGGAACTAACGTTGACCCAATTTAGTTTTTACCCTAATTACGCTGTAAGACTGGATATAAAAATTGTGATACAAGTGCATTCTCTTTCTTTCTATCTGCATTGATCCCAGGTCTAGTGTTTGAGCAACTATCCATTGCTAATAGCTGGCATATAGAACAGCACTTGTTCTTTTGGGTCCTGAACAGAAATTAAATTCACCTACCTGTTGAACATTCTATCTGGATGGTCAAATTTTCCATTTTGTAGACATAAGACATATTCGGGACCTGAAAAGATGATGGACAATGTAGATATGGTTCATAAATAAATCTTATCATTAGTGTGATTGCTCTGCTAATGTTTTGCAACTTGTCACGAAATACAAACTTTGGCTTAACTGGTATATAGTTATCACATGATGATAAAGAGCAAAATACAAACACCACCAAGTACTCAAAAACTATGCTTCTGATATTTGAAGAACTCTATGACAGTGCTAATAACAATATATATACAAATGTCTTATTTACATGTAAGATGTTGTTTAATGTATTTTCGTAATTGGGATATGGACTCTTATTATTTGGTCGTTAACCGTTTGCAATATCTCTCTGTGACTTCCCTAATTATTTCGCTAGGGACACAATTGGGCCTCACGACGGGAACAGTTACCGTATATGACCGGGTATAAGCCCCCCTCGCGTATAAGCCGACCCCCTTTCTCAACCCCCCAAATCCCAGTAAAATCCCGGTATCTCATGTATAAACCGAGCCCGTTTTCTACACTTCGCGGCTGACTGGCTGATGTTACCATCGATACGTTGACACTTGATCTGGCTTTAACGAAACATTCTTTATTTTTCAGGCATTTATCAAAAATAAACTATTACTACAAAATAAAATATTGACTAACGGTGTCTGTTGTTTGTTTTAATAAAATCTTACTTCATTGCCATTAACACGAAGTTATTAGACAAACTTCCATGCATCTTTGTGTGTCGCTCATGATATTTGTTAAAAGTCTTTTCATTGGCACAGAAAAGGGAAGTTGGAAAACTCGACCAATCAGCAAGTCAAACACATTGTGCATTTTAACGCTACTTTCGATTCAAGATGGGGCTGTCTATTACCGGCACATGGGCACAGGAAACGTTAATTACAGCTTTAATTGCTGTTAATTGATCATCAAAGCTAAGATGTTGACCAAATACATTATGTCATTACTAGTTAATTAACATCTAACAGATCTCTTAACAACCTGAATAACATGTTCATCCATCATGCGTTGAATGCTTATTGTCTACGGTAAATCTCATTTGATTGTTCAGTATCATTATTTTAAGTTGCCTATTTAGAAATTCAATGACTCATTCATAGAGCTTAAAATATATGACAATGCGATCTTTGCCATCTCAGAAACAATGCGACAACTTTATTTAAGACATTACTTTTCTTTTTGTTTAATTGACTTATCGTAAACTTTTGCACGAGGTTCCATCTCATATAACACCGATTTCTATTCAACTTCTCATTGGTCCACGTCACAAAGGCTAGTCACTCGTATTCAGGTCAAATTATCGATCGATATTTGCCAGCCAACACGTGTTGCGTGTTGAATATAACCGGTACATAAATAATTTATAAATATATATTTTTAACTTTCCATTCGTATTTTTCTCAATATATTCATTATAAAACAACAATAAGACAAAGGTATATTCATTTCAAACTTTTATTATTTAAATGACATCGATGATTATGCACTGTCTTCGATGTAAACATTGTCTCCCTGGACTCGCTCGGCTTGATGAACCGGGCTGGATACTTACCTGGCCTCAGGATTTTTTGGTCTGAAACATAGACTTAGGGTATAGGCCGACCCCCCTCTTTGACCCCCCAATTTCTGGTATCAAATTCTCGGCTTATACCCGGTCATATACAATAGCAATTATGACGTCATTGCACAATGAGGTCACTTAGCATGACGTCATAAAACAGTCTTACAATCAAACAAGCCACAGATAAGGAAACCCGCCATAGATTAGAGACCCGCCACAGATCTGAGTCCTACATATGTATTAATGCTAACATTTACTATGTGCATTAATGGTCAAATGTTATGCAATGTCTTTTTACATTGTAGTTTTTTAACCGCATCCATTGAACTATCGTATTAAACGCATCTATTGAACTACCTCGTCTACTCCATCTTCCGTATTTACTCCATCTGTCGCACCTGCCCTATCTACTCTATCTGTGGCACATACAGCATCTCTACATGATGAACTGATGACTTGTAATAAACTGTAATAACTTTGATGCGATTTCCGGGATTTTTTTTTCTTGCATCTACAATGTCTTAGAGATGATTTATATGTTTATTGGTTTATATGTTAATGACGTCATGGTACTTTTTAATTGAGTATGAGGAAGAAGGTCAGTTGTGATGGCACAAAGAAGCAAAATACCAACACTTCACTTAGCAGCCATCTCACTGTGGACTTCACTCTCATTGGAACTGTAGACTCCATTTCTTTTCCACTCTAGACTGCACTTTCATTTCCATCCTCCTCCCCACTGAAAACTCCACTCTCAATCTACGATGAAGACTTTGCTACCCTCTCTACTGTAGACTACACACTACACTCTCTACTGTAGACTACACACTACACTCTCATACTCCACTTTCCTTCCATCACTTGGAGACACTCCATTCTCAATTAATGCTCTAGACTCCGCTCTCATTCTCCACAATAGCCTCCACTCTCACTCTCCACAATAGACTCCACTCTCATTCTCCACAATAGACTCCACTCTCATTTTCAACAAAGGACACCATTCTCATTCTCCACAATAGACTACACTCTCATTCTCCACAAGAGACTCCACTCTCTTTCTCAACAATAGACTCCACTCTCATTCTCCACAATAGACTCCACTCTCATTCTCCACAAGAGACTCCACTCTCATTCTCAACAATAGACTCCACTCTCATTCTCAACAATAGACTCCACTCTCTTTCTCAACAATAGACACCACTCTCATTCTCCACAAGAGACTCCACTCTCATTCTCAACAATAGACTCCACTCTCATTCTCAACAATAGACTCCACTCTCTTTCTCAACAATAGACACCACTCTCATTCTCCACAATAGACTCCACTCTCATTCTCCACAAGAGACTCCACTCTCATTCTCAACAATAGACTCCAATCTAGACTACATTCTCATTCTCCACTGTAGATTCTTCTGCAATCACTTACAGAGAAGGTATTCACATTACCAATAACTTTCAAGCCCCAAAGAAAAGAAAATGTTACTTTGAGCGTGATTGACATGATACTTTCTTCTGTATAAATGTTACAATTGTTTAATTTCGAATGCCTAAACTGATGGAAAAATTAATTACTGAAGCATATAGAAGAATATCTATATAGATAGGTGACTGCCCCCAGGTAATTGCATTAGAAAATGAAAATGTTTCTGATGTGAATTTACTCAATAACCTGAAATATTGATAAACATATATATAGGAAATGTATTCAGTGTTTCCAGTCTGGGTGATCCAAACAACATCTAAGATAGCTCCTTATATTACAGATGTCCCGTGCAGATGCTGGTTCAGGGTCTCTCCACCCCGTTATACAGTAGGATGCTAGGTGTTACAAAGGGGATGTAGTGTTAGGTCGGGTAGGGGGAAATTAAGCATAGGAAAGAAATAGGAGTTGGGCTGTTTGTTTCGGGGTAATTTAGTTGTTCTTGCGGGATGGTGCAGGTTGCTTTTAAAAGAAAGTTTAGATGATATTCATATTCCTATAGGGCTGAGTTTGGAATGTGAGTGAAAGAACTGGTGCTTCTTCAGTTTTCGTTTGCTATCTTTTTGCAATAAAATCTTGTTGTTGTTTATCTTGTTGTTTCTCATTTGAACTTTATTCCTCATTCATGAACTGGTTCTGAGTCTTGATTAGCAACAAGTCAGCCTGAAAATATTCACATTAAAATAAAAGTACACAACGCAAAGTCCAATAAAGGTTGATTTTCACATCATGTTGCTATAATTTAGTGTTCAATTCTCAGCTGTCACTGGGCGTCTGAAACGCGCCTATTACACATGATTGGTGTCCAAAAAAAAAGAGACGAGAGAATTTGTTCAGTGTGGGCACCCTATTGATGTTATTCTGAAAATTTTAGCCTCATTTGCGAACAAGGTTTAGTTTACAAACTTTATCTTCAAAACTGTCAAATTTAACTATCACATCACATGAGTATTCCTAATGTAAAGCTTTTCTCTCCTTTGTAATTAACATAATCTTAAACAAATTTAAGATATTTTTCTACAAAATATAGGTTAATTTCCACTTTTCAATTAATAAACACAGTTCCCAAACAAGCAGCTGACATGGTCAAGCTTTATCCCAATGTGAGAATATATAAGCGAAAGAAAGGCCCATGTCAAAATCGCTGTTCAGTTCACATGATTTGAATAGAGGAATTATTACATTATTAAAAACTATTTAATTTAGCGCATGTAAAAATTTTACATGGAATGAAAGACGATCTTTTTCTATTTATTGTGATACAAAAATTGTCAAAATACTGTGAGCATATCATGAAAAAATTAGTGTGACAAAATGGTGTAAAACTAAAATATGTAAAAATCATTTTTTTACGGCACAAGCTGTACCTTTATTTTACGTAGCATTGATACGTATTTTACATCAAATTAAAGACTTTTCTTTCCCTTTCAAATGGGAGATTTGATATCTTGAATCTTGAAAGATCTTATGAGTTTGGTAAGAGAGACATCGGAACCAGTCATTAATCCTTGTAGGTCCGTGACTGACGCAATGGCGGATCTATATCCCTCCAGAGGTGATATAGGAAGTCAGCAATTAAGGGGATGGAGAAGGGGATATCGGCCACTCCATGTTCTCTTTTCCACTGCTGGAATCGCTTCCACTTATGGTTGTATGAGGAGGAAGAAGAGGATCTGATAGAGTTGGAAATTGCTTTTGAAGTATCCTCTGCAAAACCTTGTTAGCGAAACGCTCCCTTGATAGACGCCACATGTGAAGATTGACAGTCTCCAGGTTGATGTTGTCCGGCTTCCACCGCGGCTGTTGCAGTAGATTGTGCCACACGGGGAGTTGAAGATGAGGTTCTGTCAGGAGATCTAACAGTTTTCCTCTGAAATGTTCAAGGGTCTCTATGGATTGCAGATCCTCCGGGAGTTTGTACCAGAGGTCTGCACCAGCTTTGGAGAAGGAACGATCACCAAAACTTGCTGTTCGAGTTATTGGAACAGACACAGTCAAGCTTGATGTGGATCTTAGGGTCCTACTTGGTCTGTATGGTTTGATGAGCTCTTGGATGTAGCTTGGAGCGAGCCCATGCAGTGCCTTGAAAACCAATAGCAGGACTTTGAACTGTATCCGTTCATTCATTGGCAGCCAGTGCAAACCTTTTAATACTGGACTGACGTGATCATACTTCCGGGTTCCTGTGATCATTCGAGCAGCACAATTTTGTACTCGTTGAAGTTTGCCCAGTTGGTTCTTGGGTATGCCATACAATAGGCTGTTGCAATAGTCCAGCTGGGATGTTACAAAAGCTTGAACTAATGTTTTAACTGCATCTTCAGTCAGATATTTCTTGATTTGACTTATATTCCTGATGTGGTAGTATGATTTACTGCATATTTTCCTGACATGGACCTGGAAGTTCATCGCAGAATCAAATACAACCCCTAGATTTCTTGCTGAATCACTTGGTGCAATACTGCAGTTGCCAAATCTCAGTTGGTGATGTGAGAATACTGGTGATCTTGTTGGTCTCGGTGTTATTATGAGTAGTTCTGTCTTTTCATCGTTTAGCTTGAGAAAATTTGTTCTCATCCAGCACCTGATATCATCAATGCAGTTTGTAATTGCCTGGAATGTGTCTGTCACAGACGATGACACAAGTGGTCTGAAGCCAAGGTACAGTTGAGTGTCATCTGCATATAAGTGAAACTTTAGATGATGTTTCCTGGCAATATCTCCTAATGGGGTTGTATAGATGGTGAACAAAATAGGGCCAAGTACAGACCCTTGTGGGACACCAAACGATAGCTTTCTCCGTAATGACACATCACGTTCGACGGTCACAGATTGGTGTCGTCCTGATAAATAGGACGTTATCCAGAGAAGAGCACCTCCGGATATACTGAACTCATCTCGGAGACGGTTCAGTAATATGCCATGGTCGATAGTGTCAAAGGCAGCCGACAGGTCCAATAGAACAAGGACTGCCGCACCCATTGAATCCACATGACATAGTAAATCATTCTGGACTCGCAGTAAAGCCGTTTCAGTGCTGTGTCCACTCTTATATGCTGACTGGAATGGCTCGCCTAGGTTGTTGTCTGCTATGTTTAGTCTTTAGAATCTGCCTCACTTTTTTTTTTTTCTCAATCTTTTTTATTCACTTCATTTTGATACAATCAACAAAGTTTTGTACATAACAGGAGCTAATATGTGGTATATTATGTACCTCAGGTATGGCAAGACTTATAATCAACATATGGAAATACATCAAACAAAGTAATAGTTAAACACTTCATTCAGAAACAGCATTCATATATCTGTCTTAAGAATATTCCACTTTTTGTCAAAGTAATTCATGTTCAAATTTTTTCTAGCGATGTATCTTTCAATGTGAAAAACGTCTTTCAGGACATTCTTATATATTGTGATATTAGGCTTTAAACCTTTAATGTTCATAACATAGATGTGACGTTTAGCTAGTAAAACCATGTGATTCAACAAGTGGTTATTGGTGGTACAGAATAATATATCTTTGCTTGAGAGATCGGGAGTTTTATCAAGGGCACTCTTAATAAAGTCTCTGAATTCGTTCCAGAAGACTCTAACAATTGGACATTCAATATATACGTGGTAAATATTCTCGTTACAACCACAAGATGAGCATACATCATTATCAAGTAGTTTCTAGAATGTGCCTCACTTGAATAGACATTGTCCAGGCATCCGTGAGGGTGTACAAATCCCTGGTGACTTGCAGAAGATGGATAGATTTGGTGCCTCCCTACTTGTTGAGGTAGGCGAGAGTTGAGACTTCCAGTGGTTGAGCGCTAGTAGAAAAGCCTTCAGTTCCAGAACATTTATGTAAAATGAAGAATCCATCTGGCTCCATGAGCCCTTCGCTTGAAATGAGTTCCAATGAGCACCCCAGCTGCTGTTGGACGCATCGGTATAAATGGTGTATTGAGGATGCGGAGGGACAAAAAGACATCGATCATGACATGTGCCCTCATTGTCCACCATTCTTACTAAATAAGGACTTGACTTGTTGGAGATATCTGGGTATCTAACGGCACTTGGCCTAAGTTCTTCACCCAGTCTGCAGGTGCCGTAAGTTTAGCTATCGAAATCTCGAAATCCATTTAATTAGATTGGAATTGACGCCCATGTGCAACAGTTTCTTTATCATGATATGCAGTTGAATGGTGTTAAACGCAGAGAAAAAGTCAACAAATAGGATTCTGATATAAGACTTGGATGTCTCCAGATGATTGAAGACATTGTTGAGGAGTGACAGTGTAGCATCAACAACTCCTCTCCGTGATTTCCGAGACTTGAGATGATTAGGGACGTGGAGGTAGATCGCTAGAGGCGGAATATAATCCCACTGAAGGATGTAACCCTGCAGCATCACAGATAATATCCACTGGTCGGTCGTCACACATTCACAGTTCCGAGGAAGCAGTCCCAGCCGTCCCCCCATGAGCGAGTGGAGAACCAGCTGGGGGAAGAGAAACTCTAGAGAGGAGTCGGTGGATGGAAGCAATAATACGGGAGGAGAAACTTGAATTGGAGCGACACAAGAGTTATCGCCTCTGTTTCCCCCTGGAAGCATGAAAAAGCCTGGAATTGCCCCTGGATGACTTGGTCTGATCCCTGGACTGCGAAGGATGGAAGTCTCGTCGGCCCTGCAAGTTCCCATGGGACTGGAAAGACGTTGTCTTCTGACTGAAGGAAGGCTTGGTCTGAGCTGTAGGTCTGGAGGACCCATTCCCGCGGTGGGGGCCATGATAGCTGCCCATGTTGAGGAGGGCTTGGGTCAATTTCACATTGAGGTTCTTAGATGTCGAGACCTCCTAGGACTTGGTAGTTCCTTGCAAGAGTGGGAGCTTGGATGTGTTGAGTCAACAAGGAATCTTTGACGTCGGCCGGTACATCTCTAAGCCGCGTTCCGGCTCTGTCAAGATTACTGGTAAACTGTGTCTAGAAAACCATAAGCCATAGCCGCATCCCATTATAGGAGTGGAATTTTGGCGGCAATAGTTCCCTTATGCCCACACAAAACCAGTTCAAATAAGAGAGAACATCTAATGTATGCCGTGCATTGAAGTCCAATTCAACAAAATCAACTCTAGAGACAGACATCCTTTTGCTAGGCGGTATTTGACGGGGGGAACACCTACAGCACCCGGTGTTCTGAAGCGGTCACCCATCCAAGTACTCTCCAGGCCCAAAGTTGCTTAACTCCGGTGATCGGACGAGAACCGATGTGTTAAACGTGGTATGACTGTAGGCTAAGCTGGTTAAAATCCTTGTCTAAAGAGGGTAGGCCGTTTCCAGTGAACCCGTTGTGGACCAAGTAAGGCACCTTGGCCCTAAACTGGGGTACAGAGATTGACGATCCTTGTGTAGAGAGCTTCTCATTCACAGAGTTGCAAGCAGCCGGCAGGTTGCCCACTCGGCCTTCTGCCGAGGAGTGGCCCATTTTCACTTCTAGCAAGAAGAAATGCTGTTTTGTCTCCTACTGGATCGTGTTAATGTTAGTTGAAAGAGAGAGTATCATGCTTTTTAACTGGTCAAATTCCGAAGGCTTGTCGGTTTTAGGAGGCACGGAAGATTTCAACATTGTAGACTTTGTCTTAGGAGAGGGAGAAACTGAAGCCTTGTCTTGCATGATAAGTCAGTCTTTATCAGTCAAATCTTTACACATGAGACATCGGGCCTCCAGCGAACAAGGGAGTTTAGAATCGTCACAGCCCACATACAAGTAGAGTGTGGGTCGCTGATACACAAGTACTTATGACAGGTAACACATTTACGTTGTATGGAAGACATGATCAGAAGTTGAAGAGTAAGTTAATAACACGCAAAAGAACAAAGGAAAGATCTCACCAAAGTCCAGGAATCCGTGAAAGTATCAGTATCAGTATTTACGCAATGATTAAACTGCTATAATACATATGTATATAGCAACCAAAGGATGATGAAAGAAGTTCTTGTTGTCCTGATCAGATATCACAAAGCCTCCCACCCTAAACTTTAAGATGACCATGGATCAAGTTGAGGAGTCTATACACTAAATTTCAAAACCCAATGTCCTCTTTTGAGGACACGAGTAAACAAATCTACAAGTTTATGTCCAATTGCTATGGGGACTGTAAGGAACATTTTAGCCTTTAAGGATCTATAGTTTTCGAGTATAAGATAAATATCAGTTGTAAAGCAATGGCCTATGGGAAACTTTTTAGAGTCAGCAGAGTTAATAAACATACAATTTTGACCCCAGATCTCTAGCCTTGTCTGGACTCTTCCATCCATTTTTCAGTAATTAAAGCCTTTAGTTTTGGCAGTCAATGAGCTTAAAGTGGACATGAATCTAGTATGTGTAAGTTGTGAAAATATTGAGGGACAAGTGTAAAGCTGAAGTACTCACAGATTCTGGAGAGGAAGAAGAGCACATATCCTGGTGTAGAGTAATGGGACCCATACATGAACCTAGGCTCTGCCATATCTTCAAACCTCTCCTGCAATTCAAAACAAAACAACAGTAGGTATTTTTTTCAGACGCTACACTCTTGTGAATATTTCAGCAACCCTACAAAAGTTTTTCTTCCATTGCTTCAGGTGAAGCATTATATACAAATTCCTCATATCAAGTTTATTTGAACCAAAATTTAGATTAAAGGATGGTCTTACACATTTTGGATGCAGATGCCACATATTTTCATTGACCACTTTTGCTAGTATTTTGTAAAGGGGTTTCTTAACAATTGTCATTACACAAAATTAATCTATAATGTGTTTAAGTTAACCCTTACATTGTTGAATTTTCTAATGACCAATTTTAACCCAGTGGCTGAGAGACACAACTCTTTTTACAATATATGGTGTGTTTACATTGTGAATTCCGGATGTAATCAATCGTATTACACAAAACTATTTCACAAATAATGTTTCTTATCCAAGAAATACATAATGACATAATCCAACAGAGGCGATGGGGGTTTTAAGGACTTAAATGGGTTTTTTTCCCTTCTCACTGGGGTTTTTTTGGGTCTGAAATGGGGTTTTTCCTTTTTTTAGGGAACATGTGATTTATCGTCTTTAAAAATAACAACTCATTGATAATTATCTAATTATTTTTAGATAATATTTCGAACCTCAATGCAGGAAATTTTTACACATATTTTCAATAAAGTACTATATGTTTTATTTGAAAAATAACTTTATGTTGTGACATATAAATTTCTAAGAAGAAAGTTATTTCTAACATATTTCATATCATAAGTATGATGAACATGATATCAATAATTAACATGAGAAGTTGGTGTCTGTCAAGCAAAATTATTTTTGTTCTTATCATCTTAATCAACTTAGATTTAATTATCACTTAAATTTGGTTTCATGATTACACTGACTTCAAAATAACAGTTAATTGAAATATACATAACACTTCATTTAGAAAATCCCACGTCTGTGATTGTCACATTGAAATTTTAAAATTACAGATCGTTTGTAGTTATTTACTGATCGATGAGAAGACGTTGTTTACAAATGCACTTCTTGCAAGAATAGAAGTGTTGATTAACGGCGGTTTATCGACAGTGCCTGAATGAGCCCTTTTCCTTCACATAAATTTAACCGAAATTTCAAATAGTTTAATCGTACGTGACTTATCAAAACACTGATGATTTGTTTTGTTTCCAAATATTCTTCCTAAAAACATTAATTAGATCGTGTTTCTAAAACTATGAACAAAAATATGACTAAATATGAAGTAAATTTTACAAGTTGATCAATACACGTGGTCGTGATAATTTCATGGCAACATATTCCCAATAAAATAAAATGTTTGAATAAACCATAATCTGTTTAGCAGTTACTTGCTTCCCCTGAAATAATGAAGCATACAATAAATGCTTATATCTATTCATATATTACTCGAAGAAAGACAATTGAAAAGATTATCATGGACACGAGAGCATGATTTCAATGTTATTTGTCGTTACGAAAATGCATTGATATTCCAAACAGTATTTCCTTTTAATAGCTTCTGTAAAATAATGTTGACGACTTCGCAGCTCATTTTTTGGTAATTTGTGTGATTATTAAATCTTTTGAAGTTTGAGAGGTATGTTGTCGATCTTTATTAGCTAGTATATCATATTGATATTGTTATATCTTATCATTCACTTTAACATAATTCATCGAGCTTCAGCGATCCTGTAGGAATAAAAACTACCCAGTAACTAATTCTCAAATCACTGGTGTACACTAACTACGTGCTCTTGCGATCGTATTTCTGACAAATACTTGTTTCAATTTCGTCTAAAAAAAGATTAATAAGCTTGAAATTTTGTCAAATCGATCATTTCAAATAGGTAACTCGGCTTCAGAAAAATCATTCTTAGCATTCTTAGCACTTCTCTTAAAATCGTGTTTTTTCCATACCCGTTCGTGGACGCGGGTCAAGCAACTTGAAATCAGGTAAACCTGCCAAAATCGGGTAATATGCCATGTATGCCTCAACTCACCGACACAATGAATGAAATTTCTATCACCTCAAGAATGGTTTTTTAAGCCATCTTAAACCTGTTTCGGGGCAAAATCAATACGAGACTGAAGACGAATAGTTCCTCATGACATTGATACTTGGAGCGCCAAGACAAATTGTATGAAATAAAGCTAATTCATTGCTATTTTTTCGTAAATGGAATTTCATTTAAAGAAAGATATAAATTGTTAATGTTCAAGAGATATCAAAAATCAAAAATAGAAATCGGATTCTTTAAAAAGAAATTGTGTAAATTGTGTAAAATGAGCTTTCTTTTACTTTTCTCATTTTGATTGTGTTCTCTTTAAGTTGTCAAAGGGGTAACCGAGCAAAAAGCTCACAGCACCGTCTATAACCTTTCTTTCCTGTATGCCTGAATGTTTTTTTTGGTTGTTAATGGTATCAATCACCAAACACAAAGCTCTCCCGAACCATCAACTTACACCAAACCATTTCCAAACCTATACTATAATTCAGAGCAACTCAGTGTATTTGACTTACTACACATTTGTATTCAGCATCTGCAGTATACATTCATCTTGTTAAATAAAACTCTTCTAACCATCTAGTTCTTGCTTCCTGTTATCTTCTCTTCACTACCTTATTCAATTATATCAACTTAATGAACAATGCATAACACTCTAAAGATAACAATGTATAACTGTAGAGGGTTGATAGACTAAAACGCAAAGAACTATTCAGGTTCCTTAAGAAAAAACGATCTTTGATCTATTGCTTACAGGACGTCCACTTCACTCCACAACTTAAACAGAACATTAAACAGGAATGGGGATCGACATAAACACTGTTACATAAATTCTAATAAGAGCAATGCAAGGGGTGTCGCTATCTTGGTATCAAGTAACTTAGATTTTACAGTGGACCTTGAGCATAGAGATGACAGTGACAATGTAATTGGATTAGAACTTATTATTAATGATTTCAAATTAGCTTTAGTAAATATTTACAGGCCGCAAGTACGGACAATCCTGATTTTTACGAATATATTGATGTACTTATAAGATCATTTCAGACAGACAATATATCACTTTGTGGGGATTGGAATGTTATTCAATACTATCTTAAATACTCTTATAACTATAAGAATATCAATAACCCAAAAGCAAGGGAAAGGCTACTAATACTGAAAGGAGAGTTTGATCTAGTTGGACCCTTAAGAAACTTTAAACCCTAATGATAAACGTTTTACCTGGCGACAATCTACACCATTAAAACAGAGTAGACTTGATCACTTCCTTATATCCCACAACCTATTATCCTCTGTTGTCAAATGTGAAATTGAACTAAGTTTCAAATCTGGTCATTCCCTAATCTCTCTTACTATCAAAATGGAAAACCTTATAAGGGGTAAAGGGTTCTGGAAGTTCAATAACTCACTACTTGGAGATTCTAAGGATGTTAAGCTTGTGAAAAATGTGATTAACGATACAATAAGTCAGTATAACATAGATAATGGAAATCAAATTGAGTCTCAATTAAGTAATCAGATGTTATGGGAAATATTAATGTTAATGATACGGGGCAATACAATCTCAAACTCGTCTGCTAAGAAGAAAAAACGGGAAAAAGAAGAAAAGGATCTGAACCATACTTTGAATATAAAATCTGTAGAAATTGGTACGGCTTCCGATGAGAAAACCAAAAAAAATATTTTAGATGAAATTTAGATTTAAATGATAAACTAGAAGAGCTTAACCTCATAAAAACCAAAGGGATTATGATAATATCAATGGCTCTATGGAGTGAAAACGGCGAAAAACTGTCTAAATATTTCCTTAACCTTGAGGCAAGAAATTTTATTAACAAGGCCTTTATGCGTATACAAACCAAGAATGGCAATATTGTTACAACCCAACAATAAATACAAAATGAAGTAAAATAATTTTACGAAAAGCTGTTTACTAGTCAGGATGTATCAAACGTTGACCTGCACGATCTTCTAGACAGCTGAGTTCATAAAATCAAGGTATGTTACAGGATGTGAGCAGTAAAGGAACCAAGGTATGTTACAGGATATGAGGGTCGCATACCTATTCGTTGAATTTCTAGTTTTAGGATAGAAAAATCCGTTTGACGGATACTGTGATTTTAGTTGTTGATTGGCTTACATAACGTTGGAACATTCCATTATAGGACAGAAGAGGTGTTTAGACTCATTTATTTTATTCTGATCATTTGAAGTTACGATGTATTCGTTGTATTTGATGAGTGAATACATTATTCATATAAACGAACGTGCCGTCGATGTATATGACATATCATCTTCATTAGTATCATGTGTTTTATGAATATATACATGATCATATAAACATTCCATACATTATATACAAAAAATTGTACAGTATGTGACTGACTTATTGATCAGTCCAAATCTACTATACTCCGAGTAATTGTCCAACACAATCCAGATAGGCCATTACTTTGATGTCGCCGTACTTGTGTCCTCCATGGTAAGCGTATCTTGAACCTCTAGAATTGGGTAGAAACTTCACTTCAACTGCAGCGTTTGCCATATTTCAAAGTATGAAGTGATGCATATGTCATACATGTATCTAAATATAAGGGACACGATCGGTACAAAATCACTCAAGCGTTATTCGACGGATAGGTACAGTTCAGCTTTGAAGATTCGACGGATTAGGCTGTAACTGATATGAGCAGTACAGGAATAAAGATATGTTACAGGGTGTGACCAGTAAAGGAATCAAGGTATGTTACATGATGTGAGCAGTAAAAGAATCATGGTATTTTACAGGATGTGAGCAGTAAAGGAATCAAGGTTAGTTACAGAATCTGAGCAGTAAAGGAATCAAGGTATGTTACAGGATGTGAGCAGTAAAGGAATCATGGTATTTTACAGGGTGTGACCAGTAAAGGAATCAAGGTTAGTTACAGGATGTGACCAGTAAAGGAATCATGGTATGTTACAGGATATGAGCAGTAAAGGAATCAAGGTTAGTTACAGAATCTGAGCAGTAAAGGAATCGTGGTATGTTACAGGGTGTGAGCAGTAAAGGAATCATGGTATGTTACAGGATGTGAGCAGTAAAGGAATCATAGTATGTTACAGGATGTGACCAGTAAAGAAATCAAGGTTAGTTACAGGATGTGAGCAGTGAAGGAATCATGGTATGTTACAGGGTGTGACCAGTAAAGGAATCAAGGTTAGTTACAGGATGTGAGCAGTACAGGAATCATGGTATGTTACAGGATGTGAGCAGTAAAGGAATCATGGTATGTTAGAGGACGTAAGCAGTACAGGAATCAAGGTTAGTTAAAGGGCATGAGCAGTACTGGAATTAGCATATGTTAGAGGACGTAAGCAGTACAGGAATCAAGGTTAGTTAAAGGATGTGAGCAGTACGGTAATCAGGGTTAGTTAAAGGACGTAAGCAATACAGGAATCAAGGAGTGTTAAAGGATGTGAGCAGTACGGTAATCAAGGTATTATCAAGGTATGTTAGAGGACAAGAGCAGTGGTGGGGAATCCAGGTTTCAGGATGTGAGCAGTACGGTAATCAAGGTATGTTAGAAGACATGAGCAGTGGTGGGGAATCCAGGTTTCAGGATGTGAGCAGTGCATAAATCAAGGTATGTTACAGGAGTTTAACAGAAAACGAATCAAGGTAAAAGATATGAGCAGTGGTGGGGTTAATGTATGTGAGCAGTAGGGAAATCACAAAGAGAACTAGCAGAACTTTAGCATATTCTCTATGAACAAATTTACATTTCTTTCGATTGCCTATGAAGACTTCACTCAGTTATGTTGCCTATGTGGAGAAATGGAGATTAATGTCTCACCCGTATCCTGGCTAACCTTTCTTCGTTCAGAGCTCCTACTGGCTTGCTCAGATCTCTATAAACAGATGTATCCTCTAAATCTGGAAATTAAAAAAACAACATTTATAAGCAAAATTATGGTAACCACCTATTCCTCCGTCAATGTAATTTGAATAGACATGTGTTCCCTCAGTGAAGAAAACATAAATCTAACTGGGATTGATGAGTCAAAGTCAAAGTCAAAGGATGTTATTGTTTGAAAGGCCACCGGCCCGTATACATAAGAGTTACAGCATAGAAAAATGGTAGCATACGTACAATATAATATAGCAACATTCATCCTGTTTAAAACGGTATTAAGGGTTAATAGTTTGTTTAATGAGAAGGTCTCTTTTAGCTAATGCATGCTTTATATATAAAGACAATTGTAAAATAAAGTCTTCATTATTAGTTTGTAACAAAGCTATGTATGCATCTATAGGTTGTTTTCTAGCAAGTGGTTTGGTATATATTTCTCTCGTAAATCCACATAAGAAGAACATAAAAATGTAAAATGAATTTCATTCTCAATACCTCGGTTACATAAAGGACAACACCTACTTTCTTTTTCGAGAGAAGCTTTTCTTCCCTCATTTATCATTAAACTTAACAAACCCAAACAATATTTTACAAACATTCTTCTTAAATAATATGTTGTAATTATTGATAGATATTTTTCTGGTTGGAGTGATGTTTTAAATGACCTATAATATTCATATCGTGAGCTTGAATCTAAAGTCGAATTCCAGTCTTGACGAAACATATCTATTGATCTAAGACATAATTCATTAAGAAATCTATTAACATCCCCAATTGTTTGGCACATCCATATGAACCCAAAACCGTGAGAAAATAATATATTTCTCATGTCGGTTGCCCAAGTATGTTTTCAAAAATTATCTAAATTTATAAGCACATTACAGGCTAATTTAGGCAGGCTTTGTTCGTGCATCTTTATGATCTTAGACCAAAATCTTAAACATCTTATTTGAGAGTTAATTTGCAGAGGAAATCTACCACATTCTCCATAAACCATGCAATTGGGTGTGTTTCGACTTACACTGAGGTATTTCTTACAATACATAGGTCTTCAAGACTTCCACTTTGACATCAACACTTACTTTGACCGTCAACCTCCTTTTAATTTTAACTTATATAGTTAAGGAGAATGGCTCTTTGAACTTAAATGAAATGAAAGAGTACAAAATTTAATATTTTGGGACCACTGCTCTATCTTTTCATTTCCTTCTCCAGCACTACCAATTTTTTGATGATACTACTAGAAATATGTGCATGTGATACACAGTGATGTCCCCCTTCCAAACTTTTAATCCAACCTAATCATCTTATTGCCATTTATACCAGAAACAATCCATACCAAACATATAATAAAAAGGTTAATATATTATCATCAATAAACTTGACATAATAATTAATGACCCGTGAAATATACAAGTTCAATGGTGCATAAGGAAGAGTTTTATATATTTGTCAACCTCTTCATTGTATGGAATGCGACATTTGATACTCACAGAGTCATCAAATATCATAATTGGCATCTACAGCCCCCAAAATGCACTAAGTTCAAATTGTTTCCATGGAAACCAAGTAAAATGAAAAATTAAGAATAACCAAGTAGCAAAAGGCACAAACCAAACACTAGATCTAACCATATAGCAGGTTTAGTAATATAATACTCATTAGATTTTTAGATATAGGTTGGAAAAATTACCCTACCCCTATATGCACAAAGTTCAAATTGTTTCCATGGAAACCAGAAAAATGTTTAAAAATTGAGTAGCAAATAGTAGCAAAAGGCACGACTCGATCACTAGACCTAATCACATACCAAATTTCGAAAAAAAAATATCAAATGGTTTTTGAGATATGGCCTGGAAACAAAAGCATCCCCCCTGTATGCACTAAGTTCAAATTGTTTCCGTGGAAACCAGAAAAAAAATTCAGAATACCCAAAATAGCAAAAGGCATGTTTCGTAAAAAAATATTGAACGGTATTTGAGATATGGCCCGGAAACTGACCCTACCCCCCATTTGCACTAAGTTCAAATTGTTTCCATGGAAACCAGAAAAAACAATAAATTTAGAATAACAAAAATAGCAAAAGGCACCGCGCCACCACTAGACCTAACTACATACCAAGTTTCGTAAATAAATATTGAAAAGTTTTTGAGATATGGTCCGGAAACGAAAGCATTTTGGAATTTCTGAAGGACAAGATAGAGATCAGAAGGGTAAAATTTCCAGAGCTATAGCAAAACGTCGCAAATCTGTTAATAAAGAAGTTGACTATCCATGAAATCTTACACTTCATCACTACTACAAATTCTAGAATGCCACTAAAAGAGTTCACTAAAAGTTGAAATGGACCAGTCCTAATTAGTGATCCCCACTGAGTAGGCCCAGCTTATAATGATCTAATGGAGGATTAAGTTATAAGCATCCCTCCACCTTTGAGATGTTTTCATCTGAAAATAAATGTGACAGTTAAAACAATCAATTAATGATACACTATTGCGATGATTTCATTTGAAAATAACTATGATGGTTAAAACAGTCAATTAATGGTACACTATTGAGATGTTTTTATTTGAAAATAACCATATAAATTATGTGTAAACTGTTGTATCTAACTACTATGAATCTTATACAATCAAATTATTCATTGAGTTAGTTTACAGATATAAACAGCATTGCCACAAGTCAACTCACTCAAAGTCATCTGGACCTTCACACGGTACAGACGTCCCTTTACAGCTCTCACAAGCATTCAGACAACCAGCGCCGCGGTCTCTGTTCCCGCCCCTCTCGCTACAATACTCTATCACCATCAACATGGTTCGTTTCACCGTATGCCTGGATAAAGCCTTACCACGACACCTCATTCAGAACCTACAGCCATGCCTCCACTTTTGTGTTTCAAGTTTTAATTCTGACACGGATTAACTCACCAACCGAATAAACTTTGATCTTCGCCAACCAAAAAGTAAGTCCAACTATCAACCACCCCAACCAGCCTCCAACCCTCCCGACCATAATCACCCCTGCCAAAAACTCACCCCCATCCAAATCACCCTCCAGTGCTAACGACACTCACTAACGCCAAACCATGGATCTCGATGAAGCAACACTCAACACAGAGCACGGAGCTAATCAGACCACAAGCCCAGGACAGTCACAACCCCAAAGCTTATGAAGCTGTACTAACACATATCCCCAATGAGTTACTACCTATCCTCAATGTCCTACTATGTCCTTCAACAAACTGAAGACTTCGTGATACTTATCAAACCATACCAAAAGGAGGTAACCTGTCAACAAATTAAAATCAACAACTGTGAACATTTACCAAACTTCATGGAAACATTAAATTTAACAATGATAAAGTTAAGTGGGGGGGTGAGAGCCAAACATATAAAAGACAGAAGGCACGAGCTTCAAAGGCAAAGTTTAGTTACGTTTCATCAGACGATGCCTTCTGTCCTTTATATGTTTGGCTCTCACCCCCCCTTAATTTTATCTTTCTAATGTTAACCGCATTAGCCGTGATTGCCCGCATCCTTTAGTGGATCCATGTAATTTACAGATAACCACCTTCTTCATTACCCTGTGGATAAGCGCCGCCCCAATTAGCATTTAACAATGATGTATCAGCAAAAAGTCTTGGCTCCCTACTTGCCAGTCACCAATCCTTAACCGCTAGCAAGGGATACAATCATCAAAGCTTCTTACATCCTCTTCCTGGAACTCTAAGATATCACAATACACGTATTACAGCCTCAAACCTAAACCCTACCACTTCTTTATAATTTTTATAGGTTTTTGGACCCAGTATTTTTGCTGTTAACCTCCACTCCATTCACACCTCTCTCGCCATGATACTCCATGGATATACTACTTAAACAAAGATGCTATCACCATGGATTGGTACATTTCCCTGGACAAGGCTCTACCCTGCCACTTTACTCAAGCCCTACAGCCATGCCTCCAATAACGTGTCGCCAACTTTAACTATACTACAGACTATCTAACCAACAAGATGACCATCACTATCGACTTTGATTTGTTACAACCCAAAAGTAAGTCCAGCTCCGATTCCTCCCAACCCGCACCTAACCCACCCAATCACAATCAACTCCACCACACCCATCTCACCAACATCCTGTTATTGGTCTCCCTACCCATAATGACTTCCCATTGCGTCCACCACCCATACCCTTAGCTCCACAAAACCAACCACCCAATCAACCAACTACCCTCAACCCATTTACCATACAACCCGCCAACAAATGCCCAAGAGTAGGCTCCACTTCCTTTCCAACCCGACCCCAATCAACTTTCCACAGTAACCACTCCAACTTATCACATTATTCTTTTACTTTCATGGATCAAGACCCTGCCACCTACCCTATTTCTCAACCTCCACCTCAAATCACCCATCAACCCCCCACAACTTAATCTCCTGCCAAAACTCCACCCCTAGAGATGAGAGTATTTGCAGTATATAACGCAGGTGTGAAGTCATATACACGTAATTCTTTCACTGTCTAGGAGTGCTTTGACTACTAAACGTTGCTATGTCGAAAATTGAAAATTTAATGTGAACAGTCAACGCTGGCAAAGTTTACCTGCTTTCTGTTATTTATAATGATTCTTAAACATATCTGAAGCCAGGACTATATATTTAACTACCGATAATATTTTTACTTTACAAGCTCTAGTCTCAGAACATTTATGTAAACCAAAAGTTTTTGATTATTTTAACAGTAAGAAATAACTGTTCTCCCTTCTTTGCAAAGGTTGCAATGGTTAAAATGTATGTTATTCTTAAGAATATTTTCAACTCTGTGAAAGCTTGTGTCAAATTAGATTCTGGTAAAACAGATTTGTTTAAAACAACTACTGGTTAGACAAGGCTGTATGTTAAGCCTTCTCTTATTCATTTTCTTCATAAACGATCTTGTCACTGAAATGTACAAATATTGTCATAAGTTGTCTTTATTTCTCAGGATAATAAGGATTTGATGTTACTATTTAAAGATGATTTGGTTCTTTTTTCTTATAATGATGTATAGGTCTTCAGAGGCAATTAGACATTTTATAAAATTTTGATTAAAATGGGGTTTCGAGATTAATTTTTAAAAAATAAGAAATTATAGTTTTTCAAAATGGTGGTATTTTGAATCCCTTTAAAAACAGTTTAATATTATAAGCAATTGGATAAGCATTTGGATGTTTTATTTTCTTCTTGATTGAAATCATGTAAAAAAACTGGCAGCACAGTTGGTTAAGGCATGTATTCCTGTTTAAAGATTTAATAAAATTTCCATTATATCATTTTCAACAGCTTGTAAAATATATAATTGTAAAAAACAAAAATGGTGTAGAGATTTGAGGGCTTATAAATATTTTTCTTGTATTGAAAAAGTGCAAACTTCATATTTTGAATATTAACTAGGTGTAGGGCAAACTGACCGGGGTTCGGACAGTGTATCGATTCAAATATTTTGAAAGATTATATAATTTATAACTATCTGATTAAAATAATCATTTTCGAACCAAAATATGAAAACTTTCATATCTTATTTGATTTCTTTCTCAATAGCCACAATTATTTCAATATTAGTCGAAAATAATGAAACAATCACAATTAATGTTAGTAATTATTAGTAAATATTACCACTAAACTGAGTTTAGACAGTTATCTCAACGCCTGGAGAGATCGTACAGAGAGAAAATAAAAATAAAATATTATTAGCGGTATGCTTGTTATTCTTCCCCAGTTACCTCCCTTATCTCCCCTAAATTTCAAATCTGAACTGTCATTCTTTTCGAGTAAAACCTACTGGATGATGGGGAGGTCGGGAGGGAGTAAATTCTCAGTCTAGTGGTAAATTTACTCTTAATTACTAACAATAATTGTGATTGTTTCATAACAAGAAGGCAGTTTTCCAGGCTAAGTGCTTCAGAGGCGTGGCCTCCATAGGTTCGTATGGAGCACGTTGTAATGATTGGAGTACCAGTAACAAATCCCATTTAGGGAAGATGTTTCGGAGATTTGATAACTTGAATCAAGAAAGATCTTATGAGTTTGGTAAGAGAGACATTGTAATAGTGGTGTAACGATTCATCGATAGTATCGATGTTTGCATCGTCTACTATGCGATACGAGTGCATCGATACAAAACATATTTAGACAATATATCAGGATATTTATATCGTTAGGGTTCAAGATACATCGATGTATCGCCATAAGAGACAATATCTCCCGATACTGTTAACATAATTTGTTTTAAACAAATAACTATAAAAGCTTAAAGTCATAGTCTCATTTTTGCAAGGCAAATTGTAATGCACGCCGGACAAATAGTTCATCACTCACAGAAATCTTTCCCCTGACGTTTGACGATTGCATTAGTCCTTACCACGTCATTTCGCTCAGGCCAAACACGTGGAACACATGAAATTTCCCAGCTAAATATCCAATGAAAATAGCCAATAGCTTACCTTTTTTCAAATACAGAATTAACAAAAAGATGGTAAACTCAATGAAGAATGCGTCTGTCATAAGTATCGGCGCTGCAATTACTAGATTTCCGGTATTTCGTACTCGCGATGAGATTGCACTTGATTCGGTAACTCTTCGGTCTGAAACGGCATACGCCAATAAGCAGCGTCATCCTAAACTTTAAAACGGGCTTAAAAATGAAAATCTTTGCAGACGCGACGGGAAATATTGGTGTAAGTGATTGGATTTTTGCTCGTGAAGAATAATTAGCCCAGTTTGGTTGCCTTACAAAATTGAGACTATGACTTTAAAATATTTTTATTTTATTTCAGAGATAAAAGTGATTAGAATAGAAACAGAAACAGATAATATGTGATATATCGGATATTTTATATGCAATTTCACAGTCTCTCTAAGTTTTTTTATTTCCCTTCATGTAATATCTAAGACAGGTTGGTATCTAAGAAATAAAATTACTGTTTTATGTCCTATATATAGTTCTTTCATAAATTGTAGAGAATCGGGATAAGTATTGTATCGCAACCACTGTTTCGTGATGATAACCGTCTCGCAGGTTCATTGGCAATAATTCCATGACATAACGTACTGTCTCGCTCATTAATACTGGAATCGGGATATATCGACTCGCCACTAAGGCCATGATACACAGGTCTACATTGGAACCAAACATTAATCCTTGTAGGTCACTGACTGACGCAATGGCGGATCTATATCCCGCTATGGTGCCTGCTTTAAGATTATAATGATGACAGAGGTGATGAAGGAAGTCAGCAATTAAGGGGATGGAGAAGGGGATATTGGCCAGTCCACGTGACTGAGGAACTTGAGATGATCCCGTAGCATGACCGAGTTCTGATGGCAGCAAGATGTCATCTAGGTAGCCGCGGATAAAGACCTGTCTGAGGTGCAGAAACTGAAGGACGGGAGCTAACAGTTTCATGAAAAGCCATGGAGCTTTCGAAATCCCGAAGGGAAGGACTTTGAACTGAAAACGCCTATTGTTGACGGCGAACCGTAGGTATTTCCGAGACTTGAGATGAATAGGGACGTGGAGGTGGATCGCAAGAGGGGTAACATAATCCCACTGAAGGATGTAACCCTGCAGTATCACAGATGTAAGAACCGTTAAAGAGAGTGGGAGCTTGGATGTGTTGAGTCAACAAGGAATCTCTGACGTCAGCTGGTATATCTTTTAGCCGCGTAAGCTGTTGTTCCCGCTCTGTCAAGATTACCTGAGTCATCGAGTTGGCCGATGCAGTGGCGATGTCTTGTGAGGCTTGGTAAACTATGTCTCGAAAACCATGAGCTATAGCCACATCATCTGCCCTCGTGGTAACTAAGGTGTCCAGAGAAATCCCATCATAGGAGTGGAATTCGGTCGGCAATAGTTCCCTTAAGCCAGCACAAAACCAGTTCAAATAAGAGAGAACATCTAATGTATGCCATGCTTAACTTCGGTGATCGGATGAGAACCGATGTGTTCAACATGGTATGACTGGAGGCTAAGCCAGTTAAAATCCTTGTCTAAGGAGGGTAGGCTGTTTCCAGTGAACCCATTGTTGACCAAGTAAGGCCTCTTGGCCCTAAACTGGGGTACAGAGATTGATGATCCTTGTGTAGAGAGCTTCTCATTCACAGAGTTGCAAGCAGCCGGCAGGTTGCCCACAGGACCTTCTGCTGA
This sequence comes from Phorcus lineatus, assembly GCA_921293015.1. Classification (NCBI taxonomy): domain Eukaryota; kingdom Metazoa; phylum Mollusca; class Gastropoda; order Trochida; family Trochidae; genus Phorcus; species Phorcus lineatus. Next base: position 14,076,146 of record OV121090.1, read on the forward strand.
GGAGTGGCCCATTTTCACTACTAGCAAGGAGAAATGCTGTTTTGTCTCCTGCTGGATCTTGTTAATGTTAGTTGAAAGAGAGAGTATCATGCTTTATCATCCAATACTGGCTTCCACAGGAGATATCGCTTGTGGAAGGTCAAGCAATATCTCCTAGGAGATATCGTTTTGACAAATTTTGAGCTAATTGCTGATTGGTTAATAATATAACAGAACTATTTTCATTTATATTTTGAGAGGTAAACAAACATGGCCGACATGAAGATTTTCCATCAAGTGCATGGATAAGGTATCGATTGATGGTACTGGCCAAGTAACTGTCTTATCTGATGAACGTGATGGAAGTTATCGTTGTGTCATTGATGGGATTCATTACAAAGTTGTGGTGATTCAACATAGGCTTTCGTTAGTGAAAACTAATGACAACAAATCATCAGGTGGGCAGACGTCAACAATATCAACACCATCAAACATCTACTGCAACATCAAGTTCTATAGTTACAGAACCAGCATTCAGTGTTCCTGAACCACAACCAACTACTAGTAACTCTAGATTTGCCAAAGTAATTAAGTCAGAATGATGTTGATGCCTTACTTACTGCACAAGAGAACAAAAATACCGCTAGAAAAACTTTGAGAGACATTAACCTATTGACCCAATTCCTGGCAACCCAAGGTGAAATTCGTCCTATTCACAAATTACCAGCCTCAATTCTAAACAATCTTCTGTGTATGTTTGTTATTTCTACAAAGAAAAGTGATGGCCAAGAGTTTGAAACTAATTCTCTAAGGGGAATCAATTCATCTATCGAGCGTTACCTATGTCGCCATTGTTATGGTTACACACTTAGAGCGAGTAGAGTTCACTAAGTACAGAGAGGTCATGTCAGCTAAGCTAAAACATCTTGATAAGCTCAAGGAAAAGGAAACTTACCCAATCGTTCTGTAGCCATCACGGACAGTGAAACTGAACAGCTGTGGGCTTGTCAACAGTTGGGAAATAATACTCCAGAGTCGATCCTAAATACGGTTTGGTTCAACAATACTGTACACTTCGGATTGAGGGGAAGTCATGAGCACATACAGATGTTATGGGGTGATGTTGACTTGAAGTGTGACAGCAATGGTTCCGAATATTTGGAGTTGAATGAAAGAGTGTCCAAAACAAGGCAGGGGAATCAGGTAGATTCCCGCGAGGTCACTACAAAAATGTGGGCTCTTCCTGACAATCCAGACTCGTCATGTACAAATTGTACAAAAGTTTACGTCCGTTCGGGTACTCGTTCCCTGATTCCCCTTTCTACCTTGCAACCACTACTGTCAAAAATCCTTCCATGGAATCTGTGTCACGGTTCAAGAGGCAGCCTGTAGGTATCCACAGGTTGGAATGTCTCATGAAACATATGGCTGGCGCTGCCGGTTTGGCCGCTGATCGCAAGTTGACAAACCATAGTGCGAAGAAGCATTGGGTCCAGAAACTCAATGACAATAACGTTCCACCATCGCATATCATGCAGATAACCGGCCATAAAAATGTTCACAGCATCAACAATTGCACACATAAGCGATGATCAGCACACAAGTCAAATTTCATCAATTCTGTCAAATTCCTCAAAGTCAGGTCAACTTGTGCCCTATAACGAGCCACGACGGGATGTAAACAAAGTCCCTGCTCTGCCATATGCCCCTAGTTATAACGAGGTCAACAACGGAAACATGCCGGTTGTTTCCCCCAACACAAGTTCATCAAACACGATGACTGTTTCATCGAAACGTGATCCCCTTCAGTCTGTTTTTGGTTCCAGTTACATTGCTGGTTGTTCTTTCACAATAAATGTGAACAGTTACAGGACTGACAAGCGACGAAGACCTGTCATTGAAAGTGACACTGAGAGCAGTTCTCAGTCACCGTCCACCCGCCATCTCAACTTTCAAACTGTTGACTATGTCGATCGCCATATTTCATTATCAACTTCCCAATTTCAATTCATATCTTATCAGAATCAAATCTGATCATTCTGCGTTCGAAATTCAACAATCATTTAGGAAGAAACTAATTTTGTTCAAACTTTTCTCAATATCTTGAACTTTTTGAAGAACTATTTGTTAATGTTCTTTGATAATACTACAGTGACGTAATGAGTTCTTGGGTGCTGCAGTACCTTAATAAATTGTGATGTATTCATAGACCGGACCGTAGTAAAAATTGACAAAGAGTTACATGTCTGTGTTTTGTTTTTTTAAAGTTTAAATTTAAAATGATATTGGATGATAAATAGAATTTCACCCTCATTTCTTCAGATATCAAATATATCAACACTCGTTGACAAAAGTTACAAATATTTATCAAACTTTTATCAACGAGTGTTGATATATTTGATATCTGAAGACACGAGGGTGAGATTCTCTATTTACTGCTTACTGCTTCACTGCTTACATGCTTAACTGGTCAAATTCCAAAGGCTTGTCGGTTTTAGGAGTCTAGTGGTAATATTTACGCAAAATTACGGTTTTATTTCAAATATTTCACTTCGCCCGAGGTTGGGACACTTTTGCCCTAACTTTGGAGAATTGCACCTAATCATCTCGAATGCATCCCTGGCTTTAAATCTTCATCAAATTGATTTTCAGACATCCCCATGCACTCACGCAGTGATTAGGCTATGTACAATAATATTATAGTTTTTGGGGAGAATATACTAATTTGTCACTGGTACAGAGCATGTTTACTGATGTTAAATTCTTGAAAAATGCTACATGCGCCATTACAGCTTAGTGCGACACAATCCCATTTAAAGGCATTCAACACTAAAAATGCTGTCAGCTCTAAACAGAATGTTTTCAAAATTAATCAGTTTGTTTTATGTGTAAGTTGTATGTTTATTTGTGTTTCCTGAACCTTTGTCTGTTTGATTTAAACATTCTGTGTCTTATAATAGAAAACTTGAGAAGTCAAAATTATAACTGTCAGAACAAAGGTCATTTTGACATGTTTTCAAAATCTTAATTTGTGCACTCAAATCACCACAGAAAACAAGGTGAGAAAATATAATTTTAATACATTTGGAATTCTCTTGGGGGCTGTCATGGCTGCTCAAAGTTGAAAGTGAGGAAGAGGAAGCTGCTTTAATTACCCTGGAGTATGTAACCCGGACATTGTGCCTTGGAGTTACGTAACCCGGATGTGTGGAGAATATACCCTGGAGTTATAACCCGGACATTGCGCCCTGGAGTTGATAACCCGGGTGTAGGGGGAATGTACCTTGGAGTTATGACCCGGACATTGTGCCCTGGGGTCGATAACCCGGGTGTAGGGGGAATGTACCCTGGAGTTATAACCCGGACATTGAGCCCTGGAGTTAATAACCCGGGCTTATTTTGAGTGATGCAGGAGTAAAGGGACCTGGAATGGTGGGGGGAAAGGCTTCTTCTCTATGAATTGGGGGCGAAAACCCAAATGAAGTTGAAATATTTACATGAGCAACCGAAAGCCCCCAAGAAAATGAGGAGGCGGTAATAGAGTAATAGAAAATAAATAAGGTAGAGATTGCTATAGGGTTGTTACATAAACGTACCCGGAAGGGCTAATGGATATCAAGTACATATGAACACTAAAGTTGTCTAAAAGAATTAATCGAGTCACAAGTCGAACATTATCCAAAAGGCATTCTAGATGAGACAGTATGAACACAGTGGATATTAAGAGTCCCTGTGGATAGATTCTCACATTTATAACATAAAAAAACGTTCACAGAATGATACCGTAGTCTACGAGAGGCATCACTGAGAAGTCAAACATGGTGGATATCAGAGTCCCTTTGAAGCGATTATTAAGCGATTTGAAATAAATTGCCTGTAGAAATTCTGTCAAGTCCTAGGATTGTTACAGATGTGTCATCATCATCATCACCTGTGGATAGATTGTCACGTCTATATTCACCTGCAGGCCTGCTATCACAAACTTCACTGATGAGTCAATACAGCACAGCGGATATTAGAGTCCCTGTGGAGATATTGTCACATATATGGGTCATTCTCAAAATTTGCCCACATTTCAGTCAGTAGCACATTGCTAAAAAAATGTGATATCAACATATTTTCAAAAGTCATTTAATCAAAGAAAAGGATGCTTTGTTCCTGATACAGATGAAAAATGTTGTATAAGATAGTATTTTTTGGGATTAATTAGGGTTTTTAATGTTGTTTTTTGAGAAAAACGTCCGTCAGAGGACAACGAGGCGAATTTGCAGAACCATAAAATGTCAATTACAATATAGTTATAAAAAACATTTCAGCACCTCACATATAATACCAATAGAATAAACACTTCCCTGCAAGAAATAGATTTTTTGAAATCTTTTTTTATGAATTACGACCAAATCAATGACCGTCCAAAATGTCACAATCAGTGGTGTAACAAATCATAAAACTCTGAAAATAAATGATTATCTCCCTTGAATAAAGTATAAAATACTGAGTGATCCCTTTGCTGATTACATACTGTTCACGGCTGAAGTTTTATGAAGGTCACATTTTAATTGCTGTTGAATTTCTATGCATGTTTGTAAGTCTACTATGATCCATAACTTTTTCTTGCGTCAGTGGTGTAACAGTGATTATTTATTAATATGAACTAATTCAGAACATTTAATATTTTAAGTCAGTTAAAACTAATAATACAGCTTCATTGATGTTATGTGATCATTAGGTAAGGCTGCGGTTCCACCAAGTTTCATGCGTCACGTATCACATGTCACATGTCACGCATGACACGTGATACGTGACATGTAGGGTTTCGACTGGATTTCACATCGAACACGTCACATGTCACATGTCATTCGTCATTCGTCATTTGTCCTGTGTTAGCCATGGGTGACGGTTCAGATTCATCTGATAACGAGGAAGTTCTTGCTCTATGTCTGTTGTACCGGCGAGCTAGGAAGAGAAACTGCAGCAGGCGCTTAATATGGTGCAGGGACCATTACTTATTGCGTCCAGAAAGGGGCGAATTTACTAGAACTTTTCGCTATCTCATGGACAATCCAGACAGAGAATTATTCTTCAATTACTCAAGAATGTCGTACGAAACCTACGCAGAATTGAAACAATTAGTATTGCCTCATCTACAACCAGTTGGTACCAACTACAGAGAAGCTATATCGGGAGAGGAGAAGCTCATTATCACACTGAGGTAAGCATCGAAAAGATAATAATCAAACCATGAAAGTGCAATACTGCAGTTAGTTTTATTTTAAAAAAACAAAAAACAGAAAGGTTGCATATCTTATGCAGAACATAAATTATAACTATTTGGCACATCAAGATAACAATAGGCTGGTTGGGAATATTTTGCCAATTTACAGCATCAAGTTCGATCAATTTGATCAATTTCAATTTGGATTATTTAACAACCCCAAAAATGATTCTTGGTTGGATATCTCACTGGTAGATCCGAAGGTATTCATATTGTTGGATGGCATGATTGCTTGTTGGTAGTAAATTGGTTGGAGCACGGGCTGTGAAACTTCTTTCAGATTGCTCAAAACCTTAAGCTGGAATTCAATAAATTGGTCGTCAGTGAGGGATTGTATTTTTGGCATTAATGATTTGAAGAATCCCATTCTTGGACACTCACGGGCAACAGATTTTTCATCCAACCTTCTTTGTAATGATTGGAATAAGGCAGCTTCTGATTCCTCTGCGCGACGTTTGGAACTGGCTTTCCGTTTGACGACGCTTTCCTGTGAATTATGCCTGAGAACTGATGGTGTTGATGGTGTTGATGGTCGTGGAGGTGTGTCAGTCAAAGTATCTTCATCGTCTGCCTAAGAGGTATCATTGGTCTCATCAAAAATACCCGACCCTCTCGCTGCCTGTTCCAATATCATGCTGCTGTCGTCAATACTGCTAGCAGACTCGTCCAGATCTTCGGCAATATCATGGCTGCTACCCAGATTTCCCGTCGTGGACCTTTTTTCCTTCACAACTTTCAGGAAACTCATGCTTTTCATGAACATCCACGGCTTCGAATTTCCAGCTCCATCACCTGACTTACTTTTCATGCGTTGTAATGCTTTGTTGTAACTTCTTGTAAGTGATGTCCATGTATCTTTAGCAGTACAACCTGAAACAAATAACATAGTGTTAGCCAGCAGAAATCATAAAAATGGTGTGGTTTAATTCAAGGATTTTGGTGGATACTCCTGATTGATGTCATTATTATTATAATCATAAGTACAGCTGTATGTTCAGTATTAATAATAATGTGCTATTCTCATTTTCCAGATTTCTTGCAACTGGTTCATCATTTGCCTCGATGACTGTACCCTTCCATATGTCCAAAACTTCAATAGCTCGTCATGTACTAGCAACCTGTGACGTCCTGTGGAAAGTCCTTCAGCCTATCGAAATGCCCATTCCACATGAAGACGACTGGAAAAGGTTGGCAAAAAGATTTGGAGATTTGTGGGACTATCCGTTTGCTATTGGTAGTCTTGATGGTAAACATGTGGCATTGGTTAACCCCATGAACAGCGAATCACTCTTCTACAACTACAAAGGGTATCCCAGTATTGTGCTATTGGCATTGAGTGATGCCGATTCGTGCTTTACGTTAGTAGACTGTGGACAGTACGGACGAGTGAGTGATGCTGGTGTATTCCAGGCCTCAAGAATTAGACAGCTTCTAGAACAGCAAAGGTTGAACCTACCCGATGAGTCTTTTGTGATCAGCACCTCAGACCAACGAATACCATTTCAGATTGTTGGAGATGAAGCGTTTCCATTAAAGAAAAACCTAATGAAGCCATATGCAGCCAGAACGCTTGACAGAATTAAGCGAATTTACAATTATAGGCACTGCAGAGCTAGACGTCCAGTTGAGTGCACTTTTGGAATAATGGCAAAAAAGTTTGAGATTTTCCAACGCCCGATGCGCCTCCAGCCAGGCAGAGCAATTACAGTTACTAATGCATGTACTGTTCTGCACAATTTCATCCGTAGAAGAGATGGACATATCATAGATCGGTCATCAGAAATTACATATGACATCAGGCCCAACAATGAACATGGATTAATGAATCTGCGCCCCCAACAAGGTGGCAGAAACTCTGATGAGGCTACAAAAATCCGTGATTTGATTGCAGAATTTTTCAATGATCCTCGCGGTAGTGTCATGTGGCAAGATCAGAATGTGTTCCGAAATGTTCTTCTTCTCGAGGACTAGAAATTTCAAGAAATTTGACCTGTCCTGTCGAGGAAAAGGGGACTAGAAATGTCAAGAAATTGAAACTATATTCAAATCATAACTGTTCAATCCAAGTTCATACATATGTTTCTTGATTTATGTTTGAATAAATAAATGTTGCATTTGCTTTGCGTGTATCTGATTTCTATTGTTGAATCATAATTATTTTTGAAAACACAATCTGTGGATATTTGATTAATGAAGAATTGACTTAAAATATATTAAGTTCATGGAGGTATAAACTTAAAAAACGCTGAGCATACTTTGCATAAATCCGCTACATTTTGCACAGCGGTTTTTAAGTTTATACCTCCATGAACTTCATATATTTTAAGTCAATTCTTCATTAATTAAATTACATACCTTCTACTGGTGGTGGAAGCTTTTCATCAATCTTCTCCCACACCTGTTTTCTTTGGTCTTTGTTTTTATAGTCTTTATCTCTGGGGTCCTACAGAAGTGGGGTCTTCTGCACAAGGCATATCAGGTTGTGCTTATAGTCATTCATGTTTACTTATTTCAGATGATAAAAAACAGGCGCTGTTTACGATACGAACACGTGGAGTTAAAAGGGAAAGTACACTGTGGAAAACCCAGGGGAAACCCCAGATCGGTCAGAAAGGTGACATGACACGGGCAAAAAGAATGAACATGTTCATTCTTTGAAAACGTGTCATTTCACGCGTGAAACGTGACATTGATGGAAACGGTTCCTACCAAAATCATATGTTTCTAATTCGTGTCACTTGTCACGTGAAACTTGGTGGAAACGCAGCCTAAGGTGCATTTATTGCTTTAAAGGTATTGAAAGTGTGAATGGGTCAGTGGTGTAACAGTCAGTGGTGTAACATTGGGGAAATGTTACACCATTGACAGGTGTTGTTACACCACTGACAAAGATTTCCTTTTAACACAATTTTTCAAAAAAATGAACTTGCTTGCATTACATTTGTCCAAAGTATTTTCTTTTTCTATGTTTATTTAAATCTTTTACTAAAGAGTTATACCAAAAAGTAGAATTGCTACATTTTATTTCTCATGGTTTGCTAGACCTGTTACACCATTGACAAATTTGTAACACCAATGACAATTTTGCTGCTTTTATGATAAAACTTATGAATGATAAAAGTTCTACATTTTGATGCTTGCTTACCAATTTGCATCTTCTTACTGGTCTCAATTATAAAAAAAAATGGTCTCTTTATACAGATTTTGTGCTCTGTGGTAAAATATCAAAATGAATATAAACAACATTCACTTTTTCAGTATCATTTGACTTCAATGATTCAAATGACAACCATATGACAAATGAAATTATGAACAACATGTCATCTAATTTGTAACAGTAGGAATTAAAAAGAATTCAAATATCAAATAGATACGTGGCCGTCAAGATGTTTTTCATTGCTTAAAATATGTTACACCATTGACATTCATTAGGTACATTCATTAAATAAGGTAAGCAACAACATGTACTTATTTATTCATAAAATTAAATATGTATAATAAATGGATATCGATGTATAAACATTACAAAAGCTGTTGACATGTATGAGTAGATCTCAATCTTGAGAATGTGTCTACTTTGTTATGCCACTGACATTGGTATATCGGTTTAGTAGTAACATTTTTAATCCTGACATGACAGATACTAATTGCCAAAGAAAGTATTTAGATTAAGGCATGCATTTTGCATAAAAAGAAAAAGGGAAAGGTACAAACACAAAATGACATTATTGTTTGTAACTGATAACCAATTGGTTTTGTACCATTATCATCTAATGAAGGGGGTGATTTGAAAAAGTTGACTTGGAAAGAAAGTATATGACAAATTGTGAAAAGGATATCAAATAATGTGTCAAAACAAAAATATGAACACATCACCACCGAGATGAAGATGAAATTCTTTGGGTGCAGATATTTAGCAAAACTTGTACAGTTGAAAAAGAAAATGCAGACAGCCTAATAGAAAATAAATAAATGCATGTTGTAGTTGACTTTGGTAAGAAAATAGTTGATGTTGATTTGTAAAGCTTTAAATAGATTTCGGGAGTTAAATGTGAACCAACACAATAGGGGGAAAAAGTTAATCCAAAAAGAAACCTGGAAGAAAATAGTTCAGACTTTAAAGAAGGGAAGTTCCTTTTTTATTCTACTTGTATGTTCAAAGTTGATTTTTGAAATATGTCACTTGTTAGTTGAAGTTGATTTGAGGTTTGATTTGATTTCTTAGGTTGGGTGTTTGTATGTTACATTGGGCTAGAGAAGTTCTTTTTTTCAGTAGTTTTTAAAGTGCTGAAGAATCTTTCCATTCTGGTCAATAGGTGATTCCATGTTTCATTATTAGTGGATTCATCCAGTCATCCAGGTTAAGCAAACGTGTATCTCATTAGTAAAACAATGTTCTTGGAGTGTGTACATTTACAAACATGTTGACATATCATTGTTTGAATAAATTGAATTAAATATCTTCACAAATTTCTATTTACTCATTAAAAGTCCCTTAAGATAATTACATATGGTATATTAGGATATGAAGTTAATAGACACATTTCAATGTCTTAACAAAATGTTCACTGTATTATAATATTTGGGGGTAAACTTTCAACATCCAAGTGTTTATAACTTTCTGTAAGACCAGTTTGGTAACATATAAAGGCACTAAGGTTTTATAAATCTTTGAGTGAGATCCAGCAACATTAGTTGTATAAGAAAATATGTCATTGGTGTTACATTATTATGACAACTTGTTCTTTCTATGTTAAGATGATTTTTTCTGAAAAGTTTTTTAATTCAAGTTTCAATAATGTACCATGGAATCCTTTAATTTTTCAATTGGCAAATAAATGCACTTAATTTGGCTACATCTAAGAGTTATGTTTTTAAAAAATCAGTGGTGTAACAAAACATGTCATTGGTGTAACACTATTACTACAATATTTTCAATAAATTCATGCTAGGCTTATTTTCATGAAAACTTAAAAAGTCTTTAGTGTTAAAATGTTCTATTGAACCCTTTGATTTTGTCAGTTAGCATTAAGATGCATATAATTTGGCTTTGTCATTGAGTTAGGTCAAACAAGTAATTGGTGTAACGAGATATGTCAGTGGTGTTACAACAATACATTAAAATGTCAATTTTATATATTTTAATATCTTTTTCATTCCTTTAAAAATCTTACTGTTCAGAATTTGCTATTGAGGTATTCAAATTTATTAATTAGGAACAAGAGGTACTTAATTTAAACTTTTATAAAGAAATGTCAGTGGTGTAACAAAAGTGTCATTGGTGTAACAGTATTCATTGACATTTTACATTAAATTGTTTCATTTTGATAGTATTTGTTTTTTAACACCAAATGATAGAACTGGTTCCTTGACGATAGTTAGTAGGTCAATTAAATCATTATATGATTTTTGGTTTGGCTTATTTCTTCAGTAATTTTGCAGAAAGTTCATTGGTGTAACAGATGTTGTCAGTGGTGTAACAGAATTATCATTGGTGTAACATGCAATTTTTTTGAAAATTTTGGTATTTCCTTAAATTAATTTGATAGTTGGACCATCCGATCTTATGCTAACTGAAGGAAACTATTGTATTGATGTGAAAAACGTGTTCAGTCTTAACGTATATATATTAGATGAGAAGAATGAAATGCTAACATTTGATAAAATACGTTCTTATCTGATAATGACAACAGTGAAAATATTCCTTATTCGACATCAAATTGAGAAAATATTCACATTTAAGCTTGTTACACCACTGACATTTCTCTCATATTGATAAATTGTAAACTTTATTTCTAAGATATTTTATCACCTTTGTGTGTGCAAATTATCATAAATAGATATCCCAATTGATTGATCATTGCAAACAATAAAGAAATCATACATTTAGATACTTAATATTTCTGTATTTTCCATGGTCTAAATGTGGCCATTTTTTGAGAATGACCCATATAACATAAATGTTTGCATGGTATTGCCCTTCCTGGTCCGAGAAACGTCACATTAGTCAATAAACATAGAAGAGACACTTGGAAAGTTTGTCACATATATATATAAACGAGTCAAGTACAGAAATTGAAGTAGTTACACATAAGGATCCGGAGCTAACTGGCGACCCAGTTGCTGGTATATATGGAATGACACACGAGGTAGGGTTCCTGGGCTTGAGATGGTAAGCTACATCAAGATGAGTTCAGAGCTTGCACATTGTCCGCTGGGCCTGCTGCAGCACCGACGGAGGGGTATGAATATACCTATTATAGCAATCGGAAGACCAACGCCCTAGAGTCTTGATAAGATGATCCTCTATTCTGGCTTCTGCCGCAGACGTCGCAGCTCCAATGCGGAAGGAATGTCCGGAATAGAGGTCTGCATCAAGGCCTGCCCGTCGCAAAATGATATGTAGATGATCGAGGAACATGGCCCTGGTCATTGGTCTGCGAGCTAGGTCTACGAAGAGGGCATCACTGTCTCGAGCACCTTGAGCACGTCGTGTATTGACAAATTTGGACATACTTTGGTAAGAACATATGGACACATGTGAAGCAAAAACATTGATATTAACGCCTTTCTTAAAGTGGTCAGTTTTGGAAGCTTTCAATCGTAGCGTGTAGTTCTGCTCTGAATGGCGGAACTGCACATCCCCTACACACACATTATGATTCACGTTGAACTTAGTATCACATGTGAACTCTCCACAGCGGAGAAAGCCGAAGAAAGCCACACAACACCTAGTTTCCATCATCAAGTCCATATACGAGCCGAAGATGCTGGATCTAAGAACATGTATCACTCTTGACAATATGGGAAAGGTTATAGGTAGTCGTATGTTAGTTGGCACCAACTGAAGTTTTTTGTAGCCTCGCATAAGGGTTTGTAGTCTAGCATATTGCAAAGAACTCGGGGAAGTTAGAGGGCATGTAATTCCTGCTTGTAATGCCCAAAATCTTATACCAGCCAGGTAAGTCTTCACTGTGGTGAAAGCAAGTTTTAGGGTCTGGAGACAATAAGCCAGGAAGGCCTGGTGATGCTGTTCATCGAGTGGCGTGTGGAGGATAGAGTGCTGCGTTGGCTGGAGAACTTGTCTTGTGATGAGGAAGGACTGATAACACTTCAGCCCTGTAAGGTAGGCTGTCTTTGTCCTCTGTCCAATGGAGGCTGCCCACATGTCTTGTAGAGGGTAAGTCAGGTCAACATCACTTCCGAGGGGGATGGATGAGGAGTTGGCTCCAGGTCTGCGTCTGGGGCCAGTGCTCTGAACTGTGACATCTGTGAACGAGAGAGTGCATCAGCAATACTGTTATACTGTCCAGGGAAGAGGAGACAACAATGTTACATTTAGCCGCATGCCATGCAAGTGTTCTCATGAGGCACATAATCTTTGACCACTGGTTACCCCACACTAAGACGGCTAAAACTATGGGGTACAATTCTAAGAGAGCTGTGGACAAAGTTTTAGGCACATCCGTGGTGATCAACTTGGGCCACGTGCCCGCAAACCATGCACCATCATAGTACGCCCCAAAACCTATAGTAGAAGAGGCATCTGTCCAAAGGTTAATTTCTGAGGCCTGAGTAATGGAACAGTGAGACTTCATTCCACTCCCTAATGAACCGGGCCCACATAGATAGTTCCTGGCGGCAGCATGAAGTTTGTGTGACATGGTGATGCAGTTTGGAAACTCCCTTTGAGAGGGCGATAAGGTAAGACACGAAGGATCTGCCAGGAATAATAACTCTGCAGGCATAGTTGAGGTGCCCTAGCAAAGATAACAGCTCTCGTTAAGTGCAAGTTCTCCTCTGAGAAAAAGTTGACAATAGGTCTGCGATCTGTGTTGCCTTCTCAAACGGCAGACGAGCAGTCATGCTTACAGAATTAAGAATAATGCCCAGATATTCTAGTTCTGTAGCTGGTCCCATAGTTTTGTGAGAAGCGAGGGGGATATTGAAGGATGAAAACACTCTGAGAAGAGTCGACATTGTCCTTTCCACAGGGTAGGTGGGTGGGTCGAGGGTAAGGAAGTCATCTAAGAGATGTAGGATGCAGTTGATGTCATGCTTGTTTGTCAGAATCCAGCAGATTGCACTAGATAAAGAGTCAAAAATTACGGGGCTGGAACGACAACCAAATGCCAAACGTGTGTAAAAGAAGTATTCTCCATTCCATTTAAATCCGAAGAACTGCCAAGCATCCGGGTGTAGAGGTACTTGTTTGAAGGCATCTGTAATGTCCACCTTACACATTTTAGCGCCCGGGCCGAGCTCGATTAGTTTAGTGATGGCATTGTCAATTGTGACATAGTTTAAAGAACAGTCCTCCTTATTGATCAAGTCATTGATGCTGTCACTGTTATCATTGTGAGGTGCTGAGAGGTCCAGGATGAGTCTTTTCTTCTGGTTATACTTCCCAGTGGCTATGCCCAGTGATGACACTCGATACGTTGGGAAAGGTGGAGATGAAAATGGTCCAATCACATAGCCTTTCGTAACTTCCTTGCTTATCAGCTTTTCCCCTTTATCGGCTTCTTTTACGGCACTGAGATTATTTTTACACTCAAAACTGGTCAGTGGGTACCTATGTACTTTTGGATGGAAACCCTGCTCGAGTCCAAGGATTAAGGAGTTGCAAAAACTGTGATCTGGATAATTCAGGAGTTCCATTTTGAAGGTTTGAATGTTATAGGAGAAAGTGGATAAGTAAGAAGAGCTAAGGATCCAAGTCACTTGTCTTTCGTAGCTCTGGTACAGTGTGTGCTGCTATGCTTCCCATAGCACCTAGTGCAAATGTGAGAGAAGCCGCAATTGGAACGTTGACACCCCTTATCATTGAAATTGTTGCATATTTCTTTCCCCTCGTGTCTCATGCGAAACCTGCCATGAGAGTCCTGGTTTATCTTGCGAGGAAATACTCCCCTCGGTGCGGAGGGAGTTATGATGTCCGAAGCCAGTGGGCAAAAGTCTGAAGAATGGGTAAGGCAATTGCATGTAGAACACACTTTAGCTTTTAGTCCAGAGGTCACTATGGACCAGATTCGCAGATCCTTCTCACCCCAAGAAATAATCTGTCCCTTGTCCATGTATGCCGCTACCTGTTTTGCGAACATGACATGGTAGTTGTAAAATGCTGGACCGGGGTAGAGTTTCGCCAAATCCAAACACACACGTTGATGTTTATCTAGCTCCAGTTTGAGGGATGGGTTACCTTCACAATATTGTGTCCTGTAAATGTCAAATGCGTCCAGGAATTCTTGGAGAGGCAGCTGACGTTTGAGTTTGGTAGGTTTCCCTGTTATTGCTGCTTCCCCTATCCCCTATCCCCTTCCCCTGTTCTTGTAAGAGACTGGCCAAATTAACATAGTCACCTGTTTGAATTCTCTTTGTCAAAGAGGTTGGAATGGCGTCTATGTAGGGGAGACTATTTGACGACACTGGTAGTGGAGGGTTGGATATCGCTGGGAGGGTATGGCTGACGATGAGGTCGAGATCTTCCACGCTGCTTGTTGGTTGTGGCACAGACGGTTGTGTCATGCGGAGAAGGGATTCTTTGACTGATACAACGAGATCCTTCAACTCGTTGAATTCCTTCCTGTTGACCGCGGCCTGTTCCACTCCTGCTTGTGTAACTTACGGTGTGTGGGAGCCTTCGTTGTTGTTCACTAGCTCTGATGACAACGTTGCTGACGTCACGGTGGCACTTGGTTGTCGTCGCCTTGCGACATCATGTCATACAACTGAGCTAGTTGTATTCTTGATCAGCTTGATGGGACAGCGACGCCTATCGCTGATAGTTTTGTCCTCAGGGCAGCAGCAGTCAAATATGGGCTCTGACTCGAAGTTGACGGTAGCACTGATGGAGTATTATTCGTTCTGCGGCCGCCCCTGCGGGTGATTCGTCCTCGAGGCGCTTCCAATCGATGTTTGGCCATAATATAGCTGGTTAGATCATTTGATGATAGAAGTAATTGGACTCAGACGGAAGCGTGGGTAAAATGAACGATGTCAATTACAAGGCAATGCAGCCAAGATGGCGGAAGAAAGACAATGGCAGGACAATGAAAACGTGAATGCACATGCGCACTGTAGAATGCTGGGTAGTTAATACCAGAGGACATTGGGTAAATACAAATAAAATGGATATATTTAGAAATAAAGAAGAATAATTGCTGGAAACAGTGTACGAATATAATTTAAGAAATAGAGTTATTTTTTATAAAAATAAATGTATGAGCTGGTCTTTGCCGGAGATTACCGATGTATTTTCCGAACATGGTAACAAGAAATGAATAGCAAGATAACAAAACGAAACAAAACGAATTATAGGCAAAAGCTATAAAAGTGATAATTACAGGTAATGTTGAAAGTAAATATTAGCAGGGTAAACATAGAGTAATACATATAAGGGATATTAATATGCGTACATTTTTTGTTGTTGGTAAACATAAAATTATATTTTACAATGAATATGGCACATAAGTTTTGTAAGTACCGAAGGCTATGGAAAATGAAATAAAATGCATACGATGAAGAAGTTATTCGAAGCACAAACAAAAACATTAAATTTACATTATATATACTTATGTTTTCATAAACTTATGTTCTGATGTTAAGAATAATTGGATTGTTTGGTTATATTTCTTTGTTTATGAATACAGTTTGAGATATTTTGCTACTCCCTACATCTCCTGACTGAAGAGTCAACATTTACATAGAAACAAATATTTCGCCATTTTCTTTCTTGAATCCATTAATTCTACCCACAGGACAAATTTTGAGAAGAATTATTGCCGAGAATTTAATGTTAATCAAAGGAAATAAATAAGATAACACAATGAGAAGAAACATGTTACAATAATCAGATCGCAATAGTCGCTCATATTATTGTGTCAGTTCATAGTAAAAAGTGTCCGAAGTTTGTGCGAACTCGTATTGTATAAATTTCAGGAAACATTGTGAAGATATTGCTTCACAAAACTGGTTTGCAAAATTGTCTGCTAAAAAATATCTATCTTTACTTGTGATTATGACCAGATTTTACAAGTGCCTAATATGAAACAATTGAGAGATGTGTATGTTGGTTATATAGGCCATATCACCCACATCACTGAATAAATCTGTCCGTCTGGCTGTCTGTCTTAAACATACGAGATTTATTTGATCAAGTATTAGTAAGATGCAAAGTGAATACGAGTTTACAAATGCTTCTTCCGATGGATTTTGCATGTTTAAATTGACAGTAAAAAGAAGCGGTCTGTGAATACCCACCAAGCTGACGGCTGCTGTAGTCTGTGAAGATCCAGGGCATCACGGGATATTGAGTCAGGTCATTAAAGCTGCGATCTGCAAGACTGTCGTATTGGAAAAGAAAACTATCATTATTTAAAACACAAATTTGTGAAAGTGATAAACTGTGATTTCCAATCCAACCTAATAATCTTACCCACTTATGCCAGTGACAATCTATTAACGTTAAAGAGTTAAATCTACTAGAATAAACCAGTTGGTTAGAAATAGAATGAAATGAATACAAAAGATAAAAGTGAAGCATAAATGTCAGGGACGTACAAGAGATTACTGTCCAGTAAAGCTACAAAATCTCAAAGTCTAGCTATCACCAATCAGTTTATAAATGTGTATTACAGTAAAGAATGCATTGTACATTGTTTAGTAAAGTGTGCTTTATACATGGAAAACAAGAAAATGAATACAGCTGTAGCTCATCAGGCTTATCATACAAATGGTCACAGGGTCATCATTTTAGTGGCCACAGGATCACAAAATCTATAAATCATACAACCATGTACTAGTAGGGCGTCAGTACACAAGGTTTCAGCTTTCAGCTTTCAAGGCCTTTTGTTTACAGAGAAGATCGAAGTATGTATTTGGGTGTGGTCCCTTGGTTCCTTTCAAGGGTTTCAAGGGATCACCAGATCTATTGATTAAAATTCTCATTAGTCAATAGGTTTGAGCTTTCAGATTTATTGAGTCAATGGTTCTATTGAAGAAGTTGAAATAGTGGAACGAAAACAGATGGATGCTGGACGCTATACAATGCGATGCAAGGCAAGATGAGCTAATGATCACAAAAAAATGGTTGAATCTTGCTAGGTTAAAAAATCCAGAAAGGTGGTGCCTGCTGAATTGTTTTAAGGATTTTACTGAGAGCTTCAACACTGAAAATATTTTTGAGGGGGTATTCCTCATGTAAAAGTTCTCTCCTTTGTGATAAAAATTTACACAATCTATTAACCTTTCTTCATTCAACAAATAAGTTTATTAATCTTACATTGACATAGCCAAACTGGCCCAACATAAAACACACAAACAGCAGGCTATTGTGCGTATTCACTTCCCTGATGACAAAGTTGTTCAAATCAGGATAATTTAATTGTAAAACGCCCATTTTGTCAAAATTCCATTTAAAACCAAAGACAATTTCTTTCTGTGAATGTATGTTAAATTAACTGTAAACTAGTATTTGCAACAAAAAAATTATGATTCTTGTTAATTTCATAGATTAATTAATGTGTCTTTATTTCATATAATACCACACAATATTTTTAGATGGTCCCTGATGCCTTGTGCCTACCATATCGCAATGGCTTTGACAAAGTTTGAGAACTTTTCTATGAAATGTGGAGGTAAATCTCTCCGTAATTCTATTAGTTACTTATCTTACGATTTCAGTGTGATAGTTAAAACAGCCTACTCATCGACTGTTCATGCACTGACTTGCACTGTCATGTCAAACTCTGATTATTCTTGAAATTAAATAACAATTATCATTTCAAACTTTGTATTTATATGTACAGGGCTCGAAATTAACGCTCGCCCGCTAGCCTGAGGCGAGTGAAAAATAAGTCGGGTGGGTGAGAAGAAAAAACTGTCACTAGCCCTTCGGACTAATAACTTTTTTCACATAAATTTTCAGAATACAGTGTTGGTAAAAATATACTTCCCTAACTTCATAGTAAATGAGTAAAGATCATATCCTCTCCCAACCTTTATTCTGAGTCCACTCCGCCAATTTAAACCGAGTTCCCTCCGCTGCCTTGTTGATTTTTTAATTTGGCAATAACTAATTAATTACTCAAGCAAATCACTTTCAATTGCACAGAAATCTTAATTACGCCCGATAGCAACCTTGTGTGACGATATCTATTACATTAATTCAGTTCCTTAAGGGTAGGAAAATACACTTTTAGAGTAGTAAGCCATGCTTCGAAAATATAAGTGCAATAAACTTAAACTTTATATGGCAATTACGTTTTTTTCTTGAAGTGTGTGCAACCAAAGGCTGCACCAATAGATTCCTTATTCATACCTTGACTATTCAAAGTTAAATCTAGCCATTTAATCCTTGACAATTAGAAGAATGAGCAATTGTACTGTTTTGGTCGCCATCTTGGAACGTCCCCTCCTCACCGAGTACACGACAGTGGCAATGAGTTTGTGAAGCTCTTTGCAGTGTTGTGTAATAACATTTTAATAGTATTTCGGGGTATGTTTGAGTGGAGTTTAATGACTAATTTTTTTCCAAATGGCAAAGAGAACGCCATGTTGGCATCATGTGTTTAATGTCCGCAATTTATTACCAGGAGAGGAACCAGCTTCATGTATTAAGATATGATTGTTCTCAATTTAATGGAAATATATGCATAATGACGTTCAGAAAGAGATCCTCAAATACAAGGCAAGTCACAACGCTTAAAAAGGGGAAATAGAGGCAAAAAAACTAAAAAAAACCAAAACCAACTGGTAGTAGAGGAGAGAACCACTGCTGGCTTAAAATAAACTTTGTAACAGGGACACCACATTTTAACATATACTGCAATATTTTAAAAAGAATATTGTAATCAATTTTAATCATGGCTTACCTTCATGTAATTATTGACCCCTATAAAAATTCCCTAATAGTTGTTTCCAAAGCATTGCCGCACCATCTCCATAGAACCTTCATACCATTTTTCAAGAGTTTAGAGCAAAATTTTACAATTGCCACTAGCAGAAGGATTTGAGGAGATGCTTCGGAAACAATCACAATTATTGTTAGTAATTATTAGTAACTTTACCACTAGACTGAGTTAAGACAATAATTTTGACTTTTGGAGAGATCGTACAGAGAAAGAGAAAAAAATATTAACAAATTGATAGCGGTCTGTGTGTTGTTCTTCCCCATGCAGTTACCTCCCTTTTCTCCCCTGAATTTTAAATCTGAACTGTCATTCTTTTAGAAATAAGTAAAAAACCTACTGGATGACGGGGAGGTCGGGAGGGAGAAAATTCTCAGTCTAGTGGTAAATTTACTAATAATTACTTACAATAATTGTGATTGTTTCTTAATTATTGCGTGAATATTACCACTAGACTGAGTTTAGAGAGAATTACAAGTAAGGAGGTGGGCATCCAGCACAATGTAGTAACTGAAAAAAAACTTACTAATAGTAATATTCTTCTAAGTTAACAATTTAGAAGTTAAAATCCAAAAGAATTTGTTCTCTGAACTCTAAAATTTGGTAGATTTTCCAAAAAAAGATCGATAAAATACCAAAAATATGTATGTGAACTTCTTATACCACGTCACTCTCCTACCATAACAGTACATTTGAAGAAGTTTTAGACATCATTCTCGGAAAAGAATGAGACCACCACCTTAGTATAGTGACTTAACAGGTAGAACACGAATGTTTCCCACCTGGACAAATGGTCGACGTCCACCATCTACATTGATAGGTCAACACAGGCAAGGACCTCACATCCGGTCAACCCCACCCCCCCTTTTTCCCCAAAGGGGAGGGTCAGGCAGAGAGGTGCTGAGCTGCCACGAAGGGTCCCAAGGAAGACAGGGCGTCGACCATGGAAGAAACATCTCTCAGATAGGCTCTGATGAAAGCGCTGGATGACTTCCACTGGCTACTACTTGGTTGACCGAGAGAAGTAGACAAGGCCCTGATCTCGTGGGGTGAGAAATGGGTGTCCACCTGAGATTGGTCAACTGTAGAGTGTGCTAGAGTAATAGTCTTCCGTAACCAGGAGGCAATGGTGTTCTTGGATATCTCCGTAGTAAGACCAATTTTACAAGGAATCAAGAGACGTCTTATGTCTTTCCTGATAGATTCTGTTCTGATCATATACCACTTCAAGGCTCTTACAGGGCACAAATGACAAGCTCTGTCCGTGGAGTCTCAGGGAATAGGCAACACAGGAAAAGAGTAGACTCTTGGACCCAACGGCCCTGTCGCCGCTATCTGGTTCTTTTCCAGGAATTTTGGAAAAGCTCTGAAGGACAAAGAACTATGGTGATCTCTGAATTTGATGGAAGTAATGTCTATAGCGTACAATTCAGACACTCTGGCCGCCGAGGCGAAGGCTAACAAGAATGCAGTTTTCCAGGCTAAGAGCTTCGTAAGGAGTAAGGAGCATGTTGTAATGATTGTGGTACCAGTAACAAATCCCATTTAGGGAAGATGTTGGGAGATTTGATATCTTGAATCTTGAAAGATCTTATGAGTTTTGTAAGAGAGACATCGGAACCAATCATTAATCCTTGTAGGTCCGTGACTGACGCAATGGCGGATCAATATCCCTCGACTATGGTGCCTGTTTTATGATTATAATCATGACAGAGGTGATGTAGGAAGTCAGCACTTAAGGGGATGGATAAGGGGATATCGGCCACTCCATGTTCTCTTTTCCACTGCTGGAATCGCTTCCACTTATGGTCGTTTAACTCCTTAACGCCGAGAGCCGCGTATATGCGTCAAAATAATGAGATCCTCACAGCGAGAGCCGCATATAAGCGTCCATTAATTAGCAGTTTCTCACAGCGAGAGATGCTTATGTGCGTTAATTGAAAGCACCTCTTATTCATCGAGAGCCGCGTATGTGCGTCCGTCGTATAGTATAACAATGAACTTATTTTGAAAATCAGTTTAGCATCCATTAATGTAGATAAAAGTTTCGCAAATAAGATGATTTCCTCAGGAAAGCAATAAGACATAAAAATCCTTGCTCTTTGTGCAAAAATATACTACGTTTGGTAAATGAAAACATTTTAAATATGTTGATCTTGAAAGGGAAAAATAAATACTTTTAAAAGAAAGTTTATTTATTCAGATGAAACGATTGGAGTCTTTGTGAAGTTACCAATTTTGAAACATTGTTAGATATATTGTATCTGTAAAACACTTTGAATTCATGTATCTAAGACAAAACGAGAGGATGCGTTATTATAAACATTTATGTATTCATAAATAATTTGTTAAGAATTTGAGGCTATTGAAAGTGACACTTTGATTTTACCTTTACTTCTTGAATGCATCACTTTGGGGATGTCATGTCATGAACTATCAATTTAATAATTGCATGTAATTAATATTTTGAACGCCAGTTTTGTTCTACTTTGAATACTATTATTAATATAAGAGTCGGTTCAAATATTACTTTACTGAACTAGCTGAGCGCATCCTATATCATGCACGGTCAGTAGCGGTCCTGTAACAATAATAGTTTTAGCATGTACATGGTTTTTTTAATTCGACAATATGCTTCATAGATTCACGACCCTGCCTGTCATTGAATGGATACATACACATGTTAAATTATAATTAGAGTTGACAACGGAATAGATCACTTGGTCAATATTAATAATCATTACATTCGTTGATGTTACGTGCTATCTCTTAAATCGGGATATCATTTCCATAAATTCTTAATTATTATTCAGATGTTTGAGATACCGACACACTGTATCTACTCAACATGGTGTGTAGATATGCAGTATTTGTATTTACAAATAGAAATGCATGTAAATCAACATATGTGAACATATTAGGTACGTTACGTGTTTATGTGTTAGTACTTGCAAAGGTGTGTAAAATATGCCGCCATCAAATAATTGTAGTGGTTGATTGAGAAAGACAATCTAACATGAAGATTGACAAATGCTTATAAGTGATATTTTGTTATGTATATATTAAATATATACTATAATATGTAAGTGTGTGTCTGTGTTTATTATTTGCTGTTAAGTTTGCTGTTTAGGTACTGATGTTTAGGTATAAGTAAGAGAAATTGTCTCTCATAACATTTTGACCAATATAAAAGGTGCGATATCAAACCAGTTTACCTGTAAATTTTATTTGGTTAGACAATGAAAACAATTTCACTATCTCTCTCTCTCTCTCTTTGAGTATGTTTATGAATTGAAATCGGACAAACGGCAAAACATAAACCCAATGGTGAAATATCACATGTTATATTCCTGTAAAGTATCAATAAACAGCACCTGCATCTATCTTCATGAAACTATAAAACAATCAAGACTTTATGGCACAAGGCTAGACAGTTTCTGTTCAAAGGCTGTCGCGAAAAGAGCGGTGCTATGAGGTAATTGGTCTCGCTACAGCGAGCAGCATCTGTGGTCAGTGGCCACATCTGTAGGTGCCGTAGCTTCAGTCTTCCCCTCGGGGTGAAGGCCTGAACTGAGGTCAGTGATCCTATGAGAGACACCCAAGCTCTGATTGAATGAAGCTCCTGTTCCTTAATTTGCGAATGATATCTTGGATGGCTGACCAGTTGGCCTTTGACAGGGCAATGGTCAAAGTAGTGGTATCAAACATGGCTCCCAGGAACTTTATGTGACCAGTAGGAATAAGTTCCATCTTGTTGGGATGCTAGCACCTTTGTGAATAGCCATGGAGCTATCAAAATCCCGAAGGGAAGGATCTTGAACTGAAAACGCCCGTTGTTGATGTATTTCCAAGACTTGAGATGAATAGGGATGTGGACCTAGGCGTCCTTCAGGTCTAGGCTTGCAAAGAAGGATTGCGGGAGAATCAACTTCGAGCTGCTCAAGGACTCTTTTCAGGAAGGATTTGTTCAAGATCCTAAGGTCAATTGTCATTCTCATTTCCAGATTGTCTTTCTTCAGAACCAGGAAAAGGCCTTCTGAAACATCTGCGGGATCGAGTTCCGTGATGGCATCTTTTTGTAGAAGTTGTTCGATGGCTAAAACAGTTGCTTGTAGCTTTTGGCCATGTAGGGTGAACCTCTTGCCCTGAGGATGGATCGCTAGAGGAGGAACATAATCCCACTGAAGGATGTAACCCTGCTGAATCACGGATAACATCCACGAGTCGGTTGTCACACATTCCCAGTTCCGAGGAAACAGTCCCAGCCGTCCCTCCATGAGCTAGTGGAGAACCGGCTGGGGGAAGAGAAACTCTAGAGAGGAGTCGGTGGACGGAAACAATCGTACGAGGGACTTGACTTGGAGCGATGCAAGAGTCATTGCCTTTTTTTCCCTGGATGACTTGGTCTGATCCCTGGACTGCGGAGGATGGAAGTTTCGTTGGCCCTGGAAGTTCCAACAGGACTTGAATGACGGCGTCGTCTGAATGCATGAAGGCTTGGTCTTAGGAGTAGGTCTGGAGGACCCGTTCCGTGATAGCTGCCCCTATCGAGGAGGGTTTGAGTCAATTTCACATTGAGGTTCTTAGATGTCTGGACCTCCTGGGATTCGCTAGCTTCCTAGCAAGAGCCGTTAAAGAGAGTGGGAGCTTGGATGGGTTGGTTCAACAAAGAATCTTTGACATCAGCCGGTACATCTCTAACTGCGTAAGCTGTTGTTCCCGCTCTGTCAAGATTACCCGAGTCATTGAGTTGGCCGATGCAGTGGCGATATATAAAATGTGTCTAGAAAACCATCAGCCATAGCCACATCATCTGCCCTCATGGTAACTAAGGTGTCCAGAGAAATCCCATCATAGAACTGGAATTTGGGCGGCAATAGTTCCCTTATGCCCGCACAAAACCAGTTCAAGAGTCGATACGGTGGCTGAGGCTTCACTGTGGGGTACACTGGGCCCATGGCCCGTGGCCCGTGTCCCTTTGGTTCGGCTCATCAGCTGGTATGCCGTTGAGTTAGGGAAGTTACGGCTGGACACGACCACAGCCAGCAGTCCCGACAGGTTGCCCACTGCAAGGAGAAATTCACTTTGGTCTCCTGCTGGATCTTGTTAATGTTAGTTGACAGAGAGAGTATTATATTCTTTAACGGGTCAAATTCCGAAGGCTTGTCGGATTTAGGTGGAGGAGGCACAGAAGATTTCAACTTTTTAGAATTAGCCTTAGGGGAAAGAGAAACTGAAGCCTTGCATTTTGAAAGTTTAGTTTTTTAACCGTGTGTCATGCATGATAAGCCAGTCTTTATCAGTCAAATCTTTACACATGAGACATCGGGCCTCCAGCGAACAAGAGAGTTTAGAATCGTCACAGCCCACATACAAGTAGAGTGTGGGTCGCCGATACACAAGTACTTTTGACAGGTAACACATTTACGTTGTATGGAAGACATGATCAGAAGTTGAAGAGTAAGTTTATAACACGCAAAAGAACAAAGGAAAGATCTCACCCAAGTCCAGGAATCCTTGAAAGTATCACAAATCCAAAGTTGAAAATATTCCAATCACAAGTAATCCAAGGAAAAACACAGGTAATCCAAGTAATATAACACAGAAGAAAACAAGATCAAAACTTCAGTGAGGCAAGAAAATATTCTCTCAATCTATGAACGATCTTCAGAGAAAAGAATGACAGTTCAGATTTGAAATATAGGGGAGATAAGGGAGGTAACTGGGGAAGAACAACATGCAGACTGCTATTAATTTGTTAATATTTTTTTCTCTTTCTCTGTACGATCTCTCCAAAAGTCAAAATTATTGTCTTAACTCAGTCTAGTGGTAAAGTTACTAATAATTACTAACAATAATTGTGATTGTTTCCGAAGCATCTCCTCAAATCCTTCTGCTAGTGGCAATGGTAAAATTTTGCTCTAAACTCTTGAAAAATGGTATGAAGGTTCTATGGAGATGGTGCGGCAATGCTTTGGAAACAACTATTAGGGAATTTTTATAGGGGTCAATAATTACATGAAGGTAAGCCATGATTAAAATTGATTACAATATTCTTTTTAAAATATTGCAGTATATGTTAAAATGTGGTGTCCCTGTTACAAAGTTTATTTTAAGCCAGCAGTGGTTCTCTCCTCTACTACCAGTTGGTTTTGGTTTTTTTTAGTTTTTTTGCCTCTATTTCCCCTTTTTAAGCGTTGTGACTTGCCTTGTATTTGAGGATCTCTTTCTGAACGTCATTATGCATATATTTCCATTAAATTGAGAACAATCATATCTTAATACATGAAGCTGGTTCCTCTCCTGGTAATAAATTGCGGACATTAACCCTTAAGATGCGGGTCCCGGAATATTCCGGGATGAAATTACCTTTGCCCGCAAGTCCTCTTAGCGGGATGCGAGTAGCACACTCTATTTTTCTCACGCTAACTAATTATGACCGCGGGTCTCGGTAGCGGGTCCCGGAAATTTATTGCCTAGCAGTAGTCTCAGTTCAACGCTTGTATTTTCATTCCGGCTGCCGCTAAGCTACCGTGTTTTGTTACGTTGGTGGTCTAAATAATGCGCGAACATGCTCCGAAAGTTATGAGAATATTGATAATGTTTATCGTACCGAAAATAAGCGTTAAAATCACTCAATTTTCCCCCACTCCCCGCCGCACGTGCTAATAGCCTGTGGGCACTTTCTAGCCTCTCGCACGAGCTTACCGACCCGCGCGTGCTATCGTTTACTGAGACGCGTGCATTTTGACCCTATGCACGCCTTCCTATCGCACGCCCTATGTTCTGAACCCTTGGGCGGATTTCAATATAGGTGGGATCATTTGAAAGAGAAAAAAAATGTCTTTAATTCGATGTAAAAAACATATGTGCGCCTCGTGAAATAAAGATACCGCATGTGCCGCAAAAAAGGTGATTTTTATATATTTTTAGTTTTACACTGTTTTGTCACACCAATTTTCTCATGATGTGCTCAACATATTTTGACATTTTTTATATCACAAGATAGAGAAAAAGATTGTCTTTAATCCCATGTAAAATGTGTACATGCGCAACAATTCATAAAGATACAGCAAGCGCCGCACAAAAAGGTAATTTTGCCGACTTCCTTATCATGTGATCTGAAGCGCGATTTTCATGTGCCTTTCTTTCACAATGAATTTCTTTTACACCGTGAAAAAGATTTTGTTGAATTTTACATCACTATAAAGACAAATGAATTGTCTCTAATTCCCTATATCAATTATTATGCGCGCAAATAAATAAAGACTCAACAAGTGCCGTAAAAAGAACAACTTTCGCACTACGCAATTCCGTTAGTGACGCAAATAGGGAAACTTTGGCACTTCATATCCCCGTGTACAAATGACACATTTCAAAACCATTTATATCATTATCAAGAGGAATAAATTGTCTACAAAGTGATATATAAAATGTACATGCGCTAAAACAAACGACGATGCAGCAAGCGCCGCACAAAGGGTTCTTTTCATGTGATCTGAAGTTCGATTTTCATGTACCTTTCTTTGGCACTCGATATTTTCTATACCACTTGGCGGATTTTGATAAATATTACGTCTAAATAAAGACGGAACGTTGTTCTTCATTTCAATATATTGATCATACATGCGCACACAAAAATAAAGGCACAAGAAGTGCCGCAAATTTGGCAAGTTTCGCATTTCGTATTTCTGTAACAAAGTGGCGCGCTCAACAACGTTTGGTATCAGCGTAAAGAGCAGAAAATTCTCTTCAATTTGATATACAATTTGTTTATGCGCTCATAGAAATAAAGACTCAACAAGCGCCGCTAAAATGTTATAAATAAATGTAATAAGTAAAAAAAATTATGAAGGAAACCCTGTTTCTTTAGTGTTCAATTATAGAGTTTTATAAACCATGAAAGTTGAAGGAAAAAAAACTTTTGGATTTACATTCATAGCGTTATTGATGTCTTTTTTGAGTTAGGGGATTTTTGCGTCGGGCACCGCCATCAGTTCATGGGAAAATTGTCCAACGAAAATGTTGTGGTTGAGACACAGTATGTCGGGGATGCCGTCGGGAACCGCCATCAGGTCAAGGCAAAGTTGTCCAACGAAAATGTTTGTGGTTGAGACACAATATGTCGGGGATCTTTCGCCGGGCACCGCCATCAGGTCATGAGAAAATGTGTCCAACGAAAATGTTCGTGTTCGAGAAAAAAAATTTCAGCGGACTTTCGTCGGGCACCGCCAGCAGGTATGTGTTTTTTTCTGCCAAATTTTTGTTGGTCGAGGAAACTCATTTTTGAAAAAAAAGTTTGGTAGCATTCCGATGTGTTAAATAATTTGCTATATATGTCGGGATGGCATGAGTTCCTTCCAGTGAACTAAAGACAAGGGGCCGGGTGCTCGTTGACTACGGCCGTCCCGACGGATAGGCCCGTGGAACCTATCATTCTCGGAAGAGAAGTCAAAAGTTGAAAAACTTTTGTAATCCACAACTGACAATCAGAACTTTCCTGACGTAGAAGGCAGTTGTTCGCGACTCGCCGGCTCGTTGCATAGGAGTCAGAAGGCGGCATCAGGGTTGATAATGTTGATACAACGTCGGCGGCCGTCGGTGCCATCGGCACCTTCGGCGGGATTGTGAAAAGTCGTCCAAAAGTTAGAAAGTGTCCGGCGACATTAGAACTTGTTCGGCTGGATTGTGAAAAGTTGTCCGAAAGTTAGAAATTGTCCAGCAATGTTAGAATTTGTCCTGATTTGTTATTTTTGCAAATCGTGAAACAAAATGTCCGGCTTTCGCCAGGACAATTAGAAAATGTCCGGATTATTGATGACCGCTGGCGCCAAAGGCGCGCAACGGCAAATTTGTTTCAAACACTTACAAAATGTGGCAATTGAATGTCCATGAAGCTCACATTGAATTTCTCTGTACAACAGGTCATGTGTTGATGTTATTATATCTTGCGTGTGCCTAAATTATTTTCAATCATTTACAGATTGATGTGAAAGATGCCTAAGGCCAGGAGGCCGCGAACCAGGAGTTGGGAAGGTCCGTCAACGTCTAGCGACGACGACTTCATCAACGAGGTCCATGCCGATGAAGCTTCTGATATGGAATCAACTGATGAGAGTGATAGTGACAGTGACAGTGACAGTGATAGTGAAAGTGACATTGATAGTGATCAAGAAATAAGAAACATTGCAAGAGACATATTAGCTGGTACGGGTGAAACTGCTATGGCTGGTACTTCCACAGAGGAAGAGTTCAGTGGCTTTGACGAGCAATATAATGAAATGGACACACATTTTGATGACCAAGATAATTTTATGGATCGCTGGGAAGAGGGGCCGAGGCAACGTGGACGTGTCGACTTGCATTTTACTGGCGCAACGGGATTAGGACGGTTTATAGAATTGCCTGATAACCCGCAACCTGTAGACTTTTTCGGACTGTTTTTTCATGAAGATGATTATGGATCATTGGCAGCAGAAACCAACAGATACTTCCACCAACAGGTCGATGATAAGGTTCTGAAACCCTGTTCACGGTTGAGGCACTGGTATGATACGAATGCCGAAGAAATGAAAGTATTCATTGCAATGACAATAGCAATGTCTCTGGTTGTACAGAGAAACTTTTCTGAGTATTGGTCAACAAGTGATGTTACGTCGACGCCCTTCTTTTCCAAGTGCATGCCCCGCGACAGGTTCTGGCTACTGCTAACGTATCTACATTTGAATGATAACAACCTAATGCCGGGACGAAACACTCCGCATTTTTCACCAATGAATAAACTTGGCTATCTGTACCAACGCATCGTGCATCGTTTTTCCAGAGTTTATAAGCCGCATCAAAACATTTGTGTTGACGAAGGGTTGGTGCCTTGGAAAGGCAATCTGAGTTTCAAAGTATATAATCCCGACAAGCCGAAGAAGTATGGGATAAAGGCCTACATGTTGTGCGACTCAACAAATGGTTATGTTTGCAAGTTCAAACTCTACACTGGAAAAACAAATGAAGCTGTTTCTGTTGGTGGGAAAACGTATGATCTCGTCATGGACTTGGTGAAGGAATATGCTGGGAAAGGGTATCATGTGTTCATGGACAATTTCTATTCCTCGGTGGCATTGTATATAAACTTGTGGGAAATGGGAACTGGTGCGACGGGAACTTTGAGAGGAAATCGCAAAGGCATTCCTGAAAAGCTAAAGAAGGCACAGAAGAATCAGAAGAAAGGGGATATGACAATCTATCACAATCAAGACCTACTCGTTTTGCGGTATGAGGACAGGAAGTCAGTGTTGCTCATGTCAACCGTAGAAGACGCCGAAATTGTAGAGACAGGAAAGAAGAACCGAGTGACTGGGGAAGCAAATACGAGACCACGTATTGTGCACGAATACAACAAATATATGGGAGGTGTGGATCGGGCCGACCAGATGCTGTCGTACACCCCGTTCAAAATGAAAACTCTTAAATGGTGGAAGCGCGTGTGGTTTCATGTGTTGAACGTTGCCATGTTGAATTCTTACATTATCTATAAAGAATTCTCAGAAGACAAACCTTTGAAAACAAGCCGTCAATTTAGAAAAGATTTGGTGCAGCATATGATCACCTTCGCCGAAACAGAAAAAGTGCCCTCCCTGCGCAGACGTCCTCGCGGCCGGCCGAGCACGAGCGACGATAGTGTCTTGCGACTCCATGGTCGTCACTTTCCATCAAAGATTCAGCCTGTTGGAAAGAAGAAAAACCTAACACGCATGTGTGTTGTTTGCTCCAAAGCGAATAGAGAACTTCGTCGAAGGGAATTCGAAGAAACAAATCAGCCAGTTCGAAAGAAGAAAAGGGTAGGCAAAGAATCTTCTTTCGAATGTATCGAGTGTAATGTGGCTCTATGTGCAGCACCATGTTTCAGAATTTATCACACGTCACAAGATTGCACTAAAGCTTATATCAGTTTGATGTCAGAGAAGGAAAATGAGGGGGATAATCAAGAAGATTGAAGAAAGAAGAAAGAAGCAGAAGTGTGGATGAGCGTTACTCTCCTTATAAAGTTTATTCTTCACATCAATAAGGTGAATAAGTGTAATATAAAATACTGATTGTCAATAAAATAATCTTTTTTTTAAGTCGTAAAAGAGACAGAGAAAGTCAATGTGAGCTGTCACTGGACGTTCGATACGAGCCGCATCACGAACCTACCCCCGATCTTTCGCAATTTGTTTTCTTAGAATCGGGTGGCGAAACTTCATACTTTTTACATCATCGTAAAGGGAAAAGAACTGGCTTTGATTCATTATGAAATGTGTATGTGCGCAACACATAATAAAGAAGCGGCAAATAATGCGAGAAATGTCGCAATTATCAATTTTTTTCCCCAAATGTCTGAGGGTACCCCTCTTTAACGGTTCATATCTCCCGAACTATTTGGCACTTTTTAAATTTTTTTCCACCTTTCTCAAGCGGAAAGAATGATCTTTAATTCCATGTATAATATGCATGTGCGCAATTAATAAAAATGGTGCGGCGAGTGCTGCGACAAATGTCGCAAATAAAACGATTGTCAAAATCTATTTTCAAGTAGTTGAGGGTGTCGCTCTTTCGCGGTTCATATCTCCCGAACTATTTTATACTTTTTTATATTTTTTTCACCTATTTCAAGGGAATATAATTGTTTTTAATTCCATGTATAATATGCATATGCGCAGTCAATAATAACGATGCGGTGGATGATGCGACTGGTGTTGCAAATAGAACGCTTATCAAAATTTGTTTTCAACTAGTTGAGGGTATCACTCTTTCGTTTTTCATATCTTTTGAACCAGTTGGCACCTTTTCATTATTTTTTCACAGTCGTAAGGACGAAAGATTTATCTTTATTTCCATGTATAATTTGTACATGCGCAGCAAGAAATAACGATGCGGCGTGCGTATAGAATGATTGATTTTATTATCTCGGAATGTTCGCCCGCGTGTGACTGCACGCGCCGAGAGGATCGGTACAGCAGGAAGCAACGCTGGTGCTTAGAACACTGGCACTCGCATGCTGGTGCCTCGGGGGTGCCCCGGGGGTATAACGGTACTAATTAGCGTACCGATGCCAGACTGCCCAAGGGAGAATTAGTTCTGGCTAAAAATCCCGTTATGTCGGAGCATCCTCGGGGTACCCCCAACCATCTTTCGCGGCGTATATCTTTTGAACAGGGTGACATTTTCTAACAATCTTTTATCATCATAAAGAAGAATAAATTGTCTACAATTCCATATGTAATACATGTATGCGCGCTAAGTATTAGGGATTTTATTCAGCCGGAAATAAAGACAATCTTTAGATAATTGTAGAAATCTAACTAGAGGTCGCATTGTAAAAAGACATATATCATCGTAAAGAGGAATAATGTATCTTCAATTCCATATAAAAAAATTAATTGTGCGATTATATTTAAGGATTTTCCGTAACTCTAAATAAAGACAATCTTCATATTGCAATAGAAACCGTTCTAGGTAGGATAAAAATTTCATTCAAAGTGTCGGATAAAGATCGTTCATTTGTGTACGGGATTGGCGGGCTACTTTTGTATCGAACGGTCAGTTTCATCCGTAATCCGCCATGTGAATACACCATTTATCGAAAAAACAGCCGCGACTCGCGGTGCGAAATAATTCAGCCACAGGGGCTAATTGCGTTATTACCGTAGCGAGGCGAGTGCTGGAAAATTCAGCCACGGGGGCAAAACTGGTCAAAATAATATTCAGCAACGGAAGGGTTAAACACATGATGCCAACATGGCGTTCTCTTTGCCATTTATATATATATATTTATATATTTTTCCTCTTTCTTTGTACGATCTCTCCAAACGTCATTTTATTATATTTATATATATCATTATCTAAACTCGGTCTAGTGGTAATATTTACGCAAAAATTACACAAAGTTTTACAAGCCTTTTTTCAATATTATTGATCATGACACACTTTCATGTAAAAATGTAGCTCAATACCAAATTTGATCAAAATCAGATGACCAGTTCAGAAGTTATGAGCCAGACAGGATTGAAACAAATTTTCAAAAGAGTCTCCATTTTTGTCCAAAACCTCAAAATTTTACAAACATGTTTTCAAATTACGACACCCTTTCAAGTAATTAATTAAGCATGTCCATATCAAATCTGATCAAAATTAAAGGATTAGATGGCCTAAGAGTAATTGAGGGGTCTGGATGACGGGGTCTCTAAAACAACTGTAAAATGCAACCTAGTCCTTCAAAAAAGCACAAATGTGACTTTTCTTATAGCTGAGATAATTTTCTATACAATGATATATAACATGAAACCTTTTGAGTTTGGTTGCAGACCGATTTATCACCTTGAAAACGTCTAATTTTCAAGTTTGGTTGCAGTCCCCTGTAGGCAACTGCAACCAAATTCTTGAAACCATCAAAATACACGTGTTCATAGAACAGAAGAGTCTTGACTAAACCTAATTTGGTTGCAGAGAGAAACTAAACGATGATATCGCAAATGTTGGAACTTTACCTGGCTGTTTATTTACATTTCAATGAAACATCGGCAACTTGCTCAAAGCTACCGAGTCCGGTTTTCGATCATGTCGTGTCCCGCTTCGCTGTCGTTTCTGACAAAGTGGATGGAAAATTTCTACTAACCTTGTTAAATCTAACATTCTCTATAGTTTATCATGTCTTGGCAAGTATTTATGACATTCCTTGACCAAATTATTCCTAAATTGCCATTTGTTTTTACAACATGGCCCCGAGACGAATTCGAATTGTTGTCAAATCTCAACACTATTCTCATTGGCTGTAACAGATGCCTCTGATAGCAAACTAATTTTGATAGAAAATAAACATCATCAAGTAAGTTTAATGACTAGTTTCTATCTAAAAACCGATCAAAATCAATCATGAATAAGTAAAAACGAACGTCAAAATTTTATTGAAAATGTTTGATACTGAATTAGCCAATTGAAAGACGTGTTACTTAGCGCATGGTATTACGTCACACGTTGTGTCAGAGGGAACATGTCAAACTGAAACTGTTGATTTGGTCGTTTCTCGTCGATTTAGGTAAATTTGAAGTCTCCTGCAACCAAATTGATCTGATGACCTTTTCAAAAAATAATTTTATTACCTGCAACCAAATTATTATTAGCCAAGACAAGAAAAATGATGAATATTTGACAAAAAATAATTTGGTTGCAGTTGCCTATAAGGGACTGCAACCAAACTCGAAAATTACTCGATTTCATGATGATTTTTTACTTTGCAACCAAATTCCAGGATTCCTAATAATACAGTATGTTACAGTAAATTATTTCAGCTTTCAGAATATCTTCATCTGAACTATTTTCAAGGACTAGATAGCATTTAAAAGACGTTTTAGATACCCCAACATTTGGACCCCTCAATTACTCTTAGGCCGATTAGATTATAATTTACCAGCCAGACAGGACCTGTAAACAGTTTTCTTAGGAATTCATCACTTTTTCCCCACACCCCCCCCCCCCCCCCCCCCCCCTCCCCCTAAGATATTTTGAAAATAGTTAATACATCATTACATAAATCTTAATTTCCATGACAAATTTAAGTGAAATGGTTGATTAGCTGTGTTAATATGTAACATACAGACAGACTGATGGTGCCGATTGTAATACCCCTGCAACTTCAATGTTGCTGGGGATGAAAATAGATTTGAACATATTGTAACATTATAAAATAATCTCAATATCAGCTTCATATTTCAATGAAATATGTCATATATTCAGGATGAATAGGAGAATTATCTTAAGAGAAAGCAAAAACTGAAAATATCCAACCTGTTAAGATACAGCAGGTAGTCATAGTTTGAGATGTAGCCACTTTGCCACCTGAGTGTCATGTCCTCTTGCTTGGTGTCATCTAGATTTAGATCTGCAAAATAGTCAATAAAATCATTTCAAAATTACCATAACTATAAATCATAATCCTCATTAGCCAAGGCGTCTGCCCATAATATTTCACCTTTCTAGGGTAACAATCCAAAACAACAAAGGAGGCTGCACACAAGATTTCAGCTTTCTAGGTGTTTTGCTTCGGGGTAAAAAAGCTGAAATAGGATTTAAGGCGTGACCTCTTTTCCTTATTACAAGCCATAGGCTCATCAAATCTATAAATTAGAATCCCCAGTAGCTAAGGCGTCGGTACACAAGGTCTCAGCTTGTTTACTTCCATATCAATTTGAGCACAAAGGCACTAATTTCTGTGAATTTGTTTAAATTTGCATCAGTGTTTTCCCCAAAATATA
Source organism: Phorcus lineatus (assembly GCA_921293015.1). Lineage (NCBI taxonomy): Eukaryota > Metazoa > Mollusca > Gastropoda > Trochida > Trochidae > Phorcus > Phorcus lineatus. Next base: position 14,110,597 of record OV121090.1, read on the forward strand.
CAAATGAAATTAAGAATGTGAGGAATGATGATAAAATAATAACAATAGATTTTCCAGACTTTCATCTGACGACCTAATAATCAGGATGATGACAAATAATTTTCTATACTTTGAGCAGTACTTAGGTCAAAACTTCTACTTTGACCTTCACTTGTCTAATTTTCACAGAAATATCATCAAAACAGCCAAATTTCTCATGATATTCAATGACTAAATAGAGCAATTTAATATGGCTGCTGGGTCTGACAGGGGAGGAAAATGCACTGGAAGTTGATAGTGGAACTTGTCTGTGACTTAGCTTGACTAAAATCTGAAATTTTTCCCTCCTGTGTGGTGAAAACTTGACAAAGATCGGTTTGGAGAGACCCCTGATGAAAAACTACTTTCGACTTCTCTTTGTTGATGAGCCATCCTAGCTGGCGAAGACCAAGAGAGCGTTGACCTTCAGAATAAACATATGACCAGGATAGGTTGGTCAGGGGCAGAGACTGGGCCAATAACAGTTTGTAGTTCGTCCTGCAAGTCTCTGTCAAAAATGGGTATTCCAGCCCTGCATTCAGAAATACAGAATTACCGTTTGTGAGCACTCTCTAAGAGTCAATGTTAAAAAAGGATACACGCCGCTAACAATGTGTTGCTGAAGCCAAGGCTGTATAGTGTCCGTGTTGCACCAGGAGACTCTCCTGCCTACGGATGTATATAAGATAGAGACAACTGAAGGCAAGAGATCCCAGTTGTGAATTTGGACAAACCCTTGCCCCCATGACCTCTATGAGCTCTGGCATTCTGGATGGAGTTTCAGGGACCTGACTAGATTCTCTTGGTGGTAGACTGTCACAAGTCCAAAACCAGGGGAAGACCCCTGAGGGCTTAAGGTCAGATCCTGCTGCGACACTTCAGCCTGAGACCTAAACACACCAGGGATCTTATCTGCAAACAAGTGAGGAGAGGAGGGAGAGCCCTGAGAATTTTTAAAACTCTGTGTTCCATTGGTCCAATAAGCCACTCCGATGGATGATGCTGGTGGAAGCAAGTGCAGCAGGGAGGTGATCTAGGAGAAGAGACAGTGGCTTCTGCTTTCAGCTGCTGGCCTGATGTTGGAAAAGAATCACTTAATAGATTCTTCCTGGATGCCCTCTTTGTTGAAGTTATCCAAGGAGTCTCCTTAAACAAAGAGAATTATTCTTCGCTGGCTTGATTAAAGCGTTGAGAGACAACCGCTGAAAGTCCTCATCCAACGCAGCTATGGCGTCCACAACCAATGGATTTGGTGGCAACAATAACTCAGCTTCCAAAGGATCCTCATTTTAGTTATAGATTGAAGTTGGCTTCATCCAGAAGGTCCTGAGGGAAGGAATGTCTAGTTCTAAGGATCCATTGGGAGATAGCAATATAGCAAGATAGTCATAGCAATCAAGGTGTTTGAGACTAAAGAGAAAGAGAATGAGAACAAGAATGGGAATGCCAACCATTGCTAGTCTAGAAGTAAATCCTAGCGTTGACCCTGATCACAGTGTTGGTCCTGACGCTTGTTCTGATGTAGGTACTGGCACAACTCTTGGCACAGGACCTAGCTAGCTAGCACTGGCTATTGGATTGGTCTATGGCGTTGGTCCTGACCTTGAAACTTCTGCATATATAACATCAACAGCGCTGAGATTGCAGTTTTGTCCATAACAAGTGGCACAAGAGGGTTCTCCATATCAGACTGAGTGGAAGTCTCTTGAGTCAAAGCTATAGATTGAAGAGTCAGGGTTGACTATGCTGAACCTCTGATGTCAGGGAGAAGGACCCTTAGGTTTCTCATATGGCAAAGTAGGATCGATGATGTCGTCCTCAGAAGGGCAAGAAGTAGAAGACATCTTCCTTCTGCAATGTGCAATGGGTAAAACTTATATGTTGAATGAGAAATAATGCCTTGAATTCCAACATTGACAACAACAAAAAGTCAGGGCACACGAAAGAAACATAGTCCAGACAGTGTAAGTGTGGGTCTTAAGCAGATTTCTGCAATCCGCAAGAAACACAAAATACTCTTGGCATTCAAAAACGCAAACTGCCAACAGAACCAAACTTTTTAATAAAAACCAATAGCATTAACTTTTAAAAATTAAACAAATTTCAAAATTCCAATCATTAACGCTTTGAACATGTAAAGAAACATGAAAGATGGCAAACAGAGGCGTCTATATGCCCTGCCAGTGGAAAAATTTTGAAAATATAGATCTATGACTACGCTTAAGTTATGATCTCTATGAGAGATAATTGTTTCACACAGCTTTTCAAAATAAATATCCCAAGACGTTGAAAACCCAATAAGAATGTCTTCACATGCTGACTGATCAATATACCAAGTTTTGTTAACCACAATTTTTTACTGCTGCTCTGGAAATGATAATCTTATATATGTTTCAATGGAAACCGCATAAAAATGAAAATGCCAAGAAGTTGAAAATCCATTAAGGATATCTACACATGCTGACTGAAATAACAATTGATAAGGAGCCATACCAAACTTTGGAAAGAAAAAGTTAATATGCTCCAACTTAACAACGATAAAAGAGGGAAAGTACACGTTCATTTACATTAAAAGATCATAGCTTGAGCATCAAATGTAATCTTTGTTGACGCTTTTTGAAAACTGAATCAGTATTAGCATTCCAATTTAATTTACTTTCTATTACTGTGCCAAGGTACTTGTATTCATCTACAATCTCAAGGTTGGAACTATTTATACAGACAGGGCTCATTTGTTGGTTGTTCCTGAAATTTTTGATGAGTTCTTTTTCTATAAGAAACCCCTACAAAAAAAAATGGCTAGAAAATATGTTGCGGAAGCATTGCTAGAACAGGAATTTTACCATTGCCGGAATGTATCCGCAAGTACTTCCAGACCATCTCGGAAACGTTTCGGAAGCATTGCCAGAAAGCCATAAAACCTTCAGGCCATCTTAGACTTTGTGGAGATGGTTCAGAACCATTGCCAGAAAGCCATAAAACCTTCTCAAACCCTCATTCATTTATTTGTGGACATGGTGCTGAACCATTGCCAGAAAGCCATAAAAACTTCTCAAGCCCTCATAAACTTTATTTGTGGAGATGTTGCGGAAACAATGCCAGAAAGCAATAAAACCTTCTCAAGCTCTCATCAATTTATTTGTGGACATGGTGCTGAACCATTGCCAGAAAGCCATAAAACCTTTTTTAACCCTCATAATTTTATTTGTTGACATGGTGCGGAAGCATTGCCAGAAAGCCATAAAAACTTCTCAAGCCCTCATAAACTTTATTTGTGGAGATGGTGCGGGAACAATGCCAGAAAGCAATAAAACCTTCTCAAGCTCATCATAAATTTATTTGTGGACATGGTGCGGAAGCATTGCCAGTAAGGCATAAAAACTTGTCAACCACTTGTAAACGATATATGTTGAGATGCTTCGGAAGCATTGCCAGAAAGCCATAAAAGCATACAAACAACCATTACAACAACACACAGCCACCTCACATCCATTTCCTTAAAAAATGTACAACCATAATGAAGTTACATCTACTCTCATGTATACTTTTTGTCTTTTAATTTTCAAACACTAAAAATACAACAAAACATGTGTCTGTATTAGAATATTTTTAATAATCATTCTAATATTAACAGCTCTCTAATACAAACTACTACATGAAATACACATCAAGTCATAACAATATTTTAAGTACAAACCAGTGTTCTAAAACCATCCAATCTGTTAATGCACAATGTTGATAAGATGAATCAGGCAGACAAATCGGGTGTAGAGGTTTTTTTTGTAGACATGGCAGGTTTGCAGACATAAACTTTTTTGGGTCCGTAAGCATTGTAGAATGTGCCAAATAAGTATTATTTACAGGCATTAAATATATGACTGATGATTTATCCTTTTTATATTTAGTCTTAGCAAAATTATTCAGCATTGACAAGCACATTATCAGTGATACAATCACTTAAATAAATAAAGGTCAATGAGATATTATCTTGAAATAATATAGAATCATACATTTGATAATGCAAAATTATCTCTTTTAATCTGTATATGAACCCACCTTCAATCTGTTTATGAATTAACATTGTCTACAAATCCATCCACCATCATTTTTTCACAACATGTTATCATATTGTATGAAAAATATTTTGTAATGTTCGATCTTTACTTCAAGACTAATTCACTGCACATGCTGCATAAGAATACATGGAGATGAAGAATTCTTCCTTGTTCCACCTCTCCTTTTCTTGTTCAAATCTTCTTTCTAAAACATCAAGTAAATCAGTTGTGAAAGCAAGTTTAGAGAAATAAAGGGGTCATATATTTATCATATACAATCATCTTAAGGAAAACCATAATTGAAATTATAAAAATATAAAGTAATTGTTTTATAATTATTCCAACGGTTGGTTAAGAATTTATTAGTTACAGAAAATCCAAAATTTAGTGTTCACCAATAACTTTATGCTATATTAAATCATTATTCAAGTTCAATAGCAGGAATAAATATAAAGTGCTTTAACAATTTGTATTATAATCCCGTATTCCAAATATTTACATACATTTAAGTTCAGCAATACTAAAATTTATGAGTGTGAGTTTTATAAAAATAAATTTCATATTCCAATAAGTATACACACAAATTATGTTATGCTAATTATATGTTCTGAAATGAACACATGTGATCAAACTTAAAACTGGGAACAACTTAATGGTTTTACAATTATTGATTGCAAATTTCAATTATCAATTTCAGGTTAAATGGCAACTAGTATCAAGTTCTCCCACACCATTTATTGGACAATCAGCCTGTCTGGGTTTTCACAAAAAGAAATTACAATTAATCAAGACTATCTATTTGTAAATTGGAGTGCACCCTCTGATGCGATTCCTAATCTAACCAGTTTAGAAATATGTTTATTGAAGAATTAGGTCAGCAAACTTACAGTGCCAGCTGTTTCCTGTTATATAATGACTTGTCCACTTTCCTCCTCTCCCAGCAGTCATGGTTCAGAGCACACCTATGTAAATAATGCCATCTTTGCTTAATATTGTCAAAGAAATGTAACTACATATAACTTTCATCAAATCAGTGTTAATAAAACACAACTTAACTTGTCAACAGTGGCAATCAGTAACTTTATTACATATTCTACTGAAGGGAATGGACTTGAAATTTTTTTTCATTTTGACTGTCTGAAGCCAACATTTCAATGATTTTTTTTATCAGCTCTTTCCTGAAATAAGGAAGAGCAATAAGGTTAAGATGTTATACTGTGTATGTAGCAGTAATGGTCTACTTACTTTGGTTTTTGCAACTGTAGATATAATATGCCTTCTATTTCTGTTGGCAACTGTGATTTTAATAATCAAGAATCAGTTGTTTTTGCTAATGGCGGCCATTGCTCCTCGTTAGTGACAGGTCAGGCAGGAAGTTGGGTCTTGCAGTCAGTCAAAGGGGGTAAAGACAGCAGAGATTCTGATTGGATAATAATGTCCAGCCTCATCAGGTGTGAGGCAGAAGGTATTGAATAGTGTAAAGAACCTTAAACTGTGATCTTTTCCAAAAAGAAGAGTCAAGTCATTGAATGGCATTTAGAAGTGGTGTCTTAAAAAACAAACAAGCTATTTCTTGGCAACAGCTTCTTAAGAAAAGAGTAATGGATATAAATTTGAGTCAAGGACTTTGATCAAAATGTATATTCTTAGCTTGAAATAAATAAAATATATGGATGAATTTATAAGTATACATTAAATTCAGAAAATGTATAATCATATAAGCTTTGATATTTTTTTAACAACATTGAACTTTTCAAGTTTATTTGCCACTTATCTGATTTGTGATAAGAATTAAAACAATAATTTAATTTTAAAATTTTACTTTTCAGCTCAATATTGCCATGTTTCCTATATTTGCTATTAATTTCAATATAATTACATGACTTGAATGTGAAATTAACCAAGGATAATCTTTGATCACAACCTAATATAACAATTTAACCTTTTTGTACATGATGTTAGTTACTAAGCAACTAAACATCTAAATAGACTGTTTATCAAAAGTATCACCTCACTTACAAATGTACATAAACATAAGCCTTGAGAACATAAACTTTGATTAAGGTTTGATAAGATATCAATAAGACTCTTTGAATTACAACATGAATTAAACATTTTGAATTACATCTATTAAACAAATTACTATACAAACATTTTAACAACTTAATGATCCATGAAGTGATTAACCTGTTAAGGTAGCAATTAACAAAACTGTTTACAGCCATGGACAATGGGTGGATTTTCTCTCCTCTATTCATTGGTCCCCTTCTTAATTGAAAGCTCAACCCATCATAATCTATATAGCCAATCATGTTTTATTTGGACTATATGCAAGTTGCGAGTTACTGTGTTCATTTCCTCTTCTGTTATTTATTCATAAAATCCAAATCAAATATATGCATGGAATGACTATTCATATCTAACACTACAAATTAGACGAACTAATTAGCATGTTAAAATGCAAAATAAGATAAAAACAATCATGTCCACCGTGTAAACTATCTTCTGGCAATGTTGCGGAAGGGTCTCCACAAGAAGTACTAGGTAGCAAATACATTGCTCCAAATCCTTTTAAATATTTTATTGCCTTGCAGCCAAACGATACCCTTCCAAAGCATCTCCACAGGGCCAATTATCTTCTGGCAATGTTGCGGAAGGGTCTCCACAAGAAAGACTGGGTAGCTAATACATTGCAGCAACACCTTTTTAAATATTTCATTGCTTTACAGCCTGAAGATACCCTTTCCGCACCATTGCCAGAAACCCTTCCGCTAGCGGCAATGGTAAAATTTTGCTCAAAACTCTTGAAAAGATGGTGCGGAGATGATTCGGCAATGTTTCGGCAATGTTTCGGCAACATCTTTTTAGGAAATTTTTTTTATAGGGGAAGTTCCTTTTCTTGAATGAGTCCAACTAACGCAGAATTGTCAGCAAATTTTACTGTTAGATTGTTGGGGTTTACCTTTTACAAACTGAGGTCTTAAAGTTAAAATTTCTCAATCCATAATATTATATTGCAATTTACACCTATATTCAATAGTTTTTCTTACAATATTTGTGGCTGGATGCTATTGAATGCAGAAGAGAAGTCTACAAATAGAATTCTCACATATGATTTTGTATGTAGATAAGTAAATAGTTCTCTGTCTGAACTGGAACCTGACATTAAATCCATTGTTTGATCTTGAATATTACAAGCATGTTATCAATCCTAATGCTAAATACTCCTGCTTGGGCTGCAAGGTGGGGGTATAATAATAGAGCTCTATGAAATAGATTAATATCACCTTGCATTATATGCAATGATCATGTCAACAACTTGGCAAGAGAATCTATAAAAATGGATTGAAATCAAATCCTTACTTCAAAACAATTTTGTTCTCAGTGGAGAGGAAATGTCATGTAGCTAGTAGTAATTCAATCTTCATTGAATCTCCACAAAGAATCAGGATTTATCACCATCATACCTGGCTTTTCTTAAGGCCAAATTATTGGCCTGTGGGCGTTAATTGCAGTGTTAACACTGGCTGATTTTTTGGCAGGAAGGGGGAAAAGAGTTATAAAGCTTTGAGTTGAGCTCACCTTGCTGCTTGACCATTTCTTCATACAGCTGTGTGCGACATTCCTCTGACTTAAACGCCAGGTACAGATGGCTAATTGAGGCACCCTCTCCACAGTACAACTCAAGACCCTGCACAAAGAAGAAAATGTCAAATTGAGGTAGCTAATATCCTTACTACATGTTTGAAGTTTTTAATTATGCTTTCAGGTATCTCTTAGACATTTATATTTGGGGGTCATATTGACTCTTAAAACATTTTTTGGGATAGTGTATCGATTCAAATATTTTGAAGGACTGTATTTTTCATAATCATCTGAAGAAAAATCAAGCAGCCAACCAAATTTTTTTGCAAACATAACAAAAACTGATCCTGTTTAAAAAAAATGGTAAATTAGTTTACGAGTGATTTGCACATGTAAACATAGATCAACGTTTTGGATGCATTTCACAAAAAAGTGCAGGTGTAAACTAGTAGCTTTAATCAGTCATAAATCTAGGAGTGCCCCTTTCAACTCGTAAGTCCTTGTGTGTGAAATTTATTGCTAATATTATGGATTTTCACACACCTATAGATAGGAAGATTTTATATATATCTATATTTAATATTAACACATTTTGTAACATCAAAGTTCGTGGTGATATCATATGTAGAGTTGATACCGCGTCAACAAATTCTATTGATTATTCAAAAATGATAATCTGGCCTCGTCCAACATAGGTCACTTCTTCATGTGAAAGACATTTTGATTATATAAATGTGTTCGTTACTCTTACTTGAGTTCAATCTCTGAAATCATGGTACATTTTACATGGCTAATTTATCATTTACATAGCTGGAATATGAAACGTCACATAGTATTTAGACATGTCGTAATTTTATTTTCAAATGAAAATGCGTGTCAAATCATAATGAAAGAAAATGTAGTTGGTACTTGCAAAAGAGTAAACGATATGCCGTCATTAAATCACTCAAATTGCAAATTGAAAAAGACATTTTCTAATGTGAAGATTGACGTAAGGTGATATATTATTTTGTTACTTATAAAGATCCACGCACATGCTTTTAATTGGAGACGGACAAACCCCTTAATTAACAGCATAAAGAAAAAAATCTTTGAAGAATAAACGCATGTGATGAATCTGTAAGTTATCCGTATTCAATCCCTCTATTTCCTGTTAGATCTTCATGAAACAATAAAACTATCTAAACTTTATGGTTCATGGCTAGACAGTTTCCGTTCATACCGGCCTCGCTAAAAGGGCGGTGCTTTGACTTAATCAGTTTCACTAGAGCGAACAGCTTCAGCGGTGACAGGCCCAGGTGTTGAGCCGTAAACCGTTCCAGGCGTATACAGTAACTTATTTTGGTAAGGTTAGACAGGCTGGGTAGATCCATCTCTTTGCTGGCGGGGTGGGTCTATTTATCTAATATTTGATTAGAGAAAGATTAGTGATAGGAAAGATGTAGGGATAAGTGATGTTTTGGTAGTTATTAACGTAAGTGAAATATGAAATTTATCTCAGGTATATTTGAGAGTTGAGTTGGTTTCAGTGGCTTCATTTGTATAATGTTTGTCACTATTTCTCAGAGTTTAGCATTGTATTTGTAGTGAATCTTTATTTACTATTTTCAGTTGAGTTGGTTTCAGTGGCATCATTTGTATAATGTTTGTCACTATTTTTTCAGAGTTTAGCATTGTATTTGTAGTGAATATATGTTTACTACGTTCAGTTGTGTCGGCTTCAGTGGCTTCATTTGTATAATGTTTGTCACTATTTCTCAGAGTTTAGCATTGTATTTGTAGTGAATCTATGTTTACTACGTTCAGTTCTGTTGGTTTCATTTGTATAATGGTTGTCACTATTTCTCAGAGTTCAGTATTATATTTGTAGTGAGTCTTTGTTGTTTACTACAATTAGTTGGTTCGATCCATATCAGCAGCACCGCTTGTATATATATACCGTCAATTTAGCTTTCAAGTCTGTTGTGGGTTGATATTGCCTATCCCAAGTTGTTGTTCGCTAACCAGGGAAACCTAGAAAACATAGTCTACTTCTTGTGTTGGAGTTCTACAAGTATCATGCCGATGGCTGTATGTAGCTATTTCTAGCTGCAAAGGGTGAAGCATAAGACAACCTCGGGATTCGAAACATGGACCAGCCTTTTTCCATTTTACCATAGTTAAATCCTCCTTGTTAATATTATGTTAAATAAACTTAAATAAATGGTACCTTTCATTGTTTGTCATTCATTAAGACTCCAAAAAGAAAATCTTCTGCTAGTGCTAGTGCTAATTCGCAGACGTCTAAGAAAGTCAAGCATTCTGCTGTCATTCATTCCCCTATTAAGACCACTGAACTTGACGATATAAAGCAAATGATAATTTCCTTGACATCAAACATTGCTAGGATTCGACAGGAGACAGCCGAGCGCTTCTCTATTTTGGAAGACAGGCCGCATGTAAGAATTCATGCCAGAATTCAGCCGCATGTAAGAATTCAGGCCAGAATTCATCGATGTCCTTAACCCACTGCTGATTCTCGTGATTAGGGATAATATGGCCAACTGTTCTAGAGTGCATGCATCCACGGATACGGACTCAGTTGATGTCACAGTTTTCTCACATGAAGGATCCCTTGTCATTCCATTGGAGGATTCCTCTCTCGTCCTTGTATTGGAATCGAACATAGGTGAGAATGATGGACGCTACGAACTCATGTGATGAAGGACTGTCCGTTTGTCCCTCCTCTGCCTCAGCACACGATTTAGATGAATGTGTCCAACAGCGGTTGGGGTGCTCACTAGGACCAATAAATGACAAGCAGGCTCTGAACCCAGTCCGACAAGCTTCTTCATATCAACCTGTTGAAGTTGAAGGCAGTTTTGCTTGCCCTTTCCTTCTGGAAATCACTCAAGTCTGGTTATCGCTACGGACCATTCAAAAGCGGTAGCCAATATCAACAAACTAGAGGCATAAGGTCAATATAAATATGAGCTTCTCTGTAGGACTGGTTTATTTGAGAGTAGTCAAAGGATGGCTTATGGTATGACCAATGGCCCATATGTGAAGAAGGGTGAAGACCAAATCTTTAATGAATTACTGTCACCATGTATTAGAGATAGTCAGGACATTGAGCTCCTGTGGCAATTGGCTTTGGTGAAGACATCCTTTGTTGACAATGCCTAACCAGACCAAACTTGTGGGGAAATCAGGACATAATGTTCAAAGTTGACTCTCCACCCCCTTTCTCTCTTCTGCCCCTCCAAGTCTTGTTTGAGTCTTGTAAATTTTTTATCATTTTTGCTACAGACATGCTATTTACCTTATCTGAAACTTCATGCACCATGCTACTTGTTTACATTCAGTATTTTATCACAGCCCTGGGTGAAACACTCTTAACTATATAGTGCCCCTGCTACACTTATTTCTGGAGCACAATAATGAAATTAAAAAATGTAAGTGGCAATCCAGCAGGCAACCTATATCAAATATATATAGATCCATTGGCTCTGTAGCTAATTAGACTTTATAATACAGTTAAATATATAAATAAATAAAACAAATTTTCTGGGACTGTCCTATTTTTGCAATAATTTATAATTCTGACTGCTGAAGAGTCTGTCCCTGACAAAACAACAGACATTGTTTTCTCCAGCCTAACTCCTGTTTATCACAACAAATATATGAATATCAATATGATACAGGGACTTTGGGCACTAGATTTTTAATTCAAGATATCAAGATTCTGCTTCTGGTGAAAGCGATACAAATAGGATATGTAAGGCATGGCCCCTTGGCCCTCAGGTGGTTCATAAAATCTACAATGTAAAGTACATATGCACAAGATTCCAACCTTCAAGGACTTTTGGGTATGGAGAAGATGAAATACTTTTCTATGAACCTCATTTTGGGCCACAGAGTCACAAAAATCCACAAATTATAATCATCCTTGGACAGGTTACCTTTGCACAAGATTTCCGTCTTTATGGGCTTTTTGATCTTGAGGAGATGACTCCCAAGGCCCTCATTGGGGCAAAATAATCACAAAATATTCAATTTATTCTCCCTATTGGCTAAGGGACCTGTACACAAGATTTGGTTTGCCTAGTGCCAATGGATCAATAGGTTCATAAAATTTAGAATGATAACATATTACATTCTTACATTTGAAGGCAATAAAACTTATATGTTACATTTTGCTTACAATCATTTAAATGGCATTCTATTCCCTAATGGGAGATAGCATATGACATGTATATTCATTATTGCTATTATTAATAAAGACCCTTTGTAACCCCTATTGACAAAAAAGCGAACCCTGTATAGAATATTTAAGCTCTAAAAACCAAGCCGTTCTTTGGAAGAACTCAAAAATAGATCAATTGGCTCTGTAGCACATTAGAATTCATACAATTTATATCATAAAGCAGAAAAGTGGTAATATTTGTAGGGTCACAGGGTCATCAAAACCTGAAATATTATATACCATTAACCAAAAAAGAAATGACCCTATTTCATCAGGTAAATAATGTGGTTGATGTGGTTCTTATTAGTGTCAAGGTTGCAAGAGCAATTATTTCAGTAAGCAGGAGGTCTTTCAGCTTTATAGGATAAATGCTCCTGGTAAAGGAGATGAAAAAAGATTTTAAGGTGTCACTGATGTGGCCCGTATTGGGCTACAGGGTCACCAAATGCATTATTATGGATATAATCTTCATTAGGGTGGTGTCTTGACACTTCATTTCATGTTTCTAGGCCTTTGGTGGAAATATTGACTTTAGGGAGATGCCCTTGTGCTCTTTAGTAGGGACCACAGAATCACAAAAACTACAATTTATATTCCCATAGGCCAAGGTACCTGTTTACACGTTATAAACTCTCGAAAGGCAGAGGTTAATGAGAAGTCCAAAAAGCGAAATATTTACGGAGTAATGTATGGACGTACAGACAGACACCAGTTTCCATGCCATGCCTTGAGCCAGACCAAACTTGTGGGAAAATCAGGACATAATGTACAAAGTTGACTCGGTTGCACAGTACCTTCCTGCATATTGCAACTGACATCAGAACACCAATGTAAATTTAATGTTTTTGTTTGTGCTTCGAATAACTTCTTCATCGTATGCATTTTATTTCATTTTCCATAGCCTTCGGTACTTACAAAACTTATGTGCCACATTCATCGTAAAATATAATTTTATGTTTACCAACAACAACAAAATGTACGCATGTTAATATCCCTTATATGTATTACTCTATGTTTACCCTGCTAATATTTACTTTCAACATTACCTGTAATTATGAAACAATCACAATTATTGTTAGTAATTATAAGAAAACTTACCTCTAAACCAACATTGACTAATATCTCTCTTTCGGAGAGATCGTACAGAGCGTGAGAATAAAAAATCTTTTTGGTGGTGTGCGTGTTGTTCTTCCCCGATTATATCCCCTGAGTTACCTCCCTTGAATTTCAAACTCAGCTGTCATTCTTTTCGAAGTACGGAGAGCCGGATAACGGGGAGGAGGGTGGGAGTAAACCTTTGGTTTAGAGGTAAGTTTTCTTATAATTACTAACAATAATTGTGATTGTTTCATAATTACTGTGAAAAACCTTACCTCTAAACCAACATTGACAGAATACCAAGTAAGGAGGAGGGTATCCAGACCTCCAAAGGGTATGTAATTAGTTTTAATAACTCTCCAAACTAGCGTAATTTCGCTTATAACTTGACAACTAGGGGAGATAATCGTTAAGAATAACGGTAAATTTATCAATTTCGTCCCAAAATATCCCGAATAGCGCTTAATTTTAGTCCGAAACTATGGGAAAATCGCAATAATTGCGTAATTTTGGAGAGGATTCCCAAGGTTAATCCCTGAAAAAGATCATACCGAAGGCTAATTTACCACTTCTAGGGTACAATTACTATAAATCCTAATAAGGATTGTGAAGAAAACGTAATTCAGGATAATTTCGGCACGAAATAGCCGCCAATGGCTGGAAAGGAATTCCAATTACAATAAACTTTCCCGCTCTAGTCTGTACTCTCCACTCCGTAATTATTATGTTAAGAAGGTAGGAGGTGCTAGGGAGGATTAATACTTGAACTTCGAACAAGGCGGATTAATACATCCCAAAGAGTGATTATACCATATCACTAAACCACCAACTCAACGAGATATTAAGGTTGAACATGGCGAAACTACCCACTCCTTGGTATTGTGCGAAATAACTCAGGGGTGAAGACATGCCCACCTGACGTAGTGGTTGAAGTCCACCATCTCCGGCGATAGGATGGGACTGGAAATCACTCGCCCTCGGGAACTTCCCCCCCCCCCCCCTTTTTTCCCCCAAGGAGGGGGTTCAGGCGGAGAGGTGCTGAGCCGCCACCAATGGTCCCAGCGAGGGCAGGCCTCCAAGCAAGGAGGACATGTCCTGAAGATAGGCCCTGGTGAAGGCGCTAGAGGACTTCCACTGACATGAAGCGACTATTTGGTAGATGGAAACAGACTTCCAGGCTGCTAGAGAAGTCGAGAGCGCTCGAATCTCATGAGGTGAGAACTTGGCATCTACTGTCTCTTGATCTGCTGTAGAAAAGGCCAAGGAGATGGTCTTACGAAGCCAAGAAGCAATGGTATTTTTGGTAATTTCTGTCGACAGACCCGGTTTGCAGGGAATAAAGAGACGTCTTCTACCTTTCCTGATGGAATGCGTCCTATCCATGTACCAACGTAAAGCTCGCACCGGGCAGAGAGTACGCGCTTTGTTTTTTTGCGTCATTAGGCACAGGGAGAGCCGGAAAGGAATAAACCCTCGCCCCCAAGTAACCAGTGGCCGTAGACTGATTTATTGCAAGAAATTCTGGCAAGGCTCTGAACGACGTATATCTATGAGCAAATCAATGGAGGATATATCTATTGCATGTATCTCGGAGACTCTGGTGGCCGAAGCAAAGGCAATCAAAAAAGCTGTTTTCCATGCGAGAAACTTGAGAGAAGTGGCATACAAGGGTTCGTATGGAGCACGTTGCAAGGATTGCAGCACTAACAGAAGGTCCCATTTGGGGAAAGTATTTGGCGACTTAATGTCCTGAAGCTTGAACGACTTTATTAGCTTAGCGAGAGTAACGTCCGAGCCGATAGCTAGACCATCAAGATCTGTGACTGAGGTGATCGCCGATCTATAGCCTTCAATTGTGCCCGCTTTTAAGTTGCAATCCTGGTGTAAGTGATTTAGGAAATCTGCTATCATAGGTATGGTCAAGGGGAGCTCGGCCACACCTCTGTCTCTTCTCCACTGCTGGAACTTGATCCACTTATGGTCATAAAGCGCAGACGTGGAAGGTCTGATGGATCTTGAAATAGCGTCAGAAGTTGCCTGCGCATAACCGCGTTCTCGCAGCGTTCTTTGGATATTTTCCATACGTGAAGACTGAATGCCTGGAGGTTTATGTTGTCCGGTTGCCACCTCGGCTGTTGGAGCAGATTCCACCACAGAGGAAGTTTTAACGGGGGTTCCATGAGTAGATCGATCATCGATGGAAACCACGCCCTCTTGGGCCACGCCGGAGCTAGCAGATACACGATACAATTGTGTTGCCTCACTTTGTTGAGAACATCTGGAATCAACTTGAATGGAGGAAAGGCAAAGGCTATGAGATTGTCCCAGGACATTGACAACGCGTCCACTGCCAGAGCCTTGGGATCCGGAACCGGGCTCACGTAACAAGGGAGTCTGAAATTTAGTGCCGTCGCGAACAGATCTACTTGAGGCTTCTCCCATCTATTGGTGATCAGATTCAAAACTTGAGGGTGGATCGTCCATTCTGAGGACACAATCCACAAAGATATTTCCTGGGCAGAGAATCCGCTAGGAAGTTCAGTTTCCCGGGAATGTGCCTGGCTTGAAGAGTTATGAACCATGCGTCTACCAGAGCATAAAGATCCCTGGTGAGTTTCATCAGAAGAGCTGATCTCGTGCCTCCTAACTTGTTGATATACGCAACCACAGTGGAGTTGTCCGTTGCAATCACAACACTTGAACCATGGAGTAGAGCTTTCCAGTTGGAGAGAGCCAAGATCACCGCCTTCATCTCGAGCAATTTGATGTGAAGATGGGAATCCGATTGGCCCCAGGGCCCGCTTAAAATGTGCTGATTCCAATGTGCACCCCAGCCCGCGTTCGACGCATCTGTGTAGATCGTGTGTTGAGGCGGAGGAAGAATAAATGGGCAGCCTGACATGACGTGCGTGCGCAAGGTCCACCACTGAAGTTCCCGGCAAACCAGGTTCGTAGGCACATATCTTGGAGTCCAGAGGGAGATGACGGCAGCTGTTGATCCAAGATTGAATGTGGCGCAGGTTTAGCCGACCGCGCGTGGTGAAGGCCTGAACCGACGTAAGAGAATCCACCAGAGACATCCATCTCCTGAGAGAATGTTTCTTGCTGGTATCCGTTAGAAGTTGGATTGAAGACTGTATCGTTGTCCAACGGGCCTCCGATGGAGCAACGGTTGAGGTTGTCGAATCCAACATGGCTCCCAGGAACTTCATCCGAAAAGACGGGTTGAACTCAGACTTGTCCGGATGAATAATCCAGCCCAAGTGGGTGAAAACATCCTGATGACGTAGCAAAAAATCGTCTAGGTACCCGTGAATGAACATGTAATTCAAGTGAAGGAACTGGAGAACCGGGGCTGTGACTTTGGTGAACAGCCAATGGGCAATGGAGATCCCGAAAGGAAGCACCTTGAATTGGAACCAGCAGTTGTTGAGGGCAAAACGAAGGAACTTCCGGGATTTGAGATGGATAGGGATGTGTAAGTATGCATCCTTCAAGTCGAGGCTGGCAAACAAGGACTGTGGAAGAATCAGTTGAGGGATTCCATAGAGAACTTGGGAGGTCTGCTTAGGAAGGATTTGTTGAGCACTTTTAGATCTATAATCATTCTCATTTCTACTGTGTCCTTCTTTGGCACAAGAAAAACGGGAGAGTAAAAGCCTGGCGAAACGTCGGCGGAATCCAACTCCGTAATGGCGTCCTTCTCCAAGAGTTGCTCAATGGCAGTAAGAGCGGCTTGTAACTTGGGCCCTTGAAGGAAGAATCTCTCCCCTTGAGGATGGACGGCAACTGGCGGAATTCGATCCCACTGAAGGATGTAGCCTCTGGCGATGATCGACAGGATCCACTGATCGTCGGACACTGTCTCCCAATTCCGTAAGAATCGACCCAGACGGCCCCCCACTGCAGAGTGGAAGGTCGGCTGAGGGAAGGGAATTGTCAAGGATATGTCGAGGGACGGAAGCGGTCGTAAGGGTTCAGTCTGAGAAGGGGAAGTGGCCTGGCAGTCATCGCCTGTAGCCACCTTTGGATCCACGAAAAGGCCTCGTCTGATCCTTCCCTGATTGCATTGGATGATTCTTAGGTTGAGGGGGATGGAAAACCCGACGGCCCCGATGTCCGCCCCGGACCTGAGAGGATGGTTGAGGTAGCGAATACGAAGGCTTGTTCTGAGGATTCGGTTTAGGGTTTGAGTTCCCACGACGATGTCCCTGGAAAGAACCTCTAGATATCAAGGCTTGAGTGAGCTTTTGATTGAGGGACTTGGTAGTCATAGTATCCTGCGATTCGCTAGCCTGAGTGCATGCTCCATTAAAGAGAGACGGTGCTTGAACAGGTTGAGCTAAGAGAGAGTCCTTTATGTCTGTAGGTAGATCCCGAACTCGCGAGATATGCTGTTGCCTCTCTGCTAAAAGGATGCGAGACATCGAGTTCGAAGAGGCTGAGGCTAAATCCTGAGAGGCCAGGTAAACCGAGTCCAGAAATCCGTGAGCCATGGCTACATCGTCAGCCCTCATGGTCTGAAGAGTGTCAGGAGTAATACCTTCATACGAAGTAAACTTGGGAGGAAGCATCTCTCTAATACCCGCACAAAACCAGTTGATGTAAGAGATAATATCCTGAGACAGGCGTACATTACGATCAATCTCCATCAAGTCCAATCTCGAAAACTGAAATTGAGTAGCAGACGGGGCACGGGGGTTAAGTCTAGCAAAATCCTTATCCAATACAGGCAACTCCGGGGACACGAACCTGTTGTGAATCAAATAAGCTGACTTCGGCCTATACTTGGGAATGGAAAGCTGTCCGGGTTGATTGGCAAGCTTGTCATTAATCCCGTTGCAAGCCGTCTTGATGACAGAAGAATGTGGCAGAGAAAACTTGGATGGACGGGAGGGGGGTAGGGACCCCGAGTCCCCCAACTCATCAGGCCTAGGAGAGGCAGGTTCATCCGCCGGAATAAGAGCCGTACAAGGTTTCAACCGGTGCAAGTATTGGAGTTTATCCGCAAAATTCCACTCTGGAACAAGAGGGAATGAGTGCTCATCCGATGGGATAATTAACTGTCCTTCATGTCTTGCCACCGTAAAATCCATAGATTCCGTGTCCGTGGAAGAATGACACAAGGCCGTGAGTCTGTTCGAGTTATGAAGCACGGGAATGAAAGGTGGATTGTCAATGCTAATGAAATCCTGCTTATGATCACGGACCGCCCGTGCAGGAGTGCGGCCACCCGCCTTGCCACCAGCTGCAGGTAGACCCGTGCCGCCCGTGCTAACGGGCCGCTTAACCGGATCATCCTGGGCTCCCTGAATAGCCACTGAAGCCCGTACGCCGCTAGGCGCCATGGCATTCAGCAGCGGGTCAGAGGTAGTCGACAACATGGGCTCGTGCCCGCCGTGGAGAACATCTGGTCCGTGACCCGTGTTTCCTTGGCAAGGCAGAGGAGCTAAGCCGACCGCCCCCTCTACTGAGTCAAGGATCAGGGAGGCTGGCTGCATACGGCTGGACGTGATGTTAGACAGTGGTCCCGACGGGTCGCCCGCACGGCCTGCTACCGCGGGTTCTCCCTGGTTGGTTTCGAGTGCCGAGAAACGCTCGGCTGCTTCTCGTTGCATGGACGCCATGTTGGAAGTAAGAGCCGCGATCATCTATTTGATCTCGAACTCCGATGTCTTAGGCAGGAGTTTGATGCCTGGAATTTGCTTCAACTTTTTCATAGATTGAGGAGTAGTTTTAGGCACAGCCTTACGTTTAGGAGTCTTAGGCTTAGTGCGATTATGATGCATAATCTGCCAATCATCAAGAGTTAGGTGATTACAAAGTAAACATCTTTCGTCAACTGAACACGGAATTTTGTCACTACAAGAATAACACAGGGAATGGGGATCGCCCTTACACAAATAGCGCTGACATTCCAAACATTTCTTCTGAACAGAAGCCATAATGGGGATGAAGATTACAAAAACACGCAAGAAAAAGGAGTGATCTCACCCAAGTCAGAAGTTCACTGATTTCCCACAAGTAATCCGTAAGAATCACACAGGTAATCCGATGAGAACTCACAATAATCTGAAGGAAAAACACTGAGGTAATTACAAAAAACACAAGGTAATCCAAGACTTGAGTGAACTCAAGAATTCTCACACACAAAGTACGACCGATCTCGCGGCGTACAGAGAAAAGAATGACAGCTGAGTTTGAAATTCAAGGGAGGTAACTCAGCGGAGATAATCGGGGAAGAACAACACGCACACCACTAAAAAAAATTTTTATTCTCATGCTCTGTACGATCTCTCCGAAAGAGAGATATTAGTCAATGTTGGTTTAGAGGTAAGGTTTTTCGCAATAATTATCACTTTTATAGCTTTTGCCTATAGTTCGTTTTGTTATCTTGCTATTCATTTCTTGTTACCATGTTCGGAAAATACATTGGTAATCTCCGGCAAAGACCAGCTCATACATTTATTTTTATAAGAAATAACTCTATTGAACTCAGCGCTGCATTGTCGTCTTCCTAAATACACCCGTGTTAACGTCGTCCTTATAATATTGAGCAGCATCTCGTCCCAAGCGATTTGTGTTCGGCAAATATTTTGCAGGGATGCGTGCCTCGACGATAAACATAAACATTAACCGCATTTTTTCGTGGAGATGGCCCTAAGGGAGAGAAATCCCTAGGTTTCGCTTTACTTTTGGTTGGCCGACAGAAGGCTCGACAGTTGAATTAGTGTTATGATGCATTAAATAATTTGAGTTCTATTAAATATCTATATAATAAAATATTAATAAATTAATATAATATTTATATAATATTTAAAATTTGAATAGGCACATTTGTTCCAAATGAACCATTTGAAAGAGTACTTTGAGGCTGATAGATTCTATCATCAATAGATGACCGTAATCTATGCGAAAGTCTGTAAAACGAAAAAAGGGTGTGCTATAGTGCGTTTAAAGTCTATATAACAGGGTTAAAAATAGACACTTGAAGAGGATCTTAGCAAGTGTTGGGAATGCTTTGTAAACGTAATGAGAATTGATGGAAAGGATTTATAACTATTACAAGACATTCCTGCTTGATTATTATCTGGGCTTACATACATTCTCATTCAAAGTAGGGATGTTTCTAGGTGATGAACACAGAACTGAAAGGATGTCAACAATTCAATGAAGGATATAAGTGCTTTCATGGTACTGAATATTCAAAAGTTCTTACCAATTGTCGAAGAAGAAAACGGCGCAGTATTAATCTTCTGATGTCTTTTAATCGAATTTTCAATACGGGCCACTGTAACAAATAATGACAATGATTAAATGTCAAATTGTTTATTTGAAACTAATCTTCATTAACATGTTCACCAACAACAAAGCTCATACACAACCACTTCCCACTTTCAACAAACTTCAAATTAGCAAAATGCAAATGTAGGGTAACTGTTCTGAAGACAATTTGATATATGTACAAGAAAGTGCACATAATTATGAACAGGTTTTTATCTCACGAACGCATCTTCTTACCCAGCTTGCCGACCTCGTGCAAAGCAAGCTTGCTATCACGCAACGTGTCAGCCACGAGGTTTTCACTATGAGTTGGACGATTGATTTTCACACTATAAGACGTGTGAAGGGCTAACCAATTTAAATCTTTTTGAGTTCAGACAAAGTCTGACTTAATATTCATTGGGATTTACAAGTTAACACGCGTGTGTTTGGCACAATTTTGAGAATTAGACAAAGTGTGATTATATTCTTCTTATTTGTTATATCAAGCTAAAACTTGCAATTTCTAGTAATCTTCAGTCGTGTTTATTAAGACATTTACAAAGTCTTTGAGGCATTTTGTGACATTTTACTATAGCCTTATAGCTATAGTGGCGATTTATTTAGTGGGCATTTAATTTGTTTCTTAGTTTCACATTACACTGCACTTTCCATGTTTATTCAAAAGGGTCATCTTTAAGTTTGGAGATCAGAGGGGATTATTATCATTCTTTTTTCTTGTCACTTTCATTCCACGTACTGCATTTACTCTTCAAAACAGTAACTGATATAAGTATAAGTGTATAGTATAACTTTCATAGCTATTTTCGTTTTTGTTCATTTTTTATTAAATCATGGTTGACTTACTGAGCAAAATTTGGTAGACAATATTCTACCATTGAAATATTCAAAACCTCACAAATGATGTTTTCATTGTTAACAAAGAAATATTGAATATTAATATCTATATTTCTGTCTCTTTACTTTCAAATAATTTTCATGAAAACCACTAACATGAAAATACATGTTATCACCTTCAACATGAAACTCTAGGTTTCATAGTTGAGATACAAAGTTTGGTGATGATTGCATTTATAGTTTCAATAGATATCAACTATTGACCAATTGACTATTTCATAGGGTCTCAAATGAGCTATAAACAGAAAGGCTGGAATGTTCGCCCAAAAAACCCTGTTGGGTTTGGATGAAGTGTTGCAGTGCTCAAAGCCTGAGAAGTGCATGTGCATGAACATGTATATAAGTTTGTGTAGGTAACGGTGGAAGCAGACAACTGGAACAAGTGCATCTGAGAGTACAAGCATTGTGAGTAATAAGTGAACTTTGGTATGGTATGAAATAGGAACTTTGGAACATGTATGTGTTTAAATTACATGTATAATTTGTTTCATTTTCAATTATGATTTGCTGTTGGTTATAAATTGTTGATAAACAAATATATTGTGTGAATTTGAAATATGTTTTGATGAAATTCTTAATCGATATATATGATTTATGAAATTTTCAAGCATGTTTGATAATGAGTCTTGAGAGTTTTAATTCGACAGTAAAACATCTGTTTTACAGTGTTCGAGCATGTGACAGTGTGGAATGGTGTGCTTGCTTTATCGTCTTGGTGTTGTTTGACAGTTATGGTCTGTGACATCTGTGTGATGTGTTACGAATGAATTTGGAATAGGAAAATGTCCCCAGTCAAACCAGCAAAATATAACAAGACAATTGTATATTAATCACAATTTAATCAATGAAATAATAAGCAAAGTGTTTAAGGTTACAATATCAAGCTAACAAAAGCTATTATACAATATCAAATGAGTCACACTAATTAGCTACATAAATATATTCACCAGTCCTTAGAAAACAGTCAGTGGGTCTTGATAGGAGATAGATGAATCCACCTTATAAAGGTATCCAAAAACAGTGGCACGGCAGATGATCGCAAAGTTGATTGTAATTAAGAAGCAAGATGAGTAATGCCAGCCTATATATATATAGGTCAGATACCTTTCAGAATTTTCTTTAAAGTTCCACAACAAACTCCAATCAGAAGTGTCCAACTCAAGCAATCAAGAAAAAGATAGAATATTCTAGAATAGATGATTCTAGACACTGCCAGCTAGAACTATCAAAACAAGTGTAAGTGTGACCCACTAAACAATACTTAACACCAAGCTCAAATGAGAGAGACAACGGACAAGACTCGGGCTCAAACATTTAATAAAAACTATGGCATGTCATTACGAACCTGACAGTCATGAAACATCTTAAAAATAGAGCCATGGGCTCTGTAGCTCATCAGACTTTTGATAGAAATAGGTGTTGTGGTTTAGACCATGGGGTCATGGGCAGTGTAGGAAAGATAGCCTGTCCCAACGTCCGAGTTATTCACAATCAAATAAAAAAGGCCCATTGCCCATTTGGGGTCAAGGGGTCACCGAACCTACAATTCAGAATCCCCATTGTCCAAGGACTCTACACACAACTTTTAAGCTATCAAGACCTTTTGGAACTGGAGAAGAAGATGAAAGTAGGATTTTAAGGTTTTGACCCCTGTGACCCCATTTGGGGTCAAGTGGTCACCAAACCTACAATTTAGAATCCCCAGTGTCCAAGGAGTCTTCACACAATTTTTCAGCTCTCTAGACCTTTTGGAACTAGGGAAAAAGATGAAATTAGGTTTTTTAGGTTTTGATCCCTGTGACCCCATTTGGCGTCATGGGGTCACCAAACCTACAATTTAGAATCCCCGTTGGCCAAGGAGTCTACACACACCTTTTCAGCTCTCTAGACCTTTTCGAACTAGGGAAAAAGACTAAATTAGGTTTTTTAGGTTTTGACCCCTGTGACCCCATTTGGGGTCATGGGGTCACCAAACCTACAATTTAGAATCCCAGTTGGCCAAGGAGTCTACACACACATTTTCAGCTCTCTAGACCTTTTGGAACTGGAGAAGAAGATGAAATTAGGTTTTTTAGGTTTTGACCCCTGTGACCCCATTTGGGGTCATGGGGTCACCAGACCTACAATTTAGAATCTCCAGTGTCCAAGGAGTCTACACACAACTATTCAGCTCTCTGGACCTTTTGGAACTGGAAAAGAAGATGAAAATAGGTTTTTCATGTTTTGACCCGTGACCTCATTTGGGGTCATGGGGTCACAAAATCTACAATTTAGAATCTCCAGTGCCCAAGGAGTCTACACACAACTTTTCAGCTCTCTGGACCTTTTGGAACTGGAGAAGAAGATTAAAATAGATTTTTAAGGTTTTGACCCTTGTGACCCCATTTGGGGTCATGGGGTCACAAAATCTACAATTTAGAATCCCCATTTGCCAAGGAGTATGCACATAAAATTTCAGCTCTCTAGAGTCATTGGTTCTGGAGAAGAAGTCGAAAAAGTGAAAAGTTTACGGACGGATGGACAAACAGACGGATGGACGGACGCCGGACGCCTTGCCATGCCATAAGCCCATCGGGTCTTTCAGACCTGATGAGCTAAAAATGAATACAAGTGCTTTGTATAACTAACAAATAATAACGTAAGTACTGCCTTGCAATTTACAGCACATTTCAAACAATCCCCTTCATGAAGAGCAAAATGAATTACATGTATGAGTCAAAATCCTGAAGGGTCCAATTTTCTGGTCCAGGAATATATTTTCAATTTTAACAATGTTTTTACCTGTTTTTATACTTTTAGTGTGTGGAAAACTAACAAATAAGCAAATCACATATATAAATTTTTTTGTTCACTGAAAATGTTAACTTTGAAGCAATCTTTTATACGCGAAAATTCAAAAAATTGGCTGTACCAAGGTTAGATTATGAACTATAAGATTAGTTTCTGCCAAAAGTTTTTGCTATACAAACTTTTTTACTATTACATTGTTTCAGCAAACAAATGGGCTTTGAATGCACAAAAGTGGGTATCACTAACTAAATCATGTTTTAAGAAAAGTGTTAACAAATTTTGGTAGCAGGAAGGACGGATGTGGTGGCGGTATTGACATATATACCAGAAATGAAGCAATTTGGAGTTGTTCATACAGTTGATTGAGACACAGGGTGAATATACCCTGAATCCGTTAGCCGGATCCCTCGCCGGATCCTCCGGATCCTCGCAACAATGGTATACTGGGATCCGGAGCCGGATCCCTCACCGGATCCGGGATCCGGCCGTACACCGCCGGATCCCTTGCCGGATCCCTAGTAGATAAGAATACAGGGATCCGGTGGCGGATCCCTCACTGGATCCTAGATCCGGACGGACACCACCGGATTCTCTACCGGATCTAAATTAGATAAGAATACTAGGATCCGGAGACGGATACCATACCGGATGCCCTCCTGGTGGCAAGAGTAGGCAAGAATGAATGAATATGTAAGTATGAGTATTTTCATTAAAAAAGTAATACATCATATTAGTATATTTGTTACCTTCTACTATCATATTCCTGAAATGACATTGTCACTTTACTATTAACATTATTATCTATATAAATATCAAGTGTTTGTTTTAACCTGTAGCTTTTAAATATTTGTTTGAATTAGAATCAGAAGGGAATTTGCTAAACAGGCTGTTGTAATTTTATTGAAGTAAGGTTCAATGTTATACACTGTAACACTTGAACGCACACACTTGATCATTACACCTGTTAACGTATTCACATTTCACCTAGACTCATTTGTGTCTTATTGCTGCAACAGATGAAATAAGAATATACATATATTCGAAGCATGTGTTCATTTACCGTTCAGTAACTTTCTTTCACTGATTTTTCAAAACAAAATAGAGAAACTTAAATAAAGTGGCAAGCGGCAATAGAAGGATTTAGAACTGTAACTTAACATGCACATTAGAAAAAAATGCATCTTATATCTCTACATGTAAGGGCAGTTAGTATAAAGTTAACGCTGTTTAATACTTCTATTTTTTCTTATAATACAGTTTCAAAATGGTTACTAGTGTTTGAATATAAAATAATAGGACAATAATAATGAATAACGTAAAACTTGAAATATATTATGTTACCAAACAGTTTCTGAATTATCAAAGTTACCCTTTTGATAAGGCAGGAAATTGAAAATTTTAATTTGATTGTTAACGATTAAAGTAGGATCATATGCATTTATATTTTATTTTCAATATGGTATGTAAAGTCGACTTAAACTAAATAAAACAATCATTTTCACCTGAATCCAAATAAAGCACTTTGTTTTGACGATAACAGGAATATATATACAGGATTAAGGAACAGAAAAGGTGTACAAAAGTTTAGGAACTGACTTAAAGGGGATACGATATATACAGAATAAGTAACAATTTATAGGCAGAATGGCCAAACACTTTTATACCGAAGCCGTCTTTAACGGGGCAGAAGCAAATTATTTTAATGTCATTATTAACCAAAATTTCACAAATAACATTTACTTATGCCAAATGCACTATCTTAAGAGGTCAAACATCTCGTTACTCAAACCGATCCTCTGTATTAGTCTGGTCGAATAAATTATCAAGAATCAAGCAAAATCCACTAGCAACAATTTGTCTTTTAACACGTTCTAACCTTTCAGAGAAGGTAATGGATTCGCATAGTTAAACTACACATGCAAAGATAGTGCTGCTTTTGCAGAAAAGCTTGTTCGTGCAATTTGTCAAATTTATTCCTTCACCATAAGTACAATGATACTTATCGCCTTCAATTAGAATAAGGAATTTCAAGGATTATTACACCTTTTGTGCAAGAGATAAAATTAATATGTATAGGGTCCTACTTGTACTAAACCCTCTCGTACCTTAATTAGTCCTCTCCCCCTCCCTCCACCCCCCCCTCTCTCTCTTTGAAAGTCGTTGCTACACCCCTGATTAACCTTTAATCATTCGGAACTGAAAATAGGTTCTCTCTGTCTCTGTTGATGTAAAATGGGACCGGCTTTTCTCATTTTTACAGTTGTGAAACGTATTGTTCCTTAAGATGGTTTGGCTGATTTAAGAATTCTTAAGTCTAAGGAAATTTTACGAATTTTTGTGAATCCAGCCGTTAAACTGATATTATGAACGTGTACCAAAGCAGTAAACACATTATCCTGTGTAGGAGAAATTACGTTCGGAAATAATATTTTAAGGGGATATAGTTACTGGAAGGCTTATTTGTGTATGACATTGCGAATTGTGACCTTTCATTTCAACGTAGCCCATCAGGAATCGTTTTCATTGTTGCTGTCATCTAAAAAGTACTGGATGTTGTAACATTGATGAGCACATTTTTGCTTATTTTTATTGAAACATGTTTGCAACAGTACAGCCGCATGAATTCGGTATTTCAATTGAAGGGAACAACAATATATTAAACTCATTCTATTTAATAAAGCAATTTATAAAATCTGAAAAAAATCAGATAATTGATAAAAATTGAGCAAGTGTACTTCAAATTGAGATTGTCTCAAAATCTGAAATCTGTAGTAAATTGGTTCAGTTTTCAAAAAGTTTTGATTGCAGGAATTAATATAAATGATATCTTTAATAAAGTGTTCAACTTGTTTTAGTTACAATTACGATAAAGAAAGATTTTCAAATAATAGAGTTCTTAAATTAATCTAATGTTTTACAGTGGAAGACAAATCTAATTCTTCACCCAAATCATTATGGTGTTTTTTTGCGGATGTGTATTCCAACCCCACCAAAGGGTTAGATACCTCCGGTGGTTAGTCAATACAGAGCGTCATGTATATAAGGAATACCTATACCAGTAAATATTTTACGTGTGTATGTGTCATCAATTTAATCCGATGACTTCAAGTAGTCCCGCGCAATTATACTCCTTTTGTTAGTTCCACGCCAATTAGCATTTTTGGGTCATAAAACACCTTTATGCAATCACAAGCAATCAGACAGGAGCAAGCCTCTTTTCTTCAAATAGAGCGGAGCTCAACGATCCGTGACAAGATAGACCGGGTTGGGGTTGGGGAGGGGGGTTAACTAATTTCGTTTAATATTCAAATGAATGTAACATTTCCATTCATCAATTGATATTGTAATAGTAGTAAATGTAGACCATACACGTGAAAGATACTGCTACTGTTCTTTCTTTGAAATGATAATGCAGATCAATGACAAAATTTATAATAAAGTTTTGTAGACCTACCAATTTCAAAATGATTTTGTGGATATGCATACAAACTACCTTTAAAAAACCTGTCATCCAGAAATCAAAGGAAAAAAGAAGCCTTCTTTATTCTAGAAAATGTTGTCAAATCTAGTTGCCATAACAATTATTAAGAACCATAATCATAGTCATCTCATAAATCTTTTTCTCAGGGTGTAGGCATATAGATTTCAATATAGTAAATGAGGAAAACGAGTTTCTTAAGTATGTTAAGTTAAGAAGAATTGAAAATCGTTGCTCTTTGTGCAAAAATATAATACGTTTGGTAAATGAAAACATTCTGCATATGTGGGTCTTGAAAGGGAAAAATAAATACTTAAAAAAGAAGGTTTATTAAATCAGATGAAACGATTGGAGTCTTTGTGAATTTACCAATTTTCAAACAGTGTTAGATACATTTGATCTGTAAAACGCATTGAATTCATATATCTAAGACGAAACGAAGGAAGCGTTATCATATACATTTATGAACATCTATTCATAAATCATTTGTGAAGAATTTGAGGCTATTGAAAGTTACACTTTGATTTTAATTTCCTTCTTGAATGCATCACTTTAGTCTTATGTCATGACTTATCAATTTGATTATTGCATGTAATTGATATTTTGATCGCAAGTGTTATTCTACTTTGAATACTATTATTAATATAAGAGTTTATTCGAGTAACGCTTTACTGAACATGCTGAGCGCATCGTCTATCAAGCACGGTCAATAACGGTCCTGTAACATTAATAAATTTAGCATATACATGCTTTTTATTCGACAATATGCTTAATAGATCCACGCCCCTGTCTGCCATTGAATGGATACATACACACCTGCACATAGCTTGCATTATTTATTTATCAGAGCGCTGGGTTATTCAAGTCACTAAACGACAATAACCTGTTTATTCGATGCAATAAAGTCAGTCTCTTTTGACGAAAAACCGATACAGGAAGAATCATGTAGGGATACACCTGTATACGCGCCGCTAATCTTTGTCACGTAAAAATTGTGGAATAAAGTTTAGGTTACATCAATGGACAATTTTCTTCATGGAGCTACGCCCATCATTCTATACATATTCACAATCATCACCTGTAATTAGGCATTCGAGTTTTGATGAAATCTTCCATATGAAAAATAGTTACTTTGTAAAGATGACAATTCAATCCTATTTGTATTCTTTTGAGTTCAAATAATTGATTTAATTCGCGTTACATATATTTTGCACATGTTAAATTATACTTCGAGTCGATGTCGTCCCAACAGAATGAAACACTCAAAAATATAGCTAACCTGTGAAGTGATGTAACATGCACTTTTAATAGGTATGTCAACAACAAGTCAATTCTTCATGCATATGAATATATTTCTATCTAATAATTCGACTACTTTTACAATCGTTAATGTTACTTACGTTCTATCCCTTAAATCGTGATATCATTTCCATTATTCTTAATTATGATTCATATAGTTGAACTATTGACACACTGTATATACTTAACATGGTGTGTTGACATGCAAATAAAAATGCATGTGAATCAACATATGTGAAAATATGAGGAACGTTACGTGTAAACAATATGCCGCCTTCAAATCACTGTAGTGGTAGATTGAGAAAGACATTCTAACATGAAGATTGACAAACGCTTATAAGTGATATTTGGTTATGTATATACTATATATATCATAATATGTAAGTGTGTGTGTGTGTGTTTACTTTTTGTTGTTCTTTAAATACTGTTGTTTAGGTATAAGTAAGAGAAATTGTCTCTCAGGACCTTTTGACCAATATAGAAGGTGCGATATCTTACGTAGTTTACTTGTCAATTGCATTTGGTGAGACAATGAAAACAATTTCACTCTCTCCCATTCTTATGATCATCTTTGAATATGTTTATGAAATGAAATCGGACCGCAAAATAAAAACTCTATGGTGAAATATCACCTGTTATATTCCTGTAAAGTATCCACATTCAGCACCTGCATTTGATCTTCATGAAACAATAAAACAATCAAGACTTTATGGTACAAGGCTAGACAGTTTCCGTTCAACACTCGCCGATTTGCTTTGACCTAATTGGTTTTTGCTACAGCGAGCAGCATCTGTGGTCAGCAGCCCAGGCGTTGAACCGTGAAGCTGTCTCGGCGTTAATGAGTTAAAGAAAGTATATGATTTCATCATAGAATGGGTTTCATGAATTTTCTGAAATCTGACAATTTTGCAATTACCTTTGTGCAGGTGTATACTTGACTTTGTATATATATGTTTATATAAAATCAAACATGCAATATCTACGAACACTACCCTCAGGTGCATACTGATTTGTTTATAATGTATATATGATTGTTTATGTATTTATGTGTGAGTGCGTTTGTAAATAAATGTTTGACATAACTGAATAGATTTATTCTTCATTTAATTTTGTGTGATAAAGTTTTGCTTAAACTATTTGTGATCTATGATATATTACCTAAAGCGAATTCATTTACAATATATACACTAATGTAATACCGTAATTAGGCAAGTTGATATGTGGACTGACCAACAGGTGTGATGAGTGTGCATTAAAGTGTGACAATTGGTGCTGAATAGTGTATGTTACATTGGTTAATTCAGAAAATATTTTGAATAAATTTTAATACGAAATGACCCCTTGAATTCTGATTCCGATTAAAAACTGTTTTTCTGAAAATTGTATGTCAATTTAAATCTCATCATCAAAACATTTATCATTTAAACCTGACTTTGTCACCTTTGGCTAACAAACTTTCACAAAGACATGTTTTAAGAGTGTAGAACTCAACAGTTCTTTCTCTTTATAAATGCAAATGGCCTTGATATGACAATATCATGTAAACAATATGTTAAAGTTGTCAAAGATGCATTGTGTATTGGTTGCTTCAGACAACATTTTGACAAAAGCTTACTTAAATTACAAAAACTACATTCCCACATCGCTATAAGGAGAGGATCCGGTATGGTATCCGTCTCCGGATCCTAGTATTCTTATCTACTTAGGATCCAGTAGAGAATCCGGTGGTGTCCGTCCGGATCTAGGATCCGGTGAGGGATCCGGCACCGGATCCCTGTATTCTTTTCTACTGGGGATCCGGCAAGGGATCCGGCGGTGTACGGCCGGATCCTGGATCCGGTGAGGGATCCGGCTCCGGATCCCAGTATACCATTGTTGCGAGGATCCGGAGGATCCGGCAAGGGATCCGGCTGACAGATTCAGGGTATATTCACCCTGTGAGACTTTCTAATGGTGAAAAATATTTCTATCTAAAAAGAAAAAGAATAAACATGATTCTACATATGCAAGTATCCATTATAGAAGATACATGATAAATCTTTGAAAGCAGTGGCAGCATTGACATTTACCTGGTTGCAGTATTACAAAAATCATTCAAATATTTAAAATTATTGATTGATATTGGTTTAAATAAAAACATATGTTGTAAATTTGGCTGTCTTCCAATGACAAAATTTCACCTAACTCTTCTAAAATAAGTAAATGATTCATTTACACATTTTATTGACCACTTTTGCGGTGGCAGTTTTGACAGCTTTGTTTATGGTATTGAAGTAGTTTGTAAGATGATATACTAAAACTTAATTTTATGTCATTCACTACCTTTTGAACACTAAATTATATGAAATGTGAAACAATGTAGTATAACATAATATATCCCTAATATAGAAAATCATTATGTAATATGTGATATTATGAGTTTTCAAAATAATAGTATGGACAGGTTAGTGGTATTTTCAAAATGAATTTGCATGAATATGAAGTCATAGATGTCAATCTTTGATTATGTAAATGTATATTCAGCTTTCAAACACTATAGTAATAGATGCATTGACAAATTTTTGTATGTATGACATTGAAAAACAAATATCTATCCAGTTGAAAAGATAAAAGATTTGTTTTATCCATTCACTGTTAAAGATAATAATATATCCACATAGGGGGTACGATTAGCGGAAATACTTCATGACACAGTTAAGAATAAATATCAACAACTATTTAGGTTCACATCCACCTGAAAATAGCAGAAAAAACGTGTTTTATAAACACTTCCGGAAAACAGACGCCAAACGTTTTATTAGCCAATCAGGTGCTAGGGGGGTTGTGACGACATAGACAGGACTCGTTAACGACTGGCTGATCTGTGTCATTGTTTACATTATAGATTCCAGCGGTCGTGAATGGATATATTTTCACTGATTGTACTTGTAAAAAAGCCCATAAGTCACCAAAGCTATTAATATCAATACATCGACATATTCTGTTTGACATTAATTAACTTGTTATTTGTTTGGGTTGTTAATCTCCGATAATGCCGATCGAGTGAACCCAAACTGATATCTGCCGCCATTGTGACTGTTTTTAGTTTGAACACCTAGACAAGTCGACTATCCCCCTGTGTAGTAGATTGACCATTGTATATGTAGAATATTTGTTACTACTTTGTGCCATTTTAAAGTGTCAACTCAATATCGTAACTCCGTGTTTCTGCTTTGCATGACTGTAACAATGAGATCTTGCTTTTGATGGACTGCCTCTCGGCAACTTCCGGATCTCGTCATTGGGACACGACGGTTCCGAGCAGATGTTTTTGGCCTTACCAGTTATTAGTGATAATGAAGATCAAATCTTTGATGTGTTTAGTAAATGTACCTCTAGATTCGCGAATTGCCACCTTCATAAAAACTTAGAGTTACGTACTAATGTATTAAGCATAAAACACTCCAAGGATTTTAATCAAATTGTAAATTTCAACTACATTTTAAAATCTGATAATGACCTTATTATAAAAGACATTCGTAATTTTCTATACCATGTACTTAAACAAATAAGAAATGCTTCAGCTCAGCATGTGCACCAGGTTTTTGAATTAAGGAAATGAATGTATCATGGGCCTATGGCCTTTTACTGAATAAACTTGTCTGTCTGTCTGTATTATGCATAGTAAGAATACAGATTATTGTTGTTTCTCGTGAGTTAATGGTCAGTGTTTGAGATAAAGAGTGTGGTACTAATCTAGAGTTTTGTAGGCCAATATTGTCAATAATAACACAACATTTATTGTTGATTGTGATGTAAGTTAAAGCCTGCTTGGAAATGTATTGTAAATATGAAATTCTTTTTCAGTTTTAAGTATTTCAACCAAATAAAAACATTAACGCTGAAAAGCATATTATTTCCATTTCCTTCAGTACAGGTATTTTACCAGAGAGAGGTTTTTAGTTACCTAACACTACTTTTTCACACCAGACATTATAGTCATAAAGTTATTACCTAACAGTCTACATGAAATGCCACACACCATGGTAATTTTATATTTTTGTTTCTGCAAACATAAATGTTTCTTTTATAACTTCTTGTTGATTGCTAAACACCTACCTTTGCTATTATTCACAATCCCCCATTAAGTTTAATCGAGACATACGTAATTCTACACAAGCATCTGGGCATGCGCAGAACATAATTTGTGTGCGCATGTGCATTTGTTTTACTTTCCCACACTCCTTCTTCTCCAAGTCCTCGTATCAGTAACAACGACTTACGATAAAAATTTCTAAACGGCATTCTTAGTTACACTAGTGACTGCTATGATATGGATATCCTACCCCATTGTTTTTTGGGTTTTTTTGGGTTTTTTTATTTTCATTTTTAAGTTACATTTCCATTTATAGCAATAAACAATTCAGAGCCTGTATTCTAAGTACAGTTGAGCAAATACATTCCAGATCAATTTCATCAAAATTAATATCTTTCTCAATTTTCTCGAACTTATCAGTATAGTTCGACATCGACTGCTAAAGTACAATTTTGCAGAATTCACAAGGGCATTTAACACCTATCGAGGCATTTATACAGAGGCTTGGCCAAACTGCAGACGGCAACTAGACGAACATGAACACACAGTTGGAAAACTTCACAATTTGTATGGTGGTTTTGTCCACTATGAGTACCACAAACGGTTTGCAACGCTTGTGGCGGCGCTAGCTGAGAGAGGGATACACCTCGACTGGGGCATCCCCGACACACAGCTCTATTCAGCCTGTACCTCAGGTCTACGCTGCAGATCATGTGATCACTGTGCTAGTAACAGCCATGATACAGCAACCTGCCCATCTGCATTAGGAGGTGACATGACCCAGCATTCAGCAGTGAGGAAACCTTACTCCTTTACTCCAACAAAAACTGATTCCCATGGACGTCAGAGGATACGACACCAAGGACAGGAGGTCTGCAACAACTTCAACCACAATGGGTGTCTCCGACCACACTGCCACTTCCTCCATGCTGAGCAAATACATTCCAGATCAATTTCATCAAAATTAATTTCTTTCTCAATTTTCTCGAACTTATCAGTATAGTTTAAATCAATCATTTTATCTAAATCAACATCAAATTCTAAGCCAAGGAGTTTAAAATGTGTTTGCGACCAGTCAAACTTCCATTCCTTGCAAAACTTATATCTTGTTCTCTTTTTAGACCCAATCCAAATCAGTTTTGTCTTTTCAGCAATAATTTTAAGTCCATTGTTGATTGGAAGCTGTCAACAGTCTAAATCATGGCCACTAGACGATCTTCAAGACGAGGCAGACCATCTGTCAACTCAGAAAGTTTTCCTTCAAGTTCGACATCGACTGCTAAAGTACGTGAACCTGGCAGCCCTACTTTTGCCCACTAAAGAAACTGGGGATTATAGAGTGACAGAGGAGACAGGAGGTTGTAGAAATGTGAAAACAGATCCTCGACTTACCAGGAATCTCAATTTTGCAGAATTCACAAGGGCATTTAACACCTATCGAGGCATTTATACAGAGGCTTGGCCAAACTGCAGACGGCAACTAGACGAACATGAACACACAGTTGGCAAACTTCACAATTTGTATGGTGGTTTTGTCCACTATGAGTACCACAAACGGTTTGCAACGCTTGTGGCGGCGCTAGCTGAGAGAGGGATACACCTCGACTGGGGCATCCCCGACACACAGCTCTATTCAGCCTGTACCTCAGGTCTACGCTGCAGATCATGTGATCACTGTGCTAGTAACAGCCATGATACAGCAACCTGCCCATCTGCATTAGGAGGTGACATGACCCAGCATTCAGCAGTGAGGAAACCTTACTCCTTTACTCCAACAAAAACTGATTCCCATGGACGTCAGAGGATACGACACCAAGGACAGGAGGTCTGCAACAACTTCAACCATGATGGGTGTCTCCGACCACACTGCCACTTCCTCCATGTATGTGGATCTTGCTTCAAAAAAGGCCACAGTAAGTTGGACTGCAGAAAATATAAACTTAACATGGACAAAACACAGTCTAACCAAAGAAAATGACTGGAGTTGACACTCCTCAATGTAGACCAGTTTCGAGACGAACTATCTCTGCATCCAGACACCAACTTCGTAGACTATGTTATCGACGGTCTGGAAAGTGGTTTCCATCCCCTTGTGACATCTGTGCCAGACAAAAACTGGGAGTGTCAAAACAATCTAAGTGCACGTAAGGACTCTGATTCTGTGACTACTCTGGTACAACAAACTGGATAGGGGTTATATTGAATGGCAGTTCTCTCACTCGCCGTATGAAGTGTTTCGTGTGAGTCCCCTTGGACTAGCAGAAGGGAAATATAGTCATAAGAAGAGACTAATCCTAGATTTGTCAGCACCTCACGATCATTGTGAAATTCGTAGCATCAATGACAAGATTGATAAAGACGTGTATAGTTTTCAAATCTTCATAAGCATCTTTCATCAATCTTTTCATCTTGTCACAGGTCAAACACTTCATGAACAAAATGACAATACCTTCAATATGTAGTTTATTCTTCATCTGTCATATGAAAGATTGACATTAATATGTTTGTTCCACATCCTCATATCTTCATAAGTCACATCATAAAACATCAAGTCATCAATCAAATCTTCATCAGCTACATGCTGTCACAGACCATGTGCTCTCATATCACCTCTATCAAATCTAATGACCCCTAAAAGAGTTGTTTCCCTTGACCCCTTAGTAGAGCTAAGTGTCCAAAAGTTGGGTCAGTTTAGTTTCGCATCTAAGAAAAAGTTTTAAACAAAGAAATAATTCAAAAACCCAAATTTGGCCGCAACATACCAGCCACTTAATTGCGTCGTAGCCCGAACGAAAGCAATTATAAATGAATATTACCTAAAAGCGGTCAAAATTTTAAATGAAGTTAGCATTGAACACCCCAAGATAAATACATAAGAGTTTAAATGAAAGTTTAAACAAGAACCTTTTGAAAATTGTAATGAAATATATAAACAAAATCAAACACTCTGCAATGTAATGCAATAATGAAATCAAAAGACTTTAAAGTACATGTAAGATCCACCAAATCGAACCGTCCATCTCCAGGTGGTGATTTACTATTATACCAATTAGAGTTCACCAGATTCACTTCACTGAATTCCAGGGGAGATAACCCTGGCTTCATGTAGCTCAAGATCAGTCATTTTCTAGCAGCAGGCATAGTTTATGTACAGGTCGAACAACCTCGCTCGACTGGGTTTTTACTCGAACAGCGCGGACAAGTCCTCTGCAATCTGTCATAACATTTAGAACCCGGGCCATTGCCCAGGAGTTTCTCGGAGCATTATCAACAATAAGCACAACATCTCCCACTTGTACATTTCTTTTCGGGAAGAACCACTTCTGTCTTTGATTTAGCAATACTACATACTCTTTCTGCCACCTTTTCCAGAATATATCTGAAAGGTACTGGATCTGCTTCCAGCGACGCTTTGCAAAATTGTCATCTTTGCTGAAAATACCAGGTGGAAGGTATTCCCCGGGTCTAAACAGTAGGAGGTGGTTTGGAGTTAAAGGAATGAGGTCATTGGGATCTGAAGACACTTCTGTAATGGGTCGATTGTTCAAAATTGCTTCGATCTCACAAAACAGAGTTTGTAATCCTTCATCATCCAAATGTATAGTTTGCTCCTGCATAAGAGAATAAAGAACCTTTCTCACCGATCTTATAAGTCTCTCCCATATTCCACCGAAGTGTGAGGCACCAGGTGGGTTGAAGCACCAATTGATGTGTTTTTGTTGGAGTTCCTTTTCAATTCTATGCCGATTCCATTTCTGAATTTCTAACTGCAATTCCTTTTGGGATCCCACCAAGTTGGTACCATTGTCAGAAAAAATGGATTTCACATTGCCTCGTCTCGCAGTAAAGCGGCGAATAGCATTAATACACGAATCTGTGTCAAGGCTGTGTGCCACTTCTAAGTGGACCGCTCTAACGGCTAAACAGGTGAAAACAACACCGTACCGCTTCACACAAGCTCTGCCACATTTCACCAGTATTGGTCCAAAATAGTCCATGCCCGTGTTGGTAAACGGCGGTTCGTCTGTTGTCAGTCTCTCTTGCGGCAAGTCACCCATCTTCTGTCCCATAGTTTGAGCCTGATATTTCCTGCAAGTGATACATTTTGATACAACATTTTTTATTGCATTTCCTGCCTCTACAATCCAATATCGTTGCCGAAGTTCAGACAGCATAGTGCTTTTCCCTAAGTGTCCAACCTTTCTGTGAATGTCCATCAAGATGAGCTTGGTGACAGTAGATTTTTTAGGGAGTATGATTGGATGTTTAGCATCGTAGGAAATATCTGCTCTGTCAAGTCGACCGCCGACTCTAAGTGTGCCTTGAGCAAGAATAGGGTCCAGTTGGCAGAGGGAAGAATATCGCTTGATATGTTGGGAATTCTTTTTTTGCAAATCACAAATTTCAGCCGAGTAATGTTGTAACTGTGCTTGTTGAATAATGAGCGTCTCCGCTTTCTGTATCATCTTATTGGACAGACTGATTTCACTTCTTTGTCCTTTCACTTCCTTTGGCTGGCTATCTGTCCTTTTCATGTTCATTTCTTCAAATTCTTTCATTTCTTCTTTTCTTCTCTTCACACGTTGTGCCAGTTCTTCCATCACCGCAAGTATCCAAGCAACTGACCTCTTCAGTCGTATCCAATCTGAATAATGAAGAAGTAGTTTATCCATTGCATGGGAAGACTGGGTCACAGTACAATGGACATGCACTTTATTTCTGGGTCATCATTCTCTATTCTCAGGTCGTCTTTATCTTTGGTTTCATATTTGACTGGGGTTTGTATAATTTCTGGTCCATTCCACCAAATACTTAAGTCTATAAGTTTTCTCATCTTGATTCCTCTTGATGCTATGTCTGCTGGATTGGACTTTGACTCTATGTAGTTCCACTGTTCCACATTGGTAGCCTCTCTGATCAGTGCAACTCTGTTTGCAACAAACGTGTGAAACCTGGTTGTCTCATTACTAATGTACCGAATGACTGACATGCTGTCGGTCCAGAAGTAGATGTTACGTAGTGGATATTCCAGTTCTTTCGTCAGCACTTTACTTAGGCGAACAGACAACACTGCGGCTGTGAGTTCGAGTCGTGGAATTGTGATCTTTTTCAACGGAACCACTCTGGACTTTCCAAGAACCAGGGTACAGTGAATTTTGTTTTGATTGTTAGTGATACAAATGTAGGCGGTGACACCATATCCTGTATCGCTGGCATCAGAGAACATGTGTAAATCACAAGTTCTTACATCACCAAAGTCCTGTGGTTTGTAACATCTTGGAATTTCAAGTCCACTTACTAGCTTGAGATCTTCGATCCAGGCTTGCCACTTCCTTTTCATTTTGTCACCAGTGTCGTCATCCCAGCTGATGTTTAGTCTACAAAGGTTCTGTAGCAGAATTCTTGCAGTTAAAGTAAATGGTGCTATCAGTCCAAGAGGGTCAAAGATTGAGCTTGCTATAGATAAGATTCCTCTTCTTGTTTCAGGCTTAGGTTTGATATTCACTTCAAATCTGATTGTATCCTTTTCAACATTCCAGTGAACACCAAGAGCACGTTCAGCTGGCAATTGATCTTTATCAAAGTTCAAGTCCATGGCAACTTTTGCACGCTCCTTGCTGGGTATAGACTCCATGACACTGTAGCTATTACTGATCCATTTGTTTAAATGGAAGCCTCCACTTAAACACAGTTGGCTGACTTTTGTTATGAGTGCTTTTGCCTTCTCATCTGTTGATGTTGACTTCAGGAAATCATCAACGTAGAAGTTTTTCCTTATCAGATTTGTGACTTCTTCTGGACAGGAATGTTCATTATCAAAAGCAGTTTGTCTGAGAGCCACATTCGCACAAGTTGGTGAGGAGACAGCTCCAAACAAATGTACTGTCATACGGTAGGGTAAGGGATCTTTTGATAAGTCACCATCAGGCCACCAGAAGAATCGCAGGAAATCTTGATCCTCTTTTGGCACCTTGACTTGATAGTACATTGCCTCTATATCCCCAATCATGGCAACCGTTTCCTCTCTAAACCTCAGTAGGATACCAATTAAGTTGTTGGTTAAATCAGGTCCTTGTAATAGTTGGTTATTGAGCGAAACACCCTGATACAGTGAAGAACAATCGAACACTACCCGTATCTTCTTTTTCTGGTGGTGATATACACCGTGATGAGGTATGTACCATTCTTGTCCTTCACCTTTGAGTAGTTCATTACTTGGGACTTTTTCCGCGTAACCCTTGTTGATGATTTTGGTCATGAATTCTGTGTAGTCAGCGTGAAAGTCATTGTTCTTCAGCATTTTGCTTTTAAGGTTTCTCAGTCTTTGTAGTACTTGACTTGAATTGTTTGGCATCTTGACATTGTTATTTCTGAAAGGTAGTCCAATCATGTAATGCCCATCTTTGAATTTTAATGATTCTTTCACCTTACTGAGGAACATCAGATCTTCTTGTGAGTGTTCTTTCTTGTCATCTATTGTCCGTTCTGGGAAATCATAATTCATTGAATCTCTCAACTGTTTGTCGATTCTTTTCATTTCCTCTTCCACAGGGATAGCTACATCAACCCTATTGACATATTGCTTGTCGTCAGATGCTGCATCTCTGAGAAGGTTCCAAACTATTCAGCCGAGGATAGTCTTTGTTGCATGTGGTGCATTGATTGGTCCAGTTTTCACTTCTAAAGGTGTGTATGCGCTGGGTACATTGTTGCCAATTAAAAGTCCTATATCCATTTTCTTCTTGCAGAATTCAATGTTTGACAGGTGTGGCCATTTCGAGACATCATCTTGTCTGGGAATGTGGTTTGTTGAAACAGGTAACTTGTCCTTGGTATAAACTTTTGGCAACTTGATGGCAGATTTCATGTCCAGGTCACTGACTGTAAGACCATTAATCTCAAAGGTAGACATCGTGTGCGGCTTACCCATAGTTTCAAGTGATATCATCTTCTTTCTTCCTCCGCAACCTAGCTTTGTCATCAGTGACTCAGTGCAGAAAAATGAGCTACTTCCCGGATCAAGAAATGCATAGGTTTCAACATATTTCAAACTGTCTTTGTATCGCACTTTGACAGGTACAATAGCCATTGTGCATTGTACTTCACCAGCCCCTGTATCCTCTTCCTGCATCTGTAGTTCAGCGCAAGCACTAACTGGACTTTTATCTCCGTTCTTGCTCGTCCCCAACTTGTCCTGCTTGTCAAATCTTTCATCCTTCTTGTCAATGTGCAGAATGGTTAGGTGTTGACCCTTACAACAATTACATTGTGCAGTTTCTTTCTGGGGGCACGACTTGCTAACATGTCCATGTCTCAAGCACCTGAAGCAAAGGCCTTTATTCCTCAGTATGTTGATCTTGGCAAAGTGCTGTAGTGATCTCCACTGATCACATCTTTCGACTCCATGTTGATTTGACTGGCAGCATATACATGGTGCAAGATAGGCTTTTGCTCTCATCAGTGACTGTTGAGTTTCGCCTTGGCTGTACTGTTTAGTAGGAAGATCAGTAGCAAAAGAAACTTGCTTGTCCTTGAATGCTGGATTCCTCTTGCTGGTTTGAATCTTGGACGTTGGTTTATGATCAATCCTAAGTGCCAACTTGCCATACATTGGATCATTTGCTTTTCTGGCTTCAACCTTGACAAAATCCACCAGGTGATGAAATCTAATCAGCTGTCTTTGACTTCTGCACCTATCCACATAGCCTCTCCACTTGTCATGATAATAGTATGGCAGTTTCATGACTAGCTTCTTGATATTGTCTGGGTATTCAAGCACCCTCATAGCTTCAATACTCTCGACAGCGTTCATGCACTCAGTAAGGAAAATGGAAAATTCATCTAATCTTTACACTGTCACTCTTAATGGGATTCCAATCTAAAGCCTTCTTGACGAACGCTGATGCAATCGTTTCAGTATCACCGTAGCGACTTTCTAACTCTCTCATGGCACATTGATAACCTCTGCAAGAATCTAAGTAGCTGTAACTGGATACAATTTTGTGCGCTTCACCAGTTGTGAATTGTTCAAGGTAGTTCATAGTTTCATCTGTGTCTAATCAACAACCTTAGTCTTGAATTGTCGGAGAAACCTTTTGTACTCCAATGGATTACCGCTGAACTTGATAATTTCTGGGACTGGCTTACGAAGCTGATTGACGACGCTTGTGATGGCTTCCTCAGGAGTGGTACAGCGTTGTCTAGATGCAGGTCTTACTCTTTGTGTTTCCACTGTATCAAACTGGTGAGGCTGAAACATTTCACCATGTTGATAAGCTTCAAATTTCAATTCTTCATTTTCTGATTTAATCTGTCTGTTCATGTTGAAGTTCTCTGATCTGTAATCACTCTGGAAACATTCATAGGATCTATCTCTTCCCTTATGTCTGTTCTGATAATTCATGTCATCATTGTGGACTGGGGAAACCTGCTCCGTGTTGAAGCCTTTTCTAAACAAAGATCTATCATTCGAAGCTTGTCTATTGTCCTCTTCGTTCATGTGTAACCTAGCTTCTACTTCCTGTTCACCCAATTCTCCCTTGACACTTCCAGTTTGTGCTACCCTGTGTAACTCTTGCTGTTTAGGGGAATGATTACCAGTTCTAACTCCAGTATTTGAATCTGTGATAATACTTTCTCTCTTTCTTTGAGACCTTCGACTACTTGCTACTGTGGTAGTCTCAAAGTCGTCTAACACCTTAGTTCTTGCTTCAGCAATTGCCATTTCTCTTTCCAAGTACAACCTCTCTTCTTCCATTTTAAGTTTCAATTTGGAAATTTCTAAGTCCTGCAACTTCTTTAAAGCTTGTATTTTAGCCCTAACTTCAGCCTTTTTCTGATCTTCCTTTATGCGTGCATCTGTCACAGAATTTGCCTGAGAAGATTTAATTTATTTGACTTAGTCTGGGACACACTATCATGTGGGCTTATCCTACCGTTGGCAAGCTTTCTTGATTCCTTTTCAATGAAACTGTCAACCTGTGCTCTAAGGGACATTAACTCATTTCTTTTATCCTCAGTTTTTTCATTATACTCTATTCTTTCCTGTTCATTAGCAAGCCTGAAATAGTCCTCTTCATCACAAAACAATTCTTCAAACATAAAAAGAAAGTTTGAGTATTCAGTTCTTACCACTTCATAATCTACACCCTCAAAACGTTCATTACTTTCCTCAAAGTCTGTTTTAGGTTATCATATTTCAACTTCTTCTGATACTCTAGCCCAATGTCAGTTAATTTCTGGCGACGTTTTGGTCTAGTAATTTCACTATCACTCATGCTATGAGATATGGCCTGTTTTTCAAATTCAAAATTCATCCTCTTCTAATGTTCAATTCTAGAAAGTCATTATCATATTAATGTCAATGAAATATAGTTTTCAAATCTTCATAAGCATCTTTCATCAATCTTTTCATCTTGTCACAGGTCAAACACTTCATGAACAAAATGAC
Source organism: Phorcus lineatus (assembly GCA_921293015.1). Lineage (NCBI taxonomy): Eukaryota > Metazoa > Mollusca > Gastropoda > Trochida > Trochidae > Phorcus > Phorcus lineatus. Next base: position 14,152,852 of record OV121090.1, read on the forward strand.
AATACCTTCAATATGTAGTTTATTCTTCATCTGTCATATGAAAGATTGACATTAATATGTTTGTTCCACATCCTCATATCTTCATAAGTCACATCATAAAACATCAAGTCATCAATCAAATCTTCATCAGCTACATGCTGTCACAGACCATGTGCTCTCATATCACCTATATCAAATCTAATGACCCCTAAAAGAGTTGTTTCCCTTGACCCCTTAGTAGAGCTAAGTGTCCAAAAGTTGGGTCAGTTTAGTTTCGCATCTAAGAAAAAGTTTTAAACAAAGAAATAATTCAAAAACCCAAATTTGGCCGCAACAACGTGTTCGTTAACATATGTGACAGTTGACGATGCAATACATGAACTGAACAAAAAGGGAAAGGTGCTCAAATGTGTACGGTTAATTGACATCAAGGACGCCTTTAAGCAAGTGCCGATTCATCCTGACTACTGGTCGCTGTTCGGTTTTAAATGGGCAGAGCAATATTATTTCTTTAAACGCCTTGCCTTCGGATGCCGGTCAAGCCCTCGTATCTTTGATTATATTTCCCAAGCAGTAGAGTGGATATTGGTAAATAACTACAAGGTGAACTTAGTGCTGCATCTTCTCGATGATTTTCTAACTATTGACAGTCCCACATATCCAGCTCAAATCACTATGAACACTCTCCGAGAAGTTTTCAGTAAGTTGCAGATTCCTTTATCGGAAAGTAAGACACTCGGCCCCGCTTGTGAGATGGAATACTTGGGTATTGTGTTAGATTCAGTGACTATGACTGCCAGGCTACCTCTCGACAAACTCTGCAGGATTTCTTACTTGATACAAGAATTCAGTCACAAAAAAAGTGTACCAAACAACAACTCCTATCCCTGATTGGACATTTGTGCTATGCCTGCAAAGTTGTGGTGCCGGGGAGATCATTTGTATCATATCTCATCGATCTCTCCAAGTCTGTGAAAGAACTACATCACAGAGTGACTATCTCAGCTGAGTGTCGTGCAGATTTGAATATGTGGCACACGTTTCTTCAAAATTGGAATGGGGTGTCATTATTCCATGAACCCTCATCTACACCAGCTGAAGACATGAAACTGTATACAGATGCCTCTTCAAGTGGATTCGGAGGATATTTCAACGGTTCCTGGTTCTCTTCACCTTGGCTAGATGACATGCAAAACATTAGAAGAAGTGACAGTCGATCAATGGCGCTGCTTGAACTGTATCCTATAGTTGTAGCAGCAGTCCTGTGGGGCAAAAAGTGGTCTATAAAAAAGATTGTTTTCTATTGTGACAATGCATCTACATTTCACATTATAACAAAGGGTAGATCAAAAAGCAAGGACATTATGCCATATATGCGTAAATTGACTTCCTTAGCCGCCCTGAACAATTTCATAGTTCATGCCAAACATGTGCCTGGCGTCTGTAATGAAATTGCTGACTCTCTATCTCGATCACAGATCACAAGGTTCCGGACCCTAGCCCCCCAAGCAGATCTGCAAGCGACACCATGCCCACCTCCGTCTCAGATGACATGGGTCTGGCAGGACACCTGAACACCTTATGGGAGGCAGCGATCGGACCAAGGACCAGATCCACATATTCAACAGGTTTCCAGTCCTATGTGTCATTCCTTTTGCGATACAGCCTGTATTCAACTCTCTCACTACTACTGGGACAGCTTCCACCAGTTAACTCCAAGCTACTTCAACACTACGTCGCTTACGGCGTTGGAGAGTCAAAACTCCAATACAGCACCGTCAAATCTTACCTGGCTGGGATTAGATTTACTTATCTGAAGGCTGGTATCCAAACAGTGTTTGATCTCATGTCCTGTGGTGCTCTTAACCAACTGCAGACTCTTCTCCATGGATTTAAGGAGCTACAGAAGCCTAGTGTATCTAAACGCTTGCCTATTACTTTCCATGTGCTAGAGACAATTGTGTTCAAACTTAGAGCAGGAGTACTCGGACTTGAATGACATGGTAATGGAGGTCATGTGTACTACAGCCTTCTTTGGATTTCTCAGGTGTGCTGAATTTACTTGTGCAGGTGAATTTGATGCTTCTACAAATGTAACCTTATTTGATGTGACGATAGACCATATCCACGGAAAGTGTACCCTGCTGTTAAAAGCCTAAAAAACTGACATTTTCAGACAGGGTGTAACTATATCCCTGTTCGCTAACCACACTGCCATATGTTCTTTTGATAACCTTAACCGTCTGAAGCAAGCCAGACTATCGAGTGGTGCCTTGGATACCGATCCTCTCTTTGTAGATTGTGATGGACACATTATTACACGTACCTTGTTCTTACAGTGGCTTGCTTTAACACTAAGCCATGCAGGACTCAATGCGACGAAATATTCTGGACATTCATTTCGTATGGATGGAAGATCACCTGATAAAGACACTGGGCAGATGGCAGTCAGATTGTTTCACTCGTCATGTGCCTACACCAGAGACTTTTATCAGAGATGCACAGTTGTCACTGGTGCAGCATCTACCAAATAACCAGGTTTAGAAATACTTGGTACCTTTATTCATTTGCCTTACATGTCTTACCATATCCATTCAATAACAACTTGGGGGCTCTCATGTATTTAAGATTAAATCCATTCGCTTTGGGCAATTACCCACTTAACTGTGGTTCCTTATCCCCCAAGTGTAAACCAGAGTTCAGGTTCAATCGGGTCTGCAGATCCATTTCTCAAAATCCAAGAGTCCGCAGACTCTAAAATTGTCCGAGCTGCCACAGTGGCGGTTATGCCCTTCTCAACACCAGTCAGCTCCCAAGTTGTGCCAAAAAATATGTGTATTAAACATTATTGCTTAAATTTCTGTTCTTTGTTATGTTTGCACAAAATGGTAATTTTATATTTTTGTTTGCGCAAACATAAATGTTTCTTTTATAACTTCTTGTTGATTGCTAAACACCTTCCTTTGCTATTATTCACAATCCCCCATTAAGTTTAATCGAGACATACGTAATTCTACACAAGCATCTGGGCATGCGCAGAACATAATTTGTGTGCACATGCGCATTTGTTTTACTTTCCCACACTCCTTACAACTTCCTTCTTCTCCAAGCCCTCGTATCAGTAACAACAACTTACGATAAAAATTTCTACCAACCCTCCCACTCCATAATACTCTCATTCTACAGCGTTATTGCCATTTGAACTTCATGTATATATACCTTTAATGTTCTTTTCTACATTTAAATCTTGTGTAACATTTTCATTTTATGTCTTGATTTCTGGAGCTGGCTGATACTCCCCTTTACCTAGGGTTCTCTTGGGTCCGCAGATCCTCATCGAGTCCATGTCCGCAGACAGGATCTCGTCATCCAAAATGGCACAGCGGCTAAGGTTTTTACTAATGGGCAATAACTCACTTAACTTGCCTCCCTATTCCCAAAGTATAACCAGGGCTCAGGTTCAATCGGGTCCGCAGATCCACTACTCCTAATCCAAGAGTCCGCAGACTCTCAATTGTCCCAGCCACCGCAGTGGCCCCAGGACAGTAACCTAGCTCTTTGTTATGCCCTTCTCAACATCAGTCAGCTTCCTTGTTTCCATTCATGTATCTACCTATCATTTGTTTTACATTTTAATCTTATGTCACATTTATCACTATGCCTCGACGTCCGGAGCTGGCTGGGCAATTACCCACTTAACTGTGGTTCCTTATCCCCGAGTGTAAACCAGAGTTCAGGTTCAATTGGGTCCGCAGATCCACTTCTCGAAATCCAAGAGTCCGCAGACTCTAAAATTGTCCGAGCCGCCACAGTGGCCCCAGGACACGAACCTAGCTCTCGGTTATGCCCTTCTCAACACCAGTCTGCCGACATTAAGGCAATAAACTTAATGACCTCAGCACCTGGCTCATTTCCAATAGGTAATACACAAGGCACTGATTAGTTATCGAAACTTTATCCTCACACATGATCAACAGCCTTTATTGAAACTTGATGAAGGTAATCAGGTTTCTCAATACACGTGACACATGACAATATATTAACAAATCTGTATAACTAAATATCTTTTTCATACTGCAATGTTTATCAATATCAAATAGGTTATAAATTATCCACTGTAAGGCTACATAAAATGGTAAATGTTTCTCCGGGGCAGCTTTATGAATTTAATTTTACTTTTTGGTGCTTCTAAAATGACGCTGTAGCAAGTAACTTTAATTTTTCATAAATGTTACAAACAAAACTGTAGTGTCAACATACAAATATAAGTGACGTGTCCACATTTTTGTATGTATCCTTAGAGTAATCAGCACCAAAAAAAATAATATATACCCCAAAACTAGTAATGTAACAAACTACAAACCTGTCACTGTGTATCATCTCATTATAGTCTCCAACATATTGAAATAACTATTTAGTTCAACCCGATGAATTTTTCAACCCCATGTGTAATCAAATACTAAAAATTCAAACAATTGTTGGGGTTTGAATTAATAATTTCTGCGACTAATCTAAAGAGACAAAAATTCATACTACAGATAAAAACTCAACATTCGTCTGCAAAATCATCAATTATAGTCAACTCCCCAAAAAGTTTCATGATTATTTATCCCACCTCCCTCTGAATAGAATTTTGAATTAGCCTTTCTTTAAAATTCACTACCCTCTTTCGTTCCCTCTTCTCAAAGTATTCCGTCCGTTTTCTCTTCTGATATGGTTGACTGTCATATCCCGCTAGACAGACAGGTAGCAGGCCTGTTATCATCTTCATCTGTTTATTAACTGTTTGTACGGCATTTTTGACGAGTCTTTTCCTCTGTGGGGCAAGTCCAAAGTCCGTTTTGAAATTGTAGGAAAGATCAAAACAGTCCTCCGTGAAATGATCGGAGCAGATGGCAGACCTGTCATTGGGACTCCACTTCGCTCTTTTCTGACTAACAAACTTTGTCCAATTCGCGAATTGGACAGGATCCTTCGGAAACTGATGCAGTTGAATGTCTCCTGATTTCTTATTACTACAGTTGGCAGCAACGCAGGAAGAAGGCATGTCTCTTTTGCAATGAAAACATAGACGAATGCGACCGATATCTGCATTAATATATACTTGTTTACAAACAAACGCGGAGCGAGTCCTGTCTGTGACGTCACATCCGCCGAAGGAGAGCTCAGGCCACTCTTGGGACTTTTTTAATGGGCTTTCGAGGTGGCCAATTTCTACGCACTTTGAACCGTTATATCTTTTTAATTAAAGGACGCATCAAAACTCTGTTTGGTGTTTTATTTACTTGAATGTATTGTCTTTATGAAAATGGGGATTGAAGTCGGATACAAAACTGGGATATAATATCTTTAAGATTTGTCAAATGCTGTTTCCGCCAGAAGTATTACTGCATAATAAATATGATTATGATATGCTAAAATAATTGTCATACTAATTTACCAGACACTGGACAGCAAATTGTATTAATTGAAACCTTTTTATTAATCACAAAATAACGATTCAGAATCAAAGTTGTTTGCCTGAAAATCAAGACTGTCACCTTTCAGGTCAACACTGCTACCATAGCTGAATACACCATTTCATATTAGCTGGAAACAGACAGTTTAATATTGTAAAAACAAAAACTGTAATACTTTATGTCAGTCTTGATAATTCAAAATTTGTTTATGTAAAAGATTTAATTATTGAACATGATTCTCAAAAAGTTTCAATGTCAACACTGTCACTAAGTAGGTCATTACTGTCACGAACACTGTCCTTTACTGCCACCTACTCAAAAATGATGATTTAGGGCAAAGTATTTATAACATTGTATAAGATTGTAGTATTTTAATATAGATTAAGTAAGTTTCTAACTTAAGATATCTAAATCTAGTTCTACAAATGATGTTAAGAATGGTGAAGTATGAAGATGTTTATATTTCAAAGTTCAGTTTATCTCTTGTTTTTTAATCGAAGATGGCAATGAAAAAAGTATTTGTGAAGACATGTTACCTTATAGGCTTGAAACATAAAGCACATCATTGGTATGACATGCCAGGTAGTCATAAATTTGATTTGTGCATTTTGATTTCTACAATATCCTGCTTTTGTTCTGGTAGCAGTATTGACTATTTTGAACCATATACGTAAAAGTTTTGATAATTAGAAGATAAATAGTTGCGTTTGTAAAATGAATCCCGGAAATTTTACAAACGCAACTATTTATCGATATTGTAACATGACCGTTAGTTATTAGAAGTTTAAGAGCGAACTCTGTTTTTGTTGTGATATTAGCAAATAGTGGCATTCGTAACAGCGAGACCTTACACAATACTTGTTTAATTCGAGACCGCAATTAACAATTTTACAGGTCGTAGAAAAATATCGTAAAACCCTGAGCACAAAAGTCTTGAACTAGCCCACAACCATTGTGACAGCGACGCAAACATTGTGACGTCAAAACGGTTGGAAAGAAGGCGGCCGCATGAAACTTTGCGGCAAACTTGGACTAAGTAAGCCAGTTGAAAATATTTTCGTTCTTCAAAAAAAATTCATATTAAAGTGTATTTGTGATATCTACCGGTAGACACATTATGAAAAAGGACAAAGACAACTGTCAAATCAATGTACGGCACGAATTTTCTAAGAAACTGGAAAATAAAAACTTGAGTCGGGCCGGCACTAGTGAACATGTTGTATCAATTCGCGGTGATTCGCCTTTGCTAATTTGCGGGTATTCATTGTCATTCAACATAGGGTAATTTTTTCGAATCGACCAATCAGAATCGAGGATACAACGAAGTCATGTTACAATTACTTAATAATTAATCAAGGATAAGCTTGCATGTTTCTTGTTCAGAGTGTTCATTATTCAAACAATACTTGTTGGTCATAGAAATAGAATTTTATACATTTTTTATTTTTGTTTTTGTATGACCTCAAAATTGGACTCTTCGGGATTTTGACTCGTATACGAAGCCCTAATGAGGGAGACTAAGCACATGGGAGCGGTGGGTGGGTACAAAAAAACGTGCTGGCCGCACAGACGTCTGCTAAATTCAAACTGCCAAGAAGTAAAACTACGCCTGGGCAGAGACCGAGCCTTAACCCGTGTTGAATATAGATTACTCTCACATATTCTGTAATCTATCACTTAACACCAGGTTCAAATGAGAGGGTCAACGGACAACACGTGGGCTCAAACATTTAATAAAAACCATGGCATGTCAATACGAACCTGACAGTCATGAAACATCCTAAGAATGAATACAAGTGCTTTGTATAACTAACAAATAATAACGTAAGTACTGCCTTGCAATTTACAGCACATTTCACACAATCCCCAATCCAAATTTTGTGAGTTATGTTGAGAGTTGTGAGGAATGTTCTTGAGATTGCACGTCAGTGAATATGCTTAACAGAACTGGGGAGAAGAGCTAATCCCTGGCCGCCCAAAGGCTTGAGATATTTGAACACACAGTCTGACTTCCAGTCTCCAAGAGTTTTGATTGTGTCCACTGGAACATCCTGAGAGAGGAGCCATGTTGCCCCGCCTCGTCGAAGGCTATGGTTATTGTACAGTCCTTTATTACAGCCGAGAGCCTGGAGATGGGAAGAGAGGGGGCTTCTGAAACTGTGGACAGATGGGTGTACCTTTGGACTAACAGCAAACAGAGGGGAGCTAGAGGGAACATGTTTAGTACAGAGACACCAGCGCACCAACGCAGAGGTCGGACACAATGAGACACCTTTATACAATGGCAGGGCTGTTACATGGCAACGTTGAGCAAATTGTATAGTCTTAGTTTTATGAACACTTAGGAGGCATCCCTGACTTGTGAAAGTAACATCACCACGTGTTATGCCTTGGGGAGCGATAGCTGTCACTGAACTAACACGTAATAGTCCAAAGAAGCAAGTCAATGTCATGCACCAAAAGCTCAGGTCAACAATGTCCAGTAGATCGAGTCGACGGTGGAGTTGGCACAGTATGTCAATAGTTATAGGCTGCTTGTAGTTGGGAGCAGCTCCTTTTGATACCTTGGAGGATTGATGTAGTGCAAAGTTTTCTATGTGGTTGGTAAAGCCTAAAGCCATGTGTATCAATTGTACAACGTTCAGATACTGCGGGATGGAGTTGTAAGATTTGTCTCTAGCCAGGAAGGCAGTATATATACAGATAACATTAGGTGAAGCTGGGACTGGCATACAATCACATGTGTAACAAAACCGCAGATGACATAACACATGTGAACTATAACTGCGCTTAGTAGAGTCAGCAAAGCACTGTTTCAGCAAGCTAACGATTTCCCTGTACAGGTGACCAGCCAACGAAGAAAGTGTATGGCATTAACTGACATATAATTAAGTAAATGATGACCATTAGGGGCATCATAGGGACCATACCACTCTCTAATTTCCTGCATCAATCTGACAAACAAAGAAGGCTCTAAAAAGGCGTGAGATGGCGTCAGCAATCACATTATGCACACCCGGTATATGCACCGCAATATTGCTAAAATTATAACACATGCACACAAAACCACTGAGAATACACAATCCTTCAGTTGATGTGGTGATGCCTTTATTTAGTGCTGCTACAGTCATCTGATTATCTGAGAATATCACATCACGATGATTATTAAAAAGATAGCGCCACCTGTGTACTGCTAGCCTCACTGCAGCTAGTTCATTGACGTTGATGTGACTGGAGGAAAACTCTGGCTGGTCTAATTTCCAGTTCACATACGACCAGTCGCCTTCGTGAAAGGCTCCACCTGCAGTAGCGCTGGCATCTGTGAAAACTGTAGAACAGGAGCGATCATCCCATTCCTGTCACACTTGATGAAATCTAGCCACCACTTTATATCACTAATTAAGTGTGCATTGCGACATTTATGATGTGGTTGACGAAGTGTAGCTATTGTATCAAAAACAAATCTTGTATGTAGGCGCCCCCAAGGAACCACACATGACGCCCATGATAATCTGCCTGCAAGGCGTTCCAGCTGCCGTCGAGAGGCCCTGGTTTTGGTACAGAAGTTTTCAAGGAAAAGAATCAACTTCTTTGCTTTCTTACGATCAAGAGAAAGTATACCAGACATGGAATTAATTTTGTCGTGTCAGCATTCAGTCAGCATAGCGTTTCATCGCTCCCCCTTTATTCCACAATGCTCTCACCCTTCTGCTCATGCGCAGATACATATACTGTTCACTTCCGTTATACTATAAAACCCGGAAAACTAACATGACAACCGGACCATACCATGTAGACTGTTATGTAGCAAACACTACAAATTTGAACTCCAAGAAACATTAAACACTTCCACTTTTGACCAACTGATGTTAAAGCCTAAGTTTCATAGCAAACGAATGAGTAACAACAAAGCTTGGTTGAAATCCTCCCATGAGTTAGCAGATATTCAAAAGTCATCCAAGTAGGTCACAACCGCACATTGTCCTTGTCTCTCAATGTACTGCTAATTGACTGGGTAAGATTATTGAAGACATAAGGTGAGCAACTTGCACCCATTGGTAGTTTTGTTTCTATCATGTAAGTAGGTTGATCCTGACCTGAGAAGGTCCACTTTAAATCTGTACAAAGGTAATTAGATATGCTGCTTTGAGGTCTACTTTTGCCATGAACTGACCTCTCTGTAGGACAGACACTGCATCATTCACTGTTTGATAGGAGAAGCAATCCTTAACAGCATAAGAGTTTACTGATAGGACGACTGAAAACATGTATTAGGCGAATGTCATCTTCATCTTTAGGAACAACACTAAGAGCACTGATAGTTGTGGGCTTCTCATGCACACTACGGTAGTTACCAATTCTCAGTTCATCAAGAATGCGTCGTTCTAGTAGTTCTGCATTTTTCTCCTTGAAACACACTGCATTATTTGCTTTTTCTGTAGGTACAATATCTGAAAGTTTATCACAATCAATAACATCAAAACCATATTTCAAACCATTGATGACCCAGTCCTTAGCCCAACAATGTAACTTAGGCGAGAGCTCACTGATTGGTTCATATGAATCAGGCGGCCTTACTGAAATTTCTGAAAAGCTGGCTGAGGAACGTGCATACCTTGCTGTGGTTGAGTGAAACCTGTGAGTGTTGGATGCGTGCTTCCTTGGGAGAGGGGGCCATTATATTGATGCACAGATGGTGACGGACGAGTTCCTGACGACTGGCTATGTGACCACTGGTTGTGACTTGGAGCGAGACAGGTGAGGCACACATGGGCATACTTGCATTGTTGATAATCACAACCCCCCCTGGAGTTCCACTTACGACAAACAGGTTGAGGCTGTGTGTTAGACTGCGAACGTGGGCCCTGGGGTTGTTTGGGTGAGTGAACAGATTGAGCACCCTTATCAGAAGCAACTGCATGACATATGCATTATCTGCCCACCACACAAATTCAAGCTCATTTTGCTTTTGTTGGTATTGCCTGTCGTACGACAAGACAATCTGCCAAGTGGAAGCTTGCCCCAAAGTAGCTATTTTTACACAATAACCAATGTGCTGCAATATTTCTGCAGTATCCACACTATCTGTAAGGATCATTTGCCTCAGAATCTTGAACGATGCCTCAATATATTGCAACAGTGATATCTTGTGGGTACACCCAATTGACTGTTTGAGTCACGACTGGATAACTGGGGTTGTACTTCAGAACGATCGTCTTTGAGGTTTCTGACGACTTTTTTCAATAATAAAAGTTGTGCCATTGGTAAGTTTGCCTTGAAATGTTCTTCAACAAGTGGATCATTAAGTAATTTGACAGCATCTGTAGAGTTAAACCCTTTATTGGTTAGTTCGACTATCGTGCCAATGCTTAGTCCTCCATTATCACACCAGTCCGTGAAACTGTCAGACTAGCTGTGAATCTTCATAGCTGACCGATGAAGCAACGTCAAGCAGGGACTTTTCTTTTCTTCCTTAGGAGCTTCTTTTGTTCTTTCTTTCGCCCCATGCTTGATTGAAATAAGACCCCTAAGAAAAAACGTGCTATTATACAATGTTAAACATATAAACAATCACATACTTATAACACTTTTCCCCTTAAGGAAAAGAAAATTACAAAGAAACTTTCTGTTGTAGTAATATTAAACAGTTACATTTTAACAAAATACAAAAACTAGAAAACAATATTTCAAATACAAACATTCAGCATCAAAAAGGACATTTTACACTCTGGAAAGTGCATCAGCACAAACATTTTCTTTACCCTTAATGTGTTTAATTACAAGATTGAACCCTTGCAAAGTTAAACTCCATCTCATAAGTCTTTGGTTTTTGTTCTTCATTTTGTAAAGAAAAGTCAAGGGATTGTGATCAGTAAAGACTTCAACTGAAAATGTAGTTGTACCTAAGTACACTTCAAAATGCTGTAAAGCTAACAACAGACCCAAAGTTTCCTTTTCAATGGTTGAGTAGTTCTTTTGGTGCTTGTAAAACTTTTTGGAAAAGTAACAAACTGGATGATCAATACCTGAGTCATCCTCTTGAATCAAAACAGCACCTGCACCCACATCACGTGCATCAATTTGCAACTTAAAAGCTTTCTCAATATTTGGTGCCTGTAACACTGGAGAATTCATGAGCATGGCTTTGACTCTTTCAAATGCAGACTAACAACTGCCATCTCACAAGAATTTAACCCTTTTCCCCGAAAGGTGTGGGAGTGGAGAAACAACATCAGAAAAATTTTGACAAAACTTTCTATAATAGTCTGCCATGCCCAAGAATCTCATGAGTTCTCTCTTAGACTGTGAAAATGGGAAATGTACAATGGCTTCCACTTTAGCATTAACTGGTTGTACCTGGCCATGCCCTACAACATGCCCTGAAAATACAACTTGTGGCTTTCTGAATTCACACTTTGACAGATTGACAGTCAATTTTGCTTCAGACAGTCTCGCGAAGAAAGCACGCATCCTCAGATGTTCATACCACTCCATGGCATAATTGATGACATCATCCATGTAAGGTTCGACACTGTCAAGACCTGATGCAACGTTTCTGTCGAGTCGTTGGAACATCGCTGAAGCATTCTTCAGACAAATGGCATCAATTTGTATTGATACAGTCCATCTGGTGTAGCAAACGCTGATATCTTCTTTGCACGGTGAGTGAGTGGAACCTGCCAGCAGCCTTTCAAAAGGTCAAACGTACTGATGTACTTAGCTTGACCGATGTGATCATTGCAATCATCAACCCTCGGTATCGGGTAGGCGTCAGTTTGTGAAAGTTGAATCACAGTTTTCATGTCAGCACAGCAGCGCCAACCACCACAACCCTTCGGCACAAGAACACAAGGTGAACTCCACGGACTGTCACTGGGTTCAATAATGTGATTGTCCAGCATGTATTTCACTTCTTTCAGCAGAATTTCACTTTTCACAGGATTCATCCTATATGGGTGTTATTTCACAGGCACAGCATCACCTACATCTATATCATGCCTAACAATATCTGTTCGACTAGGCACATCAGGAAACAGATGAGAGAACTCATAAATCAAGTCTGACATTTGAACTTTCTGTTCAGGAGACAAAGTGACAACTTCTCATCAAGGTGAGCTAACAAATCAGAATTGCTAAGTTTAGGTGACACGTTGTCACAAAGATCATCAAACTTCACATTGCAAACAATGACATACTGGGTCCGGTTGTTCAAAACTCGGTTATTTTAACCGCCGGTTAACTGCTAACAGCCGGTTAAATCCTAACCCGTCGTTAGCTAACCAAACGTTAAAAATGCGTTGTTAAAAACTTGGTTAGTCACGACGTTAGCTAACGTCACCGTCAAAGTTAACAGTGTGGTTATCGTCTCTTTATCCCATAATTCCATATTTGTTAACTTCCGGTTTACCCAAAATGGAGAACTAAAAAATAACTTTCACTCCACAAAAAAATAGAAGTAGAAATTTCTCTATAGACGAAGAAAATGTAATTCAGTCAATGATGGAAGCGAATTGGTCGGTGCTTACGGAAGAGCATTCGAGTGAGGTAACGAAAAAAAGGAAAAATAACATTTGGTCAGACATTGCGAGAGAGGTAAATGCGAAGGGGGTGGCACCGAGATCTTTGGCAGAAGTCAAAGAAAAATGGACGAACATGACCGAGAAGGCGAAGAAGACCTACACAGATTACCGAATTCAGGTCAGGAAGACTGGGGGAGGACCACGACGTCCCAGAGGGCCTCGAGACAGAGTGTACGTTTCATTAAATAAGTAAAGAGAAGTTGGTTAATTTGGACTATATTATTTTCTAAAGGGAAGAATTTTGTTAATGACTCAAGGATATGTAAAATATAACATGTAGGCCTACCAATACACTTAGTGTATACATACTGATTGACGTGTTCACGGCAGAAAATTAGGCTAATCATCATAGGCCTAGTTCATAAGCGTAATAAGTATATATATCTCATATAAAGACTAACATATATCTACCGGTATTTCCAAGTAGTTCAATTATATACATGACAAACGAAGCATTCTTAAAGAGCCACTCCGTGAGTTGTTGGAGTCATATATGCCAAACTTAATAAATGGTGTCATTTGATCGCGAAGTATCGACTGTTACCAAAAAGAATCATTTTAAAGCTTATTGTTTCTTTACAGTGACGATATGAAGGTAGAACGCCGTAATTATGATTGAAAACCGGACAGTGGCGCGCGTCAAATAGTCAAACGTAATTTTGGAGACTTATCTAAAACAGCAAGGAGGGCAGCTAGGAGTTGATAGTGTTTGTTAGGTTATATCACTAGTATCCATGTATATTGGACATGATATCTACACCTCTGTGCATTTATAAGGCTGTTTTTAGATTTTCATGGAAAACCAGTATTTGTCATATATATATGTCTTTTGGACATGAAAAATTAAGATGTTTTGATTTTATATCACCACTTATGACATTTAGGTTCGTATCAAAGGTAAATCATATGTTATGAAAATCACAGAGTGGCCCTTTAACTATACATTAGGTTTCAGTTTTTATAAATATAAATATACCTCATCAGTTCCTCTTACATTATCAGTAATCTTGGAAGTAAATTGCCAAATTGATTATGAATCTCAAATCAGTTATGTTGCATGTAGACAACTATTAGAAACATAATGTTTTCAACACTTTGGTGTGAGTTTCTGGCAATATCAACTTTGACCATAAATATTTGTTCCTCCTACCATATAGCCTAGCTATAGTTTTGATCGTCGGTTTTATATCATTTATTGGAATGTAACTTGCAAACTTTGCACCCAAGATATATCTTATGTGATACCAGTCACATTTGATAAAATATTTTATGGACGCTTCATTATAGGTTTCATCAGGAAATGGTAAATAAATTTCTTGAGTAGGATCAAATAATACTATGTAATATTTCGATCTATCTGAATAAGTAGGTTGATATATTAAACAGTAACGACTAACGAGGTTCATCTCTGTAGGGGGCTTGTATATGAACGTGAGTCCCATCCACATATCCAATGACTTTGGGAAAACCACCCAGCGCAAAGAAACCATCTTCAATTTGAGGAAGTTTTCGGTCAGTCGGCCATGATATAAACTCGTTTCGCTTTGCCACTAATGCATCCGTGACATCCCGCACGGTTCTCGACACAGTACTTTTGTCTATACCCAGCGTGTCCCCAACAACTTGTAAAAAAACACCCACTGGCATAGAAGCGAAGGGCAACTAGCACTTGTTGCTCCACAGTCAGTGCGTGACCCCTGCTTGTCGGACGCTGCAAGTCATGGTGCAAAATGTTGCAAAGGTAGTCGATAGAATCTCTTCCAAAACGGTAGCATAGGCGCAATTCTTCATTAGAATATAGTCTAATGTGAAAGTCAAGTCCACGATACACCCTATCCTTCCTTTGCTGAACTGGCAACATGAAGGCAGCGTTAAGCACACTGTTAAAAAGATAGCGGCAGTCCTTAGGTGTGTTATCTTTAATGTCAAGTTAACTGTCTGTTAAAGTTAACCGAGTTTTGAACAACAAGATAACGGCTCTGTTAAAGTTAACAGTCGGTTAAATAGATTTAACAGTTGGTTAAGAGATAACCGAGTTTTGAACAACCAGGCCCTGGTGGACAAGCTTGAGATGGACGAGGCAGCGGATGACGACAAGGAACTTTCATTTATTGGTTTGACTGAAAGTTGGTGCTATTCACATTCTGATTGTTGTGATTTTCTCTCAACACACAATGCTTTTTCAGTGTGCAGAGAAAGAGGTAAGCATGGTGGTTTGTGTGTCTATATTCACAAATCATTATCCAAAGGTGTAAAGAGAATCTTGTCTCATTACAAAGATGCTATGTATGTTGTATTAGATAAGTTATTTTTCAGATTGGAAAAAGACCTTATCATAGGTTTTGTATATATCTCCCCAGAGCATTCAGTTTATTATGAGCACAGTGATAGAGATAGCCTAGATTACTTGGAGGATGCATTATGTGAGATCTACAACAAATATGAGGCTGATGTCATGCTTACAGGAGACTTCAATAATAGCAGAAAAGGAGAGGATAATGATTTCATTGAAGATGATAGTGCAGACTACTTTCCTTGAGTCCAGGGAGATGTGTATGATACTGATGATTTCTTCATGTGTCGCCTTAATAAAGATAAAGTTGTTAATAACTTTGGACACAGACTTCTACAGATATATGCAAATATTCTCTATACACATTGTAAATGGGAGGTTTGAAACAGACTTAAGTGGAGAGTTCACATGTGTTGCCAACAACGGTGTAAGTGTGGTGGACAATATGTACTTGCAAGCTCTAATCTCTTTCAGTACATTAAACATTTAAGGTTTTGGACTTAGACATATCAGATCATTTTCCAATAATGTGTGAACTCAATATAACTGTCAAAAGAGACATTGATGATGAGTGTGTGGGTGAGTAAAGTTAAAGTTGATATATCTGGAATTCTGATAATGCAACTGAAATTTATGCATACATGCATGATGAAGAGTCCAAATCTCTAATAGCTGATATATATGATCTGATCACTGACAACTTGGATCCAGCGGTGGAAGCGACTTGTGACTTATACGCTAGAGCAGCAGCCTCTATGAGCAGACGACACGGGTCACGTGATCATCAACGCAGGACACAGCCCGCCTGGTGGGACAGTGCGTGTGATGTAGCAAAACAGAAGTAGTACCCTGCTTTAGATGGATTTAGACAATCAAACACTGGTGCAATCTAGCAAAGTACAAACGTTGATAGGCAAAATTCAAGAATTTATGCGTAGATAAGAAAATACATTTCCAGGAAAATATAAAGACTAAATTTGAAACTCTGGTTAAAGTGAGAAACACCATTAAACCATATGATTGGTTCAAATATTTAAAAAATCTCCTAACTGAATACAAATGTAATTACTCACTAAATGGTGAAATCAATGATTTCCTCACAAGACACGACACATAGATAGTTGGAGATTGTGAATCTGGTAGACCTGATCAACTCAACGATCCAATATCACATGACGAGATACAAAAGGCAATCCTGAACCTTAAGCACGGGAAAGCACCGGGGTGCGACGGAATACTAGCAGAATTATTTCAACACTCAATGGACATCATAATTCCCATATGTTTCAAACTGTTCAACCAAATCATGACGTCATGAGTATACCCCGAGTCTTGGTGTCCAGCCATTATATGTCCGTTTCACAAGAAAGGTTCTAAAGATGTTATAAATAATTACAGAAGGACCAATATTAGGTAAATTTCTGACAAAAATTCTGAATGAAAGACTTCAAGCATGGGCAGATACAAATAATATAATTCATGAAAATCAGTTTTGATTCCGAAAAGGTTGATCAACTGTAGATAGCATGTTCACATTACAAGGCATTGTTAGTAAGTACCTATCCAAAGCCATAGGAGGTAAAATGTATTATTTCTTCATTGACTTTAACAAAGCTTTTGACTGTGTGGATCATTCACTACTGTGGTACTGACTCATCGGTTATGGAATTCATGGGAATTTTCTTTATGTTGTGAAGGATATGCACTCTAAACTAAAATTGTGTGTGAGAACTGCGATTGGTATAACTGATTATTTCAATTGTTGTGTGGGAACCTGCCAGGGTTGTATGATAAGTCCAACATTATTTCACTATTTATAAATGAACTGGTGACGGAACTTAAAAACGGAAACTGTCGAGGAATATTTATCTCGGAAACGGAAGCAAATTTGTGCTCCTTACTTTATGCTGATGACGTGGCAAATGCAACAGACAGTGCCGGTAGATTGCAGCAGCAAATCAACTGTATAATAAAAAAAAATTTAGTTTTCAGGAAAGGCGGGAGATTGAGAAATTACAAAAAGTGGTTCTACAGAGTGGAGGAAATAGAAACTGTCTCATACTACTATAAATATTTTACGCCAAAATTAATATGGACAAAAACTACAACAGTACTAACACAGCAAGCAGAAAAAGGCTGTCTTCTTATTTACAAAATTCATTACATATCTGGCGGTTTGACCATAAAGACTGCTATCAAGATGTTTGACACTATGGTTCTTCCTATTCTAACCTATGGAGCAGAAATCTGGGGATACAAAATGTATGAAAGAATAGAAAAAGTACAGACTTCCTTCCTACAGCAAATTTTAGGCCTTCTGAAAACAACAAATAATGTTGACGTCTCAGGGGAAACTTGCCGTCAAAGAATCCTCATTCATCTCATATTAAAATGTATTAAATATTGGACTAAACTCTTAACCATGGATCTCAATTGCATTCCTAAACAAACGTACGTGATGTTGTATGGACTGGAGGAAACTGGACGCACATCATGGGCAACTCACATAAAAAACATCCTATTTTAAAACGGGTTTGGTTATTCATGGGTAATGCAGGACGTTTTCTATCAAATTGTAAACAGCGTATCCAGGACTGTGGATCTCAGCAATGGCATAATGATCTTCTTGAAAAAACAAAATTAGGAACTTACTCTACCTTTAAAATGAATTTACAATTGGAGCCATATTTATACTGTATAAATGGTATACCTTTTAAAGAAACTTTAACTCAATTCCGATGTAGCTGTCATCAACTCCAGATTAAAACAGGATGTCATCAAAACGAAGAAGAGAATGAAAGAACATGTTTCTACTGTGCAAGGTCAGGCTTAACGTATATAGAAAATGAGTATCACTTTATAATGATTTGTAATGCATATTCACAATTGAGGGTCAGGTACTTAGATAGGTATTATTATACAAATCCAACCTACTTGTAATTTATTAATGTTATGTCAACACAAAGTAAATCTACACTATGTCAGTTATCCAAGTTTATATTTTTTGCTTTAAAGTACAGATTGTCACTCAAAGTTTAATGTATATCATGTTATATTTGTATATATGTATATTTTGTATTTATATGTTCATTGGGCCAGTGGCCAGCTCGAGTACTCCAGTCAAAGATGAAACAACACAGGAATGAAAGTAATAATGATGTATTCAGATGAAAGAAACCTAATGATGATTGGTGCAAATCTTGTCTATACATCCAAGGGAGTACCTATGAACAATGGAGAGTATGGTACAGTGGATGTTAACCCTTGGGTGATCAGACAAAGAAGAGCCTTAATGAATATATGAAATATAAATCATTTAAAGTTGATTTAAGTGGTATGATAGATGTCATGAAAACTATTTAAAGGATAGATAGATAATGTAAAAGATAAATACATACATTTTGGCAAGCAGCATCAGCGCTAACAACTACCCAATGAGTATTTTCATGAAATTACATTTATTACTATAGTTCTCTACCCAGAATAAGGATACCTAACTTTAGCAAAATGAAATATATTAAAATGCAAAAATAAGATATTACATAATTAAATTTCACTTGACGATAAAGGGAGAGGGCCATATGAGTAACAGATACTGTATTGATAAGGATAATTGTGAGTTTACATCAAGAGAGGGCAACATAAAAAGTAAAAACAATATTGATATGAGCAATATTATTGTGAAAAAAACCTCACATCCCTCAACGGACAAGGATAACAATAATGTGAATTGTGAGGAAAAACAATGATATGATTAATAATAACATCGTGAAAAAACATCACAAAGATATATCACCTATGAGAAATGATTTTGATACACATTTAATCTAATGTGATGAAAAACAATGATTGTTAATGCTTAGCCAATAACATATGTAAATGAGGCATTAGTGCATTGATAAGCAAGATGCAGATAAATAGCTTACACTATGCCCAGAAACAAAGAATCCCCTTTCTAGAGATTTCTAGAAAGTATCGAGAATGTATCTAGAAACTTTAACATTTTGATTTTTTAAACTGTTTGTTAACGTTTGTACAGTTTTAAAAGATGAACTGATTATGTTAATCAGGAAAGAAGATATTTAATGTTAAAGTTTCCCTCCTCTACAACGCATCCTCATTATAACGCCCCCTGCTAGCGGAATGCTACGCATGGCTAACGCGCTTCCGGCTCCCATTAATGAGCTGTAACGGGTCTTATCTTGTGTTAAGAATTGGATACATTGGCGTATGATTGTAATTGTTTGTTTATTGTTTATCTTATATCTCAATATTAAAGTTGGTGTATCTGAGTTATTTAACCCCTGCTGTTAATAGTGATTGTTATACTTATCTCATGTCAACAACTTAAAGTCAGCGTACAGCTTTGCCTTCAAACGTAGAATAAGAAATGGAAACGAAATATATTTGATATAATCAATTTAATGTGATGTAAATTTTAAAAATTGGTTTTGATTAGGTTTATAAGGCGAAATATACAAAAACCTTTATCACCTGAAACCTATGTACTATCTATGTCTTCTTGGTTCTTTACATGTACGTCAAAAGCATTGATCTTTCATAGATGTGTCGACGGAACTAAAAGCTTTGTATCATAAATCTTGTAATTAATACACTGAAAACGAAATTTTAGAGAATGTTGTATTATGCATTCTGGTTATGTGAGCTCCAAACCTGGGTCCATAATAGCATATGAATATTTTTTTTGAAGAAAAAGTTTAAAAACTGCTTTGGTAAAGCTTCGTTCTTGCATAAATGACATGTTTCCAATGAAATGATAAATATGTTTCGGTTTCTACTTTGAATTGCATGTCAATGAATTATGATTTGTTACCTTGCGTACGAAGAAACCATTACAAAGCAAAACGATAAAGAATGTTACTTTCTGTATGCATAATTAATAGATATAAGTATATAGATATCATTATTAGTTTTATAAAGCGTCACTATTTTCGATGTTATCAATCTTCTTTCTATATGTGCCTAATGTGTAATGCGTTGCACTATAGGAACGGTGCCTATAAATCAAACAGTATTCTTCTGATCATAAATAGCAGGATGTTTATATACAAAATAGCTGGAATCGAATCTGGATGCATATTTTATTTCTTATCCCTATTGTTCAGCAACTTGATATACTTATAAAATGCATAAACGAGATCAACTTGTTTCTTTAGTCCCATCCTTAATATATTTTCTGCCTGTCTTTGTAACTCACTTTTATCAACTACCTGGGCATGTTGTCCAAAAACTTTATGGGCGAATACAGGACTTTCGTTTGAGACGAGTCTGCCCTATGGGTGTCACAAATACAACTGTTGGAATGATTACCTTGTATAAAAGAATATGTGAATATGTTGAAATTGTTTACGGAATATAAGTTTCCTGCCCTACATTTTATATGTTTCATGTATGAAAATATGTGTACGACTCTCAACATTTTTCCACTTTTGGATATCTTAATTGAGGGGTGCACGGATAGTATAGAAATCACGGCTAGTCGATGTTTTTATGTTCTAAAGACACCCACTCATACGTGCTATTGAATTGTTATGTCATTACGCGGATTTTCCTTTCTTGCGTACTAAGTCACCTTAAAGTATATGCAAAAGGAATGTTCAATGTGTACTATAAGGCTAACACGACTATCAAAAAACTGTAGTCGACGGCTGTAGTTGATTATTAGTCGACTAGTTGGCCTTGAAAGGCATTGATGATTTCCATCTTATGTGTGACACAATTTATTGAATTTAACACAATTTGTTTGTAATTATGTCACTGTATAAAATATCAAGAATTTGACAGAAATATGAAGAATAAAAACTTGTATTAAATTAAGTTTATATAAATGAAGCAGGTTTTTTTATTTGCCCTACATGACAACTTCGACCTGCTGTCCAGTGACTTATGTGACAAGTTATGCTTAATGTTCTCAATATTAAACTTTGAATAATATAAATCAAATAATTCTAAAGAAAATATAATTTGTATTCTATTCATTGCAATAATATATTGCAAACACGAGGTCTCCTGATTGCCGAACTCGGCGTGGAAGTCCGCATTCCAAAACAGATATTATACAGATTATAATATGAAAATATGAAAATTACCTCACTTGCGGTTTCATATCGCACTTCTATTTATTAGTAACCAAATGAATAACAAAGCATTGTTTTGATAATAGTTTAATATTCAACTAAGAACAAGCATCTCCATACATTGACTTCATTGAGTTAATGATTTTGTAAATTTGTCCATGCTAAGTTTTCGTTAAGAGTTCTTGATTGGTTTATTTTTACATCTTGAATGGAATTTAAATAAGTTAGTCTTTAATGTTATTGTCAATTACATGGAAGATCAATATATTAAATGTTGATTACATCGAAATCCCCATATTCTCAGGGGGTCCATTGCAGTGGCAGACATGCTCATGAAAGCTGAAACCTCATTCTCAGGGCTGTCTCGATTATCGTCAGGTCCTCATATGTTTCTCCAAGGAGGTACTTCAAACTGCTCTTGGGTATTTCTGGTCCTTGCTCAGACTTGATGACTTTGGTCGGAGGTTCCATATCGAGTGACTGACTTGATACAGAAACAGTCACACGTCGCATGATTTCTGAGCACTGTTCATCATTTAGAAAGCGAAGAGATTTGTACCGTGGATGTACAAGAGACGCTGTACCAAGCAGCTCTTTGATTTCACATTCCTCGTTTACAGAAAATCTTTGGCGATTTGACATCATGCTAATCGGCCTCAAATCCTTTGCCGAATAGCAGCCGTTTCTAGCAAGAATCTCCCATTTTGTACTGGACATTGGTTTTCATTTAAAAGCTGTTAAAGTTGTTTGGGATTTTGAACTGTCTGAAGTTTGAGACTTGAAGACAGTATTTGATAATGAATGTTTTCCAGAAAGATGATTTTTCATAGCACTAGTATTTCCGTTATAAGCTAGTATTCGTTCCGCAAAGTTTACACACTGTTTTTTCCTTCCCATCATCTCCCGTTATTAAAGAAAAGCTTGCCCACACGTCAGAACTGCGTTTTGTACTCATGATGTGGGTGGATTTAATGGCTATTACAGTCTTGATATGACCCCATGTTTAAACGATTTTTTTTTTTTTAAATTTTTTTTATTAGTTAATTCCCAATGTGTATAGTTACATACAGGCAATGTAGAAAACATAAGCAATGTTGAATAGAACATACAATAAAGAGTACAACATGTAATTCGAATATGGAATACATATGTTCATTCAAGAACTGGAGAGAGGAGACACCATTTATTATCAAAATCATGATTTTTATTGTTTTTGGTTTTCAAAGTTTTTTTAATACATGTTTCAGTTTAGTGATGTATTTTTGATATTGCTAAGATAAATATATCTTTTAGTAGAAATAATGATGTGATTAATTAATTTGTTTTGGTGTTGAGTACCAAACCAGATTAAAAGTTTAGAAAATATCACTGGAGTTGGAAATGAATTATTAAGCCAAAATTGTAGATTATTTCAAAAGATTTGTGTCTCCTGACATTTAGAGTATACATGACAAACACTCTCATCAACATTATAAAAAAAGCAACATAAGCTATTGTCAACCTTTTTCATTCTGAGTAAGTCTCTTTTAGTGTATATGGTACCATGAAGAAATCTATATTTTAAAAATTAGTAATGTAATGTCTTTTATTGCCTTCATATATCTTGTAGTTTCAGGAAATGTAAGTTGGCATTTGCTAGAGATGTTAGGATATTTGAGATAAGTCTGTTGAGATAAGTATGTCATAGAAAAGTCTAGAGCCTTTGGATGTTTTCATTAAATTCAACTGGCATTCAGTAACATTTATACATCTGGTATCCATTTCTATAGAAGAGTGGGCAAGGGTATGTTTCCATGAGTTAGGCAATATATATAGTAAGTAATTATAAACCAGAAATGTACCTTTGATGCAGTATTTTTCTTTTAAAGATTCCATTGATAGTAAACCGTTTTCATCACATATGTCAATGATAGTCATTATTCATTTATTTGCCCAATCTTTTACAAAATGAGATGTATTTTTAAATTGTGATTAAACCAAAGAGGTTGGGGTAAAATATCATCTAAAGTATAAGGATCAACATAATGTTTTTTTGGAATAACTTTCAAGCCTTCAATACATCTTGCCAAAAAGGATTTTCTATCTTCAAAATTAATATATATCAGAGTTAGCTCCAAAATTAAAAATATCATCAAAAGGTATTTGGGGTTATTTTTAATAGGGTTTTTTAGATACAACCTTAAAGTTGATAATTTCAAAGCATCTATGAATCTGTTTGTGTTAATCATTCTCAAACCCACATCCGAATATTTGTTTTTCAGAACATTTCTTTTAATTTTATCATGTTTATCGTTCCATATGAATTTAAAAAACATTTTCTCAAGGGCTGTAATAAATTCAACAGGAGGGTTAGGCAAAGATTTTTCGTATGCCAGAGGAAGTGATGCCTACACAATTGAACTGTGGAAAATGACGCATGCGCTCTAAATGAGTTAAGCTGTAATGCTTTGCTAAAAACTATTAATACGTACGTAACTTGATGTCGGTTTAAACTCACGTTTCTAAAGTTTGGAATCAATGAACAAACTCAATTATAATAAAACTTTATTTGATATTTTAAAAAACCCATTGCCACCATTCAGACATTTGATAGTATAATATTTACCACAATTTTCTACTCGTTATTTTTCTAGGTAACAACTTATTACTGTCAATTAATAGACTATTAGTTATGAATATTCGTGCTGCACAACACATATAAATAATATACATTACGGACTTAAATATTTAAATATAAAAAAAACCAAAACAACAGAGTAAATTTCATTACAGTTTATTAGATAATAGACCTATTTCTTCCGACTAGTCGACTGCCAGAATGTCTAGTCGACAGTCGTGAGATTCAACTAATCGTCGACTGTCGATGACTAGTTCTGCTAGCCTTAATGTGTACACATAAAATTTGTGCAAATAATAACCAAAAACATTTTGAAACAAATAGGTGACTGAGACAAAAACAAAGAAAACAATTCTTGTTGGTTTAATATAGGACATATATGAAGTAAATATGCAAATTAAAAATACCCTCATTTCTTCAAAGACTTAGAAATTATAAGTAAATTAGTTGTGAAGGGATTGACTTATGCAAATTACCTCTACTTGCTCTTTAGAAAATGGAAAGATTATAAGAGTTAGTTCTCTGTCTCTACATGAAAATATGAAGGCAACGTTTACACGAACATAATGACATAACGGAATGTTGAGATAAAAGGGTTTTCTAGGTGTATAAGCAAGCAAACGCTTTTGACGTTTACCATGAAAGTATTTGCCGTTTTGACTAGGCCATTGTCGTAGTTCACATCAACTAGTCGCCGTTCTGGTTTGTCGTTAAAAAGAAGTACGCCACTTATTACATGTACGACTACAATGCTTTTGGCGTGAAAATAATAAACTTGAACTACATTCAGACTGTTGAAACACCTTTACTAATTTGTTCAATTTATCGGCTTAATTGGGGTTGACCAAATTACTAACAAACCATGTGTATGTCTTTCTACGGGATAGTTCTTAGCAAGTATTTTTCAATTTGTGGAAGATGAAGGTACGCTCATATTTTTCGCGTTGTATTAATTGATAGCATAATTCAAAGAGCCATGCCGCTGTCCACTCACACAGTGAGTAGAGCGTCACAGTAATCCTCCAAGGTGTATGTTAATATACTGAGTAGTAAAACACTGTGACAACATATTCGATCAAAATAATGTTGAATAGTTTTAAAGGTTTAAATATATAAATTTATTATTATAAAGAAGAATCTAAATTTGCTTATGTTCATGTTTAGTTTAATTATTAGAATTACTTATCAAAGCATTTAGCAATAATGATGTATCGGTGAGGGGACTTGACTACATGATCATATTGATCATTTTTATGTGTTCCGTATAACACAGTTTTCATAGAAAAATAAAGTATGTCTAACAACCTAATTCAACTCACATGCTTACAGATAATGGACAAAACCTTCATTGTGGTACCCACCAGCAAATTCTGGATTGAGATATGTCTCTCTATTTTATTTGGGTTTAGATCACTACATCCAAGCTTGAGATGACAGTATATAATCTGACAGAAAAGACTTCCATAATTCAGATCTAAATAATTGCTATTTGTTTAATTACTTTTCAGCAGAGATTTAAATTCACTGAGTGTGTTTGCTTCATAAAATTTTTCTTGAGAGACGGTATATCTGACTTCCTTCTTGCTATATGTTTGTTGGTAATATTGGAGAGTAACGGATTGGAACAACATACATTTGAATAAAAAAATGATCTTTAGTATGAAGACTTGACCATTGAACGTGTGTAAAGTGTTATTAATGAACAAGCTTAATGAGTTTTGAAAATTAGTTAAGTAAGTTAACCGTGACGCCTGTAGTCAGTCTGAAATATAATCTTGATAACCTAATACTCCAATATCTATATAACCTTTGTTGCTCACGGGAGCTTTGTGAATGTCATAGTAATTTGTATATCATTTTTTAAAGAAAGCTTGATAATTTACCATCTGACATTAATAACATGCACCAGTTTCATAACCATTTCCTAATTTGATTGAAATACTGAGGAGGCATCTTCCACGAATCCCTTAAACCGTTAAATACGGACTTCCTTTTTTAAACCTAATACACATTTACACAATTACAATTGAATGTTATAAATCGATAGTGCTTTAGGTATAACGGTATTTTATGTCCATGTGTTTAAAGATAAAAATCAATTTGTATCATAATTTAGTTACAACTCAGTCACAATGACATGTAGGTTATTCACATATTTATATGCATTAAGATATCAACAAAGAGATAATCCATGTACTGTCGATGGTTAGTGCGTAGTGATAGGAACAAAAATGTCAATGAAAATTTGTTTAAAAGTCCAAATTCTAGGTGCCGTTTAAATGTATATTACTTAAATGACTTATTAAACACTACAAATCATATTGGTATTTGTGTCTGCTGTAAATAGGTTCCAAAATAATGTTTTACTCATTAGCGTACGCCATTGTCCCATTTTAGATCACACATTACGACTGAAAAATGTTTATTGTCGCTATACTGAACTGATTTTTATTGTACATTTAATGAAGTGAATCTATCATCAAATATGGCTCAGATTCTTGGTGCCCTTTTCTCTGTAAGACTGGTAAGTATGTTAAAGGAACACTAAGTAGGTGTTCGGGTCAAATATGTCAAACTTTGCAAATGGTGTTATTTGATCGAGAAGTGGTTGTATGTGAATATCCCTATTTTAATGCTTATCAGTTCAGCATTGAGATAATAAACAGGTTTAAGTCGTAATCTATGATCAAAAACCAGACAATGGCGCGTGCCAATGACTCAAAGGCAATTATGGCATGTTATTGCCAGCAGATAACATACTCTGTGTCACATAAACCGTCACTGCCAGGTTTGTAAACATCATTTTTCAAGTCATTCTGATTCTTAACCATTGATGATCAGAAACCAATAACCGTACGCATGACGCACGAGGTGAATCCCTTGTCGATGGTATGAAATAATGAAAATATTAAATCAACCTTCGATTGTATCAATATGAGATTGCACTTTAAAGATTCACTGATGAATAGTCAACTCAAAAGCAATTTCTACACATTTTTTCTTAAACACACTGAACCGGACTTTTCATAACAGTTGTCTTTAAAACACATTAAAGATAACTTTGTATTTATGTATGCCTCGATGTTGTTAACATTTTATTAATTTAGCGTAATAGCTAACATCATTTACATCACTATTTTGATTTGGCCACTTGCAATACATTCTCTTGAGAGATGTTTTGATATGTTAACAAGCCTGTTCACCAATCCCATGCCGTTTTCATAGGTGATAAAATGTTTATCCCATCAAGTGATAATGTCATATAGTGGAATGATTGTTCCTGCATTATATAAAAAAGCGATGTTTGAAGGCACAATTTCATTTCATCCTTCTTTTATAAAACCCTGCATTTATAAGTTGGTTAGCGTAGGTATTTTCTATCAGTATTGAATGATGAAAATCAGTTTTTTAAATCAGTTTTCTTTAAGCTTTAGGAATTTTTAAGGATTGCATAGAATTAATCACAACTATCATTCTCTATCGATATAATTTATATTCCTATTCGACTTGATGTAGTGATCTTAATAAATTTATACCTAATAGGCCTAATGGCTATCACTTTGAAGATGCAACACATTTCTTCCTCACCTGTACAAATTTTAAAAAAGGGTTTAAACTGTTGTCAATTCTATATATTTGGTCACCTGGGCTCATCACAAGAGGCTAACCTATAACTATTGAAATCTGTTCATAATTTTATCACTTTATCAAAGAGATTTTCGGAATTCAACTACGGTTTTCCTATGTGCCTTGCCTTGCTGAAACATTCAAACAACATGTAGTTATCAGCAGTATGAAACAAGTTTGTAAACATTTTCTGTTTTATTGAAAAGTGTCCAAGATAATCATGCATCTATAGAGTTCTGTTAACTGTTTGTGTATTCATTCATCCATATGTACGTCATTTTTATGTAATTGTATATTTGTTAAGGAGCAGCATTTATGTAACGAAATAAAATACGTTTAAACCATTATAAAATTCATATAGTGACGGATTCATACATGTCCCCGATGCCTCTTTCTTCATAAGCTCGCAGAAATTATTTGTAAAAAAGCAATATCAATGTATAAGTTATGTCAACTATAATTACTTCTTTTATTAAGGCTTTATTGCAAAGTTATATATTACATATATGTAAGACTCGAATCCATGGCAGGCCTCAAATCTGTGGCGGATTTCCAAATCTATGGCAGATTTTCAAATGCCTGACATTTGTACCTTTTTTTGTATTTGTCTGCAATGATTAACCAAACCTTACGCTAGACAAACTTACCCTAAAATTAGTCGACAGGAATCCAAGTGTTACAAAAGATAGTCTTTCAATATCTAAGGGCTAAAGAAGACGGACACAATGAGGGCTAAAAGGATCCTACAAAATAAACACAATTGATGTGGCATGAAGCCGCAAATGTCTTTTTTACATGTAAGGTATTGTTTAATGTATTTTCGTAATTGGGATATGGACTGTTATTATTTGGTCGTTATCCGTTTGCAATATCTTCGTGACTTCCCTAATTATTATGCTTGCGACGCAATTGGGCATTACGACGGGAACAGTTAGCTATTATGACGTCATCGCACAATGACGTCACTTAGCATGACGTCATGAAACAGTCTAACAATCAAACAAGCCACAGATAGGGAAACCCGCCATAGATTAGAGACCCGCCACAGATCTGAGTCCTACATATATATAAGTTTTATATTGTAACGATAAACAAAGAGGCACGTTAAAAAGAGGAAGACCTAAAGTTGAATATTAATTATCTCTCTTTCTGTTGATGCAATCTTGTTCAAAGTTTCACAATAAGCAAAAAACATGTGGATTTTAAATCAGGTAATAATTATTTGAATTTTGAAAAGAGTAAAAACTCGAATTCCCGATACGTTCTAGAAAGAGTATGGTACAGTGGATGTTAACCCTTGGGTGATCAGACAAAGAAGAGGGCGATAAGTGGCTTTGATTCTCTCTCTTCAGAACTGGGGGTCACATGATATCTAACCATTGGCCAGTTTGGAACCACTTGTATGGAACTAGTAACCTAGCAAAAGCTTGGCTAGGGGTTTGGCTGATTTCTTACCACAACAATTATCTCCCTTGGAGTATTCTAATTAGTAAAAGGACAGAGAAAACAGGCACCTCTATAGGGACAATTATCCTGGCCGTTACACTTACATCATATCAACAACATAAGATGCACATCACTGACATATTTCCAAAGCATGTGTAAAGTTCGCAAGTGTGATTATGCAATTTGGGCAATTAGGAGGAACTGAAGGAAAACTATATGCGCCACGACCATCTCCCCCTTTGTCAGCGGGTGATAAAAAAAACTTGCATGGCATAGGTCCTATCTTACCTAAAAGGCATAATGAGCTGAAAATAATTAGAATATTGACTTTACCTTATCAATGTTGTTGAAAGGTTGGAAGTAGAGGCGTGAAGATGTTAGCAATATTCTGCCTGGATTTTTGGCCAGAGGAGTGATGCGGTCACACTGAGTCTCAAGTACTATGTTTTCATAGAGATCCTCTAACCTGAAATACAATGGCAAAATAAATCGGTTGGCTCATGATTTTTTAACTTCACTCTTGATGAATCAAGAAAACTGGGCTCCAGATCAGCAACGTTACTTGTGTAAGCTAAAGAAAAAATTTAAATAAGAGATTATCATATCTTATTAACATGGTCATGTCAAATTTAAAAAAAATTATAATTACTTGTTTATCAAATTATTTTTCATAATTAATCATTATGATAGATAATGTTCAACTTCGATAGTAATTTTCATCACTACAATAAAAGAAAATGGCGTATAAATGGCGTATAATACACGTATTCTAAACGTATTTTATTTTATTCAAACCTTTACATTCAGATCGAACCAAAGTGGTTGTTCATTACATTTGACTTTCGACTGTTAGAATCATAACCTACTTAAGAACAGAACAATTGATAGATTTCAGTTGGAAACAGCAGCATTAATATCAGTATGCAGCAGTGACACGGAAAGATTCATATCAGAATCGAAAGTGCATTCAGAAACCATCGCCTCAAATCGATTCTGACTGGTATCAAACATTCTAAATATAGGAACTTTAATTTATAAAGGGGTATATCATTATTGTAAATATGACATTGTTGAGTTGGTAGAATATTAGTGAAGCTACACACAAGCGGTAAGTGGTCTGACTCAGTTCTAGTTTGGACAGACATATCTACCATATTTGGAAATAGACAGGAACTGATAACAAAATAATCAACTATACTTGCACCACTATTGGAAATGATTGTCCAGTAAGCAGTTATCACTGGGAGAACGTCCATTTACAATATGTTTGTTCATAGTTTTGCACAGAGTAATCATTTCAAGACCATGCTTATTTACAACTGTGTCGGCGGACAGTCTCTCTTTCATAAAGGGATCTTCAGAATATAAGACATTATCTACTGGTATGTAGTTCGGGCTAACATCCAGGATAAAATCGTCATTGTTTGCTGTTCTCGCATTGAGATCTCCACATATAATGAAGGTCGATTTCATGCCAAAGTCTGATTTCAATTGACGAAGTTTACTCTCAAGCAAGTTGATACCACTATCATCTAGACCATCGTATTCTGAACCACCTGCTGGATATACGTAAGTGCATATATAGAAAATGGGATAATGAAATTCAACATTGACAAGTTGCAGGACAACACAATTTTGCCATGAATCTTTAATTCTTATGAAATATCTTTTCAAACCATCCCTAACACATACAGCGATACCGCCGGAATATCTACCACACGAGTTCCTGGAGATATTACATTATTTCTTGCTAAAAGATGTTATTCTAAAAATTTGAGCTACCTATGCCAACAACTTTTGGTTTTGGTGAAGCACCATATGCACCCTAGCTTCCATGCCAATACTATTGGGGGGTAGGACAATGAAATTTACAAGTCTTACTTACCATCTTACAAAGATGATAATCTAAAATTTGAGATTCCTAGACTTTTTGGTTTCTTAAAAATTTATATCAGAAGATTTCCAGGGTGGACACACGCACTTTACACATTCCTAAGAATGAATGAATGAATGAATGAATGAATGAATGAATGAATGAATAAGATAAGATAAGATAAGATAAGATAAGATAAGATAAGATAAGATAAGATAAGATAAGATAATCTTTATTGTCCCAAAAGGGAAATTTGTTTTGTATAATTACAATTCTCCAGAATGAAGACAAATAATAACATGATATTCAAAAACAATTCATGTCAAAACAGTTAAGATAGACGGATAATTTACTTAATTTACATGAAAAACATGATGCAACATTAGACAGAATTTATTTCTCTAATGCTGCAGGGAATGAATGATTGGCAGAACCTGTTTGTTCAAAACGTCGGCATAAGCAGCCTACGTCCAGAAGGTAATGTCGAATATTCCAAGAAAAGTGGATTGGAAGAATCACCCAAAATTTTGTTTCCTTTTTTCGATAACTGCTGCTCATAAAAACTGCCGATCGTTTCAATAGGAAGCCCAATAATCTTGGATGCAGTATTCACGATTTTTATCAATTTGTTTCTATTTTGAACAGACAGGTTCCCAAACCAACTTAAAAAGTTAAATGTAAGGACTCTTTGAATGAAGGTTCTGTAAAACTCATGATGGTTTGATCTATTCTAAAGTATTTTAGTTTCCACAAGAAATGTAAACGTTGTTGTCCTTTCTTATATATTTTCTCAGTATTCTCATTCCAAGAGAGTTTAGAATCAATGAAAGTACCTAAGTACTTATATTCATTTATCCTTTCTATTTCATTTCCATCAATACACACAGATTGTAATGTTGACTTTGTTATCCTAAAATCAATTATCATTTCTTTAGTTTTTTGAACGTTCAAATATAAAAAATAAGATTTACACCAATCCACAAATCTTGATAGCTCGGATAGGCAAGTTCTGACTCTCTAATTAGGCCTACAACTGCAGCGTCGTCAGCAAATTTGATGGTAAAACACAAATCAGCATTTGAGACACAATCATTTGTGTAGAAAACGAACAAAATTGGCAAAACAACACAACCCTGTGGAGCACCAGTAGATGTGCATACAGTTGAAGATTTAACATTATTGACTTGTACAAATTGCTGTCTGTTAACAAGGAAAAAATGTATCCATCTAATGATATTTGAGTTAACATTCAAATGACAAAGTTTATCAAGTAATAGATGTGGCTGAATCGTATTAAAAGCAGAGAAGTCAACAAACATTATTCGAAAAAAAAAAACTATAATTTTCCAAGTGTTAATAGATGTTATTAAGCAGAGTTATTGTTGCATCATCTACTCCACGCCGTAGAATGAATGAATGAATGAATGAATGAATGAACCTATTTCCTCCAGATTCAATCTGAAGACCATTATGCATATATACATTTACATCAAATACTTACAACATAGTCACTAGAAACTAAATTTACAAAGCAAGACAAAAATATCTAGAATGTACACTTGAGAGAGGAGAGCAAGGAATACAGGTATTTACTGAAAAGTACAATCATACATCTCCATGACATTTCATCCATTTGGTCAGATATTGGTAATTCACCTCAAGAAAAGAGAGACAGCATTTCATTTTCAGTTAATAGTTCAATTTGTACATATACTTCAACATCAATAGGATCAAGAAGTTTGGAGAAAACCTTTTTTCTGCTGTACATAATATTTTAGTCTTCACATTGCAAGATAATGTGGCAGTCATAGACGTTACATTGCCTTTTATGGATCTAACAACATTTCATAAATTTTGCTCCTGAGTTGATTTAGGAGATAAACATACTGTGTTTGGAAATCAGAGGCGTATAAAAGAATTATAATAGCTCTAAATTATCGCGTGAGGCTTTAAAAAGATAATTTAAAGCTATCATAATTCTGTTATATGCCTCTGATTTCCAAACACAGTATGTTTATCTCCATTCTAACATAACAACGTTTTAAATTTGAACTATATTCTTTTGCGTTAGCTCCTCTGTGCTGTGTCATTGATGCCCATGCACAATATCCATGGACTGACATTAACATAATCTCGAATAACGTTACTTGTAGCAAGCTTGGATATTACCGACAATTTCCAAATGCTGCAAAGGTAGCTCGATCACTCTATTCAGAAGATGTTAGTATTTCGCAATCAGTGTCAGCTTTAGGAATACGTCAGTATTAAGGCACTGATGTTTTAAATAAAGTTTTGAGGTGAGTGCACTCTGTATTTTTAAGTTTTTGATGTGATATTCTAACCGTTTAAATTGTTTCAACTGTTTCAAAAGGCCCTACAACTAATGCCATGTTATTGAATTCCTGCCTTCATGAAATCTAAACTTTAGGCTTTTGCCGGGTTTGACCGCATTTGGCAGTATCTGAACACATCCTGTCTCACTCTGACTTGAGTGGCCCATCTTACATTTTCAGTTTCATTCAGACAATTGGCAACTATTTTAAAGGGCCATTGAGTATGTTAGTGTTTCTAATACAACATTTTTTCAAAAACGCCTTAAAATTATATCAATTGGTAGATAATTGTTTCAGCTACAATATGATATGTGACAAATAGTATATATACCACAACAAGTCGGTGTAATTATATTTCACCCGTACGAGGAGCGCGCGCTACTGAATTATGATGTCATTACGCGGATTTTCCTTTCCTGTGTACTATGTAGCTTGGGTTTTAGTGATAACAAATAAACAATTACAATTTCTTTTAATAAAATATTATAAACACTTAAAATTCGTGAAAAATAATAACCATAATTTTTTTTACACAAAAAGATGACAAAAACTTGCAAAACAAAAAAAGATGTTGTTGTTGTTAATTTAATATTAAACATATTCACTATACATATGCAAATTAAAAAGATCCTTGTTCCGTCGAAAACTGAGAAATTATAATAGATTCAGTTGTCATAAGATGGGTTATGCTAATTACCTCACCTGGCTCTATGGAAATCAAAAAGTTTATAAGAGTTACTTCGCCATCATCGTGATCGTGATGTATTTAAATGAAAACAAGGTACAATGGGCGCGCTCAATATGAATAGTCAAGTAACCTGCCCATATTAAAACGAATCAAACTCAAAGTAAAGCGAGTTTGACTTTAAAATAAATCAAATATTTGTTTCGCCGTTTGACTTTCCTTTTGTCGACCATCTTGTCTCCCTTCTGGTCTATCGTCGTTTTAACTGTATCCTGCTTCTCTTTTCCGCCCCCACGTGGTTATCTTTGTTTAAAGGATGGCAGCCAACTAGGACCACAATGCTTTGCGCAATAAAATAATAATGTCGATCTATTTATAGACACGGAAACCACCATTACTAATTAGTTAGATTTCTTGGCTTATTTCGGGTCGAAACAATTGGTGAAAAATTATGTAAAGATCTTTCAACGAGATGGATTTTTGCCATTATTTTCTATTTCGTATCAACATACTCTGTGGCCCTTTAAGCTATGCAACTTTACATAGAAACATTCCATACATAAATAGGTTGTATTTGATAACGGTTTCTTTAAGTGTGTCACATATACTATGTAACGCTGGTAATCTATTTTGAAATGTTGCTATTTGTACACAGAACAAGTACTAAGCATGAGAAATGTATAGAGTTGAATACATACCAACTTGTGTTGAATTTCACCCGTGACTGTCTTGATAGCACTATAGCGTTGATCTGTAAGAAAATTATAGTTTTATCTTTAGACATGGATTCAAGACTCATGATAATATATTTATCCTTAACATTATGATCACTAGGAATATATCTCTCTATAAAGGGAGGTTATACTGTGCGTTTATTGACCTGAAAGCTGCGTTTGATTCAGTTGATAGGAATAGTCTATTTTATAAACTCTGGCTGGGAAATGTTTAAGGAAAAACCTTTAGATTGATCAAAAATATGTATGAATCTGTAAAATCATGCATGTCAATGAAAGATGGATATACAGATTTTTTCCATTGTTCTCATGGCGTTCGCCAGGCATGACAGTTATCCCCTATCTTGTTTTCCTTTTTCATGAATGACATTGTCAAAAGTTTAGCATCAGATAATCAAAGAGGTATCAATTTAGAAGTGATCGAACTCTTTATGCTTCTTTTTGCTGATGACATTGTTCTCTTTAATTTTTCAGTGGCAGGGTTACAAAAGAGAATAGTCAAATTAGTGTAATATTGTCATAAATGGAAGCTTAGAATCATGCGGTAGACTGAAAAAGAGTGAAAAATTCTTTCTCAATAATGAACTATTAGAGATTGTCCCATCATATGAATATCGTGGAGTTCATCTGTCAAGCACAGGTTCATGGTATATCACACAAAAAACTTTGGCTAATCAGGTATGGAAAGTGTATTGCACACAAAGATCCTCAATGCCAAATTTCACCAATCTACCCATAGATGTGTTATTTCAAATATTTGATGTAAAGATTTTACCAATTTTGCTATATGAGAGTGAAGTATGGGGCTTCCACGCAGCACCCAGTGTCATAATAATGCATAATAAATTTTTGTTTTTTTAAACTTGTTCTGATGCTTCAGAGGAACACTCCAAATAAATTTGCCCGTGCTGAACTTGGTAGATACTCTCTTAAAGCAAAATATATATTGTAAAATTATCAAATATTGGACAAGAATTATTTCCCAAGTTATTAATAATATTTTGAAAAAAACATATGAGTATCAAAATGGACTTGCAGAGAAAGGTCGCCAATGTTGGGCATTGAAAGTGAAAAGTCTTCCATTATGGCTTTGGATTAATATATATGTTTTGTTTTACCAGAATAACAAAGTCTGTATGTCGGTATTTAAACAGAGATGTATTGAGAACGATAACCATAACTATATTTCATGCATCTCAAAACACAACTTTCTTAACCATGTTAAAGCAAACGATTGTTATGAATTTTACATCAATCGCATACATTGTAAAGAATTCTGTGTCATTGTAAGTAAATTTCGAAGCTCGAGTCATATGTTAATGATTGAATAAGGTAGACGACTTGGTCTCAAGCGCATGCAGTGATCGCCTGTGTCCTTTCTGCATTAATCCTGCTATTGAAGATGAATTCAACTTTTGTTTTCAGTGCCAATTTTATAGTGACTTAAGAAAAACAAGCAGACAGAGTCAGCTATATCCCCCGCCAAAGGGAAAGGGTAGTTAAGGATACTAGTTGTGGAATATTGAACAGTGATCATGTTGTTTTTCTACAAACAACCTTTAAGAAATCCTATGTTACGTTTCCATGGAAACGGGTAAAAATAAAAATGCAAAGAAGTTGAAAACCCCAAAAGGCACATCTCCGCATGATGCCCGTTGCACATACCAAGTTTCGTCGAGCTAGGTCTCACCGTTTTGGAGTTGTGCTCCGGAAACATTATCGGGACGGACGGACGAACGGACGGACGAACGGACGGACGAACGGACGGACGGAGACCATTTCAATATTCCCCACCAACTACGTTGGGCGGGGGATAATTAAATCCCTGAATATTATTATAATTTTCCATGTCATGAGAAGTTATTCCAGTTGTTCCAGAATGAGGTAATAATCAACAATCTTGAAATGTATTTGTATCAAGCTTCTAAAAAACTAAAAGTGTTTTTAGGTCTGTGAACACCCCTACAACTGTCATGTATATATTATCGATAACAGTTGTGTGAATGATTTTATTGGCGCTCTAAATGTGGACATTGTATGCCTTGTATAATGAGCCTGTTGCCCCTTTACTGAAATAAACTTCTCTCTATGCCTTGGTGAATTGACAAGTCTAATGCTCAATTTAACCTCATAAGGTGATCCTGTTACAATACAATCTTCGAAGAAAAAATATTTTAAGATTTATCCTATAATTAACCAAAGATGGCATTAAAAACCTTAAAGAGAATGCATAATGCATAATTTTTATTATTACAAATTATAATATGCAAACATTTCAATTATACAAATCAAAAGAGCACAAAAATACAAAAATATACACTTCTATTACTATTCTATACAATTCTATTACTCAGACACCTTTTATACCCCGGTTTAAGCTATAACCGTGTAATCAGACTGGGGAAAGCTTTGACAAAATTCTCTGTATTTGTAAGCTTATTCAACAGCAAAAGAGGGGCAAAAGCAAAAGAATTCGTAAACACGATATAGTACTGCCTCATGATATTGTAAGCCACCTTGAAGAACCACGAAGAAGATGAATTCAAGTGAACATGGTTTTATTAAATTCTTCATGCAGACCACACAGTCTGGGATAAAAACTATTAAAGTTAAATTCAGCAAAATCAACAATAGCATAAACAACAATAGCTCTTATAAGGTTCAAGTCTGGCTTGAGTGTCTTTTGGCTTAAAGTGGCAAAATATAGGAGTGGAGAGTCTAATTTAATATGATCTTTCAGTACTTGTTTCTTTACAATTAATAATACTATTATTTGTCTTTCTAATATATTTACAAATAATAATTAAATATTATTTGTTAATAGATAAATGTTTATGAAATAGGTGTTTCTATTTTATTAAGATATTTCAAATCCTTATAACTTACAACTAAATAGATAGGGAATTTCTGATATTATGGTAATTACGACTCTAGGTGTTGTCACCTCAGAGCATGAGATGCGAGTGACTGAACTGTCATCTGTCGCTGCTTATATAGAGAATTTTGGAGTCACGTGATACATTTAAACCAATCACGCGTCATTTGTCATCTTGAGCCAGACATGAACATGGAGCCACTTTAGGCTAAAATGGTAAATATCACATTTACAAACATGACAATTCTGCCCCAAGTGAATTCAAACGCATCTTAAAATTATCTATAAGATGCACTTTACAAAATAACAATACATGAAGAATTCATCTAGTAATGTACAAATTTATGATTGTCCATATCAATTAACATGGGAATGGAAGGTTCTTGATTTACACACGTCGAAATATGACGATTCCTTAATTTTAATTAAGGGGCACGCCCTGCCCCAAGATTTCTCAAAGGGGCATTCACCAAAACTATCATTAATTGAAAGGGGCAAGATTATCAGAATTACTGCCCCAAGTTAATTTGGTATTTATTGCGGTCTATCGAGAGAATCGCCCTCGCGCAAGAATACAATTACATAGTTCTTGAAGTCACGGATGAATATAAATAACAACGTATGAATTGCTTCTACAACTCGATAAATATCATCTTTGGCATCAGAGGAATATTTACATTCAAGAAAACTCTCGTGAATAGCAAGTATGATAAATAATTATGAAACGATAGATTGTCATTTTGACCGCAGTCAATAAAAGTAACAATGGCGGCTACCGACAAGTTTACGTCAGCCGAAGAAACAGAGAATACTGATTAATTACAATGACTTATGTTATAAAATACATCTGGAGATTTCTACTTTGAACAAATGACCTATCCGTATGTACATTGCACAACTTTGATTACGATTTACATAAAAGATCACAAATTACCTGCTACTCATAATATTTGGGTTCGTCGAAGTTTGACAGCTAGCATTATGCAAATTAGCCACGTGAATTATTGTTAAAAATAGATGGACATAAGGGAGAGGTCATTACATCACCCCCTTTCTTCTGAGATTCATCTCCGTGAATCTTTACTTTATCAAAATTAGAAATTTACAAGATTACATTTTATCAAACATTTTTAACTGTTGTTGAGAGCTGAAAAGGATAGATTTATTAGTAGTTGCTAACATCAATCCTCAAAGGAATTTTGGCTGCCCTTATTCTTCTTATGATCCAATCAGTGGATGTGTCCCTCTCTTTTTGAGCTTGCTTGAGCAAGGTGATGATGGAGTTGTTTGAAGCTGAGTCCGTTTTCCTTAAGGCTATTGCTGCAACAGTCTTATACAGGTATATTCTTGATTTTCTCTCCGTTGTTTCGTTCTCTTCTTCCTTTCGGCTCACAACAGTTGTGCCCGGAAGTGCCAACATATTGTACTTGTCTCGTAAAAGTGTACGGTCTATATTTGGTACCTGTCTTTTGGTGCCCCTCTCAACAGTAAGTGCGGCAAACTCCAACTGTAGTAAGCGTTGATCAGATGTCATCTGTCTCCAGTTCTTTGGTGGCCATGCTAAAGATGTGGTACTTGATGGGACGCTCAGTTCTATGCTGATGTCACTCCATTCCCTCCTGGCTGGCAGCAAAAGGGGCATGCACCCGTACGACAGTAAATCTGAGGCTTGCTCTGCCGGTGATTGTGACAATTTCCTTGGCTCAGGGAGAACAAAAGGAGCTGCTGGGGGTTTCCTTGCTTGAGGCGACAAAAATCTCTTTAGAGGGCTGCTCGTCTTCATAATTGGAGATGAAGGTGGTGGCCGACTCGCTGGGGTGGCTTCTGCTGGCCCATCTCCGCTAAGGCTTTCCTCAGACAGTGTCTCGTTGAGAAGATTCTTGAGGCTTTCTGGATCTTCCAGCTCTAAGATGTCATAACTTGGGAGTATTCACCTCTTAATTGATTCGATGAAGCTTTTGTCAATTCCGAGGATTTTGGCAATGGACGCTCTCCGTGGGCATGCTTTATCGGAATCCAGGGTAGTGTGGTTTGGTGGACGGTCATCATCAAAGTGGTCAAGGATAGACATCTTCCTAGTTAAAGAGGACATAGATTGAGGTGATGCCAATATCCGGGAACCGATTTTCGCTTCATAATCCATCACCTTTCATGACTGCAGTTGCCCCTTCATGGTCAAGACTAATTCTCTTCACAGAGAGGCTCTCCTCTCCCCAGTTCTCTGGCTGCGAAGGACTGTATCGTCTTTTTGCCGGGGGTGGCGAAGCTCTTCTCTCAGGTTTCTTCACGACTTTTCCCCATCCTTGCTCCCATTTGGATTTGGTTTTTACGGGTCTTGCCTGGTTATCGACCCATGTAAGAACTTGTTGCCTTAGTCTTTCGCCAACTTCTGTATCGAATGCAGGAACAGATAGAACTCGAGCATAGTCTTGAGGATATATGGACAACCAAAAGCAATTTTGTTCGTCGCATACTTCTAGACCCAACTCTTTTCCTTCCTCCCCATGATCCTCCTTCAGATGCGCCTTGAGGTCACTGGTCCTCCTGTATGTATTGTGGTCAGGGCACCAGGGGCAGATGATGCTCAGCCTCCGATGTTTGGGCGACATCAAGTGGGTCTTGAGGTCCTTTTTAGATGTGAACTTCTCGTTGCACCCATCAACTCCACAGCGCATCTTCTTATTCATCTTCCTAGAACAGACGGATGTCATAATAAGAGAAAGCCTTTAAAACCTATCCTCAGCAACTGGTACAATTTGATTTCTTGAATATGATAATATGATTAACCTTAACAGAACTCTCCACTCTTGCTATTTGAATCTTTTAATATACCATCTTGATGCTTCTAGACTCCTAGTCTAGTTCCTACTGCAACCCATGCAAACTAAACACTTGTCAGGGAACAGGTTGATCAGGCCTATTCTTTACTGACTCCACATGTTCATGAACACTTTTAAACCCGCTATAGCTTCTTTCCTTTTTTTTTTCAACTCTGTTTGCAGCCCCTTGTTGCCCTTGTAGTACAATCATGTTTTAAAGCATCAGGAAGTAAATTACTAAGACCTTGTAAGCATTGATTCTCTTTCAAGACAGTTGACAAAACAACAATCAGGAATATAAAAATAAAACAAAACAACTTGGCAGGTAACACTGGTAACAGTAAATATGAAACACATTAACTTTCTTTGGAAAGGACTTTTATCTGACTGCGCATCCACGACGGCAAATTACACCCTTTGTACAGTAGTAAGCGGTCTCCGTGAAAAACCTTGGCAGGTTGTCTGACTGTCCTCTTTACTGGGTAGGTCTCTCTCCATCCAGCTTCTTGGTGATCAGGAATGGTCCCTTCCAGGACGAGGTTAGCTTCTGGCAAACACCAATCTTTCGTCGTGGTTGGTGAACCCAAACAGCCTGACCAACCTTGAACATTTTGTCTCTACTTCTCAAATCGTAATGTTTCTTTTGGTATTGGTTGTTCTTTCGAAGAGTTCTTCGAGCCAATGCATGAACATTTTTAAAGGTTTTCTGCAGGTTGACGAGATATTCATGTGCATCAATTTTGCTGTTTTCTGTTGCAGGTTTGCCAACAACAGCCTGCATGGGGAGGGTGACTTCTCTGCCGAAGACCATCATGTTGGGTGTTTTTCCTGTGGAAGCATATGTACCGAAGAACGATAGGCCATGAGTACCTGGGGGATGTACATATCCCAAACCCGTTGATCTTTCTGACAGTACATAGTCAGCATCACCTCCAAGGTGCGATTAAATCTCTCGACATTCCCGTTCGATTGTGGTCTCATTCCACTTGTTCGGGTTTTATGGATTTGAAGCCAAGAGCAGACATCCTGAAAGAGTTTCGCCTCAAAGTTTGTACCTTGATCTGTGTGTAGTTGCAGTGGTACTCCAAATCTGCAAATGAATGTGTCAACAAAAGCTCGTGCCACTGTCTCAGATTCCTGATCTGGGAGAGGTACAGCCTCTGTCCATCTGGTGAAACAGTCCATGATAACAAGGATGTATCTGTTTCCTTGTTTAGTGAGTGGAAGGGGGCCAAGGATGTCTATTGCAACCTTTTCCATGGGTTCACCCACCAAGTATGAACTCAGTGGGGATGGCTTGCTTTTCGAGGGCTGCTTCCTGGCTGTGCAAAGATCACAAGCTGTGCAATAATTATCAACGTCATTCTTCATCCCAGGCCAGTAAAAGGAAAGTTTGACTCTCTCCAAAGTCTTCTCCATTCCCAAATGACCAGCTGACGGAATATCATGATGATATTTTAAAACATCATTCTTCAGTGCCTGAGGAACAATCAACTGAAGTTTGGTACCAGTTTCCGAGACCCATTGTCGAAAGAGCATTTGATTACTGATCTCTAACCTGTCCCAATGTCTCCAAAGTGTTTTGGTGCAGGATGATAGATGTGATAAGTCAGACCAAGTAGGTCTTTTTGCTTCTATTACGGCCAAGAGGATGGGTCCTATTGCAGGATCCTGAAGCTGCTTCTGATGCACCTCGTGAGGGTCCCAACCTTCAAGTAGAATTGGGGTATCCTCAGGTTTCCCAGGTCTTGAATTTCCTCTGGTAACTGCGCGTGCTGCTGCCTCTTCGGTAGGAGCCATCATTTGCGCGCATGATTTGGTTGTTGATGTAGTGTGCTCGCCGTCATCTTCGTCATCAGAGCTCAGCTCATGGCTCTCTTGATTCTTGCAAGCCTTGCAAGGGTATCGTGATAATGCATCTGCATTTGAATGTTTCCGCCCTGCTCGGTGAATGACAGTTAGGTCATAGTTCCCCAGTTCTTCAAGCCATCTCGCTACTTGTCCAGTAGGCTTCTTAAGGTTCTTCATCCAGCTCACAGCAGCATTGTCTGTATGCAGTAGTACCTTTCTTCCATACAGATAGATATGGAAGTGCTTAAGAGCAGTGACAACTGCAAGCAACTCCTTG
The DNA here is from genome assembly GCA_921293015.1 of Phorcus lineatus. Classification (NCBI taxonomy): domain Eukaryota; kingdom Metazoa; phylum Mollusca; class Gastropoda; order Trochida; family Trochidae; genus Phorcus; species Phorcus lineatus. Next base: position 14,195,398 of record OV121090.1, read on the forward strand.
CGAGTCACACAGTAACTGCGCTCATGCTTGTTAAGGGCTTTGCTCATGTAAGCGATGACTTGTTCAGCTCCATTGTTTTCTTGTGACAAAACAGCCCCGACAGCATTGCCACTTGCATCGGTATCTAGAACAAAAGTAGATTCAGTGTTTGGATATGCCAAAATTGGGGCCGATGTCAGAGCTTCTTTGAGAGTCTTGAAGGCTTGTTCACTGGCGAGATCCCACTCAAAACGTTGTCTCTTTTCGATAAGCTTGTGAAGTGGTCTGGCAATATCAGCAAACCCCTTAATGAATCGCCTGTAATAGGAGCACAGACCCATGAAGCTCCTTACTTGTTTTGCATTCTTAGGAATTGGCCATTGGGAAACCTTGATGATCTTCTCTGGGTCAGTTTGCACACCTTGTTCAGACACCACGTGTCCCAAGAACTTGACTGATTTCTGGAAAAATATGCATTTTGACGGTTTTAGCTTGAGGTTAGCTTCCAACAGCAGCTGAAATACCTTCTGTAGCCGAATGAGCGTTTCTTCAACTGATTGACCTGGTACAATTATGTCGTCCATGTAAAGGAGGCATTCTTGCCATTGCAGGCCTCTCAAGACATCTTCCATCAATCTTTCAAAGGTCGACGGTGCATTTGCTAAACCAAATGGCATGACAGTGAACTGGTACAGACCTATACTTGTTGCGAAAGCAGTCTTTTCCTTGTCTTCTTCGGCCAAACCGATCTGCCAGAAACCAGAGTTCAGGTCCATGGTGCTAAACCACATGGATTGTGCCAAGGCATCAAGACACTCATCCGTGCGAGGTAGCGGATATGCATCTTTACGGGAAATATCGTTAATTTTACGAAAATCGACGCAGACCCTCGTAGAACCATCTTTCTTTTGAATGAGAACAATAGGGGAGGCCCAAGCACTGTTTGAAGGTTCAATGACTCCACGCTGTAGCATCTTGTGAACTTCTTCCTTCTCAACTTGACGTTTTCCAAGGGGCTGCCTTCTGGGAGGTTGACGAATTGGGGCGGCATTGCCTGTATCGATATGGTGTTCAACTTTGTTGGATCTTCCAAGATCCTCTGAGCTCTTAGCAAATACATCTTGGTATTGTACCAATAATGATGCAAATTCCTCTTTCTCAGCAGTTGAGAGATGAACAGAACTTGTTTTCCACATATCTATTAGATGATGTGGTATTTGCTGTGCACCTGGAACAGATGGGTCAACTGAAGATACTGCAGCACATCTACCTCCAGAAGGTTCAGCATAGAGGGATTCTGCAGTTCCAATCACCATCTTTGGGTGAAGTGTCACAGGCTCATTGCTGACATTGACAACATGTACATCTTGAATTTCATTAGAATTTGCCAACACGCATCCGATGAGATGAGTGCCATTTGACAAGTTCTTACCTTCAACAAGGCAATCTTTATTGAGTCTGTCTATCTGAGGGATGCTCACAGTTACCCATGAACTGGAATAGGCTGGGACAGTTTTAACAGCATTAACTTTGACAAGACATGTCATCTCAGCTTCGCCCGATATCCAACATTGGATATCACCATTCTTTGTATGGAGTTGAAGATTCTTGTAATCAATGGAGGTTACATAATTCAAGAGAAAATCTTGACCCAAAATTGCATCTGAGGATATGTCACAAACGACCACACGGCTCTCAAATGCAATACCGTTAATCTCAATTTGCATTTCAGCGAACCCTGCTGTCTTCAAGTTAGCTCCACCCACACCATTTATGTTGGTTTGGAGAGGCCGGAGGCTTGGAACTTTTGCCTGGTCAATTTGGTTGAAAATCTTGCTAGACAGGAGAGTCATAGTTGACCCTGTGTCTATAAGAAACTCAAGGGGTGAACCACTGACAATTCCTCTGGTGTATAGCCCATTGTCCCACTTCCCCTTAACTTCCCCTGCTAGCCCAACCCTTAAGTTGGCAAAATTCTGTACCTCTTGTATAGGCCTCTCCTTGACTGCTGACCCCTGGCCTACTGGGTGAGCAGATTCCCGTTTCCCGAACGCCTTGGATGCATGCCTGGCTGGGAATAGAGCATAGGGCAATCTCTCTTAAAATGGTCGAGTGACTTGCATAGAAAACAGCCACGCTCTCTGGAAGAATATCTCGTTCGTTTATTACCAAACTGAGATCCTTGACTTAAGTCATTCTCCCGTGAACTTAGCCTCGGCAATCTCTTTTCAAGATCCTCAAGCCTTCTGAGGATTTGACTGAGAACATGAGATTCTCTTGACTCTGTCACTGATTCAGGCTTTGATGGAGCTGGAGTCACTAGACGGACTGATGGCTTTTTCCAGTCAGAGGAATCTCCAATAAGGGTCTCATAACGCTCAATTATCTCTACAGCCTCTGACACTGTTCGACATGCTTTGTCAATACACTGGAACTTTAGCTCTGGCTTCAGCGTCTTGTACAATGGAGTCAAAGCAATAGCTTCTTGGGCTCGGCAGTCAAGATCTGTATAGGCTCTCTGCGTCATTTGACGCAAATTATCTGCCAGCATAGCTATTGACTCACCAGGTAGTCTTGTACGGGACTCGAGCCTGGAAAGCCATTTATCTTTCTGTCTGTCACTTCCGAATCGATGATTCAATCGCTCAACCAAAGAATGGTATGACCGTTTTTCGACTTGAGACAGACCCATGTAATAGGTTCTTGCAGAACCCTTCAAACTGGCAGACAACACCAACAACCGTTCTTGCAGCGGCCATCTTCCAAGCTCTGCGCAGTTGAGGAAATGACTGAGATACTCATCCCAGTCTGTCGTACCATCATAGAAGTCAGGTCGTATCGAAATGGAAGAGCCGCGTCCTATGTCTTGGTTCACGGAACTCCTACCTCTGAGAGGTCGACCAGCTTCATTCCTTATTTGTCTGTGATGTGCTCTGGTTCCTTCATAATATTCGCTATCTGAACTATCCCCCACCCCCTCGTCGACAACAACTCTCTCAAAGGAAGTGTCAAGTTGATTTTCCTCTACAAGCGAAATGTCTTTACCTTCGTCAACACCTTTGAAAGTAATTTCTAAATCGGGTGACTTAGCAGTTGCCATGGTTATTCTTGAATAATTATTGGTAGCGTGTAAAATCTTTTAAAATCTGATCAACAACATCAAAAAAAAATTTTTTATACACTTTTGAAGAGCCTCAAATAGCCATGGAAATAATCTTGAATAAAGATCTGTCTGTCTGTCTGGAAATAATCTTGAATGACCCAAGAAGTTAATCTTGAAAAAAAACCACCTTTAATGTTAACCTCACACAACAATCTTGAATTATCTTTAGACTGGAACAATCTTTAATAATCAATCTTCAAAGACCCTGAGAAAATCTGTTAACGAATTTATAGGTAATCTTGAACAATCTGGAAAACCTTTGAAATAAATCTTGAATCATCTAGAATGACCTTGGATAGTCTTGAACAGTCTTTAAGAACGGTTAATAGTGCTATATAATTGCCACCTTAAGCCGTGAGTTCGAATCGGGATGTTTTCTTGAAATAAAACATCCCACCGCTGCCACCAAATTGTAAGCCACCTTGAAGAACCACGAAGAAGATGAATTCAAGTGAACATGGTTTTATTAAATTCTTCATGCAGACCACACAGTCTGGGATAAAAACTATTAAAGTTAAATTCAGCAAAATCAACAATAGCATAAACAACAATAGCTCTTAAGGTTCAAGTCTGGCTTGAGTGTCTTTTGGCTTAAAGTGACAAAATATAGGAGTGGAGAGTCTAATTTAATATGATCTTTCAGTACTTGTTTCTTTACAATTAATAATACTATTATTTGTCTTTCTAATATATTTACAAATAATAATTAAATGTTATTTGTTAATAGATAAATGTTTATGAAATAGGTGTTTCTATTTTATTAAGATATTTCAAATCCTTATAACTTACAAATAAATAGATAGGGAATTTCTGATATTATGGTAATTACGACTCTAGGTGTTGTCACCTCAGAGCATGAGATGCGAGTGACTGAACTGTCATCTGTCGCTGCTTATATAGAGAATTTTGGAGTCACGTGATACATTTAAACCAATCACGCGTCATTTGTCATCTTGAGCCAGACATGAACATGGAGCCACTTTAGGCTAAAATGGTAAATATCATTGACATTTACAAACATGACAATTCTGCCCCAAGTGAATTCAAACGCATCTTAAAATTATCTATAAGATGCACTTTACAAAATAACAATACATGAAGAATTCATCTAGTAATGTACAAATTTATGATTGTCCATATCAATTAACATGGGAATGGAAGGTTCTTGATTTACACACGTCGAAATATGACGATTCCTTAATTTTAATTAAGGGGCACGCCCTGCCCCAAGATTTCTCAAAGGGGCATTCACCAAAACTATCATGAATTGAAAGGGGCAAGATTATCAGAATTACTGCCCCAAGTTAATTTGGTATTTATTGCGGTCTATCGAGAGAATCGCCCTCGCGCAAGAATACAATTACATAGTTCTTGAAGTCACGGATGAATATAAATAACAACGTATGAATTGCTTCTACAACTCGATAAATATCATCTTTGGCATCAGAGGAATATTTACATTCAAGAAAACTCTCGTGAATAGCAAGTATGATAAATAATTATGAAACGATAGATCGTCATTTTGACCGCAGTCAATAAAAGTAACAATGGCGGCTACCGACAAGTTTATGTCAGCCGAAGAAACAGAGAATACTGATTAATTACAATGACTTATGTTATAAAATACATCTGGAGATTTCTACTTTGAACAAATGACCTATCCGTATGTACATTGCACAACTTTGATTACGATTTACATAAAAGATCACAAATTACCTGCTACTCATAATATTTGGGTTCGTCGAAGTTTGACAGCTAGCATTATGCAAATTAGCCACGTGAATTATTGTTAAAAATAGATGGACATAAGGGAGAGGTCATTACAATATAAACTTTCCTTTACAGTCCTCATATCCACTTTGTTTGGAGTGTGACAATCTCTGGACACGATTTTCTCGGGTGGATTTATTCAAATTACGTTTAGAACTTGGGTGGTGAGAGATCCACCATTATTGAATAACACCTATTGTTAAATCATGCAGGCTATTTATTGATATGAAATATAAATTGTCTCATAAAAAAACCTGAAAGATGTCAACGAATGGGATACAATGTCATATATGTTTACTGTAATGACATTTGTATTTGTGACAACTTAGTACTTATGTGGATGGTTTATTTGTAGTTATCCAACATATTTTGTCATCTAGTATAACGCTCACACCGTGTGGCTATGTCTCAGTCTTTGTATGCAACAATCAATGACATAATAACATACCTGGCACAAGCGTTAGATACATCCTAAATAATCCTAAAGGATTAAGGTAGCATTTACAAGCGATCTACTCTTTTAAATTATCGGTAGAGAAGCATGAGCCCAATCTCCATCTCTTAGTTTATTGGATGAATATTCAACATATTCAACAAGTTCATTGGTTCATAATGATTGGTCATTGTGACAATTTTCTCAGTAGCAGTCGAATGCCAAGAAATATGCCATCATGACAGGACCTTTGACATATGTCACTAAGTACCAAGGGGTTAAAGTGTGAAATTCCAGTATGTGTAATTAGACACCAGTGAATTAACCCTCAAGTTGCTGAATATTATTTTGACCACTTTTGCCCCCGTGGCTGAATTTTCAAGCACTCGCCTCGCTACCGTTAATGCGTAATTAGCACCAGTGGCTGAATTTTCCAGTGCTGCGAGTCGCGACAGTTTTGCCAAAGATGTTTTTTTTTGCATGGCGAAATACGGATGTAAATATCATTGTATACAAAACTAGTCTGCAAATACCGTATAACAAATGGATGATACTTACCTAGCACTTTTAAAGAAATTTTATCACCCCTAGAACGGTTTCTAAAACCGAAGTAAACTTGGTTGTAATTCGAGCACCGTAACTCCATAAATTCAAAGAGTGCATGCCCAAAATTAAAACAAAATTGAAGGCAAATAGTTCCTCTTGGCATCGATATAAAAATTATAACAAAAATATGTCTATAACAAATTTTACGATTATTTAAAAATTGTCTATATTTCAAACTCTATAAAATCATTTAATCACTGAGTGCACATAGAAAAATTATACACGGAAATGAAGCTAATTTATTGCTCTATATTTTACGATAAATTTCATGATGATACGCCATCTTATACGCAAGATATTGAAATTATGAAAGCAGGGTAGTGATAAACCCCGATAACGTTCTGACCCCCACAGTAATATTACTAAGCTAGTAGCCCCGGACAAAAACGCGCAGAGCGCGTGCAGGTGGGATGTCTCCGCTGAAAATTACACTCACACATAATAGAAATTGTCTTTATTTCCAACTTTATAAATCAAGTTATTCGCTTTGTATACATGCATCTTATATATGGAATTGGAGGCAATTTATACTTTTTTACGAAGAAATAAAACATAACAACCTTTTGCACCGTAATTAGAAGTTATTACCAACGAAACATGGGTATAGTTATTGAATAAAGTCTTTGATAATCGCCTTACTGCGACATTTGTTGCATCATTTCCACACAATATAATTTGATGCAAATATGGGCAAAGTACACATGAAAATGAAGGTATTTATTTCTTCTTTACGATGATATAAAAATAATAGATATGTACCACTTAGTTTGGAATATATATAGTTTTAAAATATGGTATCCTAAGGTATTTGAGAACAGATTTTGATCATTGCAAAATCACTGAACGCTCCTTTATTGTCTCATTGTAACTTGCAAATTTTATATCAAATTGAAGAAGATCTTTTCCTGTTTATTGTGATATAGAAATGTTGATAATGCACTCTGCCGTTAAATGGATAGAAGTGTAAAAAGCAGGTGAAAAAAATCGCTTCACGGTTAACAAGATATGAATAGAGAAATTGCCTGTTTGTGCGATGCTCGCCAAGTCTTTACTGATTTTCGTTTACATACCAATTTCATATGGAAATAAAGATTATCCTTTTCTCTCTATTTTGATATATAAAATTTCAAAATATGCCAAGAAGTTTATTAGATAAAAAGTGCAAGACAATGGTAAAAACCTAACAAATAACAAAAGTCACATTTTTGCGAGAAGATACGAGCGAAAGAAAGGCACATGTCAAAATCGTCATTCAGTTCACATGATTTGAATAGAGAAATTAGCTTTTTGTGCGTCGCTTGCTGTGTCTTTATTTAATTTTGCGCATGCACAAATTTCACATGGAATTAAAGGCAATCTTTTTCTCTTTCTTGTGATATATCAATTGTAAAAATTGCACAAGAAGAGAAATATGGTGCGAAAAAAGATATAAGACTACAAATATCTGAAAATTACCTTTTTTACGGTACATACTGTATCTTCAGCTCAGGTAGCGCATATTAGTAATTCATATCGAATTAAAGGCAATTTTCTTCTCTTCAAATGATCCCACCTGTATTGAAACCCGCCCTACGGTTTAGATCAAAGTGCGTGCGATAGCAAGGTGTGCTTTTGTTTTGAGTGCGCATGCCTGAGCAAACAATAACGTGCGCGGCTTGATAAGCTAGTGCGCGAGGGGAGCAATAACTCACAGGCCTAAAGCAAGCCGGGTGGGTAGTGGGGGAAAATTGATCGTTTGTAATGCATATTTTCAGTACGATAAACATGACCAATATTTATAAAACTTTCGGAAAATATGCCCCCATTCTTTAGAACAACAACGAAAAAAAACAATGGCAGCTTAGCGAAATCCGGATCATAAATATAAGCATTCAACCGACACAACTGCCGTGCAATTTTTTTCCGGGATCCGCAACACCATACAATTGCGTTACCGTATATTACAGTGTATAAGTCGACCCTGTGTATAAGTCGACTCCCTTTCTCAGGCCCCCGAAATCATATACCTTGTTTATAAGTTGACCCCCCTAATAGCGCGTGTTGGAGGCATGCAGGTCGACATGAAACACGTTGAGAGATTTAGTTACGGTAAGTTGATGTATCGGTAATTTTCAAAGTAAGTTGTAATACGTCAGTGTTTTGTAATACAGTAAGCATTTGTTTAATAAGAGATTGTTGTAATAAATATATTATATATAAATATTATAATAAAAAATACATACGTGTGTGCTGGTGTTTGTTCGTTTTTTAAAAAGACTTTTATGTCATTTACTTCTCGGTACATGCACAGTGTTGCACATAGAGTGCGTAACTGAGTATTTGTGTAATTAGTAAATAACACATCTATAATGAACTGTGGGCGAAAAAAATAATAACTACTGGGCCACAAAATACGCAATAAACATTAAAGTACGCATTTATATGCATATCGTGCATAGCATTCGGTTTCTAACTCAATTCAAATGTTACGGTTTTCATAATGAAATATGGAAATTCCCGTAACTATTTATAGCACATTACCAAGAACTCATACCCGTAAGTGACCTCAGATAAAAGGATAAATTAGTAAATTCGTCAGATTATAAGTCCGGCTTCCTGGGTTCGCTAAGGATAACTGAGGCGTAGTTTGATTTCTTCCCATACCATTCTGTAAACCGCGGCTTGAGGGTTAAGAACTGAATCTTAATGTGATGGGATTACATAATGACCACCTGTTTGTCATAAAAAATGAGTCTTTTTAACCCAGTCTGATTGTTGTAACGATATTGAGCAGACGTCGTAATTGATAAGCACATGCTATAGGATATTGCAGATAGCTCTGTATTAAAGCACTGTCTTTTGCTTGGAACAATACAAATTACTAAAGGTATATCAAAAATCAATTAATCGAAGGTTTCAGTTGTTTGGACGACTTTTAATATGTCTAAACTGTGATTAACACAGGGAGATTTGCTGTTCTTCGTTCAATAAGGAGGTTATAGGGGCGACTCACACTTCAGTGACCACAGGCCCTTTCAGTTCTGTTTAATGGTGCTATACTTGTGACATGGGGATAGCCAATAGATGGGTAGGTGGAGCAGCATCTCGTAGTTCAATGTTTCGTTCTTTAGACCATCTTCATGTGATAAAAGATGCTTACCCCATAAGTATGTACCTACAAAATGCCATATAAAGCCTAAAGATTGACTGAAATGACCCATGGCAACTTTTGTGATTCATTAACATGTATTTAAATTTGACAGTAACTTAACTTTAAATTTCTGAAATCGGCCAATAAACAACTTAAGTACGGCTTTTTTTAAAAATCAGCTAATTATACCATGGGCTCTGTAGCTCATTAGCCTTTGTATGGCTGATGCTGACATTTTGATGAAACATAGTTGTTCAAGTGAAATAAAACATCACCATATGGTCAAGTGCTAGTGCATGAGACAAAGATGAATCACTAAATCTGAAGAAAAACAATAGAACTATATGTATTCCAAAAATCATGAGACAAAATAAAAGACAAACTATATTAAAAAATAGCGCTTAGGAAGAAACTATGTTTTGAATGATTAAAAACACTTACATATTTGCTTTTATCCTGTTGAAATAGTCTCTTTGAGCACTTAATGTATCTAAACAACTAAAAAATGCTTGAAATAAGCAAAAGTTCTCAGCAACATCTCGGAAGCATCCTCTGAATCCCGGTTTTGTTGTCCATTCATCTCAAATTCAAAATCCCTGGCACTTTTGCACGTAAAGATATAAGGTTTCCATCTGTTTGTCCCTAGTTACTAAGAGCCCAATGCAGTGTTAGTGCCAGTGTTTTGAAGTCGGTCCGTAGGCCCGAGACCGACTGAAACAGAGCCGGGCCGACTTGAGACTTGAGGCCTATAGCCATCAAGAAGCTTATCATATGTTCCAAACTTGTCTGATAAAAAAGTAATTAATTTCTCTTTGAAAATATAAGTTTCATAACTTTCATTGCTAGAAACTGAAATCTAAAACTTCCGTAATAGTAACATTTTCCAACTTCCGTTACTTTCCGTGTTTAACACTGTTTTGTCTGATTAATGCATTCCAATTGATGGCAACCCAAATCTCTCTACAAAAACTTGAACAACAGTACGTATACTTTATTTACATTTAGCAAGTGCAAAATAATTATTTATTTGGAAAATTTAAAACAAATATTGAAAATACAAGTAAGAATAATTATAAGTAAGAATAATACAAGTAAGAATAAGCATGTAATTTTTAATATAAAAACTATAATTGATGTATTCTGGAAATCCAAATATATATCAGCTGACTTATACCCACTTGGCTGCTCTTGTGTATTGCAAATAAAGATTATCATTTAGAAAATACATAAGTTAAATACCTGAATGAGATTTTTTTAATTTTGAAAGTAAGTTTTCGCCGAGAATGTTACGACCAACAGTTTTGTATAAGGACCAACGGCTTTTTTTTAAACCTGTTGGTCCTTAAGGTCCTGAGGCAGATTTGTTTCAGTTTCAAACACTGGTTAGTGCATATTGTTTATAAAGTCAGTCATGCACTAACAAATTCCTCAGACCAGTTTATGTTATGTTTATATTTTAACCCTTTAACAAAAAGTAACCTCATTGAGTTTTTCAACACAAAGTGGTTGATTTTTGCAGATAATACTTTTTATAATATAAACAACCAAAGATCTTTTTCATGAGTGCGCTAATAAAAAAGTTCTTACGGTTCAAAATGATCAGATTTTTGGCTGCTGAATGAGACAGCCTTCCGTGACATGAATGAAAATAGCTGTTCTGCACATGTCCAAAGTGGGTTGTGACAATTAAACTGATGATGTAATTCAAACCAGGTAGATAATTATAAATTTCATTCCAGATATATATTTGATCAATTTTTGTCTTCAGTTTCTTATTGATTTCGGACATGTGCTCTCAGAACTTAAAGAGTTATAAGTGCCCAAATTAAAAACAAGTTTACTACTGCTATAGAAATTTCATTTCACCTGCTTTCAGGTAAGTATCATCTATTTGAAATACGTGATCAGTCAACTAGTTTTGTATACAAACAATAATTTGTGAATTTTCATGTATACTCATCCCATAATGTGTCTTGCAGCGTTAAAATATTCAGTTAATGCTGCTAAACAAGCATTGAGAGTAGTCAGGTGGGTGCTGGAAAATTCAGTCACTGGCACAAGAGTGGTCAAAACAATTGTAGAAGCGAGCATAGCGAGCATATCCCTGCTTCCCATTAACAACAAAAACAATTTCAAATTAGCTTTCTTCATATCTATGTTAAATAATTCAAGTGAGTGTCAAGTTGGATGGAAGTGGAAAGTTTCATAGATATTTGAACTTTTGTTTATTCTTTAATATATAGTTGATTTATACATCAAACAAAATCTGATTGAAAATATTCTACCAAATCAATTATTCCAAACCTTAAAAAAATTTTTTGTGCTGAGTATTGATATCTTCATATTTGAGAACTTCATGAATGTTTAATGAAAGTAATGAAAATAGGGTTGCAGAGAGAGTCACTGAAGGACTCACGTTTCCATGAAAAACCCAAAAATAGCATTCAGTTTGTGCACTCAAATAACAACAGAAAACAAGGTGAGAAAATATAATTTTAATACATTTGGAATTCTCTTGGGGGCTGTCATGGCTGCTCAAAGTTGAAAGTGAGGGAGAGGAAGCTGCTTTAATTACCCTGGAGTAGGTAACCCGGACATTGCGCCCTGGAGTTACGTAACCCTGATGTGTGGAGAATATACCCTGGAGTTATAACCCGGACATTGCGCCCTGGAGTTGATAACCCGGGTGTAGGGGGAATGTACCCTGGAGTTATGACCCGGACATTGTGCCCTGGGGTCGATAACCCGGGTGTAGGGGGAATGTACCCTGGAGTTATAACCCGGACATTGAGCCCTTGAGTTAATAACCCTGGCTTATTTTGAGCGATGCAGGAGTAAAGGGACCTGGAATGGTGGGGGGAAAGGCTTCTTCTCTATGAATTGGGGGCGAAAAACCCAAAACTGAGCAACCAAGACATCCATGGAGTGAGGCGGGAACGGAGGCGGTTACAAGGCAATGCAGCGAAGATGGCGGAAGAAAGACAATGGCAGGACAATGAAAACGTGAATGCACATGCGCACCGTAGAATGCTTGGCAGTTAATACCAGAGGACATTGGGTAAATACAAATAAAATGAATATATTTAGAAATAAAGAAGAATAATTGCTGGAAACAGTGTACGAATATAATTTAAGAAATAGAGTTATTTCTTATAAAAATAAATGTATGAGCTGGTCTTTGCCGGAGATTACCGATGTATTTTCCGAACATGGTAACAAGAAATGAATAGCAAGATAACAAAACGAAACAAAACGAACTATAGGCAAAAGCTATAAAAGTGATAATTACAGGTAATGTTGAAAGTAAATATTAGCAGGGTAAACATAGAGTAATACATATAAGGGATATTAATATGCGTACATTTTTTGTTGTTGGTAAACATAAAATTATATTTTACGATGAATATGGCACATAAGTTTTGTAAGTACCGAAGGCTATGGAAAATGAAATAAAATGCATATGATGAAGAAGTTATTCGAAGCACAAACAAAAACATTAAATTTACATTTTGTGCACTCAAATAACAACAGAAAACAAGGTGAGAAAATATAATTTTAATACATTTGGAATTCTCTTGGGGGCTGTCATGGCTGCTCAAAGTTGAAAGTGAGGGAGAGGAAGCGGCTTTAACTACCCTGGAGTATGTAACCCGGACATTGCGCCCTGGAGTTACGTAACCCGTATGTGTGGAGAATATACCCTGGAGTTATAACCCGGACATTGCGTCCTGGAGTTGATAACCCGGGTGTAGGGGGAATGTACCCTGGAGTTATGACCCGGACATTGTGCCCTGGGGTCGATAACCCGGGTGTAGGGGGAATGTACCCTGGAGTTATAACCCGGACATTGAGCCCTGGAGTTAATAACCTGGGCTTATTTTGAGTGATGCAGGAGTAAAGAGACCTGGAATGGTGGGGGAAAAGGCTTCTTCTCTATGAATTGGGGGCGAAAACCCAAATGAGGTTGAAATATTTACATGAGCAACCGAGAGCCCCCAAGAAAATGAGGAGGCGGTAATAGAGTAATAGAAAATAAATAAGGTAGAGATTGCTATAGGGTTGTTACATAAACGTACCCGGAAGGGCTAATGGATATCAAGTACATAGGAACACTAAAGTTGTCTATGTAATAGTGCGAGTTCGGCCATTGTACAATCGTCAATAGGGACTTTGCGTTGTGTAGTTTTTTTAGGGGAAAGATGTTAAACAGACATTGGCCAAACTCGCTCTATTAACCCCCGAGTTCTTTCCAGACATGAAGCGGGATGAAAAACAGACAAGTGATGTGGATCCAACAAGAAGTTTATTTAATAAAAAAAACAATAGAATAGTGTAATAACGGTCAAAACACTTCGCGACTCCTTCTAGACAATTCAGCTTTCCTCAATAAATAAATGTGGATTTCGAACGGCCCTAGCGATAACTAACACTCCCTAAAATAGCACCTAGGTAAGTTTCAACAAGGGTAAAGTGTCAATGATATATTCCCTGACACAAGATAGCACTATAAACAACAAGTGCAAAATATAGAGTTGTACAAACTATCAATAGCACCTGGTAAGTTTCAACAAGGGTACATGTCAATGATATATTCCCTGACAACGGTAGCACTTATAAACGACAAGTGCAAAATATAAAGATGTACAAACTATCAATAGCACCTGGTAACAACGAAGAAGTACAAATGCCGGAATATATAACCCAGTGTTCAACGATCACACCTGGTTATATCAAAGAAGTGTAAACGTCAAAGTGTATAATACAATAATAGTGTTTGCTAAGCACCCGTAATTACCTCAAAGAGGGAATAAATACAAAAATATATCACTCAGTGTTTACAATCTCACTTAGTTACATCGAAGAAGTGCAACAGCCACAAAATCTCTATACAACGGGAAGCACTTACGAAGATATTATAAATGCAATATTTCACAACTTAGTATGTCACCAAGAAAGCTACATAGTCCATAACCTGACCCTGACCTTGCAGCAAATAAATAATAATTTACTACAATGACTGCAAACTGTTCTCACACCCTAAAAGATGCTACGCGTTCATCAAACTGAAACAGTAGTAAACATAGTTCACTACAAGAAAGAACTAACAGTCCTATCACGGCTCACAACAAAACAAAGCTTCTACCGTAACTGACCTTGACCTTACACTGAAATGTACTACGACCAGACACGGCTCACAACATAACAAAGCTGCTACCGTAACTGACCTTGACCTTACACTGAAATGTACTACGACCAGACACGGCTCACATCAAACAAATGCCTCCATGTCAGAAATTGTAGTGATTATATTTCACCACAGTATTACAGTTAAACTTATGTCTTAAATTGTCTAAACTATTCTATTACCCTACATCCTATTTGTTCCTACCCACTAGTCTTTCTAGAATAACATACAAGGTGCAGACTCGAAGCGTCGACTAAATTCCCCGAATCTACCCACCCCGTCTAACCTTACCTAACAGAAAATACTCTTTATTTAGATATCAATAATAATTATGTTAACATTGTCCTGGTGCAGAACAAGTTGGCAAGAGGGAGCTCTCACCTCCGAATAGGCGCTATTCGAATGAACTGACTGAATGATTGATAGCACGTCGCTTATATACACGATTATAGGTTGAGCAATGTAAGGAGACCGGTGATTGGCCAGCAATCCCGACACCTATCCAATCGGAGAACTCCTAGCATACGACTCCGACTAGCAACTAAAAACATGGCGACTAAACCATGCCGGACTGACTGACTGACTAACTGACTAACGGATCTAGGATAAATGCATAAACCAACGTAACCGAATATATAAGCGAGTGGAAATTTGCATGGAAATACGTAAGTACTAGTGAGAAACTCAGTTTTACCACATCTAAAAGAATTAATCGAGTCACGAGTCGAACATTATCCAAAAGGCATTCTAGATGCGACAGTATGAACACAGTGGATATTAGAGTCCCTGTGGATAGATTCTCACATTTATAACATAAAAAACGTTCACAGAATGATACCGTAGTCTACAAGAGGCATCACTGAGAAGTCAAACATGGTGGATATCAGAGTCCCTTTGAAGCGATTATTAAGCGATTTGAAATAAATTGCCTGTAGAAATTCTGTCAGGTCCTAGGATTGTTACAGATGTGTCAATATCATCATCACCTGTGGATAGATTGTCACGTCTATATTCACCTGCAGACCTGCTATCACAAACTTCACTGACGATTCAATACAGCACAGCGGATATCAGAGTCCCTGTGGAGATATTGTCACATATATAACATAAATGTTTACATGGTATTGCCCGTCCTGGTCCGAGAAACGTCACATTAGTCAATAAACATAGAAGAGACACTTGGAAAGTTTGTCACATTTATATATAAACGAGTCAAGTACAGAAATTGAAGTAGTTACACATAAGGATCCGGAGCTAACTGGCGACCCAGTTGCTGGTATATATGGAATGACACACGAGGTAGGGTTCATGGGCTTGAGATGGTAAGCTACATCAAGATGAGTTCAGAGCTTGCACATTGTCCGCTGGGCCTGCTGCAGCACCGACGGAGGGGTATGAATATACCTATTATAGCAATCGGAAGACCAACGCCCTAGAGTCTTGATAAGATGATCCTCTATTCTGGCTTCCGCCGCAGACGTCACAGCTCCAATGCGAAAGGAATGTCCGGAATAGAGGTCTGCATCAAGGCCTGCCCGTCGCAAAATGATATGTAGATGATCGAGGAACATGGCCCTGGTCATTGGTCTGCGAGCTAGGTCTACGAAGAGGGCATCACTGTCTCAAGCACCTTGAGCACGTCGTGTATTGACAAATTTGGACATACTTTGGTAAGAACATATGGACACATGTGAAGCAAAAACATTGATATTAACGCCTTTCTTAAAGGGGTCAGTTTTGGAAGCTTTCAATCGTAGCGTGTAGTTCTGCTCTGAATAGCGGAACTGCACATCCCCTACACACACATTATGATTCAGGTCGAACTTAGTATCACATGTGAACTCTCCACAGCGGAGAAAGTCAAAGAAAGCCACACAACACCTAGTTTCCATCATCAAGTCCATATACGAGCCGAAGATGCTGGATCTAAGAACATTTATCATCCAAAACTCAGTTCCACAGGAGATATCGATTGTGGAAGATCAAGCGATATCTCCTAGGAGATATCGTTTTGGCAGCAGATTTTTAACAATGCCCCTTTGACGTCAAGTATATGACATCACAGTTGTTTTACATCATCAAGTAATGACATCACAATGCTATGACGTCATAAACATTATGACGTCACATTGCTATGACATCACCGCACTTGGAGTCTTAGGGCAGCAGGGTGTCCAGTAATGTTCATTTGTCAATCAAATGTAATGAAAAATGATTTTGGATGATAAATAGAATCTCACCCTCGTGTCTTCTGATATCAAATATATCAACACTCGTTGATAAAAGTAAAATTTGTAACTTTTATCAACTCGTGTTGATATATTTGATATCAGAAGACACTTGGGTGAGATTCTCTATGTATCACTCTTGACAATATGGGAAAGGTTATAGGTAGTCGTATGTTAGTTGGGTTTGTAGTCTAGCATATTGCAAAGAACTCGGGGAAGTTAGAGGGCATGTAATTCCTGCTTGTAATGCCCAAAATCTTATACCAGCCAGGTAAGTCTTCACTGTGGTGAAAGCAAGTTTTAGGGTCTGGAGACAATAAGCCAGGAAGGCCTGGAGATGCTGTTCATCGAGTGGCGTGTGGAGGATAGAGTGCTGTGTTAGCTGGAGAACTTGTCTTGTGATGAGGAAGGACTGATAACCCTTCAGCCCTGTAAGGTAGGCTGTCTTTGTCCTCTGTCCAATGGAGGCTGCCCACATGTCTTGTAGAGGGTTAGTCAGGTCCACATTACTTCCGAGGGGGATGGATGAGGAGTTGGCTCCAGGTCTGCGTCTGGGGCCAGTGCTCTGAACCGCGACATCTGTGAACGAGAGAGTGCATCAGCAATACTGTTATACTCTCCAGGCACATGGGAAGAGGAGACAACAATGTTACATTTAGCCGCATGCCATGCAAGTGTTCTCATGAGGCACATAATCTTTGAACACTTAGATCTACCTTTGTTGATTATACACACTGTTGCTTGGTTGTCACAATTAAATCGCACCCTTTTAGATGTCCACTGGTTACCCCACACTAAGACGGCTAAAACTATGGGGTACAATTCTAAGAGAGCTGTGGACAAAGTTTTAGGCACATCCGTGGTGATCAACTTGGGCCACGTGCCCGCAAACCATGCCCCATCATAGTACGCCCCAAAACCTATAGTAGAAGAGGCATCTGTCCAAAGGTTAATTTCTGAGGCCTGAGTAATGGCATTCTCGTGGAACAGTGAGACTCCATTCCACTCCCTTATGAACCGGGCCCACATAGATATTTCCTGGCGGCAGCATGAAGTTAACGTGACATGGTGATGCAGTTTGGAAACTCCCTTTGAGAAGGCGATAAGGTAAGACACGAAGGATCTGCCAGGAATAATAACTCTGCAGGCATAGTTGAGGTGCCCTAGCAAAGATAACAGCTCTCGTTTAGTGCAAGTTCTTCTCTGAGAAAAAGTTGACAATAGGTCTGCGATCCGTGTTGCCTTCTCAAGCGGCAGACGAGCAGTCATGCTGACAGAATTAAGAATAATGCCCAGATATTCTAGTTCTGTAGCTGGTCCCATAGTTTTGTGAGAAGCGAGGGGGATATTGAAGGATGAAAACACTCTGAGAAGAGTCGACATTGTCTTTTCCGCAGGGTAGGTGGGTGGGTTGAGGGTAAGGAAGTCATCTAAGAGATGTAGGATGCAGTTGATGTCATGCTTGTTTGTCAGAATCCAGCAGATTGCACTAGATAAAGAGTAAAAAATTACAGGGCTGGAACGACAACCAAATGCCAAACGTGTGTAAAAGAAGTATTCTCCATTCCATTTAAATCCGAGGAACGGCCAAGCATCCGGGTGTAGAGGTTTGAAGGCATCTGTAATGTCCACCTTACACATTTTAGCGCCCGGGCCGAGCTCGATTAGTTTAGTGATGGCATTGTCAATTGTGACATAGTTTAAAGAACAGTCCTCCTTATTGATCAAGTCATTGATGCTGTCACTGTTATCATTGTGAGGTGCTGAGAGGTCCAGGATGAGTCTTTTCTTCTGGTTATACTTCCCAGTGGCTATGCCCAGTGGTGACACTCGATAGGTTGGGAAAGGTGGAGATGAAAATGGTCCAATCACATAGCCTTTCATAACTTCCTTGCTTATAAGCTTTTCCACTTCATCGGCTTCTTTTACGGCACTGAGATTATTTTTACACTCAAAACTGGTCAGTGGGTACCTATGTACTTTTGGATGGAAACCCTGCTCGAGTCCAAGGATAAAGGAGTTGCAAAAACTGTGATCTGGATAATTCAGGAGTTCCATTTTGAAGGTTTGAATGTTTATAGGAGAAAGTGGATAAGTAGGAAGAGCTAAGGATCCCAGTCACTTGTCTTTCTTAGCTCTGGTACAGTGTGTGCTGCTATGCTTCCCATAGCACCTAGTGCAAATGTGAGAGAAGCCGCAATTGGAACGTTGACACCCCTTATCATTGAAATTGTTGCATATTTCTTTCCCCTCGTGTCTCATGCGAAACCTGCCATGAGAGTCCTGGTTTATCTTGCGAGGAAATACTCCCCTCGGTGCGGAGGGAGTTATGATATCCGAAGCCAGTGGGCAAAAGTCTGAAGAATGGGTAAGGCTATTGCATGTAGAACACACTTTAGCTTAAAGTCCAGAGGTCACTATGGACCAGATTCGCAGATCCTTCTCACCCCAAGAAATAATCTGTCCCTTGTCCATGTATGCCGCTACCCGTTTTGCGAACATGATATGGTAGTAAAATGCTGGAACGGGGTAGAGTTTCGCCAAATCCAAACACACACGTTGATGTTTATCTAGCTTCAGTTTGAGGGATGGGTTACCTTCACAATATTGTGTCCTGAAAATGTCAAATGCTTCCAGGAATTCTTGGAGTTTGGTAGGTTTCCCTGTTATTGCTGCTTTCCCTATCTTGTGTTCTTTTAAGAGACTGGCCAAATTAACATAGTCACCTGTTTGAATTCTCTTTGTCAAAGAGGTTGGAATGGCGTCTATGTAGGGGAGACTATTTGACGACACTGGTAGTGGAGGGTTGGATATCGCTGGGAGGGTATGGCTGACGATGAGGTCAAGATCTTCCATGCTGCTTGTTGGTAGTGGCACAGACGGTTGTGTCATGCGGAGAAGGGATTCTTTGACTGATACGACGAGATCATTCAACTCGTTGAATTCCTTCCTGTTGACCGCGGCCTGTTTGTGTAACTTCCGGTGGGTGGGAGCCATTCGTCGTTGTTCACTAGCTCTGATGACAACGTTGCCGACGTCACGGTGGCACTTGCTTGTCGTCTCCTTGCGACATTTTCGTCATACAACTGAGCTAGTTGTTTTCTTGACCAGCTTGATGGGACAGCGAAGCCTATCGCTGATAGTTTTGTCCTCAGGGCAGCAGCATTCAAATATGGGCTCTGACTCGAAGTTGACGGTAGCGCTGATTAGTTGACGGTAGCGGAGTATTATTCGTTCTGCGGCTGTCCCTGCGGGTGATTCGTCCTCGAGGCGCTTCCAATCGATGTTCGGCCATAATATAGCTGGTTAGATCATTTGATGATAGAAGTAATTGGACTCAGACGGTAGTTAATACCAGAGGACATTGGGTAAATACAAATAAAATGAATGTATTTAGAAATAAAGATGAATAATTGCTGGAAACAGTGTACGAATATAATTTAAGAAATAGAGTTATTTCTTATAAAAATAAATGTATGAGCTGGTCTTTGCCGGAGATTACCGATGTATTTTCTGAACATGGTAACAAGAAATGAATAGCAAGATAACAAAACGAAACAAAATGAACTACAGGCAAAAGCTATAAAAGTGATAATTACAGGTAATGTTGAAAGTAAATATTAGCAGGGTAAACATAGAGTAATACATATAAGGGATATTAATATGCGTACATTTTTTGTTGTTGGTAAACATAAAATTATATTTTACGATGAATATGGCACATAAGTTTTGTAAGTACCGAAGGCTATGGAAAATGAAATAAAATGCATACGATGAAGAAGTTATTCGAAGCACAAACAAAAACATTAAATTTACATATTTGGCCTAACCTTCAAATGGCACATCTATGGATCATAGTGGACATGTGTATCATGTTTGGCAAAGGTGGCTTCTATAGTTTGAGAGATATGCTTGATACAAAAGGGTTGGTCTGAATTACAGAATGACTCATGTTTCCATGGAAACTACAAAAAGTAAAATTCAGATTTTGGTCACACCTTCAAAAGGCACATCTACGGATCATACCATGTGTATCAAGTTTGGTAAAGCTATTATGGACAGTTTAGGAGATTTGATTAGGACAAAATCGTGACATCTTCAAAAGGCACATCTATGGACCATGATGGACATGTATATCAAGTTTGGTAAAGCTATCATGGACAGTTTAGGAGATTTGATTAGGACAAAATTGTGACACCTTCAAAAGCTATCATGGACAGTTTATAATTAGGAGATTTGATCAGGAAAATTTTTTGTGATGATCAGACAGACAGATTGACAGACAGACTAAATGAAAGCCATATATCCCCACGTTACCTGTTTTCGAGCATCAAGTCTTTTGGAGCGCCTAAAACACGGGCATGTAATGCTTTCAAATCAACAGTTAGAAAATAACTACGAAAGTTCAAAAATCATTGAAAAGAATATTTTTCTTGTGCAAGTCTTTCATTTGGTCGTTTAACCAATAGATATTATTCCGTTAAAAGAAACATTGATTTCAACTAATAGTGTTTAAAGCTATGTACGAACAACTAATAGTGTTTAAAGCTATGAACGTTCCAAACCAGACGTTTGTGAACATTTTGAACTAATTTTGATTGAAGAACATGAACTTCCTGTCAAAATCACATGACTGGCATCATGTGACATGTTATTTTTAACTCTCCGCCCGATCGACAGTTAAGGCCGTCTCATAAGCGAACGGTCTATTTTTGCCCGGTCTGACAGCTAGGCCGCCAAAGAATGTTGGGTCATTCATCAATGCATATATTGCCAAAATAAGTTGTAAAGCTCTTGCAAATTCGGATATCATCAACAATTTTAATCTAAATACCTTTGTAATCATCAAGAAGAAAAAATTCTAAGAATTACTTGAAATACATAATTACAATTTCCATACGTATAATTAAGGTTCTACAACTTAGATTTCTCGCATTAGGGAAATGGCACAGCAACAAAAACACGTAAATGTATTGTAAATGATAGTTAATTATTAACTCTTAAGTTGCTGAATATTATTTTGACCAGTTTTGCCCCCGTGGCTGAATTTTCCAGCACTCGCCTCGCTACCGTTATAGCGCAATTAGCCCCTGTGGCTGAATTATTTAGCACCGCGAGACGCGACCGTTTTTACAATATATGGTGTATTCACATGGCGAATTACGGATGAAAATGGCCGTTCGATACAAAAGTAGCCAGCCCATCCCGTACACAAATGAACGATCTTTATCCGACAATTTGAATGAAATTTTTATCTTACCTAGAACGATTTCTATTACAATATGAAGATTGTCTTTATTTAGAGTTACGGAAAATCCTTAAATATAATCGCACAATTAATTTTTTTATATTGAATTGAAGATACATAATTCTTCTTTACGATGATATATATCTTTTTACAATGCGACATCTAGTTAGATTTCTCCAATTATCTAAAGATTGTCTTTATTTCCGGCTGAATAAAATCCCTAATACTGAGCGCGCATACATGTATTATATATCGAATTGTAGACAATTTATTCTTCTTTATGATGATAAAAAATTGTTAGAATATGTCACCCAGTTCAAAAAATATACGCCGCGAAAGATGGTTGGGGGTACCCCGAGGATGCTCCGACATAACGGGATTTTTAGCCAGAACTAATTCTCCCTAGGGCAGTCTGGCACCGGTACGCTAATTAGTGCCGTTATACCCCCGGGGTACCCCCGAGGCACCAGCATGCGAGAGCCAGTGTTCTAGGCACCAGCGTTGGTTCCTGGCATACCGATCCTCTCGGCGCGTGCAGTCACTCGCGGCCGTACATTCCGAGATAATAAAACCAATCATTCTAATCGCACGCCGTATCGTTATCTCCTGCTGCGCATGTACAAATTATACATGGAATTAAAGATAAATCTTTCGTGCTTACGACTGTGAAAAAATAATGAAAAGGTGCCAACTGATTCAAAAGATATGAAAAGCGAAAGAGGGATACCCTCAACTACTTGAAAACAAATTTTGATAAGCGTTCTATTTGCGACACCAGTCGCATCATTCACCGCATCGTTATTATTGACTGCGCATATGCATATTATACATGGAATTAAAGACAATTTTATTCTCTTGAAATAGGTGAAAAAAATATAAAAAAGTATACAATAGTTCGGGAGATATGAACCGCGAAAGAGCAACACCCTCAACTACTTGAAAACAGATTTTGACAATCGTTTTATTTGCGACATTTGTCGCTTCACTCGCCGCACCATTTTTATTATCTGCGCACATGCATATTATACATGGAATTAAAGATCAATCTTTCCGCTTGAGAAAGGTGAAAAAAAAATTTAAAAGTGCCAAATAGTTCGGGAGATATGAACCATTAAAGAGGGGGACCCTCAGACATTTTGGGAAAAAAATTGATAATTGCGACATTTTTCGCAATATTTGCCGCTTCTTTATTATGTGTTGCGCACATACACATTTCATATTGAATCAAAGCCAGTTCTTTTCCCTTTACGATGATGTAAAAAGTATGAAGTTTCGCCACCCGATTCTAAGAATACAAATTGCGAAAGATCGGGGGTATGTTCTTGATGCGGCTCGTATCGAACTTCCAGTGACAGCTCACATTGACTTTCTCTGTCTCTTTTACGACTTAAAAAAAAGATTATTTTATTGACAATCAGTATTTTATATTACACTTATTCACCTTATTGATGTCAAGAATAAACTTTATAAGGAGAGTAACGCTCATCCACACTTCTGCTTCTTTCTTCTTTCTTCAATCTTCTTGATTATCCCCCTCATTTTCCTTCTCTGACATCAAACTGATATAAGCTTTAGTGCAATCTTGTGACGTGTGATAAATTCTGAAACATGGTGCTGCACATAGAGCCACATTACACTCGCTACATTCGTAAGAAGATTCTTTGCCTACCCTTTTCTTCTTTCGAACTGGCTCATTGCTTTCTTCCACTGCCCTTCGAAAGAGTTCTCTTTTCGCTTTGGAGCAAACAACACACATACGGGAAAGCCTCTTCTTCTTTCCAACAGGCTGAATCTTTGATGGAAAGTGTCGACCATGAAGACGTAACACACTTTCGTCGCTTGTGCTTGGCCTGCCACGAGGACGTCTACGCAGGGAAGGTACTTTTTCCGTGTCGGCGAAGGTGATCATATGCTGCACTAAATCTTTTCTGAATTGACGGCTTGTTTTCAAGGTTTTGTCTTTTGAGAATTCTTTATAGAGAATGTAAGAGTTCAACATGGCAACGTTTAACACATGAAACCACACTCGCTTCCACCATTTAAGAGTTTTCATTTTGAACGGGGTGTACGACAGCATCTGGTCGGCCCGATCCACACCTCCCATATATTTGTTGTACTCGTGCACAATACGTGGTCTCGTATTTGCTTCCCCAGTCACTCGGTTCTTCTTCCCTGTCTCTACAATTTCAGTGTCTTCTACGGTTGACATGAGCAGCACTGACTTCCTGTCCTCATACCTCACAACGAGTAGGTCTTGATTGTGATAGATCATCATATCCCCTTTCTTCTGTTTTTTCTGTGCCTTCTTTACCTTCTCAGGAATGCCTTTGCGATTGCCTCTCAACGTCCCAGTCGCACCAGTTCCCGTTTCCCACAAGTTTATATACAATGCCACAGAGGAATAGAAATTGTCCATGAACACATGATATCCTTTCCCAGCATAATCCTTCACCAAGTCCATGACGAGATCATACGTTTTCCCACCGACAGAAACAGATTCATTTGTTTTTCCAGTGTAGAGTTCAAACTTGCAAACATAACCATTGGTTGAGTCACACAGCATGTAGGCCTTTATCCCATACTTCTTCGGCTTGTCGGGATTGTATACTTTGAAACTCAGATTGCCTTTCCAAGGCACCAACCCTTCGTCAACACAAATAGTTTGATGCGGCTTGTAAATTCTGGAAAAACGATGCACGATGCGCTTGTACAAATAGCCAAGTTTATTGATTGGTGAAAACTGGGGTGTGTTTCGTCCCGGCATTTGGTTATTATCATTCAAATGTAGGTACGTTAGTAATAACCAGAACCTATCACGAGGCATACATTTGGCAAAGAAAGGCGTCGACGTCACATCACTCGATGACCAATACTCAGAAAAGTTTCTCTGTACAACCAAAGACATTGCTATAGTCATTGCTACGAATACTTTCATTTCTTCAGCATTCGTATCATACCATTGCCTCAACCTTGAACAGGGCTTTAGAACCTTATCGTCAACCTGTTGGTGGAAGTATCTGTTGGTTTCTGCTGCCATTGATCCATAATCATCTTCATGAAAAAACAACCCGAAATAGTCTACAGGATGCGGATTATCAGGCAATTCTATGAAGCGTCCTAATCCCGTGTTGCCAGTAAATTGGAGATCAACACGTCCACGTGGCCTCGGACCCTCTGTCCAGCGTTCCATAAAGTTGTCACGGTCATCAAAATGTGTGTCCATTTCATTATATTGCTCATCAAAGCCACTGAACTCTTCTTCTGTGGAAGTACCAGTCGTAGCAGTTTCACCCGTAGCTGCTAATATGTGTCTTGCAATGTTTCTTATTTCTACATCACTATCAATGTCACTTTCACCATCACTGTCACTGTCACAATCACTCTCATCAGTTGATTCCATATCAGAAGCTTCATCGGCATGGACCTCGTTGATGAAGTCGTCGTCGCTAGACGTTGACGGACCTTCCCAACTCCTGGTTCGCGGCCTCCTGGCCTTAGGCATCTTTCACATCAATCTGTAAATGATTGAAAATAATTTAGGCACACGCAAGATATAATAACATCAACACATGACCTGTTGTACAGAGAAATTCAATGTGAGCTTCATGGACATTCAATTGCCACATTTTGTAAGTGTTTGAAACAAATTTGCAGTTGCGCGCCTTTGGCGCCAGCGGCCATCAATAATCCGGACTTTTTCTAATTGTCCTGGCGAAAGCCGGACATTTTTTTCACGATTTGCAAAAATAACAAATCAGGACAAATTCTAACATTGCTGGACAAATTCTAACTTTCGGACAACTTTTCACAATCCTGCCGAACAAGTTCTAATGTCGCCGGACACTTTCTAACTTTCGGACGACTTTTCACAATCCCGCCGAAGGTGCCGATGGCACCGACGGCCGCCGACGTTGTATCAACATTATCAACCCTGATGCCGCCTTCTGACTCCTATGCAACGAGCCGGCGAGTCGCGAACAACTGCCTTCTACGTCAGGAAAGTTCTGATTGTCAGTTGTGGATTACAAAAGTTTTTCAACTCTTGACTTCTCTTCCGAGAATGATAGGTTCCACGGGCCTATCTGTCGGGACGGCCGTAGTCAACGAGCACCCGGCCCCTTGTCTTTAGTTCACTGGAAGGAACTCATGCCATCCCGACATATATAGCAAATTATTTAAAACATCGGAATGCTACCAATTTTTTTTCTCGAACACGAACATTTTCGTTGGACACATTTTCTCATGACCTGATGGCGGTGCCCGGCGAAAGATCCCCGACATATTGTGTCTCAACCACAAACATTTTTGTTGGACAATTTTCCCATGAACTGATGGCGGTGCCCGACCCAAAGTCCCCTAACTCAAAAAAGACATCAATAACGCTATGAATGTAAATCCAAAAGTTTTTTTCCCTTCAACTTTCATGGTTTATAAAACTCTATAATTGAACACTAAAGAAACAGGGTTTCCTTCATAATTTTTTTTACTTATTACATTTATTTATAACATTTTAGCGGCGCTTGTTGAGTCTTTATTTCTATGAGCGCATAAACAAATTGTATATCAAATTGAAGAGAATTTTCTGCTCTTTACGCTGATACCAAACGTTGTTGAGCGCGCCACTTGGTTACAGAAATACGAAATGCGAAACTTGCCAAATTTGCGGCACTTCTTGTGCCTTTATTTTTGTGTGCGCATGTATGATCAATATATTGAAATGAAGAACAACGTTCCGTCTTTATTTAGACGTAATATTTATCAAAATCCGCCAAGTGGTATAGAAAATATCGAGTGCCAAAGAAAGGTACATGAAAATCGAACTTCAGATCACATGAAAAGGACCCTTTGTGCGGCGCTTGCTGCATCGTCGTTTGTTTTAGCGCATGTACATTTTATATATCACTTTGTAGACAATTTATTCCTCTTGATAATGATATAAATGGTTTTGAAATGTGTCATTTGTACACGGGGATATGAAGTGCCAAGGTTTCCCTATTTGCGTCACTAACGGAATTGCGAAGTGCGAAAGTTGTTCTTTTTACGGCACTTGTTGAGTCTTTATTTATTTGCGCGCATAATAATTGATATAGGGAATTAAAGACAATTCATTTGTCTTTATAGTGATGTAAAATTCAACAAAATCTTTTTCACGGTGTAAAAGAAATTCATTGTGAAAGAAAGGCACATGAAAATCGCGCTTCAGATCACATGATAAGAAAGTCGGCAAAATTACCTTTTTGTGCGGCGCTTGCTGTATCTTTATTAATTGTTGCGCATGTACACATTTTACATGGAATTAAAGACAATCTTTTTCTCTATCTTGTGATATAAAAAATGTCAAAATATGTTGAGCACATCATGAGAAAATTGGTGTGACAAAACAGTGTAAAACTAAAAATATATAAAAATCACCTTTTTTGCGGCACATGCGGTATCTTTATTTCACGAGGCGCACATATGTTTTTTACATCGAATTAAAGACATTTTTTTTCTCTTTCAAATGATCCCACCTATATTGAAATCCGCCCAAGGGTTCAGAACATAGGGCGTGCGATAGGAAGGCGTGCATAGGGTCAAAATGCACGCGTCTCAGTAAACGATAGCATGCGCGGGTCGGTAAGCTCGTGCGAGAGGGTAGAAAGTGCCCACAGGCTATTAGCACGTGCGGCGGGGAGTGGGGGAAAATTGAGTGATTTTAAAGCTTATTATCGGTACGATAAACGTTATCAATAGTTGCATAATTTTCGGAACATGTACGCGCATTATTTAGAACACCAACGAAACAAAATTCGGTAGCTTAGCGACACACGGACGGAAAGTACTAGCGTTAAACTGACACTACTGCCGTGCAACAATTGCCCGTCCTTCGCTACTGTGAACCTCGGCGTTAATGAGCTAGCGTGAGAAAAATAGAGTTTGGATGTCGCATCTCGCCCAGAGGACATGCGGTCAAAGCAAATTTCAACCCAGACAGGCCCGGGACCCGCATCTTAAGGGTTAACAATTTACCTTGTGTATATCTTGACTTTTATCCAAAGATGTGTTTAATTACAAATTGTACCAACTGTGTTCATCAATTACTCAGAGTCAAGTGCACAACTGAGGGGAATAACGAACGTGCGCCTTATTATGAACATAACATTGGGTTTTTTAAAAATCAAACTTCACATCAGTTAAGTAAATGTAAACCATTATTTTTCTAGTGATAAATCATAATTAGGTGATGTCATAAAAGAATAATCATTTAAAATGCCAATTGCCAAGATGACACAAAAGTATGGTGCTGAAAGATTGTCTACAAAGTAATCATGCTTTAACAAAGGCATCGGAAACGCTCATATTCCATTATCATAACAATTACTAAACATGTACTTTGAAAAATTATACTTTTCAGTTTCATAAAAAATCTGTTATGCTACAAATTTGATTAAGTATTTTGAACTACTGAAATCGGCCCCCGAAAAGTTAATATAAGTTGACTATGTCACAAAACCTAAGGGGCTTGAAAAGAAGTGACAAAACAAAAATCGTGATCAAATGGACCTTTTCAAAGTTCACAGATTTTCTTGCAATAAACATGGGAATATCTAGAATTACGTTTTCAAGAAGAAAAACAAATTTTAAGAATGGTCACAGATGAATTAATTGCAAATGATATTTGTTCTATTACAATTGTTGCTGTTTGCCTTTGGGGCTCAAAAACACCGTACATAAGGTTATGTATGAATAGTATTCAGGAGCTTTGAGAGTGCAACAGTTTAGAGAAGTTCAAAATGCGAAAAGTTTACAACAGCGATGGGCCAGGTCTGATGAGCTGAACATATTTATATGGGGAAAAGGTGTTTATCTCTGCTTGAACAGCAATGTTAGCCAGGAGCGGTCGTGTGCCTTAGTTATAATTTTCAATGCTTAACTTGGTCACGCGCAATCCTAATAATAGGAAATGACATCCTGCCAAGAGTTATCTCCCTTGTCCCACTGTTAGGTAATGAAAGGCTATGCAATACTGTTTTAATGTACCTTTACATCATAAAATGCTGAATTTTCCCAGCAATTAAAGTCAAAGTCAACTATACGCTGCTGGAGCAAATAAGCACTTAATGAAAAAATCAAGAGTCATAAGACTTGCACACAGTCTATTGGTTTGCACGCTCGCTCGTAGCAAGGTTGTCCATCAACAAGCTGGAGATCTGAATGGTGAACCAGAAAGCTGACATTTAACCATGCATGTTGAGGTCAACACTCATTCTTCATTCATATTAAACTTCCAAAGCAACCTGTATTTTCTGCTTGATTCCTACTTATTTTATACGACGTACTTTTGCAAACTCACTCTCACCAACAATGACAGGCCGCCATGAGAGATACTATTCTCTGGAGATTTTGATGCCGCTTCAAACAATGTGTTTTCAAGGTGGAGCAAATACACACGGCCATGTGACCAAGCAATCAAAAGCCCCACAATACTCGTTATTTCTATTTATGTCTTAAATCTGGAAAATGTGAATAACACTGACAAGATCAGCCACAACTTTGACCCATCCAATTTGGGCCAAAAATATGGGTCCTCATCGATATCAATACGTTACCATATGTCCGGGAGTTTGATATGGACATTTATCATTTGTCCGAACTTTGTTCTCATTCAATATATAATTTGAATGACAATGAATAGCCAAATAAGGCAAATCACCACGAATTAATACAACATGTTTACTAGATCCGACCCGACTCAAGATTAAGTTTTTCAGTCTCTTTAAGAATTCGTGCCATACGCCAATTTGACAGTAGTCTTTGTCATTTTTTAGATTGTGTTTTTAAATTTAAATATGATTTATTTAGGAAGAAAGAAATATTTTCAACTGGCTAACTGAGTCCAAGTTTGCAGCTTTGTTTCATGCCGCCACCTGCTCTTAAACTTCTATAAAATAACGGTCATGTTACAATATTGATCAATAGTTGCTAACGCCATCGGTTTTAAACTTAATTTGCGGGTGTTAAATAACAATGAATCACTGATATTTTACAAAGGCAACTATTTATCTTAGAAATGAATCTCCATATCAAACTAGTGGCCAATTAAGCTAGCTTTACACTCACCATGTGTGTCTGGTCAGCGCTGGGAAGGGTAGAGGCACGCTGCAGCTGACGGAAAAGAGGCAGGCAGTCGTCTAGTGCTGCATAATTCAGCGCAAATCTATGCTCCTTACTCTCCTGTTGAGAAAATTCAATTTAAAATTCACGTTATATTCATTTCCTATGATAATTCATTTTGAAATTGAACAAGTGTAGAAGAGAGCAGAGAATACATATCCTTAGGTCTTACAATTTGAAAATAGGAAAAGACACGTTGATGTGTATTGATTAACAGATGACTTTACTGTTTCAAAGGCCTTGTGCTCTATAATAATTGTAAACTTTTCAAATTGTTATTCATTAATTCTGAAAATTTCAAAATAAACATCAATGAATGCATATGTTTGATGTGTATCAAGATTGGTGCAGAAATCATGTAAAATTTGGGAGATATGCTTGAGAAAAACTCTCTTTGTTATGCAGTCACTGATGTGTGTATGAAGTCCAGCGAAGCTAACAGGAATAGTTTAGGTGATGCGCTTCGGTCAAAATACACTACACCCATAAACAAACTACCCCCTTTCTAGAAATTTCTAGAACGTATCTAGAACGTATCTAGAAACTTTCTAGAACGGATCTAGAAACTTTCTAGAACGGATCTAGAAACTTTCTAGAAACTTTCTAGAACGTATCTAGAAACTTTCTAGAAATTTCTAGAAATTTCGAGTTTTTATTTTTTGAGAGATATTCAAATAATTTTGATTGTTTCTGAAACTGTATGTTATATTTTGCACAATTTGAAAAGATGAACTGCTTATGTTAATTAGGAAAGATGATATTCAATGTTAAAGTTTCCCTCCTCTACAACGCATCCTCATTATAACGCTACGCATTGCTTACGAGCTTCCGGCTCCCACTAATGAGCTGTAACGCGTCTGGTCTTGCATTAAGAATTGGTTGCATTGGCATATGCAATGTGTTTGACAATTTCTATGGTTGTAATTGATTGTTTATTGCTTATTGTTTATCTCATATCTTGATATTACGTTGGTGTATCTGAGATAGTAAACCCCTGCTGTTAATATTGATCGTTAACTCATGTCAACAACTTAAGTCAGCGTACAGCTTTGCCTTCAAAATGGTTTTGATTAGGTTTATGATCAAAGCCCTTTATCACCTCAAAAGAAAACGTACGTGCTATCTATCTAAGTCTTCTATGTTTATTTCATGCACGTCAAAAGCATTGATCTTTCTTATATGCAAAAGGAATTAGTAAACTACGTTTCTCTCTCAGTTCGTAATATTCAATCTGTAAACTTAACATAAGTGCAAAGAAACGTTATGAAATAAATAGGTGAATGACATAAAAAAGAAGACATTCTTGTTGGTTTAATAAAGGACATATTTGAAGTAATTATGCAAATCAAAAATACCCTCGTTTCTTCAAAGACTTACATATTATAATTGAATTGGTTATAGGGGGATTGACTAATGCAAAGAACCTCTGCTTGCTCTCCAGGAAATGAAAAGATTGTAAGAGCTAGTTCTCTGTCTCTACATGAAAATATGAAGGCAACATTTACACGTTATAATGACATATCGGAATGTTGAGAAAAAAGGGTTTTCTAGGTGTAAGCAAGCATGCGCTTTTGACGTTTAATTCAATCGTGAAAGTATTCGCAGTTTTAACTAAGCAATTGTCGTCGGTCACATCAACTTGTCGCCGTTCTAGTTTGTCTTAAGCTTTTCTTTTCCCTCATCTTTGTTTATAGTGTGCGCGCTTACTACATGTACGACTACAATGTTTTGGGCCTGACAATAGTAAACTCGAACTATATTCAGACTGTTGAAACACCGTTACTAATTTGTTCAATTTATCGGCTCAATTGGGGTTGACTAAATTACAAACATATTATGTGCATGTCTATCTACGGATAATCTTAGGAAGTATCTTTTAATTTGTGGAAGATGAAGGTACGCTCATCCTTGTCGCGTCGTATTATTTGACAACATAATTATAAGAGCCATGCCGATGTCCACTCACACAGTGAGTAGAGCGTCACAGTAATTCTCCAAGGTGTATGTTTATATACTGATTAGTGAAACACTGTGACAACATATTCAAGATTCGATCAAAATAATGTTGAATTGTTTCATTATCCATGGTATGGTTTAAAGGTTTAAACATATTTTTATTCCAGAAGTGTGTTTGCTTCATAAACTTTTTCTTTTGAGACGGTATATCAGATTTCCTCCATGCTATAAGCTTGTTAGTAATACTGAGTAGTAACGGATTGGAACAACATACATTTGGATAATACAATTGATCTTTAGTATGAAAACTATATATTTATGTGTAAACTTTTATAAATGATAAAACTAGTTTAAATAGCGAACAATATCTTTTGCTGTTTTAAGTTCGTCGTGGGGTGTTTATATTCTATAAATGCAGTAAATCTCCCAAATTCCCAAATTTTGCTATTTTTATGTTTTCATTGATATATGAAAAACGGCCATATAAATGTCAGGACGTCGACATTCTGCATACATTTTACAAGTGTTGTAGTTAAAAGTCCTAATTAATCATGCCAATCAATATTTACATTGGAGTTTGATGTAAACAGGTTTTAAAAATTACGTTTGAATCATTGACACGCGTCACTGTCCAGTTATCGATCACAAATCAAAGATTTAACCTGTTTTATTGTCACTATACTGAACTCATAAGCACTAAGATGCTAATTTTTGGCAACAACCATCCCTTCGTGATAAAATAACACTATATAATGAAGTTTGGCATATTTGACTCTAACAACTAACTGTGTGGCCCTTTAACTGTTCAACGTTTTACAGTTCTGCATTTGGAACTATGCCAAACAGCGAGATACAAAACTGAACGAAACAAATCACTTATATAACGTACTATAAATGATCATTATCGTTAACCTTCATTTCCTATTTGACCTTTATAAAACAAGAAAACGACGAAGACTTTATAGTTCTTGACATTGCTAGACAATTTCCCTTCGTTCCTCATCCCCACAATTACAATTTAATATGTTATAAATCAATAATATTTTCAACAATAACGGCATTTTATGTCCATGTGTTTAAAGATATATCTCAGTTTGTATTATAATTTAATAACAACTCAGTCATATTGACATGTACGCAGTGTTATGTTATTCACATATTTATATGCATTTAATTATATAAGAAAACAACATAGAGATAATCATTTTACTGTCGATGGTTTCTGCGTATTGATAGGAACAAAGTAGAAATTACATTCCTTTTCCCCTTACGATTTAATGTAGAAAAATGGATTCAGATGTATAACCGCTTTACCGGTAACGTCGGTGTTAGTAATCTACATTAGAATATGACATGTTTTGTAAGTTTGCAAACAGTCATTTTAAGGTGTCACAGAGTATGTTTTATGATTTTTCATAACACAGATAATAGCTCAAAGACCATGGGTCCTTCGTGAGGTTCTAATCGTCTCCCTACACATTCATTTTTATCTCTAAAATGCCAAAATCAAGGAATGTTTTCCTGTTTTTAAATTTAGAAACGGCAATATGTTTGTTTAAAAGTTTAAACCTTTTTGGTCACATTTACATGTTCATTAATCAACACTTATTTAACACTACAAACCCATATTTGTATTTTTGTCTGCTGTAAATAAGTTTCTAAATAACGTTTTGCTCAATGTCGCATGCCAGTGTCCGTTTTTCATCACACATCACGACTGAAAATTGCTTATTGTCGCTATACTTAACTGATAAACATCGGGTTGCTGAATTTCATGAACCACCACTACTAATCGATACAATTAACACCATTTATAAAGTTTGACATATTTGACTCCAATAACATTTTATGTGCCCCTTTAACCAAAAAGGAAATCAACAAGTCATAGCGTCAGTACTATCATGTAACTTGTGAGTTTAAGTTGAAGTTTGTTCGACTGTGTAAGTTATGGCGAAAAACAAACATATAAAGTCGTCAAATACTTAATGGGATTTATCAAGCCTTACTATCTCTTTCACTCTTTCATATACGAAAGAATTTTAAAGGAATGATGACGAGTAACTGCAATAATAATTATTGTTTTACGTGCAATGTACTCGGTGAACCGTATCTCCCTAACAGGCAAGTGTAAGCGTAACCTGGAAAGAATATGTCGTAATTTCAAAGGTTTCAGTTTGAATTAACAGTGTATTCTACAATACACAAACGGGCTGCCGAGACATAGACGTGAATGCTCATCTTTTTCTGCAGACTAAAACGCCTAAACATGTTACGCAATTCAGTCTACGACAGGGGGCATATCTATTACCATTGGACGGTAGAGGCTGCAGTTTTAAACACATTAATCATATTCAAAGTAATATAATTCGTTATATATAAACATAAATGTTATATCTCGCCTCGAAAAAAACATACGGTTAAAAATTATTATTTTCATTAATTTTATGCAATAAGAAATCAAAATTTATGAACACACGGCGTATTTGACTTTCTGCAGAATCAAACCATACAAAGTTACTTGGAACGATGAATGAACAGTTGTTGAACTTTCATAGCTGTCATGTCTATCTTCGACATCTTTAAATTAAACGGTTACTAATATCGAAACATACTAATACGTCAAATGGATAATTTTCTTATAACCGTGTATTTCCACGACGGACAAGACTCCGTTCAGTGTATCTAGCGTCAAATGGTGTTGCAAATAACGGTGTGGACGATATATTAGGGTGTCAGCTTGAGTGGCAGCAGAGTTGATAAATTGTGCCAAAACAAAATCATGAAAGACTACAGCATGGAAATATGTATCCAAAAGCCGTTACCGATAAAGACGACCGTTAGTTTTGGTCATAAGCGGTGTTGCACCGACAAATCTTAAAACAACGTTAGCGTTATGTAAATCTCGCTTATTGAGAGAGTGTTTTAACTGTACCGACTGTGTTGAAGATGAGATGCTTGTTTTTATTGAAACATTTTTATTTATGAAAATGTACAATTCATGAATAGATTGTCCAACAAGATCCAAGGTGCTTATTTTAAGGCCACTCCGAAGCAATTACATATGAGAAAGAATATAAAATTTTGTGATAGTTACACGCATCTTATTGCGATCATAGGTTCAAAGAAAGTGGTTATGCATAAATAACATTTCGCTTGTTTGGCAGTCTTTATGAAATATTAAATCGATCATATTTCATTATGTATGGTGAATAGAATTCAACAATCTAGTAATAAGAGCGATGTACATCCCCGTAGTACAGTTTTTATACTTAATTCTTTCAGATAAAAGAAAGATTTCTGTCTTTAATCTATGTACTTTTGGCATGTGAAGAAATAGTGAACAGCGTTTTTCGACTGGGTGACCACATGCAGGAACAGGCCTGGCTTTCTATGATATGTCTGTTTAACTTATCAGCGTTCAATTCACCACAGCGGCCGAGAGTGGATAATCTAGCAAATTCATTTAAATTAACAATTTTACTGCCAGGAGTTAAATAATTCCATAGTTTTATTGTGTCAGGAAAAACGTTCTTGCATTTAACGCTGTCCTACATTTTACTGTTCGAACGGATTAATTTTCTCTGAGTTTGTCGTTAATGTTAGGTGTTGTAGGTTACATAGATATGCAGGCGCGGGATTATTCTTCCTTTTGAAGAACGTTTTCAATTTAGACATGTCTACGTTCCGACAGGTTGTTCATAAATACTGTTTGGCGATCCATCGATTTTGTGCCGATCGGTGGAATATATAAACACTGGGAAAAGCTTAGTTCAATAACGAGCGGTAAGCGGGTTGTGAGAAGATGTTATTTTTTAACTGGGCATCTAAAAGTTCACCTCATACACTCGTAAACAAATAAAATAGTCTTAGAGAGGAAGTGAATTGACAATGTTTATTACAGCTCGTCAACTGAAGACACGGGAGAAGAGCGAGATTACAGTTACTGTTTTGATCAGACTTTCCAAGTACTATATAACTTCCTTGAAGTGCTATAAACTACGTATGTCGGCGATCTCTTACATAATATCTTTATTATCATTTCCCGCTCCGAGACAGCTGTGTTTTATTGCTGTACGCCTCGCTGGCTGGTTGATTAATTAGATAACATCATTGTTGAATGAAGCTTAACCGGTTCGTTCATGCATGGTATAGCGTCTGATAAACTAGGTGGAATATGATACCGTATCTATGACAAAATGTAAATTACTAGTATGCGGTTTTTATTATGTTCAATCTTAATCCAACATTATCTTTTAATTTCATTATCTTATAAATGTCAAAAGCATGTATACATCTACTTTGAATTGACGAAAAAATAAATAACGATAAGTCAATCCAGCATTAGGACGAGATAATGTTTATTGTAATTAATGACATGACATTAATGATGGCACAGAACGTTGGTGCGCCTTTCTCTGTAAGAATGGTAAATACGTTAACCAGCACTGCCAGGTTTGTAAATATCATTTTTAAGTATTTCTGATTCTTACCCATTGATGATCAGAAACCCATATCGGAACGCATGACGCTCGAGGTGAATCCCCTGTCGATAGTTATGAAATAATGAAAATTTTAAATCAATCTTCGATTGTATCATCATGAGATTGCCCTTAAGATTTCACTGATAAATAGTTAATTCAAATGCGATTTTATACACAGTAATGTAAGAAACACTGAACCAGACCTCTATCATAACAGCTGTCTTTAAAACATGTTAAAGATAACCTTGTATATATGTATGCCTTTATCTTGTTAACATAACATACACATTATTAATTTAGCGTAATCACTATTTTGATTTGGCCAGTTGCAGTACATTGTCTTGAGAGATGTTTTGATTTATTAACAAGCTTGTTCACCATTCCTATCCCGTTTTTATATGTAATAAAAAGTTTATCCATCAAGTGATAATGTTATATTGCGGAACGATTGTTCTACTTCGCACACTTGCATTTCATGCTTCTTTTACAAAACCTCGCATTTTAAAGTTGGTTAGCGTAGGCATTTTCCTTTTAGTATTGAATGATAAAAACATCATATGTTAAGCAGTTTTCTTTAGGCTTTAGGACTTTTTGAGGATTGCATAGAAGTAATCACAACTAGGATTCTCTATCATAATATAATCTTTTCATATTCGACTTGGATGTAGTGATCTAAATGGATTATACTAGATTTATATGTGACAGTGGCTATCGCTTTGAAAACGCCTTACATTTCTTCATCACCTGTCCAAATGTTGATGACATAAGACTAAAGGCATATTTCTTTCAAAAAGGGTTTAAACTGTCGTCAATCCTATTTGGTCACCCGGGCTCATCACAAGAGGCTAACCAAGGACTTTTGAAATCTGTTAATAATTGTATCACTTTATCAAAAAGATTTTCGGAATTCAACAAACTTTTTCCTATGTGTCCTGCCTTGCTGAAACAATCAAACAACATGTAGTTATGGAGTTATCAGCGGTATGAAATAAGTTTGTAAATTTGTATTGTTTCATTGAAAAGTGTCTAATATAATCATGCATCTATAGTGTCCTGCTTACTGTATGTATGTATTCATTCGTCCATATGTACGTCACTTTTTATGTTATAGTATATTTGTTAAGAAGGGATATTTATATAATGAAATAAAATATGTTTAAACCATGATATAATTCATGTAGTGACAGATTTACACATGTCCCCAATGCCTCTTCCTTCATAAGCTCGCATACATTATTTATAAAAAGGCAATCGCAATGTATATAAGTTATGTCAACTATAATTACTTATTTTATTAATGCTTTATTGCAAAGTTATATATTACATATAAGTGTTATATTGAACGACAACAAAAACCAACAACATGCGTCGGAACATCTTGAAGACGAGCGATCGAATTAGCGCTGATCAATGAGGTGCTAATATACGACGTGAGCTATATATAGACTGCCCCTTGTGCAGCGGTAAGAGGAGCGTTAAAACGAGGAAAATTTAAAGTTCAATATTAATTATCTCTCTTTCTATTTATGCAATCTTGTTCAAAATTTCACAATAGGCAAAGTAAACATGAGGATTTTGAATCAGGTAATAATTTTTGAATAGTTTGAAAAGAGTGAAAACTCGAAATTTCTAGAAATTTCTAGAAAGTTTCTAGATACGTTCTAGAAAGTTTCTAGTTACGTTCTAGAAAGTTTCTAGATACGTTCTAGAAAGTTTCTAGTGCGTATCTAGTGCGTATCTAGTGTGTTTCTAGTGTGTTTCTAGATACGGGGTATGTTTCTTTATTGCTGTACTGTACTCTGTCATTGAGTTATTGTGTTTGTCAGTGGGGAAAAAAAACTTAATTTGTAATTCTAACTTATACATCTGGGGATTATGATTGTTATGGTTGACATAACTGTTCAACCGTTTTAGTCATGTTTCCATGAAAACTGCTAAAAGAAATCATTCGTAGGTCTCATCCTCTTATCTGGTCTGCATGGTTGATATAAAATGTGGTGTGACTAGTATAGGAGATGCGCTCAGGCCAAAATGTATTATACAAATGGTCACAGGGTTACCATTTGACAGGCGTAAGGATGACAAAATCTATAAACTATAATCCCCATGAGCTAAGGAATCTGTACAGAAGGTTTCAGCTTTCTGAAGTAGAAGTTGAAAATAGGTTTTTAGGAGCAGGGTGTGAAACTCCCAAGAATTTAAGCTCTACCACAGGGCTGGCTAGCTGAAAAACTTGCCAGGCCTGATCGAAACCTGCCTGTCCACTAAACAAAGATGTTATCTGTAACTATAATGAAATTCAAACTTGAATATAAATCAAACAGTAGTAATGCAATAAAAGAAATTTCAAACATATCTTTGTTCAGTTTAAGGGAAGTCAAATATGATCGAACGTAGCATATGCTTGTCATTTGTAAAAGTTACACCTCCTGCGCTTTGCAAAAAAATAAGTATCGCTTTGTTAATATTGAGAACATTCAAAGCATTTCTGATGAGAGAGCTTGATAAGGCATAATCTTTACCAGACCGTTGGGCAGGGGTAATTGAAAATTTAGCAGCCAAAGCAAAAAAAACAACCTGTCCTGTGCGGTGAGGCAGGTAGATAATTCAAACGCTGTTAGGAGTCAACACCTGTGGTCCATATTACGGGTCACAGCATCACCAAATTTATAACTTAGAATTATCAGCTAAGGAGACTGTGCATAAGCTTAATTAAGGTTTCAACTTTCTACGCCTTTTGCATCACCAGAAGAAGATGAAACAATCAGGTGACATGGTCGAGCTATATCCCCTAAAACTTTCACAATGTTTTAAGGCATTTTAGATTTTTTTCAATTTAACTTATTCTCTATGACTGTGTTAGAATCTTACATCCCTTACTTTTATTTTGCTGAATTATATTTGCAATGTTGTAAAGAATAAAAGAAGGAAATTGTTCAAACAAAACAAAGCGAAATCAACATCTTTTTGACAAACTCACATAAGTTAATGGAAATATTATAAATCATGAATGTGATCATGATACAAATACAAATCCAGATAAAGAAATATTTTATATTAATATTTTTTATGATGCTATTATTTCAGGCCCTAACAATTAGTATCTTAATTTTCCAGCGCTGCGGGTTGGAACTGTTTTATACAATATATGGTGTGTTCACATGGCTAATTCTTGAAGTTAATGGCAGTTTCATACAAAAGTAGTCAGCCAATGAACGATCCTTATCCGACACTTTGAATGCCATTTTGATCTTACCTATAAGGAGTTAAATAAAATCCTTAAATCTGATTGCACAATTGGAAATTATATATGGAATTGAAGATATGTATGTTCGATACAACAATACAACCTCTAGTTAGATATCTACAATTATCTAAAGATTCAAGTTAAATAAAATCTCTAATAGTGAGCGCGCATACATGTATTGTATATGGAATTGTAGACAATTAATTCTTCTTTATGATGACGAAAAAATCATTAGAAATGTCACGAAGTTCAGAAGATTGACGCAGCGAAAGATGGTTGGGGGTAGCCACAGAATGGGAGAAAGAGAATCCTGATCAGGATTATTAGTGAGAACTAACTCTCCCTCGGGCAGTCTGGGAACCCTGGGGTACCAGCATGTGAGTGCCAATGTTCTAAGCACCAGCATTGCTTCCCGCTGTACCGATCCTCTCCGCTCGTGCAGTCACATGCGCACAAACATTCTAGCATTATAAAACCTGAAATTCTTTATGTACGGCGCATTGTTATTTCTTACTGTGCATGTAAAAATTATACATGGAATTAAAGATAAATCTTTTGTCTTTACACTTGTGAAAAATTAATGAAAAGGTGCCATCTTGTTCAAAAGATATGAGAAGCAAAAGAGGGATACCCTCAACAACTTGAAACAGATATTGTTAATCGTTCAATTGGCTACACCAGTCACATCACTCGCCGCATTTTTCTTTTTGAGTGTGCATATGTATATCATACATGGAATTAAAGATAATTCTTTTTGCTTGAGTAAGGTGAAAAAATTATTAAAAAGTGAACAGGGTTTCAGAACTTTTTCATCGACCTGTTGTTGGAAGTATCTTTTGGTTTCTGCTGCCAAAGATCCATAATCATCTTTATAAAAAAAACATTCTAAAAAGTCTATAGGATGCGGATTATCAGGCAAGTCTATGAACTATCCTAATCCTGTGTCGCCAGTAAAATGCTCACGTGACCTCAGCCCCTCTTCCCAGCGCTCCATAAGGTTATCTTGGTCATCAAAATGTGTGTCCATTTCATTCTATTGCTCATCAAAGCCACTGAACTCTTCCCCTCTGGAAATACCTCCTTGACAATTAGGAGGAACGAGCAATGGAATCAGACACCTATCTCTGTCATACTGTTTTGGTCGCCATCTTGGAATGTCCTCCTTACCGAGTACACGACAGTGGGTAAACGATGTAACAATTGTGGTAAACTCAATCATTTTGCAAAGATGTCTAGGGCAAAAATACTTTTAGAGAAAGACTATGACAAACTTATTAACAAGCCTGCTCCTATTCTCCTAAGAGTAAGTAAGTAAGTATTCTGATGAGCGCAATCCTGTCATTGGACAGTGTTCAGCTGAGGTAGTACACAAGACTG
Source organism: Phorcus lineatus (assembly GCA_921293015.1). Classification (NCBI taxonomy): domain Eukaryota; kingdom Metazoa; phylum Mollusca; class Gastropoda; order Trochida; family Trochidae; genus Phorcus; species Phorcus lineatus. Next base: position 14,236,355 of record OV121090.1, read on the forward strand.
TTAGGAAAACTTTAACCTTTGCTATCACATCAAGAGATCGTCAATCAATTCTTGGATTACGAGCCTGTGATGACCTTAACCTGGTTAAGCATGTTTTTACGGTTGACTCAAATAGTCCTTCTGATAGAATTTCAGTATTGCAGGAACATTCAAATGTGTTTCAAGGTCTTGGATGTCTACCTGGTAAGCACCATATCAAGGTTGATACCGACATTCCACTTGGTGCTCAAGCTTGTCGGCGTGTCCCATTTGCTCTTCATGACAGACTGAAGGATGAGCTGGCACAAATGGAGAAACTCGAAGTTATTACTACTGTTGATGAAGCAACTGACTGGGTGAGTTCTCTTGTCATAGTTGTGAAAAAGAATAAGCAGTCGCGAGTTTGCTTGGACCCAAAAAACCTAAACAGGGCCATTAAAAGAGAGCATTTTAAACTGCCTACTCGAGATGAATTTATGTCCAAGTTCTCTCATGTTAAGGTATTCTCAAAACTGAATGCCTCTTCAGGATTTTGGCAGTTAAAGCTAGATGAACACAGCTCAAAACTATGCACGTTTATTACACCTTTTGGACGCTACAGGTTTTTTAGATTACCATTTGGCATATCAGCAGCTCCAGAAGTATACCACAAAACTGTTCATGCTTTGTTTGATTCTGTTGAAGGCGGCAATACCTCAATGGATGATGTCATTGTTTCTGGAGGGACTGTACAGGAACATGATGAAAGGCTGTTCAAGGTTCTACATATCGCAATAAAGCAAAACTTGAAACTTAATGATAAATGTGTGTTCAGGGTTTCAGAGCTCACTCTCCTGGGGGACATTGTAAGCAGTAAGGGCGTTTAACCAGACAGCAAGAAAGTTGAGGCGATCCTGTCCATGACTCAACCACAGTCAAAGAAGAATATACAAAGGTTCTTGGGCATGGTGAACTATTTGGGCAAGTTCATTCCAAATTTGTCTGAGAAATCTCAGCCCCTCAGAGAATTACTTGATAACAATGTCGAGTTTTAGTGGACAGCAAGTCAGGAACAAGCTTGAACGTTCTTAAAGAATGCAGTGTCTCAGGAACCAGTGTTGAAGTTCTTCTACCTTGAGAAACAGATTAAGGTTTCTTCTGACGCACCGCGGAATGGTTTGGGTGCAGCTCTGCTGCAGAAGCATGGAGAAGACTGGTTGCCGGTTGCATATGCCTCTAGAGCACTCACAGGTGCTGAAACAACGTATGCACAAATAGAAAAGGAAATGCTTTCTACTACATTTGCTTGTGAACGGTTTCACCAGTTTGTGTATGGTCAGACTGTGTCTGATGAAACTAACCATAAGCCTTTGGTCGCCATATTCAATAAATCGCTGAATGAGTGTCCCTTGAGGATTCAAAGACTCATGCTCAGAATGCAGAGGTATGATGTGACCTGGTAAATTATATGTTCACGCTGACGCTCTCTCCTGTTCTTGCTCTTGGCCTTAGGCATCTTTCACATCAATCTGTAATTGATTGAAAAGAATTTAGGCACACGCAAGATATAACATCAACGCATGACCTATTGTACAGAGAAATTCAATGTGAGCTTCATGGAAATTCAATTGCCGCATCTTTTAAGTGTTTGAAACATTTTTGCCGTTTCATAACGATGGCGCCAACGGCCATAAATATTGCATTGAGAGAGGACATTTTCTAACAATTGTCCTGTTGATCAAAAGTAAAAAAAACAGGACAAATTCTAACTGCGGGACAGTTTCTAACTGACAATTTCTAACTGTCAGATGCCTTGTCACATGATTTTGCCGCCCACACTAACGGCTGCCGACACAAGTTCTGTCGGAGGAGATTTTCATGGTTTATAAAACTACACACTAAAGACACCGTGTTTTGTTTTACTTTTTTTTACTTATTACCTTTTATTTATAAAACTTTTGCAGCGCTTGTTGTACCTTTGTTCCCTTGAGCGCATTTACAAAATGTATATCATATTGAAGAACATTTTATGCTCTTTACTTGGTTACAAAAATATGAGTAGCGAAAGTTGCCCAATTTTCTGCACTTTTTGTTCCCTTATTTTTTTTATGCGCATGTGTGATTGATATATGGATTTGAAGAACATTGATTCCTCTTTATTTTGATGTATGATTTATCAAAATGCAGCAAGCACCCAGCAGGCACACGACGTGGCAGCCACGTCGCTGCCAGGTGGTAAATTGGTCGCCACGTCGCAGTCGCAGTGCGACGTTTTTGTCACGTCGCTGCCACGTCACGATGAGGTTGCCACCTTCCAGTCGCAGTGTGACGTAGCATGGACGTGGCCGTTACGTCGCGTTACAGTTTGGTTTTCTCGTCGCACGGACACGTCTCTGCAACGTGGCTTTACTACGCTTATGTCTTTTAAACATTTTGATTATTCATTAAAAGTAGGCCTAGGCCTAAATCTAAAACTCGATGACAATAAAATGTTAATTAAATAAAGTCCATTTTAAGCAATAGAATATTTACTCAAAGACGATCGAACTACAGTGAAAGATGACAGAAGCTAAAATGTGAATGGGAGAAATGATCTTGTAAAATTATGAGATAAGAGAATGTTTTTATCTTTCTTAACCAGCTTTCATATGTCATCCATACAATGATATTTCTATCATATATTGGAAATTAAAAGAAATTAATTCCAGAAGTTTTAGTGGGTTCTGTCTAGACTATGTATGTAGCTTCCTACGTTTTCGCGCCAACACAAATAATGATGACGTCACTTTAACGTCACAACACAAGTACTGTCACAGCCATGTTTGACGTCGCCGTAAGGAGTGAAATCATGTTTACAATGCAGTTACCGGCATTGGCTTCGCCTCTCTTACTTAAGGTAAGTACTCTTTCTTACAGTTATAAATGCTTTTCGCTTGGATTAATGAAAATAATTTGAGTTATCACAATAATCACGCGTTGATGATATTGTCAGTGACAATGTCACAACACTCAAGGGCAGAAGTTGAACCCCCAGTTCGCTGTACACAGCAAATTGTGTAGTGAAAATTTAGAAGTCAAAACTGCCGTAGATTTAGTAGCATTCAATTATGGTGATTCTGTAAAACCTTTCCTTGAAATATTTTATATATTAAAAAAGCCACATTGTAAAGACGAGAGCAAACTACGTTTTGCTGTCACCCGCCCGGCTTCAAAACCATGGTCAAACTCCTTACCGTGTTTCGTTATAACTCAGCGTGCTTGATGACGCATCTTTGGTCACAAGTGTTGCGTGGAGTTCGTGAGGTGTCTGATCAGCTGTTTGCGAGTTCACTTGGTGCAGGACTTCTTGGGTTTAGTTTGTATTTTGTTTGATGGATTGGAGGCATTTTTTTAAACTTGTTATGAACTGGTTTCATAGGACAAAAGATATCTATTATATAAACTAATTTAAAATTAACTCATTTAAAAGAAACTAAATTACGATACTTTTTTAATGTGTTTACTTTTCAACTTGTGAAAAAATACATAGAATTTAAATCAAACTGTAAAATCAAATTCACTCAAATAATAAACAGTACTTCAGTTTGATTATTTAGAATAATATATATCAGCATGTATTTGAAATTTATTTTCTATTTATGCGTAGAAAAAGTGAACGTGAAAAGATTAAAGGGGGTCAACAACTTTAATTTTTAACTTCCAGTGTTTTATTAGCGAGGCCCCGCGAGAGTCGTAAAACTCAATCAGCGCGCTCTCTACTCAGCGGTGTTTTATCTGCGCTGCATCCTACGCGCGCGGTTTCCTTACACGCGCGAATTACCCAACCGGATACGCGTGTGAGAATGTCGTTTTAAACAAATCGTTCTACAACTGAACTGCCATATGAGATATGAGATATGAGAAAAAATATATAAATCTTTGTAAAGTGAAATCTTTTTTAGTTTTTATTTCCCTCACCTTTTACAAAATTAGATAAACAATTCTGGTGCTCTGGTATTATGCAGTTGTTTACATTTAACTTGTAAGCTTGGACACTACAAACTTCACAATATTTCCGTCGATATTTTTAAAAGTTAGGTTTTGACTTGTGTAGATATTTTTTGAATTTTCGTCACTATTACTCAATTCCTAACTATTTGAAATTTCTTATCTATGGCAGATAGGGGTTTGAGGGTTGTTTTTTTTATATTTGGCAGTAAATTGAACCTGGATTAAACAACTGTAAAATCAATGCACTTTTAATATTGATACAATTCACATATAGTTATCCAACTTTTTAAGAGCATAATTGAACACCAAGGTGACATTTAACAAAGACACAATCATTTTTCAGAAATTTAAGACACGTTTGCCATAATTTTAAAATATCACTGATAGTTATAAAAAGGGAATACATAAAGGATATACTGGTCACTAGTTATAAAGTTTAACTAAAAGGGTTACCTTGATGATAGGGTGTTTTAAACTGTTTTTTTAGGTCCGGTTTAGTATGTCTCGCATTTGAGTTGACTATTCATCAGTAAAATTTTAAGGTATAATCTCATGATGATACAATCGAAAATTGATTTAATATTTTCATTATTTCAAAGTCATCGACAAGGGGTTCACCTCGTACATCATGCGTCCCGATAGTTCCGATATGGGATTTCTAATTACGAATGGATAAGAATAAGAATGACTTGAAAAATGATGTATACAAACCTGGCAGTAATTGTTAACGTACATGTATTTACCAGTCTTACAGAGAAAAGGGCACCAACAATCTGAGCCATAATTAATGATAGATTCACTTTAGTAAATGACAATAAGAATTATCTCGTCCTAATCCCGGATTGACAAATAGTTACTTTGTTTTGATTTTTTTCCACGTAGTCTCTCAGACATTATACAATGCATGAACGGTAAAGCTGAAATCAACAATGATGTTATCTAATTTATCAGCCAACCAGTCAGTATAAGGCAATAAAGCACAGCTGTCCTCGGAACAGGAAATGATAATAAGGATATTATGTAAGAGATCGATCACATACGTTGTCTATAACACTTCAAGGAAGTTATATAGTACTTGGAAAGTCTGGTGTAAACAGTCACTGTAATCTCGCTCTACTCCCATGTTTTCAGTTGACGAGCTGGAATAAACATTGTCAATTCACTTCCTCTCTAATTCTGTTTTATTTGTTTATGATTGTATGTGGGCGTAAGGCAGCTTACTGAAATTAAAGAATTGATATATTTCGAAATAATTGCATTTTCATCACTTAAATGCCAAAATCATGATATTTATTTATTTTCAATAATCATCGACAAAAGGCCAACGGCTGCACGGCAAGGACATGCTCCCCCTATAGTCGACCGATTGCAGGTGTTCTCACAGCGACATGTGATAGTAGAGAAGCTATAGCCATTTTCCATTTTGGACTGCAGGCATCGTGTTGTTGGGTTGAAGTTTAACGTCTGCTTCCACCATTGTGTTACGTCGCCGACGTGGGGCCTATGCCTTAGTTATTTGCAATGAATGGGGGAATAAGATTTAGAATATGTCATAGACACCCAAATTAAGTTAATAAAAGTTCTAAAGTGGTAAAAAAAATAAAATCAATTTGGAATTTGGACTTCAGGCATCGTGTCAGGAACGAAAATGAATAAGCCAATCAACGATCGCATGTAATAAAGGGGATTCCCCTGTCACAATGACCGCTTGGCCGGCGCCCAGTCCGTGTCACGTGACCTCTTTCCCGGCTATGGCAATTACGTAACTGCTGGTCAATTAGGTCTGAAAGGCTAGGGTTGTTGTTCCCCTTTAACAGGGTAAGAATGATATTGCTAAATGGAGTAAAAAGCTAAATTTGGATGGTGTTAACTGTTAAGAACAAAACAATATTTCAAGAAGATATTATAGCTCATTTGAAGTTTTTTTTAAAATCTAGTAGAGAGGATAACATTTTGGGCGATCTTACTGAAATTCAATTCTTATTAATGACATTGGTAAAAAAAAAGGTTTATTTCGTAAACACGACCCATTTTGAAGGTTTATTGTACATTTTTTTCAGGTAAATTCAGGTTTTCCTTCATTTTGAGAGACTTATATGTATGAAAATTGAAAACAAGTATATGTTACGATAACTAAACATGTACAGCCGTGTCGGGTACAGATACGCGGAGGGTAAAGATGCTCACTCGCATGAAACTAGTAAAGCAGGATGAATGTTAGCTTGTAATAGATATATGTCCATATATATGCATATTTAGGCAATTTAGAAGATATCATGAAGTTTTTGAAATGGTAAAATGATATCTGTCAAATTGCCTTGAGATGCAAAGACATCAATCTATTACAAGCTAACACTCATCCTGATTTACTTTGTGAAGTTTTGTGAGAGTGCGTATCTATAAAAAATAATGTCACCGTCTGAACATAATTGGCAAGGGTTTGTATATGCGATCTGCCTCTAAATTTGTTTTTAGATTATCATCCTGTTCGATTAATCAAATACACCAGTCATCAAATGAACTGAAAGGAGAGGCATTTAAGAACTTTGATTATTATTGACAAATGCACTTACCTACTTATTTACATTAGTCTTAACAACAGGAGTCGAACCTATCAATGCATAATATTCCACACGTGAAATTAGGGGTTAAAGAATTCTTTCGGCATTTAAACATTGTACATAAATCCGATGACATGTCGTTTTGAGATAACTATAATATTTCTTGATAGCTTTCAATGTTGGATAAAATACCTGATTTTTACCTTACAGTGTGCTGCATGAGAAGGACCAGTCTGAGGAGACGAAATAGACAGGGTAGATAGCACGTGTGTGAATCTGAGCACGTTTCATCCGAACAGGGAACTCATGAACTCATATTATCAGGTATTATAAATTCATATACTTTTAGAACTATAATTGAATTAAAAGTCCTAATGAAAGTCAACCTTTTTTAATACATTTAAATAATAATATAAGTACACTATTTAAAGATTACACTAAAATCTTTTTATTCATTTTATAGGCCAGCCATCCCTTATTATTGCCGTTAAATTTCAATTACAGACCGCTGCTTTACTGATGAACAATGCTGTGAAGATAGAAAAGGTACAGTGAAGATAGACAGAGACGCATGCATGTCTTGTAATTTGTGCTTGAATAAATAATGCAAACTCTATTCTTCTGTGTTTTGTCTTTTAATTTATTATGGCGAAGTTACTTAGCAGGAATATATTCCATATTTGCTATAATAGAAACCGGTCTCACTTAGTCAAGAAAATACTCCTCTAAATATTAGAAAATACAAGATATAATGCGTTTTCAGTAAAAAGTTATTTTCACTGTCAACTTACACTCGCCGGTATCTGTCAGAGGCCTTCATCTATTGAAGCAAATATGGTACTTGCTGTATATCACAATGTTTAATGTGAAATTCCCAATGGGTGACAGAAGGAGTTATGATTACGTTTTTCGTTTCAACACAAGGAACGCTCAAGTGACATGATCATATGCTGACGATTTCGCATAATAGTACTCGTAACACATTTCAGCTCGGTAGGTATTGTTTCCGAGGTGGTCATTTACCACGTCGCCAGCAAAACCTGGTGCACATGCCACCAAAAGACGACTGAAAGGCAACGTTGCAGCGCCACCTTCATACAACTTGGAAGACAGTCGCGTTGCCACGTCGCTGGCAAACCATGAAATGGTGCAAATGCGACCAAATGGCGACGGAACGGCAACGTTGCCTCGCAACCCTCATACAACGTATCTGCCACGTATTTTTCCCACGTCGTATGGACACGTTGTAGACACGTCGCCTTACCACGTCGCTGGCAAACCATGAAATGGTGCAAATACGACCTAATGGCGACGTAACGGCGACGTTGCCGTGCGACCTTGATGCGACGTGGCTGCCACGTCGTGTGCCTGCTGGGCAGTATATAAGATATTGAGTGCAAAAGAAAGGTACATGAAAATCACGCTTCAAATCAAATATCAATATAATTTCTTTTTCTTGAAAATGATATGAAAGTAATTGGAATGTGTCATTTGGTTACAGAGATATCAGGTGCCAAAGTTTCCCTACAAGCAGCACTAACGGAGTCGGAAGTGCGAAATTTGTCCTTTTTACTTGTTGTGCCTTTATTTATTTGCACGCATAAATCATCGATACAATGAATTAAAAATTCATATTTCTTGATATAAAATCTAACAAAATCAGCTTAGCGTTGTGGAAGAAATTTAGTGCGAAAGAAATGTACATGAGATCACATGATAAGAAAATCAGTGTTATTAGCTTTTTGTGTGGCGCTTGCTGAGTCTTAATGAGTTTCTGATGATGTACAAATTGGAATTAAAGAAAATCTTTTTCTCTGTCCTATGATAAAAATGGTCCAAATACATTCAGCACATGATGAGCAGATTGGTGTGACAAAATGGTGTAAAACTGAAAATATGTAAAATCACCTTTTTTGCTGTATCTTCATTTCACGAAGCGCAGATATGTATTTTACATCAAATTGAAGACAATTTTTCTCGCTTTCAAATGATCCCACCAATATTGAAATCCCCAAAAGGGTTCAGAACATAGGGGGTGTGATAGGTGGGTGTGCGTATGGTCCAAATGCACGCGTCTTAGTAAACAATAGCATGCACGGGTCGGTTAGCTTGTGCGAGAGGGCAGAAAGTGCCCACCTGCTATTAAATTAAGTGATTGTTATGCTAATTTTCGCAATGACAGACATCAACAATGTTTGCATAAGTTTTGGAACATGTACCCGCATTATTTAAACCACCAATGAAACAAAACTCAGTAGCTTAGCGACAGCCGGAACGAATAAACAAACATTGAACTGACACTACTGCTATGCAATTTATTTCTGGGATTTGCTACTGAGAACCACAGCGATAATGAGTTAGCATAAGAAAAACTAAGTGTGCAACTTGCATCTCGCCTTGAGATCATTCTGACAAAGCTAATTTCATGCTAGAATATTCCAGGACCCGTATCTTAGGGTTGAACAATTTTTTTTTTGAATCAACCTTCATGTATTTTTTCTATCTCTGTGATGAATTTTTCACAAGCCAAAAAGGATAACTATTTATGACTCCATATATGACTCACTACAATCTTCTTTCAAATACATTGCCTTTCCCCAAAAAACTAAAATTGGTAAACAAATATTTTTTTAATTGTTAATTATTTTCCTCTGTTGCTATGAATTGTCTAGAACGAATTGTGAAGAATTTCTTGTTAAAGGATGTGATTGACGTTTTAGACCACTATTAATTTGCATAAAGAGCACGGCGTGGAGTAGATGATGCAACAATAACTCGATCTGCTTAATAACATCTATAAACACTTGGAAAATTATAGTTCTTATTGCCGAATAATGTTTGTTGACTTCTCCTCTGCTTTCAGCCACATCTGTTACTTGATAAACTTTGTCATATGAATGTAAACTCAAATGTCATTAGATGGATATATTCTTTCCTTGTTAACATACAGCAATTTGTACAAGTCAATTATGTTAAATCTTCAACTGTATGCACATCTACTGGTGCTCCACAGGGTTGTGTTGTTTTGCCAATTTTGTTCATTTTGTACACAAATGATTGTTTCTCAAATGCTGATTCGTGTTTTACCATCAAATTTGCTGACAACGCTGCAGTTGTAGGCCTAATTAGAGAGTCAGAACTTGCCTATAAGTTCCGAGCTATCAAGATTTGTGGATTGGTGTAAATCTAATTTTTCATATTTGAACATTCAAAAAACTAAAGAAATGATAATTGATTTTAGGAGAACAAAGTCAACATTACAATCTGTGTGTATTGATATACATGAATTATAAAGAGTAAATGAATATAAGTACTTAGGTACTACTATTGATTCTAAACTCTCTTGGAATAAGAATACTGGTGTGGCAGTATGGAATTCCTTATGAATTCATCTTGATTAATAGAGTATGAGTTTTTACATTTGTGTCAGTTGCAAAATTGTCATATTGTGGTTTTGGTTATTTTACTATATATCATAAAAATGCATAAATAAAAATCATAAAATAGAAATAGTTCATAAAAAGGGCTTTATATGGTGGAAGTATTTTATAGTTTAATTATGGTGGTGGTATTCGTCAACTATGTTGATGCTTAAGGCAGCAGTGACAGTTTTTCTTGTGTCAAATTACATTGAGAAGGTCAGTGTTGGTTGCATAGGGTCAAGGCTTCCTTTCAGAGGTCTTTGGTCAAGGTAGTGTCAGAGGTCCTAGGTCAGGGTAGTGGTATTGGCAAGTTGTTTATCACATGATCAGTTATCTGAGTATCTGATTGGTTAATTGGGCAACAGTTGTTTCTAACTCTGCACTGATGCATGTGCCACTCACTTCACATTGGGACACAGGGATTGACACAGGTGAGAAATTATTGTTGACATTGTAACTCCGCAGTGCTTGTTAATGCAGTAATAGTAGGGAGGTCGCGTCAAATTCCTATAACACAAACCCTTGAGCCAACAGTTTTGAAATTGGTGGCGGATAAAAGTGCTTATCATTACAAAGTCTTTCTTTGTGTACTCATTAAGTGAACGTTTTAATCCATCATTTACTTTCGCTCTCACGAACAACTTCAAATGTGTTTCATCAAAATGGCTGGCTGACCCGCCGTGTTTATTCCGGAAGTCCTAAATATAGATTGTGCTATGTAAAATTTTAACGTCCTTACGAAACGAAGTATTCCTTTACAGTAATATTGCATTTTATGGAGCTTCAATTAATATGCGTCATGCTTTCATCCACTTGTAACTTTCATTATGTTTTGTTTCATACATTGACTTCACAAATAAAACAAATAACTTTTCAGGGTTTATGTGTTTAATTCCATTACAATATAACATATTGGAATATATATATAACTAATTTATTTTACAGAAAAAATACGTTTTACACCTTTAATTACAAATAATACTTTTTATCACAAATATCACATTTAATGACAAGCACATATCTCATTACTGGTAAAACGTTTATCATTAATTGTAACTTTTTCCATTTGTAACAGCCTTTTTAATAGAGTTTACACGTACAGATCATCAAACACACCGAGATTTAAGTAATAAATTTGAAGCGAACATAAAATACGCTAGGCAGAATTCACTTGCAAGGGCAAACAATCATCCATTCCCTACATGTAAAAACTCCAACAACAATGTCATGTTCATTAATATACATATTTATGTTTTGTATCTGTATAATATATTTTAAAAGTTGAAAATTCCAAGAATTTTTCACTGAAACGTCACCCAATTATCACGAAACTAGTGTACGTAGTGGCAAACTGGTTTCAACATATCATTGCGCTCGAAGAACAATTTCGCCGGAAAAGAAGTCTTCTGCAGCAGTGTGTACCAAAAGTCTTATATAATTAATATTAGGCACGATTCGGTTGTCATTTATTTTTAAAAATTACCGAACGATCTTTGGAAACATATTGCTTTGCCTAAAATGTATATACGATAAAGTTTCCTATGAAAGAAGCGCTTAGAGTTGGGTGAATGTTTTAACGTTTGTTATTCCAAGAATTCGGTTGCCAATTTCATGGTTTGAATAAATACAGAAATTGACAATCCTAAAAAAAAACCTTCAAATCCTCTTAAAAAACACTCTTTACTTATTTGACAAAGTTAATCTATATTGTACAGTACACAAGTAAACAGTTTGAAAGATTGAATATGCCAATTGTTAAGAATTGCGCATGCCAATTCAGTATGAAACGGTAAATGTGTATGTCATTATAACTACGACACACCTATTGTAACACATTGGAAATTGTTATTTTTGTGTGTAATAACTGGTTATGACGAGAACCCTTAATTAAGATGATGGATATTGACAGTGTCAGAACACTTTTTCCGAGAAAGCTTTATCGTAAGAAGATAATTAAGAATTCTTAGCGGAAAGAGAGATGTAGAAAACGAAAATGCGATAGTAAGAGAGTTTTAATGTTATAAAGACTTCTTGTACGGAAAGATTTCCTCAAGTGGAAAGTAAATATTTTTACAGATACAATACAAATTGCAAATGGGGTAGTAAAACCTCGTTATTACGAGTTCATGTAACGTACAAAATATTTTGCAAAGATGAAATACTTAATGGCTTAAAAAGTGTTGTAACTAATTTTTAATAAGAAAAAAAATTAGGTAATCCCCTTTTTGCAAAGATAAAAGTACAACTGTAAAAATTTTGCCTCGTAATCACGTATTAAAAAAAATTATAATTATGATGGGTCTTCATTATGATTTTATTTATCTCTTAATTAGGACCTTTTCAAAAGAAAGATACAAATAACATATGAGGTATTTTATTGACATTTTAAAGACAATCTTCTCCTGATTACGAGTTATTAAGATACAAAACTAATTTCCAATGTGTTTTCATTGATATTTCGTAAATAACAATCATTGACACATCTGAAGAGAAGAAGATGTCAATGACGGAAAAGAACTTAAAAACGATATCTTACAAATAAATACACATTTGCAACGTATAAAGTTTACACACATGTAAGTATAAGATAACAATTAAATATGGTTTACAAAGTACATTTTTCCGGATTGTAAAATTCCTTTCCGTCGTTTGCGTTACATTTTATAATGACCGGAAATGGCTGTATGTAGAAAAAAAACGTAAGCAATTGTTTTACTGGCCTCAAGCAAGATTTTTAGATGAAGCAAAATACGTAAAATATTGACATAAATCTATGTACAGGTTTTTAAGAATGCTTGTGGACAGTAAAGTGTGATATAAGCAAAATATGTGGATATGGTAATCTAATTGACAACACATGAAAAGTTGACCAATGAAATCGCTAGCATTCAATATTCCCGTAAATATGTGAAGAAGAGTAATTCGACTTAATCATATTTCTTGGCTTGAAGCTGTCGGAAGATCTTCCCACAAAAATATTAAAATATCCGAAGAGAAAAAATGATTTTTTCAAGCGAACTTTTATAGTCGAATGCATGTCAATTTCTCGCGACTTGCACGTGAAGGCACGTGAGATTACGAAAATTGTCACAACTTTGCTGTGACGTCACAGCCGCAGTCGAATCATTTTGTATAGGATCGAAGAGAGAGGTAGGTTGCTCGACGCGACCTCCCTAGTAATAGTGTCCTATACTTTATTACATTTGGATTTTAATGCTGTATGTTTTGTGAAGTCTTGTAATCTTGTAAAATCTTGTAAAAGTAGTTTAAATGGGCATTTGTATAATTTTGTCATTCAAACATAAAGCAATGTTTATGCTACACCATGTGCTTATATATACGCTATGAATGACACTGTGATGTATTTAATGAATGTGATGTATTTGAATGTTTGTCAAATGCTATTTTATATAACCTGAATGTTACAGGGCTTAAATAATACTGGTCAGCTGGTAACCCACTCTCATCGTCAATAAACGATTGAACCCCAAACAGCCTCGGTCATCCTTCGCCTCGGCGACTGTTTCTGGCTGTTACACTGAGAAAATATATATATATGTCTAATGTTGCATCATGTTTTTCATGTATATTAAGTAAATTATCTGTCTATCTTAACTGTTTTTGACATGAATTGTTTTGAATATTATGTTATTAGTTGTCATCATTCTGGAGAATTGTAATTATACAAAACAAATTTCCCTTTTGGGACAATAAAGATCTTCATGTATTCAGCATCTCAAACTCAAATCAAAATCAGTTTGTCCTTCATATCTGAAGATGACCATGACTATATAGTAGTTTGTGGTTGCGGGGATGGCTGATCAGACCCTAATCACCCCTCTACATGAGTATAGCTTGCTTCCATGTCAATCAAAGTCATGTGATCAGGATCAAAGACACAGCAAGCATCGCAAGCAATTTCTCTTTTCATATCTTGTTTCCATGCAAGAAATGGTTTCCATAAGAAGTTCAAAAGGCAAATGAACTGACTGATATATGAGCTTCTCATACCCTCCTTTGTTGTTACTCTACAGGTACCCTCAAATGTAGATTATGGTGAAGTAAGACAATTAGCATGGAAATTACTGAGTAACATTATTGTATATCTTACTTTCCTAAAGATGAATGGTGCTGTAATGTTCTTTTCCTTCATCTCCACAGCCTGGTCAGAAAAAATCTTCACTATCTTGTCTTTACTGCCAAATCTGCAAAAGTAACAATGTGCAGTGTAAACATTTCTTCATTTGTGGTGGTAAGTGATTGTCTCTGTAGCTCATCAGGCTCTGTAGCTATTCAGGCTTTCAGAATTCATATCATATATGTTAAGATAAACATAACAGAAATGTACAGGAGTCCCAGTTAATTATTCTCATTTGAGATAGAGTTGGCACAAAGATAAAAGCTCTGGGCACCTTTTCATTATTTCTAAAGAAGACAAATATAGCTTCTAAAGTTGTGGTTGCTGGGAACCTTACATGGAGCCACAAGGTCACTCAATTTGCAATTTCATTCCCAAGTTCCTAAAAGATGTGTTCCGGAGGACTCAACAGAAATAAAGCAAGACCCCTATGATTACAACATATAATACCTATTTGATATAGAGTCTGTGGGCCAGATGCTACTATTTTCATGCAGCTTAAAAAAGAAAATAATCTGAAAAACTTAGTTTATGGGGTTTAACAAAGGGAACAATGAAACAGTAAAATGCTTTCTCTGTGAAGAACAAGAACCTCTTAATGAGATTGAAAAGAAAGAAGACACACCAATTTGTAAACCTTCAGATCTTTCAAAACTCTGTCAATAGCCTATCAGGTTGGGGTGTAATGATGAACAGAATTCATAGCATAAGGCTTAAAAAGAAACTCCTTCATTTCTTTCCTGACCACATTCCAACACAAGCATGGAAACCATGCTTGTGTTGGAATGTGGATGTCAAACAGGATCTGTACCACAGTTACTTCTGTCAATACTAGAAATTATTCTAGATGGAACCAATCTCAAATCTACACAACAAAACATTACCCAGTCACAGACATCACTTTCCTTATCATAACTGGTAGTTTTCAACACCACCAAAAGACACAACGAAACTCTAATGATTGCTCGGCACAGTATAAGGACAGAGAAACACCACTTCCATTATACATTGGATTGTACCTCCACGCTAAGACTTGTAAAATAGGATTAGTAAACATGCTACAGGATCTTTGAATATCAGTCTCTAATGACAGGGTCTTGTATGTCCTCAACTTCTGAGATCTGGCCTCGTTTCAACTTCAGCAAAAGACAATAATGACCATAACCCCAGTTCAACAACAGCAAAAGACTGATTTCATTGCACAGGGATTTCACTGTTTCAACAGGAATATTCCACCAAATGTTTTCCAGATTGTTGATCTCATATATCCAAAATACTAAATGAGAATGATAGAAAAGGCTACACGATTCCTCCATCACGATCAAGTATCTGTTGAAGCTGACCAATCACTCTATGCCCCCATGAAGCAGATTTAAATGGCAATATCCTCTTAATCATGGTGAAGAAAAGGAATGTAATTCTTCTCTGTGCCTTGCACATAGAAATGGCTTTTGGGCTCCTGGTTGAGGGAAAGTGTCTGGACTGACATGCTTGTATCTGCGGACAGGAACAACACCTGGAAGAGCTCACTCTTTCCTCAGGGGACAGACAAACCGTCAAGCATATTAAGTCACAGTCTGTGTTCTCTACCATATCATACTTTAAGCTTATGTGTCAGAAATGCCTTTAAGTTTTGATGAATGGTGCAAAAACATTGCACAGAAATATCGAACATTAAAAAACTGGTGGATTACATTTATTCTGGAAGTAATGCTGATGTCGTTTGTCAAATAAGAACAATGTGGTTAATTTTACTTGTATGTCCAAATTATAAAAGCAATATAACCATGGATGTTTCCATGGATCATACACACTATGCCAGATGAATGACTGTCCATAGAAATGACTTGGTTGGCAATGCTTACAATCAGGATAAATTAAAGCGAGAACAATTTTGAAAGTGATCCAAACTATCAAGTTTGTTATGTTTTTTTAACTTTACATGGTGCAAACTTTTGCAAATGTGATTTGAGATTGCAAAAGGTTGTTGAAAATATGAAATAAAATCTTGCCAAGCAATCTGACAGAAAAGATGTAGTTGCGGCAGTGGTGTCTGTCTTAATCCAGAAGAATGGCCGACGGTTCCAGATATTCTCAGGACATATGTTGACTATTAAATAGCAGAGAGGTTTACACATTCTCAGACCCCACTAACAAGGAAGAGGAATTCAATGGAAAATGTTCTTTTGCAATGGACAAGTGTTAAAAAAAAGGAAATTTTTAAGATGAAAAGTTTTGAGAGGATCTTGTCCTTTCTTGTTGTAAGGCAAAGGATGTTCAAGTTACCAGAATATGGGGATTTTATGGCTTTTGTGAAAATCATCATTTCCCTGCCAGTCAACAGAACGACTATAGGGCAAAACTTCAGATAATCTGACTAATTTGATGTTACTCAAACAAAATGGTCCAGCCTCTAAAACTGACAGATGGTAATTACACATTTATTTCTATGCACATTTACACACTCGCACGCCCTGTGCTCTGTCACTCAACAACCTTTTCAATGTGAACAATCTTTTCTATAAAAAAACCATTTCTTTTAGTTTAAAACAATATCATAAAAGTTCAAAATCTTGCAGAGCTTCTTTGTACACTTGTGACATAATGAAATTGTCCTTTTATTTTTTTAAATCTTTTAAAATGTGCAATATTTAAAAGAACATATCAAACACACTGATCACAGCTGTGTTTCTGGTAGGCCTGCGACATCCTTCTTGTCAGTTTCTGAAAATCAAAAGTTCCACTTGGAAGTGCCTTCAATAATTTGAAAGATGAGGCAGTTTTCCTCGTTAGGCTGTCAGCTAATTGGTCCTTCTATTGTGACCAAAACAAGTCCTTTATTTGTCTTTTGCAATCAGTTCCTTGATTGAGCTAATCTCAATTCTCAGTCTTTTGTCACTGACTAGTGTGTTTGACAGAACAAATCACAAAGTTCTGTGTTAAGAAGGGAAAAGAAGTTGTTAAGCAACTTTTCTCCAAAAACTGTTCAGGTACAAGCTGTATCCAACACTGCTGATCTACTTGATACTGCAACAAACTTTTAAAATTCTTTATCCTCCTTTGCAAACAAAGTGATATCACCGGTACAGTTTTTTATTGTCCATCTTTTTCTTCAGCTATTTAAACAGACTTGTGTTTACTTATTGTACTCACACAAATAAAACATCTACACCTTTTGAAAAATCTATTTAATGGGTTTCTACCCCTTTCTGTCCACAAGACAATTCTCAATCCATTTAATTAGATTGGAATTGACGCCCATGTGCAACAGTTTCTTTATCATGATATGCGGTTGAATGGTGTTAAACGCAGAGGAAAGTCAACAAATAGGATTCTGATGTAAGACTTGGGTGTCTCCAGATGATTGTAGACATTGTTGAGGAGTGACAGTGTAGCATAACTCCTCTCCGTGATCTATAGGCGAACTGAAGGCGGTCCAATATGTTGGAAACTGCCTGTCGAAGATGTCTGAGCAGAATGTGTTCAAGAGATTTCATTGCTATTGATGTTAATGCAACAGGACGGTAGTCATTGAGTTCCTTAGGGTTTGTCTTCTTGGGAACCGGTGTAACAGGCCAAACTTCCCCCCTGGCCAAACTTTCCCCGGGGAAGGTTTGGCCTAGGACAATCTTTCCCTGGGGAAACTTTGGCCTAGGCAAGACTTTGAGCTCAATCTTCCCCGGGGAAACTCTGGCGTCGGCCAAACCTTCCCCACCCTTGATTTTACTTACACCTTTATCTATTGTCTTCACTCATAGCAATTTGGACCCCACCTAACTAATACTTACAAATCCTCTTCTTTTATCTATAGTGTATTCACTTATGTTGGCAACTTTTTTGCCTTTCATCCATATGTTCAACTGATAACATTCTGGTCTAACTAGGCTACTTTCTCAAAATTGCTTGTTTTCATTCTGTATTGTGAGAACTATACACAGGTGGGTGTTTATATAAAGGGGGAAATTCTGGTTAAGCTAAGCTATTTCTTCCCCACCCTTCGTATTAATTTAGAGTGGGGCGATTTCTTCTCCACCCTTGAGAGTGGGGTGACTCTCGCCTAACTGGGCTATTTCTTCTCCACCCTTGGTATTTATTTAGAGTGGGGCTACTCTGGCCTAGCTGGGCTTTTTCTTCCTCACCCTTTGTATCTATTTTAAGGGGGAAATTCTGGCCTACCAAGGCTGTTTCTTCTATAGAAATTTGCCTGGACTGATTGACAGAATTGATATTTGCATTAACTTATCAACGTGATACATTGAAATAAAATTATTATTGATATTATTAGTCAAAGTTAACGGTCTTTTAAGAAGTTTCTACCAAAATTCAACCTTAATAGAATGGCATCATGTTCAAAACGTGTTTGAAACTCTTTTTTTTTCTGGGGAAGAAAAAGCGTAGCTAGGCCAGACTTTCCCCCCTGAAAATGAAAAAAGACTGAGGTTGGGGAAAAAATAGCCTAGCTAGGCCAGAACTTCCCCCCTGAAAATGAAAAACAAGGGTGGGGAAGAAATAGCCTATATAGGCCAGAACTTCCGCCCATAAATAAAGACCAAGGGTGGTGAAGAAATAGCCTAGCTGGGCCAGCATTTACCCCCTGAATAAAATTACAGGGGTGGGGAAGAAAAAGTCTAGCAAGACCAGACTTTCCCCCCTGAAAATGAATAAAGAATGAGGCTGGGGAAAAAATAGCCTAGCTAGGCCAGAACTTCCCCCCTGAAAATAAATAACAAGGGTGGGGAAAAAAAGCCTAGCTAAGCCAGACTCTCCCTCCTCTAAATAAAGACTGAGGGTGGGGAAGTAATAGCCTAGCTAGGCCAGCATTTACCCCCTGAATAAAATACAATGGTGGTGAAGAAATAGCCTAGCTAGGCCAGACTTTCCCCCCTGAAAATGTAAACAAGGGTGGGGAAGAAAAAGCCTAGCTAGGCCAGACTGTCCCTCCTAAAAATAAAGACTAAGGGTGGGGAAGAAATAGCCTAGCTTGGCCAGATTCTCCCTCCTACGAATAAAGACAAAGGGTGGGGAAGATATAGCCTAGCTAGGCCAGAACTTCCCCCCTGAAAATGAATAACAAGGGTGGGGAAGAAATAGCCTAGCTAGGCCAGAACTTCCCCCCTGAAGATAAATAACAAGGGTTGGGAAGAAAAAGCCTAGCTAGGCCAGACTCTCCCTCCTTATATGAAGACTGAGGGTGGGGAAAAAATAGCCTAGCTAGGCCAGATTCCCCCTGAATAGAAAGTTAAACTAGTTAGATGAGAAAGGCAGAAAAGTTGTCAATATAAGTTAATGTCTGCACATTATAGATACAAGAACAGGATTTGTAAGTGTAAGTTAATTTTGACAATAGAAAATAGGTATAGGTAGAATCAAGGTTGGGGAAAGTTTGGCCTAAGCCAGACTTTCCCCGGGGAAGATAGAGCCCAGGGAGGGGAAGGTTTGACCTAGGCTATTTTCTCCCCAGGGAGACTTGGGAAGAAATGGCCTGCTACACTGGTATTATTTCTGACATCTTCCAGACGGGAGGAATATTGTGTGTATCAACTGAGAGTTGAAACAATTTCATAAATACTGTACACAGTTGAACCCTGCATTCCTTGCAACACAATGCCGTCAATATTGTCAGGACTTTTCGCTTTCCTTATGTTGATTCTTGAGAAACTCTGAATGACATCCTCTTCTGATATATATACAGGAATATCATTGTCTTGTATTGTTTCCCCGACTTGTTGTCTTTTGTTGCTAAAATTATGATTATCAAAACGACTGTAGAAAGTGTTGAGATCTTCAGCAAATGTCTGATGGTCATCGACGTTGATTGTGTGGTGTGGCGTATTTTTGCCGATCATTGTCTTCACTCCATGCCAGGCTTGTTGCAGATTGCTTTGCTGAAATTGTCTTTCGACTTTCTCTTTGTATACTTGCTTACATTCGCGAGCTTTCAGATTAATGTCCTTCTGAATACATTTTACCTTATGTAAATTTCCTGTTATGAAGGCTCTTTTCTTCTCATTGAGTAGATCTTTCATTTCTTTGGTTATCCAAGGCTTATTATTTGGGAAAATTCTTATTTCTTTCTCTTATGGCCGCCACTTCCAGGTCAAGGGTCACATCTGTATTCCCACTAAAGTGAGTTAGAGTTTCCCTGATTTATGTGATTGTCTCTGTGTGTTAAGGATGTTAACACAGCTCTGATAAAAAAATTCAGTCCTGATGGAACAGAATGTTTATGGTTGCCTAAAACAAAAAGGTTCCTCAGGAAGCCATATTAATATTTATACAGAAATCCCTGGACCTTCCTGCTGACTCTGGGACAGCCTCAATTGCAGCATGGTTGAGTGATGATGATCAGACTGATGATAATGATGACTAACATGATGACACTGAGTAACGTTGCATATGCATTTGATATTCTATTATGACAATTGTATACACTGGTAACTTGTGAGCAGGCAACTGATCAGACTCTTTGCAAGAGCCGCATATAAGCGTCCGTTAATTAGCAGTTTGTCACAGCAAGAGACGCTTATGTGCGTTAATTGAAAGCACCTCTTATTCAGCGAGAGCTGCGTATGTGCGTCTGTCTTATAGTATAACAATGAACTTATTTTAAAAAATCAGTTAAGCATCCATTAATGTAGATAACAGTTTCGTAAATAAGATGCTATCCTCAGGCAAGCAATAAGAAATGAAAATCGTTGCTCTTTGTGCAAAAATATACTACGTTTGGTAAATGAAAACATTCTGTATATGTTGGTCTTGGAAGGGAAAAATAAATACTTTAAAAAGAAGGTTTATTAAATCAGATGAAATGATTGGAGTCTTTGTGAAGTTACCAATTTTCAAACATTGTTAGATACATTTTATTTGTAAAACGCATTGAATTCATATTTCTAAGATGAAACGAGAGGAAGCGTTACTATAAACATTTATGTACATGTATTCATAAATCATTTGTTAAGAATTTGAGGCTATTGAAAGTAAAACTGTGATTTTACCTTTACTTCTTGAATGCATCACTTTGGGGATGTCATGTCATGAACTATCAATTTGATAATTGCATGTAATTAATATTTTGAACTCCAGTGTTGTTCTACTTAGAATACTATTATTAATATAACAGTTTGTTGGAATATTACTTTACTAAACTAGTTGAGCGCATCCTATATCAAGCACGGTCAGTAGCGGTCCTGTAACAATAATAGTTTTAGCATGTACATGGGTTTTTTTTTAATTCTACAATATGCTTCATAGCTCCATGACCCTGTCTGCCATTGCATGGATACATACACATGTTAAATTATAATTACAGTTGACAACGTCCCAACAGAATAAATCACTTGGTCAATATTAATAATCATTACATTCGTTAACGTTACGTGCTATCTCTTTAATCGGAATATCATTTCAATAAATTCTTAATCGTTATTCAGATAGTTAAAATACCGACATACTGTCTCTATACTGAACATGGTGTGTAGATATGCAGTATATGTATTTACAAATGAAAATGCATATAAATCAACATACCGGGTATGTGAAAATATGAGGTATGTTACGTGTTTATGTGTTAGTACTTGCAAAGGAGTGAACAATATGCCGCCATCTAATCACTGTAGTGGTAGATTGAGAAAGACAATCTAACATGAAGACTGACAAACGCTTATAAGTAATATTTGGTTATGTATATACTATATATATTATAATATGTAAGTGTGTGTCTGTGTTTATTATTTGCTGTTCTTTAAAGAGGAGACGTAACCCATAATTTTGATTATTACAAATTATTATCTGTATTCGCTTCATTTATAAGAATCAATAGAGCCAAAAAATGAGAGAATATACGCTTTAATTCGACTTCTAGGAGACCTTTTCTACCCCTGTTTTGGATCACCGCCTAATGAGACTGGCGAACGCTTAGTCAAAATCATCGAAGCATGACTCGAAGCCACGCCCAATGTGTGACGTGCTAGTCGTCAGCTGAAAGTCCAGGCCTTTGATTTTCTTTGTATTTTTAAGATAATTCAACAGCAAAATAAAGGCAACAGCATGACCGAAAGAATTCCTAAAAACGATAAGTAACTGCTTCATGATATCAACTTTCCTTCTCAGTCATCAAATACATTTTGATAGGACTGTGACAATCATTGGACGCGGTTTTCGTGGGTGGGTTTATATAAAAAAGGTTTAGAACTTGGTCGGTGAGAGATCCACCACTATAGGTTAACCCATAGTGTTATATCGTGTATTTATCGATATGAAGTTCTAAATTGTTTAGAAAAAATGGAAGTTTCACTTTCACTTTCACTTCACTATCATGACTTCACTTAGTACTTAGTGGATGATTAGTTTGTTTTCAACAAACATATATCATATTGTTATCTAGTATAACATCTCACACCATGTGGCAATATCTTTGTCTTTGAAGTTAACAATCAATGACATGAAAACATATCTGGCTCAAGCGTTAGGAACATCCTATGTAATCCGAAAGAATGTTGGTACCCGTTATTACGATATTTTTTTTTCCGTCTCTTTTCGCAAACTGACATCTGTATTCATTGTTGGATGCAGTAACACCTGTGTGACTATAATTTGATTTTGAATATTGCTTTAGCAGGAAAAGCACAATAATTTCAATATGATAGTCCATTTTTTTGTCTCTTTAAAAGGCGAAATGATTACTACGGAGGTTCCATGTCAGACAAACTGATGAAATCGTGCATGTATCCCCTAGGATCTCGAATCGTGTGCGTGATTCATGCGTTTGAGTATGTAGTATGTTTGATGATCTTGATTCATACGTAGATACAGACGATATGCTTAATGGTATCAAATCTGCTAAATATTCTGGAGTTTTATCATAAAACATTTTATGTAATACACACATTTGATGATTTTTGCGACATTGCTTAGAGATGTAAAACTGGTTTCAAAATGAATATTTGTATGACTTACTCCTCTAATGGATCCACATATGGTTCTGAGGGCATCTAAATGAAATTTTTCTAGCAGCAACTCTTTAGTTTTCATACAACAGATGCGGATCTTAGAAAACTTCAGCGTAGAAAATGCAGCAAATCTTATCAACTATTGGGTTGTTTTTATATACTTAAAGTTGTCGATTGCGGATTAATTAATCATAAATTATTTGATCACCTCTCTTGGAAATCGAGCTGTTTTATTGCTAAATATTTTGAGCCATGCATGGTGTCAAAATGTACAATATTGAAAACGTTTGCAAATTGCTTGAGAAATTGGAGAGAAAAGTGTTGTCAGACTCACAGTAAAAGCAATGTGTTCTGGAATCAAACAGTAAGACTAGATAAAATCTGGACATCAATTTTTACAAATTATATCAGCCAAACTAATACTTAGCATTCCTTCTTTTTGGTCTTTTCCCCTGATAGCCCTTTCTTAAAGGGGCACAGAGTATGTTGTTGAGGTCATGCAAATATGTCAAACTTTATAAATGGTGTCATTAAATCAAGAACTACTGGTTGTATTTGAAAATTACCATTTTAATTCTTATCAGTATCAGCAAAAATCTTATCTTATCTACAGCAAACACAATGTAAAATATGGTATGGTAGTGTTAAGCATATCACATATATTAAATAGTATACAAGCAAATGGGAGGTATAATTTCAACCTTGTAACATTTATATTGCCTTTTGTCAATAATTCTTGAAAATAAGTCAATATAATGATTTTGGCATTTGAGTGATGAAAATGCAATTATTTCGGCATGACTTGAATTTTACGCAGGACACATGGTATATTTGTTACTAATTTAGCAACATCCATAATTTTGAAACAGTTACTAATTAATATTTCAATTATTTTATTTCAGTAAGGGGTCTTACGCCCAAATTCAATTATATATTAAAAAAAAGATTTAGAGAGGAAGTGAATTGCATTTATATTTATTCCAGTTTGTCAACTGGACATGGGAGAAGAGGGAGATTACAGTGATTGTTTAGACAAGACTATCAAGTACTATATAACGTCCTTGAAGTGTTATAAACAATGTATGGGATGGTCTCTTACATAATATCTTTATTATCATTTCCTGTTCCGTGACAGCTGTGCTTTATTGCTGTATGCCTCGCTAACTGGTTGATTAATTAGATCAAATCACTGTTGATTTAAGCTTAACTGGTTCGTTCATGCATTGTATTATGTCTGATAAACTAGGTGGAATATGCTATCATATCTGTAACAAAATGTAAATTATGCTCTCTTGATCATGTTCAAGATGAATCCAACTCAATATTCTATTTTCACTACCTTTTAAAAGTCAAAAGCATGTGACGATCTACTCTGAATTGACAAAAAAACAACAAAATAACGATAGTCAATCCAGCATAAGGCGTGATAATTTTTATTGTACTTTAACTGAAGTGAATGTATAATAAATTATGGCTCAGAATGTTGGTGCCCTTTTACTCTGTAAGAGTGGTAAATACATTAACCGGCACTGCCAGGTTTGTAAACATCATTTTTCAAGTCATTCTGATTCTTATCCATTGATGATCAGAAACTAATATCGGATCACGTGGCGCATGATGTGAATCCCCTGTCGATGGTTATGAAATAATGCAAATATTAAATCAATCTTTGATTGTATTATCATGAAATTTTCTTTGAAATCTCATTATTGAATAGTCAACTCAAATGCAAATGCAATTTTATACACAGTGATGTAAGACACACTGAACCGGACCTATTATAACAGTTGTCTAAAGATAACTTTGTATATATGTATCCCTTAATGTTGTTAAGATAACATAAACATTAGATTAAAGGTCTAGATTATTAGATCTAAAGATTAATCCATTAAATCTGTTTAAAATATTGTTACCACAGAGCAAATAGTTCTATATTCATTTTCTGTATTTGAATGTGATGTAAATGAAACCACAGAGGAAAAGTACTATATTTGTTTTGGTAAAATATTGAATCCATGATGAATGTTTGAAATACTTTTTAATAAATTTGAATATGAATTCTCTGATATTGTTCTTTTTCCTGATTCTTATGGACTGGTCCATTATCAGATATAGGTAACAACTGAAGGATTAGCCGTGCACTCAACCATAAATGTGGTTGTTTTATCCTGTCTAAGATTTGGCTGTCTAAGTTTTGGGACGTTTCCTTAATTTAGCGTAATAGCTAACATCATTTACATCACTATTTTGATTTGGACACTTGCAATACATTCTCTTGAGAGATGTTTTGATATATTAACAAGCCTGTTCACCATTCCCATGCCATTTTCATAGGTGATACAATGTTTATCCATCAAGTGATAATGTTATATAGCGGAATGATTGTTCCTGCATTATATAAAAAACCGTTGTTTGTAAGCACAATTTCATTTCATCCTTCTTTTATAAAACCCTGCATTTATAAGTTGGTTAGCGTAGGTATTTTCCTATCAGTATTGAATGATGACAATCAGTTTTTTAAATCAGTTTTCTTTAAGCTTTAGGAATTTTTAAGGATTTCATAGAATTAATCACCACTATCATTCTCTATCGAAATAATTCCTATTCCTATTCGACTTGGTGTAGTGATCTTAATAGATTTATACCTAATAGGCCTAATGGCTATCACTTTGAAGATGCATTACATTTCTTCCTCACCTTTACAAATTTTAATGACATTAAACTAAAGGCATATATTTTTTTTTAAATGTTTAATCTGTCGTCAATTCTATTTAGTCACCTGTGCTCATCACAAGAGGATAACCTAGAACTATTGAAATCTATTCATAATTTTATCAGTTTAGCAAACAGAGATTTTGGAATTCAACTAAAGTGCCCTGCCTTGCTTAAACATTCAAACAACATGTAGTTATCAGCGGTGTGAAATAAGTTTGTAAAATTTATTGTTTTATTGAAAATTGTCCAACATAATCATGCATCTATAGTGTTTGGTTTACTGTATGTGTATTCATTCGTCCATATGTACGTCACTTTTCATGTAATTGTATATTTGTGCTTTCATATAACGAAAAAAATATATTTAAACCATTTTATAATTCATATAGTGACAGATTCATACATGTCCTCAATGCCTATTTCTTCATAAGCCCCCTAACATTATTTATTAAAAAGCAATATCAATGTATAAGTTATGTCAACTTTAATTACTTCTTTTATTAATGCTTTATTGCAAAATTATATATTACATATAAGTTTTATATTGTAACGACAATAAAAACAAACTACATGCGTCGGAGCATCTTGAAGACGAGAGATCTAATTAGCGCCGATCATTGAGGTGCTAACAAAAGACGGACGCTATATTTAGAATGCCCCTTGTGCAGCGGAAATAGCCGCGTAAAAACGAGGAAGACCTAAAGTTTAATACTAATTATCTCTCTTTCTATTCATGCAATCTTGTTCAAAATTTCACAATAAAAAATTCAAAAGTAAACATGAGGATTTTAAATCAGTCAGTTTCTAGTGGCAAATTCAACACAGCTACTGACCTTCTGCAGCTCATGCAGACACTGACTAAGACGCATTACAGAGCTTATTTGTGCACTCAAATAACCACAGAAAACAAGGTGAGAAAATATAATTTTAATACATTTGGAATTCTCTTGGGGGCTGTCATGGCTGCTCAAAGT
The DNA here is from genome assembly GCA_921293015.1 of Phorcus lineatus. Taxonomy (NCBI): domain Eukaryota; kingdom Metazoa; phylum Mollusca; class Gastropoda; order Trochida; family Trochidae; genus Phorcus; species Phorcus lineatus. The sequence continues at coordinate 14,263,061 of OV121090.1, forward strand.
TGAAAGTGAGGGAGAGGAAGCTGCTTTAATTACCCTGGAGTATGTAACCCGGACATTGCGCCCTGGAGTTATGTAACCCGGATGTGTGGAGAATATACCCTGGAGTTATAACCCGGACATTGCGCCCTGGAGTTGATAACCCGGGTGTAGGGGGAATGTACCCTGGAGTTATGACCCGGACATTGTGCCCTGGGGTCGATAACCCGGGTGTAGGGGGAATGTACCCTGGAGTTATAACCCGGACATTGAGCCCTGGAGTTAATAACCCGGGCTTATTTGAGTTATGCAGGAGTAAATGGACCTGGAATGGTGGGGGGAAAGGCTTCTTCTCTATGATTTGGGAGCAAAAAACCCAAATGAGGTTGAAATATTTACATGAGCAACCGAAAGCCCCCAAGAAAATGAGGAGGCGGTTAAGTAATAGAAAATAAATAAGGTAGAGATTGCTATAGGGTTGTTACATAAACGTACCCGGAAGGGCTAATGGATATCAAGTACATATGAACACTAAAGTTGTCTAAAAGAATTAATCGAGTCACGAGTCGAACATTATCCAAGAGGCATTCTAGATGCAACAGTATGAACACAGTGGATATTAGAGTCCCTGTGGATAAATTCTCACATTTATAACACAAAAACGTTCACAGAATGATACCGTAGTCTACGAGAAGCATCACTGAGAAGTCAAACATGGTGGATATCAGAGTCCGATTGTTACAGATGTGAAATAATTGCCTGTAGAAATTCTGTCAGGTCCTAGAATTGTTACAGATGTGTCATTATCATCATTATCACCTGTGGATAGATTGTCACATCTATTTTCACCTTCAGACCTGCTAACACAAACTTAGGGCATCACTGATGAGTCAATACAGCACAGCGGATATTAGAGTCCCTGTGGAGATATTGTCACAGATATAACATAAATGTTCGCATGGTATTGCCCTTCCTGGTCCGAGAAACTTTATTAGTCAATAAATATAGAAGAGACACTTGGAAAGTTTGTCACATATATATATGAACGAGTCAAGTACAGAAATTGAAGTAGTTACACATAAGGATCTCGAGCTAACTGGCACCCCAGTTGCTGGTTTATTAGAAATGACACACAAGGTAGGGTTCCTGGGCTTGAGATGATAAGCTACATCAAGATGAGTTCAGAGCTTGCACATTGTCCGCTGGGCCTGCTGCAGCACCGACGGAGGGGTATGAATATACCTATTATAGCAATCGGAAGACCATCGCCCTAGAGTCTTGATAAGATGATCCTCTACTCTGGCTTCCGCTGCAGAAGTCGCAGCTCCGATGTGGAAGGAATGTCCGGAGGTCTGCATCAAGGCCTGCCCATCGCAAAATAATATGTAGATGATCGAGGAACATGGCCCTGGTCATTGGTCTGCGAGCTAGGTCTACGAAGAGGGCATCACTGTCTCGAGCACCTTGAGCATGTCGTGTATTGACAAATTTGGACATACTTTGGTAACAACATATGGACACATGTGAAGCAAAAACATTGATATTAACGCCTTTCTTAAAGGGGTCAGTTTTGGAAGCTTTCAATCGTAGCGTGTAGTTCTGCTCTGAATGACGGAACTGCACATCCCCTACACACACATTATGATTCATATCAAACTTAGTATCACATGTGAACTCTCCACAGCGGAGAAAGGCGGAGAAAGCCGAAGAAAGCCACACAACACCTAGTTTCCATCATCAGATCCATATACGAGCCGAAGAACATGTATCACTCTTGACAATATGGGAAAGGTTATAGTCGTAGTCGTATGTTAGTTGGCAACGACTGAAGTTTTTTGTAGCCTCGCATAAGGGTTTGTAGTCTAGTATATTGCAAAGAACTCGGGGAAGTTAGAGGGCATGTAATTCCTGCTTGTAATGCCCAAAATCTTATACCAGCCAGGTAAGTCTTCACTGTGGTGAAAGCAAGTTTTAGGGTCTGGAGACAATAAGCCAGGAAGGCCTGTGGCGTGTTGAGGATAGAGTGTTGCGTTGGCTGGAGAACTTGTCTTGTGATGAGGAAGGACTGATAACCCTTCAGCCCTGTCAGGTAGGCTGTCTTTGTCCTCTGTCCAATAGAGGCTGCCCACATGTCTTGTAGAGGGTTAGTCAGGTCCACATCACTTCCGAAGGGGATGGATGTGGAGTTGGCTCCAGGTCTGCGTCTGGGGCCATTGCTCTGAACCGCGACATCTGTGAACGAGAGAGTGCATCAGCAATACTGTTATACTCTCCAGGCACATAGGAAGAGGAGACAACAATGTTACATTTAGCCGCATGCCATGCAAGTGTTCTCAAGAGGCACATAATCTTTGAACACTAATTAGATCTACCTTTGTTGATTATACACACTGTTGCTTGGTTGTCACAATTAAATCGCACCCTTTTAGATGTCCACTGGTTACCCCACACTATGACGGCTAAAACTATGGGGTACAATTATAAGAGAGCTGTGGATAAAGTTTTAGGCACATCCATGGTGATCAACTTGGGCCACGTGCCCGGAAACCATGCCCCATCATAGTACGCCCCAAAACCTATAGAAGAGGCATCTGTCCAAAGGTTAATTTCTGAGGCGTGAGTAATGGCATTCTCGTGGAACAGTGAGACTCCATTCCACTCCCTAATGAACCAGGCCCACATAGATATTTCCTGGCGGCAGCATGAAGTTAACGTGACATGGTGATGCAGTTTGGAAACTCCCTTTGAGAGGGCGATAAGGTAAGACACAAAGGATCTGCCAGGAATAATAACTCTGCAGGCATAGTTGAGGTGCCCTAGCAAAGATAACAGCTCTCGTTTAGTGCAAGTTCTTCTCTGAGAAAAAGTTGACAATAGGTCTGCGATCCGTGTTGCCTTCTTAAGCGGCAGACGAGCAATAATGCCCAGATATTCTAATTCTGTAGCTGGTCCCATAGTTTTGTGAGAAGCGAGGGGGATATTGAAGGATGAAAACACTCTGAGAAGAGTCGACATTGTCTTTTCCTCAGGGTAGGTGGGTGGGTCGAAGTCATCTAAGAGATGTAGGATGCAGTTGATGTCATGCTTGTTTGTCAGAATCCAGCAGATTGCACTAGATAAAGAGTCAAAAATGACAGGGCTGGAACGACAACCAAATGCCAAACGTGTGTAAAAGAAGTATTCTCCATTCCATTTAAATCTGAAGAACGACCAAGCATCCGGGTGTAGAGGTACTTGTTTGAAGGCATCTGTAATGTCCACTTTACACATTTTCGATTAGTTTAGTGATGGCATTGTCAATTGTGACATAGTTTAAAGAACAGTCCTCCTTATTGATCAAGTCATTGATGCTGTCACTGTTATCATTGTGAGGTGCTGAGAGGTCCAGGATGAGTCCTTTCTTCTGGTTATACTTCCCAGTGGCTATGCCCAGTGGTGACACTCGATACGTTGGGAAAGGTGGAGATGAAAATGGTCCAATCACATAGCCTTCCGTAACTTCCTTGCTTATCAGCTTTTCTACTTCATCGGCTTCTTTTAAGGCACTGAGATTATTTTTACACTCAAAACTGGTCAGTGGGTACCTATGTACTTTTGGATGGAAACCCTGCTCGAGTCCAAGGATTAAGGAGTTGCAAAAACTGTGATCTGGATAATTCAGTAGTTCCATTTTGAAGGTTTGAATGTTTATAGGAGAAAGTGGATAAATAGGGAGAGCTAGCCGCAATTGGAACGTTGACACCCCTTTATCATTGAAATTGTTGCATATTTCTTTTCCCTCTTGTCTCATGCGAAACCTGCCATGAGAGTTCTGGTTTATCTTGCGAGGAAATACTCCCCTCGGTGCGGAGGGAGTTATGATGTCCGAAGCCAGTGGGCAAAAGTCTGAAGAATGGGTAAGGCTATTGCATGTAGAACACACTTTAGCTTAAAGTCCAGAGGTCACTATGGACCAGATTCGCAGATCCTTCTCACGCCAAGAAATAATCTGTCCCTTGTCCATGTATGCCGCTACCCGATTTGCGAAAATGGAAAAATTCTGGACCGGGGTAGAGTTTCGCCAAATCCAAACACACACGTTGATGTTTATCTAGCTCCAGTTTGAGGGATGGGTTCCCTTCAGAATATTGTGTCCTGTAATTATAAATGTCAAATGCCTCCAAGAATTCTTGGAGAGACAGCTGACGTTTGAGTTTGGTAGGTTTCCCTGTTATTGCTGCTTCCCCTATCTTGTGTTCTTGTAAGAGACTGGCCAAATTAACATAGTCACCTGTTTGAATTCTCTTTGTCAAAGAGGTTGGAATAGCGTCTATGTAGGGGAGACTATTTGACGACACTGGTAGTGGAGGGTTGGATATCGCTGGAAGGGTATGGCTGACAATGAGTTCGAGATCTTCCACGCTGCTTGTTGGTTGTGGCACAGACGGTTGTGTCATGCGGAGAAGGGATTCTTTGACTGATACAACGAGATCCTTCAACTCGTTGAATTCCTTCCTGTTGACCGCGGCCTGTTCCACTCCTGCTTGTGTAACTTACGGTGTGTGGGAGCCTTCGTTGTTGTTCACTAGCTCTGATGACAACGTTGCTGACGTCACGGTGGCACTTGATTGTCGTCGCCTTGCGACATTTTTGTCATACAACTGAGCTACCCGGTAGTTGTTTTCTTGACCAGCTTGATAGGACAGCGATGCTTATCGCTGACAGTTTTGTCCTCAGGGCAGCAGCAGTCAAATATGGGCTCTGACTCGAAGTTGACGGTAGCACTGATGGAGTATTATTCGTTTTGCGGCCGCCCCTGCGGGTGATTCGTCCTCGAGGCGCTTCCAATCGATGTTCGGCCATAATATAGCTGGTTAGATCATTTGATGACAGAAGTAATTGGACTCAGACGGAAGCGTGGGTAAAATGAACAATGTCAAATTACAAGGCAATGCAGCAAAGATGGCAGAAGAAAGACAATGGCAGGACAATGAAAACGTGAATGCACATGCGCACTGTAGAATGCTGGGTAGTTAATACCAGAGACAATTGGGTAAATACAAATAAAACAAATATATTTAGAATTGAAGAAGAATAACTGCTGGAAACGGTGTACGAATATAATTTAAGAAATAGAGTTATTTCTTATAAAAAAAATTATGAGCTGGTCTTTGCCGGAGATTACCGATGTAGTTTTCCAAACATGGTAAGAAGAAATGAATAGCAAGATAATGAAACGAAACTAAACGAACTATAGGCAAAAGCTATAAAAGTGATAATTACAGGTAATGTTGAAAGTAAATATTAGCGGGGTAAACATATAAGAGTAATATATATAAGGGATATTAATATGCGTACATTTTTGTTGTTGGTAAACATTAAATTATATTTTACGATGAATATGGCACATAAGTATTGTAAGTACCAAAGGCTATGGAAAATGAAATAAAATGCATACGATGAAGAAGTTATTTGAAGCACAAACAAAAACATTAAATTTACATTATACATAAGCGCTATAGAATATCCAGATTAAATATACAAGACAGTTAGCAATCCTGACACCATTCCAAACAGAGCACTCCTATTAAATTTTTCCCGATCTTTGTATAAAAGATGGCCAACCTTACCACATTGGATGCACAAAACAAACTAAGATAAATCCAAATATTGACTAAAACAATTGAATATACGTCAATAACTAGTGTGAGTATTAGCCACAAATTTCAAAATCTATTAATTCCTATCAATAATACACTACAGTGATTTACAAGCATTAACAATAAAATGTTATGCTGAAGAAAATATCTTAAAATAAGCTGATGTCAACACTTTGATGAAATATGATTTAATCAAAAATCTATAAATTATCATCCCCCTTAGCCAAGGACTCTGTACACAAGGTTCCAACTTTTTAGGCTTTTTGCTTCTGGAGATGAAGGGGGATAAATGAATTTGGTGTCATCCCTTGGGCCCTTAATTATTCTATTTGAATATGTATTTGAATAATTTTGTTCAAATAAATGTTATTACGAACAATAAAGATACTCACTTGGAGAACAATCTGCCTGTCCATCCTTCAATTTCTGTCACATACTTCAATGGGAACTGAAATAAAAACATGTGGAGCTCAAGGGACAGAGAGTATGTCATTTGGGTCAAATTGACCAAACTTCATAAAGGGTGTTAACTGTAGTTTGATTACTACAAGTGAAAATAGGAAAACACCATAATTTTGCATTTAGAAGAAAAATAATTTAACTTTTGACAATTGATAACAGATTTTCTCAGCGGTTTTGTGGTTAGGGTTTTTAAAAACAATTCCTCACTTTAAGTTTAACGTTTTGTCTTTAATATTATGGTTTGGTATCTTTTCTATCAAATGTGAAAATTAAAAAAAATTATTTAGCCTATACAACTGAAATTTAGGTATGATTGGTATCGAATCATACAATGTTTTATTTATCTCGATGTTCTCATGAATGTTGTCAATAAATCTTTTAAAGATCAGCAATGGTCATTATTATTATAAAGATGATTCTTTCTAGCTCTAATATGTGAAATTGAAATTTTTTAAAAGTGTTTAATAATTCATGTTTTTAGATGCATATTTATATTAAGGGATATCTCAAAAGGACACTCCTTGATTTTCAAGACATTTCATTTGGTTTTCATGATTATGATCTTCATTTGAGACATCTCTCCAACTCATCCCTATATGCAAAATACATGTAAATCATTAGTTTTCAATTAAAATCGAACACACTATTATACATGTACATTATGTACACATGGCAGGACCTAAACACGTATCATTTACTAGAATACTAATGGTATAACCTTCCAACCACTATCCCTTATCTCCTGCATTAGATTAGTTTCCAAATATATGTTTGAGTTATTTACGTGCGTCATTGTCCGGTTTTCGACCAAATATGTAACCTGTTAGGCTACATCTTAAATAGTTATTCTATAACGGTTATAAGTGATACAATTTTACTCTTAAATAACGGTTACTTCTTTTCAATAAAATTACATGATCATTGAATTTGGGATAGGCCTTTGTGACTCTAGCTGGTAACTCTCGAAATGAATTTTTTACTTTTAACATGTTAAACAAAATTCCAAATTACTTTATATGTAACTTGAGGTAAGTGTAAGTCATCAACATATATTTTAAATTTTTTAAACCAAGAATACAATATGTAAACTTGTTTTCGACCCTTTCAGAAAGCTACACTGAAGAATAAGTCTACATTTGTTAAGGCAATGTCTCCTACAATTTATATTGGAAAAATAATTTTTCAATCCATAACCCTTGATGTTTATTTTTATAATTTCCATCTATATTTGTAATAAATGTTAGATATATCGCTGAGGAATAAGTTCGCTGTTATCTACTAAAATTACGTTTTTATGAATAAATGTAAAAGGTGCTTTAAAAGTAAGCGCATTCCTTAGCGGTATGAACTTTTGAAGAGTTCAGGCAGTCGTCAAACTAATTCAGTCCAAGAATGACCCATGTCTTGAACTGAGGACAGTTGGCCGAGATTTTGACATTCCCTCAGGACAATGTCGTTCTGTGCAATGTCTGACCAGTACAGGATTTGGACAGAAACAAAGTGCAGTTTTCACACCACTGATTGAGAAATCATGGCCAGATGGTATCACTGTTCATGAGACACTTGTGAATGTGAAAGCAGGATCCAAAAGTAAAGTGAACTTGATTGTTGAAAATACAAGCTCAAGAGATTTGGTACTTCAGAAAAAGACAGTGTTAGGAACAATTGAACAAGTTCAGAGTGTCTTACCACTACCAGATGTGAAGATGGGAGAAGATGCAAGTAGTCGTAATGTTCCAGGTACTGCTGAGACCCCTACAAAAGAAATTGAGAGATCATCTGACCAGTGGCTCCCTCCAGCTGACCTCAACAAGTCAGCCCTATCACACGACCAGAAGGAAAAAGTTCGACAACTTCTTCTCGAAGAGAATGCAGCTTTCTCAAGGGACGGTGAAATAGGGGAAGCAAGGGATTTGGAGTTGGAAATTAAGTTTACTGATCCAGCACCTGTTCAGAAAGGATATATATCTGTACCAAAGCCGTTGTACACTGAAGTGAAGACATACTTGGCCGACTTGTTGCATCGAGGATGGATCAGGAGAAGCAAGTCATCTTACTCAAGTGCCATGGTGTGTGTTTGGAAGAAAGATGGCTTCCTGAGACTCTGTATTGACTTTCGTGATCTCAACAAAAAGTCTTTTCCTTCGAGACAGCCGATTCCAAGGATTCAAGAAGCACTCAATAATCTTGGTGGAAAGTCCTGGTTCACAGTCTTAGACCAAGGAAAGGCCTACCATCAAGGGTACATGGAAAAACAAAGTCAACCATTAACGGCATTCACGACACCATGGGGACTGTATGAGTGGATAAGGATTCCTTTCGGACTAAGCGGAGCTCCAGTTCCTCCCAGTTCCATCTTAGAGGCAGAGCTAGTTGCCATTGAAAGAGCTCTTCAAACAATAACAACGGCAGATGCACCTGATGCCAAATATGTTATTCTCACAGACTCAAAGTCCTCGCTGCAAACCCTTTCATCCTATAAGCCAACTGACTACTTCCTTGGTAGGATCAATCAACTGCTGTCAGCAAATAAAGGAATGGTGACTTGTTGCATCGAGGATGGATCAGGAGAAGCAAGTCATCTTACTCAAGTGCCATGGTGTGTGTTTGGAAGAAAGATGGCTTCCTGAGACTCTGTATTGACTTTCGTGATCTCAACAAAAAGTCTTTTCCTTCGAGACAGCCGATTCCAAGGATTCAAGAAGCACTCAATAATCTTGGTGGAAAGTCCTGGTTCACAGTCTTAGACCAAGGAAAGGCCTACCATCAAGGGTACATGGAAAAACAAAGTCAACCATTAACGGCATTCACGACACCATGGGGACTGTATGAGTGGATAAGGATTCCTTTCGGACTAAGCGGAGCTCCAGGAGCATTCCAGGCTTTCATGGAAATAACTCTAGAAGGCCTAAGAGATGAAATATGTATGCCATATCTTGATGACATTCTGGTGTACAGTGAAGATTTCGTAAAACACCTAGAAGATATCAGAAAAGTCTTGCATAGATTGATTGAAAAGGGTGTCAAGTTAAAGCCTGAAAAATGTGAACTGTTTAGAAGAGAAGTCAGATACCTTGGTCATCTATGAGGCTGTACAAGCTCTGAAAAGTAGAGAAATCAAAACTGTTGGTGATGTAAGGCAAGTGCTGGGCTTCATTGGATATTTCAGGAAGTATATCATAAACTTTTCCAAGAAGGCAAAACCATTGTTTGAACTCTTGCAGGTGAACCTGAAGTTTAAAGATATGAAGGCAAAGTGTAAGAGAGGTTCAAGAGTCAACAATAAGAAGGTTCAAGCACCATCAAATCAGCCAGTCACATGGAAGGAAGAACATCAGTTGATACTGGAACATCTCATCAGCAATCTTTGTGAATCGCCTCTACTTATCTACCAAAGATTTGACCAGCAGTTCATACTTCATACTGATGCGTCGCATGAAGGACTCGGAGCAGTACTATACCAAAAAGCCAGAGATCACTTCACCTAAGAATGATGAATCTGAAGATAAGTATCAAAGTCAGAAGTCTTCACCTTGCTTTGTTGATGAGAATGTAGAAAGTTGCAACCCAAGTGAATTATCAGACACAAAGATAAGCTCTTCAGAACTAAGGAAACAACAGTTTCTTGATCAAGAAATCAGTCTCGTTATGAAACACCTGTCATCTGGAACAAGAATGACATGGAAAGAAAGGAAGAAGAATTCTAGAACTAAAGCTCTGGCACGAGAATGGAAGAACTTCAAAATTGGAGAAGATGAAGTTTTGTATAGAGTCACAAGCATACATGGATCAGATCGTCAACAGATTGTCCTACCATCAAAGTATCATGATAAAGTCTTTGAGGAACTTCACAACAAGATGGGACATTGTGGAACAAAGAGAGTTGTCTCCCTTGCAAGAGAGCGCTTCTACTGGCCGAAAATGTATGACGACATTGAAAATTACATTACAAAGAGATGTTCATGCATCAAAGAAAAGAAACCTCACCTCAAGACATGTGCTCCAAAGAAACCTATAGTGACCTCAGAACCATTTGAGCTCGTTGGCATAGACTTTGTACACTTGGAAAGGAGCAAAGGAGGGTATGAGTACATTCTAGTTGTAATAGACCACTTCACCAGGTTTGCACAAGCATATCCTACCCGAAATAAATCAGCACGGACAGCAGCTGACAAGATCTTCAATGAATACATTCCAAGATTTGGATCCCCAGGTACCCTACACCATGACAGGGGAGGAGAATTTGAAAACCAGCTCTTTGATCAGTTACACAAGTTGAGTGGTGTGACAGCTTCCAGAACGACGCCTTATCACCCTCAGGGAAATGGCCAAACCGAGAGATTTAATAGAACTCTGCTTGGTATGTTGCGCACCCTAGGAAAGGACCAAAAGACAAATAATTTATCAGAGAAATCAGAGGAAACTGATGATGTATCTGATTGTACTGATATAGCCGATGAATCGGAAAGTGCATCACTGAGTATTGAAACCGCCGAAAAACGTCGCAAAAGCAGGCCACCTCAAAGACTGACATATGATTTCCTTGGAAACCCAAGTCTGAATATGATGTTTGTAAGACCCCCAGACCCAAACAGCCATCATGAATGACCAACCACCATGGATGTGGTCTCCTCCTTCCATAGAGTTGAATCTCCCAGACAAGGCATCCAAAAGGGAAATTCCAGAGCGATTGCATCAACTCTCTCTGGAACTCATTCATGAGAAGTATCAAGACCATTCAAAGATTTACACAGATGGTTCTCTCGACCTTTCTGCTGAGCGAGCAGGAGCGGGAATATATTTTCATTACTCTGGTGAAGAATGCATTATCCCACTTCCTCCCAGTTCCATCTTAGAGGCAGAGCTAGTTGCCATTGAAAGAGCTCTTCAAACAATAACAACGGCAGATGCACCTGATGCCAAATATGTTATTCTCACAGACTCAAAGTCCTCGCTGCAAACCCTTTCATCCTATAAGCCAACTGACTACTTCCTTGGTAGGATCAATCAACTGCTGTCAGCAAATAAAGGAATGGTGACTCTCCAATGGATCCCTAGCCATGTTGGCACCTCAGGGAACGAAAAGGCAGATGTCCTGGCCAAGATGGCGGCAAACTGTGGACCAGTCAACAAACCAGTCGTAACCATTCCGCTGTTAATGGGTGTAGCGAAATCATTAACCAAACAGCTATGGGTAGAAAATTGGAACAATGGGTTAACCGGAAGACAATACCATCAAATACAGTCTAAACCAAGCAGTGTTCGTTACACAAATGTGAATCGCAGGGATCAAGTCCTCCTCAGCCGAATAAAGTTAAATCACTATCCTTGCCAAAGCTATCTGCACAAATTCAATCTTGCCACGCGCAGTGCTGCCTGTCTACTGTGTGACTCAGGGGAGGAAACCATCCGCCATATCATCTTTGATTGTCAAGAACTTCAAGATGCAAGGACATTTGACACTAGTGCTACCCTGTCTGAACTTCTGACAAATCAAAACAACTCATGGAAAACTATTGTGGACCTATTCAGAGAGAGGGAAAAGAGGATACGTGCCAGAGCGAACAATGGCTGATGCACCAACCTACTCATTAATAATAATAAGACCCCAGTATTTCAGTTCTCCAGTGTTGTGGACTCACAATACTCCTGTGTACTACCAGCAGTCTCAGATACAACCCTGGTTGTACCAGACAGCAGGAATTCAGTTCATGTGATCAATGAATCCTCATTTAGAATCTAGAATTGTGAAGTATTTAAGTATGTGGTTACCGTATATTACCGTGTATAAGTCGAGTTTTTTATACTAGAAATTGAGGGGTCAAGGAGGGGGGTCGACTTATAATCGAGGTCTATGTTTGAGACCTAAAAATTCTGAGGTCAAGTGACGATCTGCCGGTAGGAGACGAACAGACGAGATTCAAACCGGAAGCCATGATGTCAACTCATTGTCAAAATATTGAAATAAAATTACTTCTATAAATATTACATGTTTTACTGTTTTTTTATTACATTTAATTCCTAAAAATAAATAAACTACTATGATTGGGAATCCAGTTTGATCGATTTGAAATTGATCCGTTTGTAAATAATCTTATCGATCGACGCCATTTTGAATTTTTAATGTTCGGCGAAGAAAATTACTGTCGAAGTTGAACATTAGCTAAGACTTATTTCCCCTATCTAACGTTATTTCTATCATAACTTTTAGTTATGACAATGAATTAAATAAAAGACGTACTGTAAAATCATTATATTTCGCCGATATGCACGTTCGATGGATATTAAGGTTCAATGACTGTCAACAAAATGTAACATGGACGTAACACGAGAACCGATAGGTAATTACTATTAGTATCACTGTAATTTTTCTGCACGGTTCATGCAGTTTTTCTCACCAATCGCTTTGTCGATATGCTCAAAAATTAAACCCCGCGAATCAGTCGTTTTTTAGCGCGAAAATAACACCCGCGATTTGTCACATGTTATACTGAAGTGTAGTCACATCGGAAATGTTATCGGGCCGAATATCATCTTGTACCCCTACCTCATCAGTAGACGTATATTACCTCGCTCCCGTGAAAAAATCAATTACTCTTCTAGCTTTCTTTGAATTTGATGAAGACATTTGGTTTGTTTTTCACCGCGTAAAATATTCGGAATTTCACGACTCCGACTATCAATTTCCGAGAAAAGCAGAGCGAAAGGTTATGACAGAATTATCCAATGAATTATTCAAATCACATACGGGCATTCTGAATTAACCAATTAAATTTATCCTTTTGTCTGAGGTCACTTACGGGTATGAGTTCTTGGTAATGTGCTATAAATAGTTACGGGAATTTCGAAATTTCCTTATGAAAACCGTAACATTTAAATTGAGTTAGAAACCGAATGCTACGCACGATATGCATATAAATGCGTACTTAATGTTTATTGCGTATGGTGTGGCCCAGTAGTTATTATTTTTTGCGCCACAGTTCATTATAGATGCGTGTTTTGACCCTGTAATGAAAGCCGACATTGACAATCACCTCAGATATGATATAGGTCGCTGTTCCTTTGTGCACCCCTTTTAACACAAGCTCCAAACACTGTGAGCTTGATTTATGTCATGCTCGGTCGATGCATGGAGCTTTGTAACCGGAAATTGAAGTTATTGGAGGGAGGGTATAGTAACAGCATGTGTAAACAATGAGGACTTGCGATTTCCCGACAGTTTATTATTGTATCCTCTATGAAGATGAGTTGACAGCTTTTTCAAAATTTAATTGTACAATTAAACAATTACACGCGACAGTTAGGCACATAAGCCTGAAAACCCATGCGACAAAATTTTTAGAAATCATGCGAGAATGTCTCGGTCGCGCCGTAAATCTGAAACACTGGTCATAATGACATAAAATTATTTTTTTTAAAAGAACAAACACCAGCACACACGTATGTAGTTTTTTATTATTAATATTTATATATAATATATTTATTACAACAATCTGTTATTAAACAAATGCTTACTGTATCACAAAACACTGACGTATTACAACTCACTTTGAAAATTATCGATACATCAACTTACCGTAACTAAATCTCTCAACGTGCCGCGCTATTAGGGGGGTCGACTTATATTCAAGGTATATGATTTTGACAGCAATTTGGGGGCCTGAGAAAGGGGGTCGACTTATACACAGGGTCGACTTATACACGGTAATATACGGTATATGGATGTGAAATGTGCTAACTGGAAAAATGAAAGTAGTAATGGGTGCCTGACTGTAACAGATGAGTGAACCTAAGTCTGTTACTACATGTGCAGAGAGAATTAAGTTTAAGTACACTTCCAGCAGAAGATAGAAGATTTGGGAGTGTGTAAAGTGTAAAGAATGCTGAATTCTTTTGTGAATATCACAAGAAAGTATCAATCTGACTTGTTAATTAGTAACTGGAACTGTTTGAGGACTGATCAACCTCCAAGATAGTTAAAGGACTGTTTGCTCTGGAAATGAAGGGTGAATAGTATGTCATCACAGACATAATTGATATCTTTTAATCAAATTAATTTGAACATTTAAACTTTTAACATAATGTGGTTGATGCAGTCCATCTACATGAATAGTGACTCTTTTCCTTGCTGAATGAAATGTCTTACCTATTCTAAAAGCACCTTTTACATTCACCCCGGGAAACTTTACCCTGAGATACATTTAAATGTTTACAAACAATAAAACACTTCAACATTTTACCAGATATGAATATGAGAACACACAGCTGTGTCAGGGTAAAGTTTTAAGGTTTAGGATATAATCTTTTGTGTAAATGTCGAGGCGACATTTAAGTTTCCCGGGGTGAATGTAAAAGGTGCTTTAAAAGTAAGCGTATTCCTTAGCGGTATGAACTTTTGAAGAGTTGTCTCTCTTTTCATAATGACAGAAGTGGTGAATAGTACGCATGCGCACTTTTTTAATGTTCCATGCAAAGATTTGACATAAAGACAACTTATGTAAAAAGCACAGAAACACATTCCCTTGCCCCACAACATCTTTGTTTATATGTTTGCTAAAATTTTGTGTATAAAATTCTATTTTAAAGTTATACGCTAATTATTTTAGGGTAACAAGGTTGCGTTACTTTGACATTGAGAAGGTCACGCTGTCGTTTCCATGTTTTGCCAAGTTTTTCCAAAATAAGTCTTTTCCATGATGAAAGTTGGAAGTACATATGCTCAAGGATATTCATGTAATGTTTTTGTAACATTTATGAGACGCAAGTAATTTCAATCAGTACTTTTCAGTATATTCTGGTTATTTTGCATATGATAAGAAGAGTTATGTCCCTTTACAAAATGGATGCGCCCATGGTTAAAAGTATTCCATAATGTTGATCATGTTTTGTCATTATATAAGGTTTTTAAACGATAACTACCGGTAATTATATCTATTTCATTATGATAGTAATTAAGTTCATTTGTGAATACTTGTCAGCATAAAATAAATATTTTAGCGTAAAGTAGTGAATTTTGTATACACTCAGAAAGGTTACTCTGACCGTACACGGTAATTGAAGCACCCATAAAATATCTTTCTCTTGGCAGGATTTCAGTTAACGCTGTTTTGTCAATTTCAGTAACAGTTTTTGAAGTCACTATCTTGATTCTTATATTAAATATAAAGGTTAAAGTGTTTACAACATTATTATCTCCATTTTGAAATATATTTTGATAAAATGTAAACTTTGAAACATTTTATTGAATGAAGTGTAGAATTCCATTGTTGTCTATGATAAGGACATATTGTTATTGTTTCATGCAAAGAATAATGCTAAATACTTATTACAGCATAGGTATGTCAAGTTTTAAGTATGTTGAACTTTGAATTATGTTCAAGAATGACACTAATGGAAATGTTTGAGAAGCTTTATGCTCAAGTTCGTAATGGATAAACATTTTCTCATGAAGTGTAAGTTTCATTTAAAGCTATAATGTTCATTGTTCAGACTGTATTTGTTCAAGTTGATGTTATTTTAAGAAAGATATGAAGTGCTGTACGCTTTATGAAGTTGAATGTCATAAAGGATGTTACTGGTAACTTTAAAAGTTGATGTACGATAAGCTAAGGTACTGGTGATTGTCAGAGACAAGATGTAATCCATAGTACGCATGCGCACTTTTTTAATGTTCCATGCAACGATTCGACATAAAGACAACTAGAGCACTAAAACTATTGTTTTGCTTTATTCAGGTATGAAATACCAAACAACAAATCACCTAAAGGCGATGTAGCGGGGGCAATGACCATAAAACAAACGTAACAGAAGGGAAATGATCCAGTAGTAGGAGTGGAAGTAAAAGCTGTTACATAAAGACAAGACGGCAAATTGCTGCATATACAAACATGTCATAAACAAAATTAATGTTAGACAGCGAAAGCATGTACAACATCTTAGTAATGATCGTAGGGGAAACATTTATTCATTTTGTATATGTATAATAAACTGTATACGTATGCAACTTTTTTCGTTTTTGCGTTTATAATTGAAAGGGTTCAACGAAGGGAAAACAAAATTTTCGTTGACCGCATCACGTGTTACTTTCTCTTCTCTATCGGGGTCAAATTCAACATTCGGTCACAAATACACATTAATAAACGTAGCTAAACTATCTTTCAATATATGGACATCTATATCCGTGTTTTATTTAAGAAATATTTAAAAGCTGAGTCGGAGAAAGAATCGAAGTCAGCTCTGTAAGCAACGATAGTCATGTTGCTAAGAGTAAGCTTGACCGACCTCTCATCAGCCATAACCGGTTGCTAGGGCGTCTCGTGAGATCTCGCTACCGTCGGAAAATGGCCTATTAGAACTTATGACTGGGGACTACTAGGTGCTCAAGCTCAAACTAGAATGAGTATCCAGTCCCAATGGACATAAAGTGATGCCCAGCAACAGTTTTAAGTAAATGTAGAAGATGCAATTTGTAAACCAGTAAATTTTTCTGGTGCTATTAAAAGATATCAAGACATATCACAATATGTTTTTTTGTAAAGGTTTGTCCAGAAACTATTTAAAAATTGGTCAAGTTGAAGGATATTAATGAAATCATTATTATAAGTGGATAAACAGCATATCAATGAACAGCATGAAGGATAGAAAAAAAACTATAAAGCACTTGGGAGTATAGAAGTTACGCTAATAATTATCTGGCTATTCTAGTTTTAATAAAAATAATTATCAAGCCACCAATGGCAACCATTATTGCCAGGATATTTGTACTCAATCATGATGCTGGTTTAGGTTTCCATCTGCTTGTCCCTGATAACTGTTAAAGCGATGCAGTGTTAAAAACAACATTGCTGACCCTTTAATGTTTATATTTATCCTCATTACCACATCATCATCATATCAATACCATCTCCTTGGTGACTAAATTGTTAAAAGGAGAGCCGCAACCATCAGGTAATTCTGTTTAGAACCTGTCCGAATATGACGTCCTTTTACAGAATAAACCTTATCAATATGATAATCTTTCTGCCTTTTACCCTTAAGATGCAGCCCACAGGCAGGTCCGGGATGAATTTGGCTTTGACCCCATGATGTCCTGGCAAGATGCAAGTAGCACACTAGTTTTTCTCACGCTAACTCATTATCGCTGCAGTACCCAGTAGCCGGTTACGGACACTTATTGTATGGCAGTAGTGTCGGTTCAATGCTTGTACTTTTATCCAGTTGTCCCTAAGCTACGGAGATTTGTTTTGTTGATGTTCTAAATAA
This sequence comes from Phorcus lineatus, assembly GCA_921293015.1. NCBI lineage: Eukaryota > Metazoa > Mollusca > Gastropoda > Trochida > Trochidae > Phorcus > Phorcus lineatus. The sequence goes on from OV121090.1 coordinate 14,280,400, forward strand.
TGCGGGTACATGTTCTGAAAGTTATGCAAACATTGATAATATGTACCGTACGGAGAGTAAGTGTAACAATTGCTCAATTTTCCCACACTCCCAGCTGCACTTGCTAATAGCCTGAGGGCACCTTCTACCGTCTCCCATGAGCTTACACCGCCCTGCATGTGGTATCGTTTAATTAGACGGGTTCATTTCAACCATATGCACACCCTCCTATCGCACGACCTATGATCTGAATGCTTGTGAAGATTTCAATATGTGTTGAATCATTTGAAAAAGAAGAAAATTGATTTCAACTTGTCCAACCTGAAATGAAGATACAGCAAGTGCAGCAAAAAAGGCGCTTTTGACATATTTTTAGTTTTGTACCATTTTTTCACATCATATTTCTCAAAATTGTCCTATCTCAGGGTAAAATGTATAGCTGACTCTACAATCTTCTTACTCTGGGTGTAAACCCCGCTATAAACTTCGCATCGTGACGTAGGGCCTACAAACTTTCTAAAAATAGTCAACGAATCACAGCTTGAAAGGGGAGTCAGCAATTTAATATGGCGGAGCTCAACCCTTTGAAAATCAAACTGATACCTTAAAAGTGAAATTGAAGTGAAGTAAATTTCATTGCAAATATTTCAATGAATTGCAGTAGATATAAAAAGGGGGTTCTGGACCACGAGAAATTTTTAACGTATTGCTAATGTATAAAATACATTAAAAAGGGGGTTCTGGACCACGAGAAATTTTTAACGTATTGCTAATCTATAAAATACATAAAAAGGGACTTTTTAGACACACATATTTTTTAATGTACGAAGTACATTAAAAAATGACGGGTTTCTGGACCACGAGAAATTTTTAATGTATGAAATACATTAAAAAAAACCTTTTTAGACACACGTATTTTTTAATGTATTTCATACATTAAAAAATACTGTAAAAAGAGGGGGTTATAGGCCAAACGTATTTTTAATGTATATCACACATACTGAAGTGATTCGAACCAACACTTCAGTAACAACCAGCTGTTGCCCACCTGTATTGATTTATACATTTCAGACAGAAACATTTGTCAATAAAGCGGTCGTATAATATCACAAAATGGTGGATGACTGGTTCCTCGGTTCAATTGCGATAACTCAGTGAGGATATTGCACAACCAATCAATAAAACAGTATAATTATTCACCGATAATACACATTATAAGCAGTTTTACATCAAAATTAGGGTTGTATTTAGTTTGTATAGTATTATATTATCAATTGAGACCAAAAATTTTCATTTCTACGATATGAAAATTAAATAAATCAATTTGTGCTGTTATATCTGTCAGGTCCCTGATAGCTGTGTGGTACAGCATGCAAACACTCCGTCTGGCCAGCGGTTTGTTGCAATATGGTGGGTTCAAACCCCACATAACCTCGGTGGTCTTTAAGAGGTGATTGGCAATGATAAGGGACCTGACACCCCTACCCGTCCTCGCAACAAAAAAAAAAGGGGCGGGAAAAAACCTCGTAACAAAAAAAAAAGAGGTGAAAAAAAACCTCCCTGGGGGAAAATAGATGAAAGAAAGGAAGAATGAGTTGACCCCAGGGAGGTCTGGCAAGTAGAGCCAGAAAAGGGGATTTTGCAAAAATTTTCTATAATTTTTTTAAATTTTATTACATATTTTATTACATATCTTATTACATATCTTATTACATATTCATATTCAACTTTGAATATGAATTATTTTATACATGGTTTAGTCTTTCTTGAACATTTCTATAATATTGTCTCTGTCTATCTTTTGAGATTTAATTTGTCTTATCATTTCGTAAAAGTTTGAATGTTCAACCGTAATAAGATTAAATTCCTCATTAGAGATACAGTCATCGTCTAAAGCTTTAGAAATAAGGCTAGAAATGGTATTTAATTTAGAATTTGCAACAATACATATATCTTCATGTTTTTTAAGTTTAGAACGTAACCTCTTGGACGCAACCTTCATCGTTGTTCCAAGGAGACCGGCGATAGTCGCAGCAGTAGTAATTCCGATACTAACTGGTGCCATAATAACAGTTGCTAAAACACCCACACCGCTAGCTCCTAATGCGATACTACAAGTAATTAGTGATGTATCCAGTGTTTCCGTTACATTTAAAGCTTTTTTAATGGATTTACTTTTAGCCATGTGAAAGTCATACTCTTTAATAATCTCATCTTTTATCTCGCTTATTCTATTCAAGCGAAATTCATCGACGTCGTTTGTTAATACGGACCGCATTTTATTATATTAGGAACTAATCCTTAAAGGTCCGTAAATAGTCTTTTGAAATTGGTTGAGAAGTAGACATTAATCTTTTAAAAACTATATTATTATGTATAGGTATCTTACTAACTTTTATCCTACTCCCACTAGGGCGTTCTATTGTAATCTCGCCTTCTAAATTATGATTTATCTCATCGGGTGTTATAAGCATATACAGGGGCTTATTTGGCACAGTCCATTTAATGTTTAGTCCGGGTAATATCGTTACAATCTCATCGGGCACAGTCCCTAAAAGCATCGCCATATAAATATATTCACCGTAAGTCTTTTCAGTAAATTCTTCAAAAATTAATAGAAAAACCGGAATATCAGGTTTTAATGCATCATTTCTAGCTAAACCAAACTCCCCATCATTATTAACAATTTTGACGCTATTATCTCTGTTCGGTGAATAAGATACTAATGCACTTCCACTGTTTATGATTTTATTGAGGAAGTGCCGTCTTCCAATTATTGTATTCCCCGGGTTTAAATAAATATCTAATTCCCATTTCGGTTTTATGATATATGTAAGTTTTCTTGGATTATTGGTGTAATATTGTATTACCTTCTTTGGTTCAGTCAATGTCTCAAGAGCTGTAATATCAACATCGTTTAATTCCTTCTTATTATAATTACCATTTTTGAATAAAAAGCCATAAGTTTTATCCTCGACACCATCACCATTAAAAATATCCAAAGAATCAACTTCTTTTCGTTTATAAACTCCAAAATTAGTCAATTGAAGGGCATATATTTTACCTACTTTTCCTGGTATATTGAATCCTTCTCGATCGACATCACCTAGATTTGCTATACCCGTATTCAAACATCTGTCAATTGTTTGATGCGGCCCGCCTGAATCTGTCATCTTTATCAATTATTATTTATTCTTTTAATATCTATTGGCGTTAATATCTATTTGCGGCAATAGCTAATTGTGGATCAAAATCGCCATGAGCAGACGTTAGCCCTACAAATGAAACATTATTATGTAAGTAGATTTTATTAAACTTAATCGAACCTCCAACTATTTCGTATTCAAAGTTAATGGGGTTACTACCCTGCATAGAGTCGTTACCCCCAAAATTAACCTGCCATGTTAGGGTCGGCGACTCATATATATCATATACTATATACAACCAACAATATCCTGTTTGTTTCCATTTTATTTTTAATCCGGGTAAAACTGTAACAAAATCCTCAGGCTCCTCTCCTAATACTAATTCTAGTAAAAAATTGGTGCCAAATTTAAGGTCTTCACTTCCTAATTCTTCAAATTCTTCTACAAGAGATAGAAAAACTGCATCATTAAAATTAGGTTTCTTATATCTCTCCAACATTTTTATGAAAGAATTTATAAATACAACATCTACAAAATGATTAGCTACAACACTTCTCAAAGTTGGGGGTCTATATGATACCATCGCTAGGCCTTCATTTGTAATCTTCTTTAGAAAATGTTGTTTTGTAACCAGTAGTGTATTCCTCGGAGTAACCCTAATATTTAAAATCCACCTAGGTAAGTGGCTAATCATGTATACCCCTGTGCCTAGTTTTCTATAAATTGTATATACCCCCTCACCAGACATTTTCATAGGATACGGTTCTAGATCTGTAATTCTAACATCCCGTAATTCACTAAGTTTTTCTCCTCTATTTTCATTTTCAATCAGTTTATATTCTCCATCTTTATATTGAGTGAGTGAGTGAGTTATTGTTTAACGCCGCTTGAGCAATATTTCAGCCATTAGCAGCGTTATCTTTATATTGAATAATGCATTTACTGTTTTCTTTCCCAGTATCATTAAAAAGATTTGTGCTGACTTTTGTGCAACTTTCATGTCCAGGTCCACCAGAATCCGTCATCTTTATTATTAATTATTTATTCTCTTAAGTTCATTTATTCAACCCAAGAAATGCAATGTTAGAGTCATGTAACCCATATTTATTAGTTGGTTTTCTGTGTCTAGTATTGTGATTGTCAAGTTAGGTATTTGCCCGAGCTTAAGTCTTTTATACTGAGGATTAGTAAATGAAACATATTTTCCGCTGTTTAAAATTTCTCAATATAGACGAAGGTTTTTCTCCGAAAATATTATCGCTAGTGCTAATACAGTCTAAATGAATGCAAAGTTCTTTGTATGGTGCCAATTTAGGTAAAGAGTTTGCACGATGAATGCCAGTAATAACTATGGGAGAATCAAACCCGAAAGTTTTAGCTAATGGAGTTGATAAGATCATTTCTTCAGTTCCAATCTTTTCTATTATTTGTTTTCCATTAGCCGTATTAATCGACACTTTACAACCGTGCTCTTTAAAGTAATCATTTAGCATACAAACATTATAATAACCATCCGGAATAGTTATAATTGTTCTTCCCTTCATAAACTCATTATTCCCCCCACTTACGTTATACCAATTAGGATAGTATAAAATTTCGCATAATCCTACTCGCATCTCTCCATCGGCATTGTCTAGAGCTCTTGTAAGTTCGAACGTTTGCCCATTCTCAAAGTTGGAGATAGTTAAGTATATTTCTGGCCTCGACATTTCTGGCCTAGGATAGGACATTTTATTATTTAAAAGTTTAATCCTTAAATGATAAAAAATGACAGCCTACAAGTATAACGATAAGGCAAGTTATAAAGCTGGTGGTGTATATGATTTAGGTGGTAAAATAATAAACCTTACGACTCAATCGATATGGGTAGATGTTAAGGGTTCTAATTTCGTGGCAAATTTTCCCAATATATTCGAAAATTATAAGGTTATTATTTCTAATAAAGACGAAATAGAAAAATGGAAAAATAAACCAATGCAATTTTGGCAAAATCAACTGCATTTTGCTGTGTGGTGCGCTACTACAGGGTGTGGGGTATCTTATAAAGATCATCTATCTTCGAAAAGCGGGTTAACGAAGGCAATAATAATTCGTACAATGTCAGTCTACGAACGTATCTGTAGTGAATTTAACGTATCAACGACTACTAATTGGCGTACACATGGAAAGAATAATGGAATGGGGTACATATTTGTGCCGGACGTTAGTTCTAATAAACAGGATATGATCCAAGACAATTATAATCCTGAGGATTGGGTTTTTCTTAATCTAAAATCACAAAATGCGCTTAGGGGATTAATGTATCATGGTAAAAAACTAAGATATATAGATCATGGTAAATGGCAGGTTTCAACTATAAAACAAGTTCACGAGCATTGGCAATCCTTTGTTTTGGATACATCGAATGGGTTCACTAAACCAGGTGTTCAAAGATTGAACGATTCTATTAGAACGTATGTCTTGGCTTTATTAGGTGCTCAAGGGCAAACTAGAACCAATATTATAGTTGATGGCACCGCATTCGATGCCCAGAAACAGTTCATTGTCAATGTAGAAGCCGCCATTGATGGACCAGTAGATATCCCCAATTCTATAAAAAGCTATGAAGAAGCATTACAATACGCTAGTTCTAAAGTAGATTATGTTATAGGCTATGACTTATACATGATTCCGAGCGATATGAAACTAGGACTAGGTAAATCGGAAGGGTACAACAATAAAATTGTAATTGCGACCTCCGATAGAAATTTAGGTAAGAATGTAGAACACCATCAACCAAAATCTAAGAGTAAATTAAAGCACAACCTCCCGCGGATACCAGTGAGTGACTTAATATATAAGAAAGGCCAAGAACCAAAATCTAAGAGTGATTTAATATATAAGAAAGGCCATCAACCAAAACCAGAGGTACTCGAAAAGCATAATTATAATAAAGGTATAATTATATTAAGTGGATTAGTAGTAGGGTTAGTTATTATTTGGAGATCTTAGTTTTTATAACCTACGTTTTATAAAAACAATTATTATACCTCCGATAGCTACCATTAATGCCCATATATTTTGACTTAACCAAGTCGCTGTTTTAGACAAGAAGGTTAAAAGCCAAGATAAAATACTTCCTATTATTCCTGGTAAAGCCGCTGCAGTCTTCCCCGCTAATTTAGATAATGCTTTACCTATATATTGTAACCACTCCTTAATTTTGTTGGGTTTCTTATTATTATTAGGGGGCACTGGCCCTCCAACCCCACCTCCTGTTACTGATAGTACTATGGTTGAAATTATAACCCCTATCGCCGTTATAATAGAGGCTATTGTTATGCCCTGTTCTCGGAATAATGTCTTAAGATGCTCGCCTAACGATTCATCTTCATCTAAGAGTTGTCTAATAGTCTGTTTTATACGTTGAATTTGTGAACGTAGGGCTCGTTTATTTATTGATACAGCTTCTAACCTAGCTGACCTTTCGATTTCCCAATCCCTTATTCTTCCTTCGACGAGTTCAGTTTGTTCTTGGCCTTCCGCTTGAGTTAATTTAATTTTTTCGTGTTCTAGTTTTCTATCCAGGTGCGTTAGTCTAGACAAGTTATTAATTAGTTCTCCTCTCTGAGTTTTCATAGCTCGATCGAGCCCCCTCAAGTTCTAAACCCTCAGTATTTAAAGGTGGGTCATGTATAGTTTGTATGGCTTTGTCTATTGCATTAATAGCTTCATTAGTGGCTTGTATTGGTTGTTCGCTGAAAGACGTTTCTGCTTCACCCACCTGTGCCACTTGGCTATTAAGTTCTATTCGAGTCCTTTCGGGAAGTTTTTGCCTAATCTTATAATCCGCAAACCCTAAGTCTTCACGAATAACCTTTACCCCTAGTTGTTGGCGTAAACTTTCTAGAGGCTTTACCTTACCTGTATCCTTACCTCTTTGGTAATATAAGTCCACTTCAGGATGACTTTTAAGTTTAAGCTTTCCTTCTTTATCTACCTTAAACTTAGAATAATCTCTACCACCACTAGGTTCACCGACCTCATTATAAAAATCATCCACAGATGATCTAATCAATCTTGTGCTTTGATCTCCTAGTTCATCTCGTAAACTAGTCACATTAGGCGATAATCCCTGTCTTGGGATTGAACTTTCAGAAGAAATGCTTTCATCGAGATTGTCCATTTCATATGATTCATCTCCGACATCTCTGACATTGTCATCAAAATGACTGAAGTTGTCCATTTTATAAATATATGTTTTTCCCTTTAAACATATAAATATGTATTAATAAAATGTTTAACTACGGTCAGAAACTCAATCCATCGCGTAATTTTAGAGAGGCTTTTGGTATAAAAGGAGAAAGGACCAGTGTTCGGGTAAGTAACAATCCGAGTACTATTGATCAGAACAAACAACTATTAGTTCGCTTTCCTAATCTTGGAATTCATGATGTCATAGTCCCGGGTACGGTCAGATTGGCTTTTGATTTAGTCCTAACATCGGATTGTGATAAAGATGAGAACAGTAGCATTGTACAGAATATTGGTCGCTCCATTGTGAAGAAAACAACCGTTAAGATAAGTAGTAATGAAGTATTGTCTATAGATGATAGCGATATATATTACACTTACGTAGATCTTTGGAGAACTACACAAGAAAGAGGCAGTTTACATTACCAAGGTATTGACACAACTGCAAATCGAAGTCACCAGGTTAAGAATGGGATCTGGTCTTGGTGATGCTTCCTTTGTAGAAGACAAAGCCATAGCCGATAACCTAGGAAATCGTTTTTATATTCCTCTAGATTTTGAATTGTTAGAGACTCACATGCCTTTCTATCAAGCTGCATTGGGAGATAGATTAGAATATGAGCTGACATTTAATGAGTATAGGAAAGTAATTATAGGGGAGCCAAACACGAAGTATGAAATTAAGAATATTGCTTTGGAATTTGATAAAGTCAAGGAGTCAGAATTAGCCAGCGAAATCCATTCGATGTATAATAGTTCCATACCAATACACTATGATCGCATACTTCGACATCGTATGATACCTTTGAATAAAAGTGATACGGTGTGGAATATTAATATCAATGTACCGGCCAAGTCTATGAAAGGAGTTTTGATGTTATTTAAAGAGCCCACCTCAGGGTTTGATAGAATAACCGAATCATTTTACAATCCTAAAATTAATAACGTGCAAATGACCATTGAAGGAGTCTCTAACCAGTTGTACAGTCAAGATATGCGTGAATATAACTTATGGGATGAAATCAAGAAGCTTCCCACCATAAAACGTAACCCATTAACGAATATGGTGATGAAAGATCTTTGTCTTACGGATATGACTATTGGGAAGTTCTTAACAGACAAGCATGCTTCATAGCTTGATCTTAGGACAACCGATGACGATGAATTACACGGTTCTGGTAAGCGAATTAAGAATGGTAGTGAAGGAATGACGATAGCAATAACTAAAAAAGCAGAAACAGCTCGACCAATAAATGCTTATGTGTACGTCATTATGGATGCTAAATTGATTATCAATAATGGTCGATTTGAATCAGCTATTTATTAGTTAGCTCGATTTTGCTAGTTAAAATAATTTCAAACGCAATTGTGTTTGAATTTTTTTTAGCAAAAATCAAGCAAACTTTAGCAAAAATCAAGCAAAATCAAGCTAATCTAGCGAATTTGCTCTCTGAAATCTGTGAGTATAGAATTATATTTCTGGGAAAGAATCCAAACGCTATGTTGAGTATGCCTGCCTGAGAATGCTAGCTTAGATAATTCGGCTTTCTTTCGAGTTAAGTCCCTTTCAGCACTGCAGTCATCGATTATGAACAAGGTAGGTTCATTCTTGAATTTCTCGTGAAAATATTTCAAACAATCATTAAGTCGTTCCCCTGGAAGAATTTTATGTACATTTGGATCATTATTTACCCACAATTTAGACTTATAAGTTTCGTTATCATTAATGGTTGGACAAATAATAATAATGTGTTCAAAATTTTCGTAGTAATACGTTTCTATAAGGTCTAACATGAATTTAGTTTTTCCGCATCCAGTCTTTCCACAAATGATAGCGCAATGCGGATCTTTAGGTAGCATCTCTTTTATAATTAAGGCATAAAATTTTAAATATAAATGTTGATACTTGTGTTATTGTTGATATGTTTAGGTTTTGCACTATTTGCATTTGCACTATTTGCAGGCATAATGTTATTGTTGATATGTTTTGCAGGCATACTAATATGTTTAGGTTTTGCACTATTTGCATTTGCACTATTTGCATTTGCACTATTTGCATTTGCACTATTTGCATTTGCACTATTTGCATTTGCACTATTTGCAGGCATTATTGCTTTAAGCATTTGTCGCATAATATTAAAAATGGAATTAAGCGAAATCATGGGGGAGATGAAGCCAGAGATGTATCCCCAAGAAATGATTGAGGATAAGAGAAACAAACTAACAAATGCTGTCTTGGGTGGTGGGAAATTTGTGGATAAAAAAAATTCTACGGATATAATAAGCGGTATGACCGATGAAGAAATAATAGCAGAATATGAGAAATATGAACGTAGGCTGGGCGCGATTATGGTAAGAACGTTAGGGAAATCTTTCCTACATATATATTACAACGCTATGAGTCACTTCTTCAATATCACTCCTGATAGTAAAACAGTTATTCGAAGAGCTTAATGAAGACCCATTCATCGATATTGCTACGAATAAAATTTGTTGTGACCTTTATTCTAAGTGGGGAATGTACCTGGCTCCCATTACAATTATGATTACAACTGCTAAGCATGTTGATTTTAAGAATATAAGTTTAAATAATAAAGATGTCTTCTCTGAAGCCAGAAATGTCGAAGCCAGAAATGTCGAGGCCAGAAATGTCGAATCCAGAGATATCGGAGATAATACAACCCAATGAGGATATTCAACTTAGCGATGAACAAGTCACTAAAAAGATAGATAAGAAGGTGGTTAAAAAATTAAAACGTGGCCCAAAAGCTAATGGGGATGTTCAACAAGTCACGAAAAATCCTAAAAAGGTAGAAGCTGGTAAGAAGGGGGCCATGGTTAAAAAATTAAAGCATGAGACTCGAGTTATAAATCACGGTAATCTAGCACTTCCCATCCTAATAGGAATTTTAGGCATAGGTGCAATGATTGTCTACACTAAATTAAATAAGCCATCTACTGATAACAGTACTGATAAAAACACCTTTAAGAAAAAGGTTTATGATATATAAATATGAGCGAACAGAAGAATATCGTAAATACTCTTTACCATGCCGCAATTGTAACTGGACTAGCTGCAGATTCGGTAAAATTAAGCAAAATGGCATTAAAAATGAGTACACCAAAATTAAATTTCCTTCCCCAAGATATTGGAATGATGACGATTTATATCGGGGGAGCAATGATACTTAAAGATTATCTAGTGAAAAATAAATATATTCCCAATGATATCACTCCTTAAGGAGTGAATACCTCTTTAGAGGTTATAACTCCCTGAGTTATGGAGTGAATACCTCCTTAGAGGTTATAACTCCCTGAGTTAATGCCTCTTAGAGGTTATCACTCCCTGAGTTAATACCTCTTTAAGGATATAATACATTATTTATAAAATGGCAAGTATTGCAGTAATGGTGGGTGGCGCAATAGTTAACGCTTTGGCCTTCTCCGGAAGTAACTATCTATTTTCAAAAATGGATAAGGGTGAGAGAGAAAGACATGATAAAGCTTTAGAGAAATTATCAACTGCTAAAGTTGAATGGGAGAAAAGTAGAACTAAGAGACTCGATTTTTTAAATTAGCAACTAAAAAGACAATATCATTCTATTAAAACTTTTAAAGATGTGGATGAGGCGATAAATGAATATCATATTAGATTTGGTAAGCCCTTACAACCATTAGAACCTCAACCAACTCTGGCAGATTTTTATACTCCTTCGAGTAATCAAATGGAGGGAGAAATAGCATTCACTATTCTAAGTATGACTACACTTATCGTATTGATTTATAAAAGCCTTTGAAAAAAATAAAATAAAAAAATAAAAATTTATTTAGTATAATAAAATGCTCTCTTCGAAACCAGAGATGTGCTCCCATAAGGAAGTAATTATGTATAAAGAGAAAGAATTTTGTGAGAATTGTTGTCAGTTTATGGATATTGATCCCGAAACTTGTATTCACAGGAATATAATCGTTGACTACAGATGTGTAGACTGCGGGTTTGAATACAAAATACTTAATTTTCGCGCGCCATACTCAGTTAATAATAAGATCAGTATCCCCAATCATAAACAAAGGTATATCCAAAAGAAATTGCGCCGATATAATTTGGGGGGATGCTTACAATTATTAACCGCAAAAAAATATATTAGCATATGTGAGAAGTTAAATTTATTAAAAAAAGGCAAGAATAGACTAGGATTGATCGGTGTTTGCTTAGTTCATGCTTATAAAAAACTTAATATTGACAAAAGTTACAAGGAAGTTGCTGAAATGTTAAACATAAAAATTGATTATATCAATAAAGGTTTACTCTATTATGAATTATCGGAACGCCTCGAAGATGAGGTATTTTTATAATGGAGTAAATCCAATAGGATAAACCTTTATAAATATATTTGGGTTATATCTAATGAGGATTCTCATTGGATTTACTCCATTAAAAAATGTATTTTTGAAAAAATTTATTTTTAAAAAATTTATTTAAAAAAAATTTATTTTGAAAAAAATTTATTTTTAAAAAATTTATTTAAAAATTTTTTTTTCTAGATTATAATAAAATGGCATTGAGTCGCCGAATTATCGGATATATGTCACGGTGTTTGGTGTTGGCAAAGTCGTTTATAACGGGAGCATCTGTTTCCACCATTAATCGTATGAAAAATATTACGAATAAATTGAAAAATTATATTGAGACTCAAACTGAACCTATAACTGAAACTCAAACTCAAACTGAAACTGAAACTGAACCTATAACTGAACTTGATACTGAACTTGATACTGACCTTGATACTGAACTTGATACTGACCTTGATACTGACCTTGATACTGACCTTGATACTGAACTTGATACTGACCTTGATACTGACCTTGATACTGAACTTGATACTGAACTTGATACTGACCTTGATACTGACCTTGATACTGAACTTGATACTGAACTTGATACTGAACTTGATACTGACCTTGATACTGATACTTATACACATAACAACTTGGATACATATATTAGTAAACAATCATTGCACAAAAGCATTTCTGGACACTCACTCAGGTTTGAAGAATTTGCCGATTACAGATTGTGTACTCAATGGCTTGAAGGACCCACGCATAGTGATCAAAGTTTCTAAGTTCTTTTCATCACCAACATACTCACAGTACGTGATCATGGAGTCCATGTGTGCTCTCAATTGAGAGGCAGTGGGGGCAAATTTCTCTTTTTTTGTGCGACAGTAATTTCGAATCGTTTACGCTTAGGGGCGGGACTTGCCATCGTGACAAGTGTCCAATGTAACTAACCTCATTCTGACACGAGTTTTATAACTATCAGACAAATCACAAACTCCAGATACACAAAGTGAGACATCTCAATTTATTACAATCACAAACTGCTGACACGCTCAACTCCCGTGTCAATCCATGGCCACTGTCATCGATGTTTACCGATTCAATCAGTGTGGTGCTCGCTTGACTAGTGGATTACCGAACGCTTTGATGAACAGTCGGATTGATGAAGCAGAAATAGCTGTAATTAACTAATCCGTTACAGCTAATTAGCGTTCGGATACGGAGACTGAATCAACGGATTAACGAATCAACATTTAATGAGTTTATATAGAGATTAGTTTGGTTACAGTTTGCTACCGTTCGGATACTGCGAGATTCGGATTATCGGTGGCCGGATTATCGGGGTCTGACTGTACCAAGGCAAAAATTTGATATATCCATACCAAATGAAGTTCATCAAGCAGACCTACTATTTCTACCTCATGACTGAGTAAAAAGAAAGACTTATAAGTATGCGTTAACTGTGGTAGATGTTGCCAGTCGATATAAGGAAGCAGAGGCATTAACTACTAAGAACTCCACAGAAGTAGCTAAAGCTTTAGAGAAAATATATAGAAGTCCTTTGAACTGGCCGAGTATATTTCAAGTAGATCCTGGACGTGAGTTTATGGGAGATGTAACACAACTTTTATCAAAACATAACGTTAGAATTAGAAGAGGCGAAAAAGAAGCGCACAGAAGTCAAGCCCTCGTAGAGAGATTTAATAAGACACTATCCGAACGCTTATTCGGATATCAGTATGCTCAGGAATTAAAGAATCCAAAGACAAGGTCTACCGAGTGGGTAACTAGATTGCCTGAGGTTATATCGGCAATAAATAATGAAGAGACTCGACTTATAAATAAGAAACCTATAAAAGCTATTAAATTGAAATCAGTTGTGGCTAAATCTTCTGCACCTTTATTAAGAAATGAAAAATAATACCCGATAGAGTTAACGTAAGATATATATTTCAACCGGGTGAACTCGAGGGTGATCAAAGATTTAGAGCAACGGATCCCATATGGTCTCTTAAAATATATAAAATTAGCCGATATGTTTCTAAAAAAGGTGAACCGACACTTTATTACTTACAAGATGGACCGGGGAGAGGCTTTGTTAAAGAAGAATTATTAATCGTGCCATCGGATACTGTCCACAATAATTTGGTCCCCGGTGAGAGATGAGATGTACATTAAAAATATGTTTGGCCTATAACCCCCTCTTTTTACAGTATTTTTAAATGTATGAAATACATTAAAAAATACGTGTGTCTAAAAAGTTTTTTTTTAATGTATTTCATACATTAAAAATTTCTCGTGGTCCAGAAACCCGTCGTTTTTTAATGTACTTCGTACATTAAAAAATATGTGTGTCTAAAAAGTACCTTTTTAATGTATTTTATACATTAGCAATATGTTAAAAATTTCTCGTGGTCCAGAACCCCCTTTTTATATCTACTATTGCCAATTAAATTTCATGGGAAAATATGTATGATTGACTGCAATGAAATGACAAAATTTGACTCAGACATTATCACCATTTCGATTTCAGATTGTTTATCTATGGACATCACATTTAGCGGAAGAGCGAAAGTTGATTGCTGTTTGAGAGACTTTCTTTGGTTGGCTGAAATTTAAAAATCGTGATAAAAGTATTTGACTTGCTGGATCATAGGTCACGGTTCGAAGTTTATAGCAGGGTTTACACCCAGGGTAAGAAGAGTGGAGCATCAGCTATACATTTTAAACCTGAGACAGGATGTCTTAAGATGTGCTCAACGAAATTTCACAACTTCAAATCACAAGATAGAGAAAAAGATTGTCTTTAATTTAATGTAAAATTTGTTGAGGCAAAAAATGTATTAAGACACAGCAAGCGCCGCACAAAAAGTTAATTTTGCTCTTCTCTCCTTATGTACTGAGTAGCGATATTGTCATCTACTTCCCTTTAGTACTTAATTCATATCTTTTACACAACTTAGCAAAATTTGAAAACTGTCATATCACAATAAAGCAGAAAAGATTGTCTTCAATTCCACATAAAATGTTTTCATTTACACCAAAATAAATTGATACAGTAAGTGCAGCAAATAGAGCAACTTTGGCACTTCATATCTCCGTAACCAAATAACGCATTCCAGAAAGATCATTGTAAAGAGGAATAAAATGTCTACAATTTGATGTAAAGTATGTATATGCGCTAAATCAAATAGTGATAAAGCAAGCGCCGCACATGGGGCACTTTTGTCGCTTACTTATCATGTGATCTAAAGCATGATTTTCATGTTCCTTTTGATAAATTTACATCTAATTATAGAGAAAACGATGTTCGTCAAATCCAATTCCAATTCGCGACCACATATGCGCACAAATAAATAGAGAAACAAGAAGTGCCCCAAATTCACTCTTCATATTTCTGTAACCAAGTGACGTCATCTGCAACTTCCGGTATCAAAGTAAAGAGCAAAAAATGTTTTTCAATTAGATAAACAGGTTCTGGTTATTGCTCACCTACCTACATTTGAATGATAACAACCAAATGATGGGAAGAAACACCAATCAATAAACTTGGCTATTTGTACCAAAGCATCGTGCATAGTTTTTTTACGAGTTTAAAAGTCGCATCAAAACATTTGTGTTAATGATTGGTGCCTTGGAAAGGCAATCTGAGTTTTAAAGTATATAAACCCGACAAGCCAAAGAATTATGGGATAAAGGCCTGCATGCTGTGTGGCTCAACCAATGGTTATGTTTGCATGTTTCAACTCTACACCTCGTGGAAGGCCAACCACGAGTGACGAAAGTGTGTTATGTCTTCATGGTCGTTGTTTCAATAGCGTGTGGGGGTGTAAAGCCCACAAGAAAGACAGAAAGAGATTGTAGAGATGACTATCAGCCTTTACTAACGGAAGTAAGGTTACATTGAAATCCGGACAAACCAGAAGTTCATAGGGCTCCGTAATAACCGGGCCATGCCAGATATTGTGACATCCTCCCCTTTTTGAAAAACTGTAAACTTTAAGGAAGAAAATGAATTATCAACAAAAGAATTACTTGTACTAGTGATCAATAAAAGACTTAAAGGAGTTTTTAACTTTTCACTTTTAAAACATGAGAACTTTCACTGTAAGATGAATACTTTAAAAGTTCTTTGAAATTCCTGGAAACTGAACACAATTAACGTTTAACAGTCAATTTGAACGGGAATATTGGGTCGTCAATCTACTTCATCGACACCTCAAAGTCATTGAGGTAGGCAGGCATTTTGCTTTGTCTGGTAGATCGTCTCAGGTCTGTCACCTAAGGTACATGCATTACCTGAGGAACAGGTCTCAGATTCCCAGGTACAGAGGTAGATTGGGATGACATCTCAGGTGTGGATTGTTTATTCAGGGGTGTGACATCTGGTCGCACACCTCTGTCTACTACAGGAGGTTGTAGTGAGATATGAGTAGGAGAGTTGATCTCAGTGGATTTCCTGATGTGTGCCCTATTTCTTCTGTACGAACCATTGGCATTCTCAATTTCATAAGATCGTTCATCAAGTCTTTTAGTCACAGTTCCTTGTTCCCACTCTTTCAGCCCTAGTCTAAAGGGTTTCATGCGGACAATATCTCCGATATCCAAGGGGATAAGTCTCTTGCATTTCTGTTGTAGAACTGAGTCTCTCTTTCCTGAGCTTTCCTGATAGCATTTCGATTACTTCTGTAGTCATTTTGATTTCCAGGTATCAGCAATTCTTCTGACATCGGCAATAGTGATCTTGTCCGTCGGTTGAACAATTTCTGTGTTGGACTGGTCCCTGTGTTCTGAGTTGGAGTATTCCGTAGCTCAAGTAAGCAGAGATAGGGGTCCATCTTAGACCTCTTGCACTTGCTCATCATAGTTTTTGCTGCTTTCACACCCGATTCAGCTTTGCCATTGGCATTTGGGTGTCTTGGATAGTTTGCTTCAATAGTCATCAGCGTTTCCTTCTGTTGAGATCTGCAGTAAGTTTGACATGCGTCACAAGATTCTGTGATCTGTTTGATTTGGTCGGTCATACCCGGCCAGTACACACACTCTCAAGCTCTTCTCAGCATGCTTTCTGTCCCCAGGTGAGATGAGTGGAGGAGTGACTTGACACGTGATCGCATGTTTTCAGGTACGACGATGCGTTCTCCCTTAAACACAAGCCCATCATGAACAGTAAATTCATCTCTGGTCGAGAAGTATGGAGCAAGCTTGTCAGATAATTCTTTCTTGTTTTCAGGCCACCCTTTTAGGATTACAGATTTGAGAATGTTCATTGTCTCATCCTCATGTGTTGCGTTCCGCAGTTCTTAAAGTTTTTCTGGGCTGACTCTCAAATGTCCAATTGCGTTGACTGTTGAGAACTTGTCAGGTAGACTACAGCTTGTGACTGAGTTGATGTAAGCTCTGGATAGCATATCAGATAAGTACATCTGCTTGCCTGGTCTGTACATGACGTCAATGTCGTATTGAAGGAGTCTCAACATCATAGATTGTAGTCTCTTTGGTGCCTTATACAGTGGTTTTCTCAGGATAGACTCGAGAGGCTTGTGGTCTGAATGTACAATCGTTGGTCTGCCAAAAGTGTATTGGTGAAACTTTTCTAGAGCAAAGACGATAGCTAGACACTCTTTCTTGATCTGTGCATAACCACATTCATTATCAGACAGTGCCCTACTAGCATATGCTAGTGGTCTACCTTGCTGTATAAGAGCTGCACCCAGTCCCTTGCTTGAAGCATCACATTCAATGTGTAGTTCCGGCTCTAAAGGATTATAGTACCTCAATACAGGTGCCTCAGTCAGTAGTTTCTTGATCTCTGACATAGCTCTGTCTTGTTCTTCGGTCCACTCCCACTTGACTTCTTGGTGAGTTAGCCGCCTGATAGGTTCCATGACGTCAGATAGTTTTGGGAGGAACTTAGCTAGATAGTTGACTGTGCCTTGTAGGCGACGAACAGCTTCAACATCAGTTGGAGTTTCCATTTCCAAGATCGCTTCAACTTTCTTTTTGTCAGCTTTCAGTCCACTGGCAGTGATCTCATGCCCAAGGAATTCAACATGGTCGGTTTTAAAGACACATTTCTCCCTGTTAAGTTTGATGTTTCTTTCACTGCATCTTTGAAGCAACTTTTGAAGGTTAAAGTTATCTTCATCTTCATTTTGTCCATGCACCAGCACATCATCTGCTACACAGAAGACACCTTCTAAGCCTTCTAAATTCTTGTGTAGCATCCTCTGAAATATTTCAGAGCTTACCTTCGTTCCGAAGGGAAGTCTTCTCCACCGGTTTCTCCCGAAAGGAGTGATTACGGTGGTAAGGTAACTGCTGTCCTCATCGAGTACACAGTGCCAATAGCCATGTGTGAGGTCTACTTTGCTAAACACTCTAGCTTGAGCAATTTCTGGCAGTGCATCCTCTATAGTAGGTAACGGGTACCTTTCTCGTTGAAGAGCATCATTGAGGGATTTAGGGTCAACACAGATTCTAAGTTGCCCTGTTTTCTTAACTTGTACCGAGATTTGAGAGCACCACTCTGTTGGCTCAGTCACAGGTGATAATACTCCCAGCTTGACCAGCCGGTCCAGCTCATCCTTCAGTTTCGGCTTTACCGCGATAGGAACTTTCCTTGGAGGGCATTGAGACGGCATAGTACCTTCCTTCACATGTAGGTGTACTACTCCTGGAAAAGTACCTTGTGAGCTTTTGTCGAAGACGTTACTGTACTTTGCAAGCATCTCATCAGATGTGATGGCATTTATTTGTTGAAAGTTGTGATAGTTGACAGTTATGAGTTGCATCTGTTCTGCTGATTTTCTGCTGAGAAGTGGTGTTAAATTTTCTTGGATGACTTGAAATTCAACATCATATGACATTCCATTCCCTGGGTTGGTGATCATAAGTGTACACTTTCCTAGAGGCTTTGTGAGAGTCTGATTGTACATTCTCAATTGTGTTTCATTGTCCTGTAATGCACAGTCAATATATTTGATAGGTATGATGTTCACAGTTGAACCACAGTCGACTTGAAATGTTACTGTCTTGTTGTCATCAAGAATCATGTCAGCTAATATGAGATCTGTATCTGGTGTGTTGACTTTGTAAACATCTTCCACTTGTGTTTCAGAGAGTGTAAAAACATAACCATCTTCTGGTTGATCTTGCATAAGTGAGAAGTTATCTTGTTCTTGAACCCCATGAACAGCTTTCTGATTAGTTGTGCAACAGATGTCAAAATGGTTTGGTCTTTTGCATGCTTTACATACTTTTCCCCATGCTGGACAAAGTTCTTTGCGAAAAACATGTTCTCTACCACAAAATTTGCAAGTGTTTAGTCGTGGATGTTGTCCTTGATAAGTACTTGAACTTGACCTAAGTTGCTTGTTATGTGTACCTCTGTGAGTAGGCTTTGCATTAAAATGCTGTTTGAATTCTTTGTGATTTCTTGACATAGGTTGAGATTGTCTTGTGATTTTGTTTACTTCACCAGATTGTGCTGCTGTTATAACTTTCAACTGAGATGCAGTATTTTCATGGCTTCGACAAATGTCTATGCATTTTGCTAGTGTAAGTTTCCGCTCCTGAAGTACCGTATATTACCGTGTATAAGACGAGTTTTTAATACCAGAAATTGAGGGGTCAAGGAGGGGGGTCGACTTATATATGAGGTATATGTTTCAGACCTTAAAATTCAGAGGTCGAGTGACGATATGTCGGCCGAAGGAGATGAACAGACGAGATGCAAACCGGAAGCAACACGTTGTCAAAATAATGAAATAAAATTACTTTAACAATCATTACATACTTTACTGTTTGTTATATATTGCTATTAATAATTAAAAAAATATCATAATCTATTGAAATACATTTTTAATCGACAATTTTATAGACATAGCGTAACGATTCAAACCGGAAGCAACGATGTCAAAACGTTGTCAAAATAATGAAATAAAATTACTTTAACAATCATTACATACTTTACTGTTTGTTATATATTGCTATTAATAATTAAAAAAATATCATAATCTATTGAAATACATTTTTAATCGACAATTTTATAGACATAGCGTAACGATTCAAACCGGAAGCAACGATGTCAAAACGTTGTCAAAATAATGAAATAAAATTACTTTAACAATCATTACATACTTTACTGTTTGTTACATATTGCTATTAATAGTTAAAAAATATCATAATCTACTGAAATACATTTTTAATCGACAATTTTATAGACATAGCGTAACGATTCAAACCGGAAGCAACGATGTCAAAACGTTGTCAAAATAATGAAATAAAATTACTTTAACAATCATTACATACTTTACTGTTTGTTACATATTGCTATTAATAGTTAAAAAATATCATAATCTACTGAAATACATTTTTAATCGACAATTTTATAGACATAGCGTAACGATTCAAACCGGAAGCAACGATGTCAAAACGTTGTCAAAATAATGAAATAAAATTACTTTAACAATCATTACATACTTTACTGTTTGTTAGTACTATTAATAGTTAGAAAATATTATAATATAATACATTTCTAATCGACAATTTTATGGACATACCGTAACGATTCCTACTACGACATGCTTATCGATCCATATGGCGAGTGTTTCATAACAAGTCATATGACGTGGACCAATGATATTCTACGATCATTCCCGCGCACAGGAACCGGTGAAACATGAGAATGAGCCTCCTGATATATTAGGTTTTAACGTTTTGCAAAAACAAAAGCGTAATATTCAAATCTTTTTAAATCTTGGTAAACTTGTGTTATCTTTACAATTTTAAATAACAATCAGTACATATATTGACGAACGATCGAGAATAATGTATAATATGCCGTTAACAACAAATTAATATATCGGTGTATTGAAGCAAATTTCTTCGTTTGTCTTTATTTACTAGGTATCAATTTAACAATTCACCGGTCACATACCACACTCAGACTATCAATTTCCAAGAAAAGCAGAGCGCGAGTTTTTGACAGAATTATCCAATGAAATGTATCCATACTTTCAAATCACATACGGGCATTCTGAATTCTTGGAAATGAGCTATAAATAGTTACGGGAATTTCCAATTTTCGTTTTGAAAACAGTAACATTTAAATTGAATTAGAATCCGAATGCTACGCACGATATGCATATAAATGTGTATGTTTATTGCGTATGGTGGGGCCCAGTAGTTATTATTAATAGATATATATTTATTGTAAGATTTGTTATTTACGAATTACACAAATACGCACTGTGCATGTACCGAGACGTAAATGACATAAGATTCTTTTTAAAAAAGGACAAACTCCAGCACACACGTATGTATTTTTTATTATTAATATTTATATCATATATAATATATTTATTACAACAATTTCTTGTTAAACAAATGCTTACTGTATTACAAAACACTGACGTATTACAACTCACTTTTACACTCACAACTCATGTCGACCTGCCTCATAGACTGGGGTCGACTTATAGATGAGGTATATGATTTTGACAGCAATTTGGGGGCCTGAGAAAGGGGGTCGACTTATACACAGGGTCGACTTATACACGGTAATATACGGTAAGCGTTTGCGAGTATTGGCATCAGATATGCCCAGAACAATTCTGTCCCTAGTTAGAGAGTCTCTAAGGCAATCACAAAAATTGCAGGTTTTCACAAGTTGCTTGATAGCCGCTACGTAAGTGTCAACATTCTCATGTGCTTGTTGAGTTCTAGTATTGAACTTGTATCTTTCAAAAGTCTCATTGCTTTCCCCAAGAATGTGAGAATCTATTTCAGAGATAATGTCTTTTACAGAGTCAGTTTCCAAAGGATCACATGAATTGTAAATCAGGAGTCCCTCAACTCCCATAGTAGAGATCAAGTAAGATCTAAAGATAGTCATATTACAGGTTTCCTCACTTTTCCTTGTGATAACACAATAATGGCCCCACATTTGTTTCCAAAGTGTCCAATTTCTAACAGGATCATCCCCTAATTTAAGTGGATCAGGTGATCTGATGTGATTGGTATCATTATTGGAAATAGTCGCCATGTTTTGTCTAGACTGATCTTCCGTAGTTTCGTCAGAAGACATGATCAAATTTTATGATACAATTCATGTAAATGACGAGAAATTGAAAATTCTGAGTAGTAGATAGTGATGAATAACAGTTTCTGTCAATATATAGTCATTTTCAAAGATTTACCGCTTATTCCATGAATTTATAACGGCACAGAAAGTTTCCCGCGGTTTCACAGTCCTAGCAGACAATAACACACGTGGAGATTAAATCAGAGTTCATTCGACTTTAAATAGTCAATAGTCAATGAAAGTAGATTTCAACACAATTCACACACTTAGAAGAGAAGTTCTTTCCGCTGCCACCATGTTTCAATAGCGTGTGGGGGTGTAAAGCCCACAAGAAAGACAGAAAGAGATTGTAGAGATGACTGTCAGCCTTTACTAACGGAAGTAAGGTTACATTGAAATCCGGACAAACCGGAAGTTCATAGGGCTCCGTAATAACCGGGCAATGCCAGATATTGTGACAGTCGTCACTTTCAATCAAAGATTCAACCTGTTTGAAAGAAGAAGAGGCTTTCTCATATGTGTGTAGTTTGCTCCAAAGAGAAAAAAGAGATCCTCCTCCTTGGGCAGTGGAAGAAACCAATCAGCCAGTTGGAAAGAAGAAAAGGGTAGGCAGAGAATCTTCTTAGGAATGTAACTAGTGTAATGTGGCTCTATGTGCAGTACCATTTTCCGTACGTCACAAGATTACACTAAAGCTTATATTAGTTTGATGTCAGAGAAGGATAATGAGGAGGATAATGAGGGGAATAATGAAGCGGATAGAAGAAAGAAGAAACATCTTGCTTTAACAACGCGCTGACGGCCATTTGAATGACATGCCGGTCTTGACGTTACGACATTGATCTTTGCCTAGCTACCAGACCATGGGCGATTCTGAATTGAATATGTTGCCTGGAAACGCTGCCATAGTCTCCCAATTACACTCTGGCTACAACCAATTCTCTGTGCCATATTTCTCTGTGTAAAACCCTTTTGAAGCCACGCAATGGCTCTTCCTCTGTCTAGTTCACTCAGCTGACGACTGACCATGTTGAAGTTTCAACTGAGAGCAGCAAGGTCAAGGAAGATTTTTTTTATGTCCAACCTGTTCATGAAAACTGCATAGTGCACGTGCAAGGACACAATCAACTCCAAAAAGTCATACCCTATGTATAGCTACTGTGTTTGAGCGATGCAAACAGTTTTGTTGAGCCTTGTTTCGAGCTTTAGTTTATGGTTTCTAAGGAGACTGTCAAAATGGTTTTGTTTGAAAATGTCATATGCCTTGTACACAGGTTTTGTCATCAGAATATCGTGAACCAATTTGGACACGATTTCCGCCAATAATTTGATATATATATATCTGATATGTGCATAGACAATTACTTGGTAGACAAAAAGGTCTGACCCTTAACTTCTTTTGAGTAGTATATAAAATTTCAAAATGTCCAAAGGAATATTAGATATATGGCCAAATAACTGGTACAAAACTAAAGAATAAACAAAAGTCACTTTTTTGTGGCACTTGCTGTATCTTTATTTTATATAGCGAATATACAAATTTATATCAAATCTTTATCAAGCGGTAATTGAAACATGTTTTGAATAGAGGAATTAGCTTTTTGCGCAGCGCTTGCTGTGTCTTCATTTATTTTTGCGCATATGCAAATTTTACATGGAATGAAAGAAAAAGTTATTCTCTTTCTTGTGATATAAAAAGATATAAAATAAGTTGAGCACATCTTGAGAAATATGGTGTGAAAAAGGCATTAAACTTAGAATGTATATAAATCACCTCTTTTGCAGCACATACTGTTTCTTCATTTCAGTTAGAATTGTTACTTACTTTATATTGAAATGATGACAATTTTCTTCTCTTTCAAATGATTCCACCCATATTGAAATCTGACGAAGGGTTAAGAACATAGGGCGTGCAATAGAAGGGTATGCATATGGTCTGACTGCACTCTTTTCACCAAACAATAGAAGCGCCCGGGGCGGTAATCGGTAGAAGAGTGGGTAGAAGGTGCTCTTAGACTATTAGGGCAGGGAGTGGGGGAAAAACCAGTGATTGTTATGCTTATTTTAGCTACGATAGACATTATCAATGTTTGCATATCTTTTGGAACATGTAACCGCATTATTTAGAACATCAGTAAAATACAACGAAAGTACAAGTGTTGAATTGACACTATTGCTATACATAAGTGCTCAGGATTTGCCACTGAGGCAAATGAGTGAGCATGAGAAAACCTAAGTGTGCTACTCGCATCACTGCCATCATCTCAAGAGCATTTGTGTGTAACATCAATGCTTGAGCTGTCAGTAAACATTGAGCCTTGAGGTGATTCATATGAGCTTCAAAACCCTCCACAACTATCTCCTTCAGCAAGAGCTGCTTTATTGCTATAAGAGATGCATTCAGACAATAACACTGTAAAGTAATCTCCTTCACTGGAGAAAATAGAGTAGTTTAATGAGGTTTCATGAGAAGGAAATGCCGAATTTCAGCTACAGTATACGAGAAGAAACTGGCAGTTTCCTATAATTTCATGCAGAGTATACGCCTAGTTTCCAAACGAAGGATACTCTTGGAAATTATATTAAACTATATGAAACTAGAGTAAATTATTGAAAATTCTTAAAAACATTCTTTACTTCTACAAAAACAATATGCAAAAGGTATTATTGATTTACAACTTCAAAGATAGGTAATTTGACGTTAATATCATGAGTTTGAATGGCATTGTGAAACATTTTCATCACAATTACTAGTGCAAGTATGACAAAAGAACAAAATTCAAAGGTTAAATGTAGAACAACAGAAGTCTTAACTTACTCAAACTCGTGTCAGGAAAGGGGGAACTTTGGAAAATTTAAGATAACGTAGTGAATCTGACTCCACACTATCATAAAGCATTGATGTTGCAGATTAAACGAAACATGATTATTGACTTGACAATTTGCTCGATAACCTAAAATGTTAATTACAAATCAAAATGTGTATATAACATATATTTCAAGTTGGCCGAGTTATATATAATTTGGATTTATTATACAATTAGATCTTCAAAAAACCGTCTTATCAAATGTTTTGTCAACTGTAGTTAAATCACTGACATCAGCGTCAAAATTAGTATTTAGACATCTATTTGACATGACTTGCAAAAACTGTTACATCAGTCAGTCCAATAATTTACAAAAGTATAAATATTGGATACAAAACCATGTGTTGATTCCGCTTTACATAACAAAATGATGATTGAAACGTTGCAACTTCTTTATGCATGATCATTGAATATACAACTATTACAGTCACAACATGTTTACAAAAAGGAATATGTAAAAGGTAAACAAATAATAATAATAATAAATTTAAACTAATATGCACTAATAACACGTAATATAATATTCTTTCTTAATACTAATCAAATATGACTTATCATTACCTGCATTTTTCTTTGGGAATAATCTTTCAAAGTAACCTTTCTTACACACATTATATATATACATTATATATATTATATATTATATACAAACTACATGCAAATTGAATAAAGACATTTATTGAATATCACTTTAATTCAATACAAGTTTTTGTATTTTGCACCAAGTGATTCTCTTTCTTAATTACCAGCAATTACAGTGTGTATTTGTGGTCGTTATGTATATCAGGGTGTGTATTATGATAAAGTGACATGACTACCCTGCTATTTATATGCAAGGGTCTTCTTTTGATGCAGATACGCATTCTGAAGGACATTGCACAATATTATCTTGTTGCTATACCTCTAAGGAGGCATATTGATATATTCAGTCTGGCTCCTTTAATTATGTATAAAGACATCAAATTGACAGCAATCCTAAACCTCTACTGTCTCGTGTATCATGCCATCGTAAATATTGTGACGTATTTATCATAATGAACATTAAAGTTTGAACCTGAATCTCTATTTTACAGATCAAGTACAAATAAGTATTATCTATTCGCCATTGGATTTCGGTATATCACCGATTGTATAGATGGTATAATAGCTCAGAAACTATTCTCAAGACGTCTAGTTTCAGTTTACTTTTTGGTATGGGCGTTGTATGGGACGTAATTATGCAAGACATGTTTACATAATACTTACTCTAAACTGTGTTGAACTGTATACAAAAACTCATACTTAAGATACATTCTAGTTTATGTCGGTATTTGGTTTTGGCGTAATTATTAGTTTTTATACATTTGATATAAGTAGTTCCCATTAAACGATGGGTAAATGTGTATTTAATGGATACTGTTTACAATTTATATTCTGATTATAATAGACGACTTTGTTCAAATAACACTGAGTATTCACAGAATGTTGTTTTGTAAATTATCTAGTCAGAAAAAATGTTGCCTACTGATGCTGACTGACGGTCAATTAATTTACAAATATGAAAAGGAAGGCGAATGGAGGAGGTCAAACATGACCTTTGAATGACATATAGCACGTTAATCAAAACAAGCCGAGGAAAATATACCAAGTGCCAATATGTATAACTGTATCTGAATAATACTATCAGATTCATTACTACAGTAGTTTGGTGGATGAAAAGAGTGAGTGGGTTGGGGTATAACGTGTTTTGAACAATATTTCAATTATCAAAAGACGCGGATGACAAGAATCCATCCAAAAGAGAGTGGACTGATCAGGGAGAACGGAAAGGATAAGGGAAAGAGGGAAATAGAGACATAGTGAGAGATAGACAGTAGTTTTCTCCCGCCGGGCCTAAACCACGAGCATGTTTACTTCGGCTGGCATAGACAAACAGACAGAAATAGTTTAACTAAGTGTCACAAGTCAATCAAGCACTTTGATAAAACATTATATACTATAACGTAAGTCTGTTAACAACCAGCCAAACTTTGGCTTATGACACACTGTTAGAAAAAATAACACATATATACTGTATACAAGTTATAGATAAATATATAATAAATAGCAGAATATATGCGATGATTTAAAATACAAGGTGATAAAAAGATAAGATGTAAAGGGGATTTAAAGTAAAAGTCAGAAGCCTTAAAAACCTAGTTTTAATAGTTATTTATTTATAAGTTTTAATTTTGCATAGCATGGCATAACTCTCGGCGTCTGACGCATGCAAACCACTACACCATGAGTTTGAGTCAAATGGTCGCGGAATGATTAATAATAATGTAAAGATACACAAACTAACCAAGAATAACCAAACAAATATAATAATAAGACCAAACAATTTTTACAGTATATTTTGCAACCTCGAGATACATGTACCTATCATTAACGTATTTTTAGTCAGTAATGTGTTAAGACACAGTATATCCTTTGTTTTGTATAGAGTTTAATATATGGTACCTTTTAACGTGTTTTACGCTTTTTATCGCTTTATCGTATGTAGCCCATGATTATTTTTTGTTTGTTTTAGTCTCTCATAACCCTCAATTGTTTACCTGTATTAATGTTTTTAATGCAAAGAGGTGAGACTTTAATAAAATATTTGTCTGTCTGTCTGTCTATACTCCCGTTTCCTATGTACAAATACTTATTTTCTGTTCTAGAGATGTGATTAGATTCAGTACATAATAGCGTATCATCCGAAAGCGTCTTGCAATTTTCCTTACAAAAATTCATTTTAAGCCTTCGACTATTTGTTGTGATTCAAACATACCAGTCTTCGCTGGCCAATTGTTTATAAAAAGGACGCTCAAATGCACAGTGCAGACTGGTCAAGAAAATGCGTATCAAAAGTTAAGTAATGTATCAGATAACATTATAGTAAGATGAATATTAAAATGTTTTTGTTGTTAACAGTCATTGCATCCATATTACTCCTGCATTAAAAAACAAGTATACTTTATCCTTATTTACACTGTTTAAAAAAAATGTATTTCAATAATTTCGTGTACTAATATCCTTTTCTGCTTTCAGCGAATAGAATAGCCCATACAATATACATTTTGTTAATCGGACTAGCCGGCAATCAATGATGCCTCTTTGATCTCAAATTGGTAATTAACTGGACGCAATTAGTGTGGATGGTGGAGCAGGAGAGAGTGGGGGGGGGGGGGGTGGAGGGGCCGGGGTAAGGGTGACATTCACTAGGCAGAAGCGTCTGACGGGATGCTTTTATTGTTATTCAGCGGTCTGTGAGACACAGAAATTATGCCCATGTCTATTTTCCCTGTAATATCGGATTATAACATGTGACCCATATTGGTTTAATCAAGAATGCGATTTTCATTGTGAAGTCACATGAGAACTATAAGATAGATATAGCCAATGAAACGAGTTGACAATTTACCAAGCTTATTATGTTCAGCAATTCGTTATTTTATTAACAACATTCATTTTGGAGGCCAATTTATTAGACATAGAACCACAAGCACATCATACTTGAACCAAACGGTTAAATTGAAATGTCCAAAAACATATTTATTTGTTATTTGTTAACCTCAATCGACGATGATGACGCTTCTCCCGAACACAGTGTTTAGAACAATATATTCACAGATGATAAGTTTGTAAAGGTAACAAATTGTTTACTAACGTATATCAATTCTTTTAAATATTTAGTGAAATGAGGGAGTTATTGTTTTTCTGAGTCACCTTCGGATTATTAAATGATATCAAATTCATTAAAAATACTTAAACTCTACGATGCGCTAACAGTAAACTAAGTAAATGTTTGGATCATTCAACAACAGATTTCAATTCATAACATTTTCAAAGATATTTTATATTTCTTTTAATAAGTCATCATTCCTTTTTCCTTCCGCTGTCGCATCCCATGGTTATTGGTGACTGTCAGACATTCATAAAGGTTTCATCACATGTGAAAGGGTCTTATATATATAATCTAATATTACAGCTTACCTTTTCGTTGAGGTCTTACCGAGAAGCTTTCCAGGTCTCTGTTTGAACTGTGAGAAAGCAGGTGCACATTTATGCTCCATGGTAATTAACAGTTCGTTAACTAGTCTAGCCGACAATCAAGGATGTCTCTCTGATCTCAACTTGACAATAAACTTGTTGGGCAGGATACGGGTGCGTGTGAGAGGGAGTCACCAATAGAAGTGACAGGGGCTAAGCAGACGTGCCTGACACACAAAAATTAACGAGATTAAAATCAGAAGTTAAATATACAAAAGAGCATCTTTCCCCCACCATAGTATGCCAATGATTTCATTAAAAATGAAGAACGTTGTGAGAATAAAAGTATTAAGTAGTCTTTATACTGTACCACCTTAAGAAACTGATGTTACCAAGTCACTCTAGGAATCAATATTGAATAATCGTGAATATTAAAAAGGTAGCTTATTTCAATGAATGTGTTCAAAAATAAATGCATCGGGTCATTACATTACATTGTTTCGTCCATACAATTCAAACATAAGAAATGAAGTTTACATTTATTAAGAATGTTCAATTGTCTCTTGTATCGGACTTACATCAAATTAAAACTTATTGCACGCAAATAATTCATTTCGTTGAATACATAGGATTTTTTCTCTTGCTATCTGATTATATTTATTTCAATGATATATGTATTGAATACATAACTGGAAAGGTATTAATATAACACTTCTATATCAATCGATAGTCAGTTTGTTGAATAAAAATAAGTTTGCATCAAATCATATCATATATAAGATTATATATATATAAGATCAACAATAACTAAGGCAACAATATTAACTTGCTTGCTTGAGTTGAGAGTTTGAAAATATCAGGCAGTATTTTTTCTTTTAGTAATAATAATGATTAAAGTCAATCGGAAAGCGACAGTTCTTACAGACAACAAGTCCTACCTTCATTCAGACATTGAGACGCCAAGGTAATTAGTTTACGACAATTTACTTTTTCGGTGCTTTATGGTCACCTAATCAAAGGAGATATGCCAATTAGTGTCAGCGACCAATCTGTATACATCTCAACCTGTTTAGTGCCAGAGCCCCTCACCACTGCCGATTTATATAATCGGCGCTATTCATTTGCTTAACCAAGAGATCGTAAATATTCAGTGAAATTTTGATTATTTACATCCCTTTGGTTATTTAACTCCTTTTCTAAATTGACTTTCCAATTCACATAAAGATTAACATAACAATGTCAGCAAAATTACCTCATGGTGTAAGCAGTTAAGAAATGACACAGATTATTCGATTTGGTTTAAACATTTATTGTTTCATAAATTGAACAGAAAACAACGTCTTTGTAATCAAATGCAAGAGCGATATCAACATTATCATAAAGTTGTAGGGGATGCTTATGACTGGCTGATGCTTAAAGTTAATTGATATGAGTTGTGCTTTGGAACGATGTAAGTAATAATGTGGTTACAAATTTAATGAAAACGGTTACTTTTACTTATTAACTGGTGTAAAAAGTTTATTCTTTGTAAATAGTAACTGCAAATTGAATTATTTATTGAACATTACAACATATTCTGCGAAAAACAATAAATAAATTATCAAGTATAAAATTCCACTATGTTTTCCACAGTGTGTTCCTTTTGTCTAAAAGAGTGGGGAATATGGAAAGGAAGAGGTATGTAGTATATATTTCATTTAAATGTAGTTGCCAATAAGAAAAAAATAATATGTGTGATCTACAGAGAAGAATATAATCAAAATCTTTATAGCAACAACCTGAGAAAGACGTTTGTTAAACTGTCCCGGTATTTAACATTTCCTGTTGTTTGACGATGAAGATTTGAGGATTAAGGTTAACGAGCCGAGCCCACTCATGATAATAATAGTTATGAAAACAATTAAACGCATTAAAATCCTTTACTCACTTTGCATATCATCGTGACCACATGCTGTTTTGATGTATACCGTATACCACTGTTCACTAGTTTTGCTCCAAGAAATAATACAAAGATGAAAGCCGTCTTCTACGCCTCAGATAGGTCAGGTAAGATTAATTATATATCAATCTTCAATGCTCTTTTTGCCTCTATTTGTTTATGCCATGCTTCAAAATTTAATCTAAAAAAATGTCATGTGACATGCTTTTTTCAAAATATATACATATTTCTGGCAACCTATTCCCATAATATCGTATAACATGAAATATATCTTCTATCTATATTTTGGACAATAATAAGTAAGGGATATTTAACTTTTGATAAGTATTTTATCAATATGTAAATAATTGAAATTATCATCATTCATGTTATAAACAATTACATTTGAATCACATCCCTAACTTTATTATCTAATTTATTATGCATTGTTATTGTGAATAGGAAAATGTGTTGCTAAGTAAGATTTTCATTAGGCACCAAACTTTGACAGATGATTATAGAAGCGGTAGATATTATCTATGAATTGTTATTATGGAATCATTGTCGCTATACATATCAATTTCCTGTAGTGAGTTCAATGCTAGCCGTGAAAGACACATTTCAAGCACAAGTTAAGAAGCGTCCGTAGTAAGAAATTTTGATTTTCTGTATAGAGTTGTAATGGCGTATTTCCCCTACACTTTTGATAGATTTGAGTCTAAACACAGAGCATAATTATCTTTAAAAATCTACATTAATCCCTTCTTACTGATTGTTATGAAATAGTGCTTTAATTTGCTTTAAATACACTGTCTGTGATATCTTATCTAGATTCCAGACTTACTGACTTACGTTGTTTTAATGGATTAAAACGTTTGGTTATAATACAGAAATGAATATAGACGAATTTTCGCTCACCCTGACTGAAGGCACTGACTACTCACTGATTGACTTTTCGATTTTAACTCACCAATTACCTCTATTGTTCGCAAGATGCAGTTGGCCAGTATAATCCCCTGGTCTGTTAGTTTAAACATCACAAATGTTGCTTTCCCGGTAATGAACCGAATCACTTTAGGAATCTGTACAACATTCACAAAAAGTGAAATATACTTAGGTATACATTTTCACATGTCACCTTGTTTCTTTGCCTCATTACTTTATTATTTTAAGGGTGATTATTGCTTGTATTTATTACGCGTAAACGATAAACTGTTTACATCTAAACTTTGTTCGTTGTTGTTGGGTTGGGGTTTAAGCGTCTACTTGTTTAAAACTAGCTTTACCAATTATTTGTATAGGTTCCTGCAAACCGGAAAACACCAGTCATGCCGACAAAAATGAAGACATGCACAGACGCAGTCCCTATTAAATCAGCGCCAAAACCCCTTTCTTTCACTGATAGGTGATTCAAAAGAATATCAATGATAGCAATGATACACACAAATGAGCATGGATCATAGGTAAACTGTAATAGTCTGTACAAAATTAAACTGCAAACAAATTTCGTTGAAAACAATTATACATCTATGAACTGTAAATATTAATTTTATTTTCACTACATATATTTTATACAGAAATAAAGCATTGTTTTCACAGAGACGGTATTTGTTTTGTTAGTGTCTGTTTCCATTCAGACAAGTCACTCAGACCAATTACGTGCCATAAGGTGACCACTCGTTAGATAGATGTCAAGGACGCTGTATAAACACCTGCAGGTGCAGAGAGGTGACCCCCTCTAAATCTCTATGTCATTAGCATGGCGCGTCACGTGACTGCTTTATAAAAACAAAAAGTAACTCAACATTAACAAGTTGTCCAATGAGATCTCAGGGGCTAAATAATAACCAATGAACTTTAGTAAGCATTAGACAGTCATAGAATTTGTTCATGATTTGTCATAATGTGAAAAAACTTTGGTCGTGGTAGGGTAAACTTTCTGCCGTCAACTTGTGCTATCAATGATCAGTCTTAATAGTTGAATATGTATTCTTACCTATAATAGGATTTGGATATTTGTGTTTGTATGGATACATTCTCTGAAAAAGGTACGTTTCATATGTTTGTTTTGCAGCTGAACTATCAGTATACTTGCTTTGATAGTATAAATTATGTATATACGGTTTATTTGCATTTCATTTGTAGAACATATTTTGAATGTAGTCTTCAGTCACAGCCATGAGCATTTACTAAGCTTTGTCCCCGCGCTACGCAATGTCTCCAATAACGATCACATCAATGAATTGGACTAAAAACTAAAATCCTATTTCTATGTTGTAACGTATAGATTATGCCTATGAATGAAAGGTACCATTTATCCCTATAATACACCAGTACAAACCTTTTAATTTTTATTAATGTCCATTTCACTTAGTAGAGCATATGGTTAGAATATAAAAATCAATTAATGCTTCTTATCACTATCTATGTAATTTAATAAACATTTTTATATATAAATATTTATTCAGAGTGTTTAAGTATCTTTTTTTTTCATTTGTACAACAAATATACACCAAAATTCTCTAACAGGACATAACTTATTATTTCATGTTATCTCTACTAAACATTTCTTCAACACATAATCAATGCAAATAATAATTTTCAACTAGACACAAACACAAACATTTCCTGCAGTTTCCTCTAGTTTAATTAAGTTTCATGGCATTTCCTTCGCTGAGGAAATTCCCTGGTTAATGCTGATGAAATGTCATTAAACGCCTAGGGTTTCCTCCAGAGGAAATTGCATTAAACTCTTAGGGTTTAATGCCGTATAATGCATGAGGAAACCCCACCTTTTCTTGCAGTGCTTCCTGTTTGGCAGGCAACTAAGTGCGAGGTGTGTCTAGAATTGTAACTGGTACTTGTCGGCGATGACCAAATTGATCCAGGGATCTGACGAAACTTGAGTCAATTTTAAGGTGTAATGTTGGAGCAGTCCCCTGACATGGGAAGGGCTACAACTAAGTGAAAAACGAAGTCCAACACCATGTCTGTGGGCATTTCAGAGTCATAAGGATCTGAAGGTACTTAGATGGCTGGTGAAGAGTCAAAGCCAAATAAATTCCCGTTTCCCAGCCACCTCTTCCCTGAAAATGACATCTGAGAGGGGTAGGAGGATTGTCTTTAGGCTGTTTTCCCTGCGAGAAAGCAAGTTGGCAGTTCTTAGATGAATAGGCAGCCCAGTCTAAAGCTGACGATGGAGGGGGGGTGGGGGGTCAAGGTGTAGCTGAGGGAGAGCCTCTCTTGCCCCTGGGGGCTCCACTTTGTCAAACTGGGCGATGAGAGCTAAATCTACCCTTTGTTTCACAGTCCTGGAGGACTGATCATCCTGTTCAGCGATGGCCTGAGCACATTGCCCATTGAAAATAGATTCAGAGCCTCAGGGTTGCCTAAAACAAGTCCTCTTTTGAAACCTGAGGAATGTTCTTTACTCCGCAAAACAGATGAGAGCATTCAAGAGCAGCAAGACATCCCAAAGTACCCTGCCGTGTTTGAGTAGCATCATCAACTGCATGATAGATGCCACCATGGAAGGAATGAGCTAAGGCAACCTCCTCTGCGCTCATTACCACTAGTGATTGTGATTTAATTCCATGATAGTCTTGAAATGTGGGAGGCAATAATTGTCTAACACCTGACGCGAACAAGTTAATATATGATAAAATATCCACCGCACTTCTCCGACTCCAAGTCAATATCCTAGCGAAAAACAAAACCATATCAAACTGCTTCCTTTTGAAACCCCTCACATCTAGCTGGGCAAAATCCCTGCCGATATCCAGGGAGAATGAATAGATCACACGGTCAGAGATCACATCCAACTGTCGTGATCTAAATCCTGACAAAGAGGCAACACTTAGCCACTGAACAGACAGAGTCTTTGTTACAAGTTACACAAACATATATATGTCAGACAAGCAACACACTTCCGTAGTGACATGATGGAAAAACACAGAATGCTTCGCCAAAAACCGCCGATAGTCACAAGTTCACACACAAAATTTCCAAAGAAAAAAAAAGTACACAAAGTCACAAAAGAACAAGGAATGCGATTGTCTACGGCAATAATTTGTTACTTTTAAAATGTCAGCTTGCTATGCCAGTTGCTTTTGAAGAAATATTTGTTTAAGATTTTCTTGAAAAAGCCTGACACTTCTATATTTCAGGAGGGGTTATAATAAATTGACAAAAATTGGAAGACCATAGTGCATAGGTGTATCCCCACAAAATTTCAGCTTTGGACACAGCGGTTTGGACAAGGAGTCCAAACTGTAAAAAGTTGAATGTGTGAAAAGTGACAGAGAATGGGCCAAGTTAAGCCCGTCTAACCTTTCAGGTCTGATGAACTAAATGAAGAAGAAGAAAAGTATCAAGATAGCCCATTGGGAAAAATTACCTACCTTGATGATAGGAAACAGAATATCTTTCGGAACGAAAACAATTGACTTCGAACACATTTTCAGATGACCCCGTTGTTTTCTGGGGAAAAAAAAAAGATATTTAAAAAATGGAGCCTATGGCTATAACTTAACATGCTATCTATAATTTAATCTACAAATGGTCAAAGGATCACTGTTTGGGGGCCACAGAATCACAAAATCTATAAATTAAAATCACCATAAGCTAAGAAGTCTCTACACAAGGCTTTCGTTTTCTATGCAGTTTGTTTATGGAGAAGAAGATTAAATTGGTTTTTAGGGTATTGTCCTTAGCACTCTTATGAGGGGTAAGAGGATCGTCAAATGTATCAAATGTAACCCCAATCAGCTAAGGAGTCTCTACAAAAGGTTTAACTTTCTAGGTCTTAAGCACACGAAGAAAAGATTAAAATAGCTTTTATAGGGCGAGGCTCCTGTGATCCTTATTTGGTGTCACTGGGTCACCAAATCTATATTTTAGAATCCCCATCAGCTAAGGAGCCTGTACACAAAGTTTCAGCTTTCTAGACCACTTGCTTCTAGAGAAGAAGATGATATTAGGTTTTTGGGATGTGTTTCCTGTGGCCATTATTTAGAGTCAAAGGGTCACTAAATCTATGATGATTAATAATCTCCAACAGCTAAGCCTTCAGTTTTCTAGGCCTATTGCATCTAGAAAAGAAGATGAAAATATCTTTTATAGGGTGAGGCTCCTGTAGCCCTGATATGGGTTAACAGGGTCAATAGATCTATTAATTAGAATCCCCAAAAGCAAAGGAGTCTATACACAAAGTTTCAGCTTTCTAGGCTTTTTGCTTCTGTAGAAGAAGATGAAAATAGGTTTAAAGGCGTGGTCCCCTTAGCACTGTTATGGGTCAAAGGATCACCAAATCTATGAATTAGAAACCTCATTATTCAGGGAAGGTATACCTAAGATTTCAGGTTTGCCGAGTAAATGATTCTGGAGAACAAGATGAAAGTTAAAAATTTACAGGCAGACAGATGGATCTTGGACGCCGAAACGTGCCAAAACGTGCCTTTCAGGCCAGATGAGCTAAAAATAGAGGCTCTGTAGCTAAACAGGCTTTAGATGGTTGCAAGTTGAAAATATAGATTTTATCCAATTCAATGGGAGAAAATCCTAGAGTTTCCTCCCTTGACCCCCGGGCAGCGCACGCGTAGTTACGGTCCAAGCAGATCCAGCGCTCCGTTCCATTCACCAAGTGTTGGATTTGACGTGTATGAAGTTTTTGGAATTCATTAATGACAGTATGAATTACAGAAGTTGGAGAATACCGAAACTTAAAGCTGAGCTGAAAACGGAGGAGCCAGGCTTTCTGGACCAAAAATAAACTTGGTAGAGAGGTAAGTTTGATATTGTGAATGATGTGATGGGATGATCTATATATAGTCTGATAACCTCTAGTCTTTCCCGTCACGACTCAAAAGTTCTTTTTTTTCCATGCGCTTATCTATTTGGCAGCACATTCAAATGCTTTGTTTTAAGAGAGCACAAAAAATGATAACAACAACTCATAAAGTAAAAAAAATTCAACAGAAATAATCTAATTTGATATTGAGATTAAAGACCTCTATCCCATGTTCCTTTTTTCCGTGGTAGGCCTAAAAAGAAATACACTTTGATAGCTGATAATGACACATGCCACAACTTCAAATTTTATCGTATTTAAACACAGGTTGATATTGTAGAAAAGCAGTTTAATTAATGTTGACAATCTTGACTTGTGTTTGGAATATTCATATGGTCATTAAAAAACATGAAGGAGGTCCTTTTTATTGTGGGTCTTATCATTTTACATGTATATTTTCATAAACATTAGTACATTGTAGATTAAAAAATAACTGCTCAATTATCCTAAAAAATATATGTGAAAATCAAATTCTATCAGGGGAGAATTTAGTTTTAGACATACAATGTAAATCTATTGTCTATGAGGCAATTCAACTGAAGTGTCCCTATCCTCGGGGTTATTAGAATTAAATTGATAAATTAACATCTGTGAACGAAATCAACAAAGTAATAGTTTTGGTTGATATTAAGATTTGATAAAAGCATTTGCAAAAATAAAATAATAATATTTTCTTAAATGTCGTTAAATAATTATATTGCATGTTGAATCAGCCATTTCATTGTCATTGTGTTGTGTTACTGTTTCAGACTGGAGAGTTATGATAGGAACAGCAACTTTTGAAAGAAACCTGAAAAGATGCAGGTACAATTTGAGATGGACATCCCACCTATCTCCAACTACATAGATCTGTATCTGTATGGATATTGAAGATTGACTCAATACTGAGCAATGATTTCTTCAGGTTTGGTGTGTGCGCACCACGGAGAGTTTAGTAGGAGTATGGTTTTGTAGGAGACAGTGAGGCTTTAAATTCGTCCACTGTTTCACTGTTCACTGAGGTTTCTGTCAAAGAGTTCCAGTCTATAACTGTGCGGGGGATGAATGAATGTTTGAAGATGTTGGTCTGGCATGAATGGATGATCCGAGTTTTTTAATGTCTATTTCTGGCTCATCTGGTGTTCTGTTGGAGATGTTGATCGGCGGGGATCGCTACGAAGTCGTTGATGATCTTATATAGCAGGGTCAGTCACTTGTCTCGCCGTCTGTCTGCAAGTGGCTGCCACTTGAGTTCACAGAGCATCGCTGTAACACTGCTATCTCTGCTGTAGTCGTTCTTCACGAACGTGGCTGCTCTCCGTTACATTTGCTCCAGTTTGTCGGTGTCCTTCTTTATGTATGGATCCCACACCACACATGAATATTCAATAACTGAACGTACAAGAGATATGTACGCTGTTTCTTTTAGATTGCTGGGGCAGTGTCTGAGATTTCTTCGGATGAAACCTAGGATGGAGGATGCTTTGTTCGATATTTTATTGATATGAGATGTCCACTTTAGGTTATCGTTGATGATGACTCCGAGATATGGATTTTCATTTACTTTTACTAAGATGTGATTTTCGAGATTGTAGTCAAATATTAGAGGGGTTTTTGCTCTATTAAAGGTCATGAGATAGCATTTGTTGGTTTTGAAATGCATTCCCCATTTCGTTGCCCATTCCCCTAGAGCTTGAAGGTCTTGTTGGAGCTGATGTTGGTCACTGATGGTTTTGATGGAGCGGTATAACAAGCAATCATCTGCAAAGAGTCTTACTTGGGATTTCACATGTGATGGTAGGTCATTTATGTGTAGAAGAAAGAGGAGTGGTCCGAGGACTGTACCCTGAGGAACGCCGGATGCAACAGGGCAGGAGTCTGAAATTTCTCCCTCGACTACCTGTTGCTTCCTTTCCTTAAGAAAGTGTTGAATCCATTTTAATATGTTGCCGTTTATTCCATAATGGTTGAGTTTATGCAATAGTTTGTTATGGGGGCACTGTGTCGAATGCCTTACTGAAATCTAGTATTACTAGATCTGTCTGTATCTTGCGGTCGAAAGATTTCATGATGTCATGCATGGTAATTACGAGTTGGCTTTCGCAGGAGTGACCGGATCTGAAACCATGTTGCAGGGATGTCAAGATGCTGTGTTTCTCCAGATGTTGTAGGATGTGTCTGTATAAGATGTGTTCCAAGGTTTTGCATAGAACGCTTGTCAGAGAGACTGGTCGGTAGTTGCTTGCTGTGTGTTTGTCACCTTTTTTTAATACGGGAGTGATGTTAGCATCTCTCCAGTCTGATGTAGGGTGCCTGTATCCAAGCTTTGCTGAAAGATGTCGGTAATGCATGGTGCTATTTCTGCTGCACAGTTCTTTAGTATCCAGTTTGGGATGTTGTCTGGTCCACTGGCTTTACTGGTGTTGATGCGACTGTGATGTGGATGTCAGAAATAGGCGGGTAGTTTGGTTGAGTTAGGGTTGGAAGTTGTTCATTTGGGTTTTCTTTTATAAAAACGGATTGGAATTGCTTGTTTAGTAGGTTTTCTTTTGTTTTACTGTCCTGGTATAGCGCCCCACTGAATTTTATTCCGGCTACTCCGATGTTGTCTTTCCTGCGATTCTTTATGATTTCCAAAAGCTTTTGTTGTTTCCTTCTACTAATGACTTCTCCATGATGTTATTCACATAGTTCCAGTGTGCTTGTCTGGCTTCTTTCTGAGTAATACGCTTACTCTCCTGATATTTGTCCCAATCTTCTTCTTTGTTTGTAACCTTTGCCTTTGCAAACAGTTTGTGTTTCCTTCTTATCATCTTTTGTGCCTTGTTTGTGATCCATGGTAGATTATGCTGTTTTGATGTCATTTACGATGGGATATGTTATTTTCCATTATTTCTTCCATGCCACGTTTCAATTCTGTCCATTTCTCTTCGACTGTGTTGTTTGTTTCTATTACCTTGTCGCTGAGTGTTGTTATTTTCTGTTTAACGGTCTCTAGGTTTGCTTTCTTGAATATGTGTATTTTCCTTCTCTTTGGTTTATTGTAGGAAGGTTTGATATCAGAGTCCAGTATCACCATATGATGGTCGGAAATGCCAGGAACAGTGTCACAGGTCTTCACCAGGCTGGGGTGGTTTGTGATGTATAGGTCAAGGATGTTTTCCTTTCTGGTTGGGTTCCCCTGCATTTGCTCCAGTCCATGTTCATCAAGCATGTTTAGTAGTTCACTGTGCTGTGCTGCTGTAATCGCCCCAGGCTTCACTGTGGTTTGGTTTCAATTGATATGAGGTAGGTTGAAATCACCGCCGATGATGACGTGTTTGTCTTTTTTCGCCAGAATGTGGCTTGTTGATTGCGACAGGTTCTGTAAGCTGTCAATGGGGGCGTTCGGGGGTCTGTAGGATGAGCCTATGACAATGGATTTTTCTCTTGTCTGTATTTCTGCCCAAACTAGTTCACAGTGTGTGTTCTCTATTTCCACTGCGTTTGCTTGTATATTGTCATGGACTAGAACAAAGACGCCACCTCCGTTCTTGTTTCTGTCCTTTTGGAATACATTTGACTGGTATCCTTCTGGAAAAATTTCACTGTTTGTGTTTTCTTTGCTAAGCCAAGATTCATTTCCTATGATGATTTCACGTTTCAGGTATTCTACGCTTTCAGATAATGCAGACCTCTTGTTCCTAATGCTCTGACAGTTTACTAGGAGTACTAGTATGAGTATGAGTCGATGGATGGTATTGACGAGATGTTGCTGAGCACACTGAATCAATTGAAAGTGGATAGTTCGTAATGGTGATATGTGAAACTGTCAACATTTTGTGTTTGGCATTTAGCACATATCCATGATACGTTAGAGTGTCCAAGTAGATCTACTTTGTTTGAGCTTACCTCTAAGCATTTCGAGTGATACCACAGACTGCAGTTGTCACAACATATGGCCCTGTTATGATCCCAGTTTACTGGCTCTTCACAGGATCCACATGGATAGACAGATTCGTTGTCACACGTAACTGCGATCGGTCCTGGGTTTAGTTGTACATCACCAGAGAGGAAGATCGCTAGAAATAGCATGGTTGTTTTGGTTAGTCTCTGATGCGATAGATCGAGTTTTTTTACGGAGGTTTCGGTTCATTTCTGCACAGAAAGATATGGATGGACTAAGTTGACTGACTTGGTGGGCTGGAATCATGTGATCAGTTTGATGCTCTTTTATTTCCACTGTGATCGCTAAACTGAGGAAGGCAAATATGATTTGACAGGGCGCCGCCATCTGGTTGTCAATGTAAACAAGCTCAGCTGTGACCTGGTAGCTTCCCGCCGATCTCCAGAGTTTATAGACACATTTCACACATACAAGTACCTGGTTTGGGTGATATATTTGAGTTATCACTTTAGCTGCAATAATCTTTTGTAATTTCACTCTAGATTGTTAAGAAAAGCAAATAAAATTAAGAAAGTTTGGAGAGATGAGACGGAACGATCTTACTCCCACGCATGCGCACACCCCGATTAGATGTGATTAGAGGCAGTAAAATCCCTTTGGAGCTATACACTGCTATCAGCTGCTACCTTGATACTTTCAACATAAGTTGATTTTCAAAATATTCATGTTTCTCCCTGCAAGATGAGTTGTGCTGAAATGAAAAAACGTGTGTCCTATATAATCGATGTTTCTATTGGTAAAGACTGCACTATTCTTGAATGTGAATGTGCTGCAAGGCAGGGAGCAACTGGACAAAAAAAGGCAACTGATATGACATTAGGCACTAGTGACTTCAATGTTATTTTCGAGCTATAAGACCATAAAATTATGACGTGAAGCATGTACACCTATATATTTGCCATGTTGTAAAAGCTCCACACTGTAACAATTCAATGTGCATCACATCCAGTCATAATTAAACATGTTAAAATGATACCTACAGCAAGTGTGGTCTGAAGAATTTTACTTTAACTTTTACTCCTGAAGTCAACAGGACAGAAATAACACACTAAATCTCTTTCTCGCCAAGTCATTTATTCATTCAATTCAATGTACTTTGCATAAAGTTTACCAAGGTAATCCAAATATTATGGACTGGTTTCTGTGACGAATCAAACAAATGCCTAAGTTCAAAATTGGTCTTATGTTGATGCAATTTAATGAGAGTGACAAGAAAGTGGTTTTCAATACTTATGGTCATAGTGTGAACTCTACTATACAAGTAATTGAGGTGATGGACACAAGGCCCTAAATTTACAAATACAAAACTCTAGTCAGGATAATTCGCTAAGCCTGTATAAAACAGAATTGCTGGAGCATTAAACATGATGCTCTCAATGGAAAGTGAAGAATGAGTAGTAGAATTTATGTGTTCATACTCAGTTGCTACTGTAGTGATAGATTTATTTGCCACATAATTCTGTCCATCTGATCAACATCCATGTCACATTTACTCTCAGACAGTTCTGATATCTTTATCTTCTTTATTTCTCGGCAATCGCCCTTCCTGCCTACGTTTCCTCTTCAGTTTCAAATCAGTCCCTTCAGAGTTTGTCCAGGGAAATTTGGAGGGTACAGTGCCTTGATTTTTCTGTCTTCTCTTTGGTGTGCCACCTATAAAAAGACATTTATATCAGGGTTTTTTCCAAGGTATTTACAATGGGAATAAAAGCTCTGTAGCTCATAAGGCTGTAGAATATATCGTCAATTAGGCTGGGGTCATAGTATGAGTAAGAAATCAGGAGTATAGCACATTTTGAGCATCCAAAGCTTTTTCCTTCTAATCTAGCAAAATTAAGGTACAGAAATAGAAGCTACTAAACAGCCTTCCATTGTGAGATTATGACTTCACAACTACACACTATTATGACGTCATACACACAGCGGTATTACAGCTGCAACTTTAATACTGCCGTAAAATATTACACTGCAGTTTCTTACACAGGTGACTCTGTACACAAAATTTCAGATCTCAAATAATCAATACATGTGAAGGAAATAACACCGTTTATATTTACACATTTCAGATTGATAACTCTATAACTGTTCACAAACAATAGTATTATATCAGTATTATTACAGTCAAGTATCCTCTAGTCAACTGGTCGTCTGAATATTGAATTTCAATAATGTACTTCAAAATGAGAGGATTTCTAATAAATCCGAAATGTTTGACAAAAATATGAAAAAAACTTCATCTCATTACAATTATTCAAGCTGCACGAAAATAACATCTAACTCGAAGGGAATTTCAAATATGACATACTAATCATATCACTACGTGTGATTCCAGGTTGCCAACACTGTTTATATTTTGTAAAACTTTAATTGGTTTACAACCTATGGCAACAATGATGCGAACTATAAAAAATCAAATAATGCGATTTTTGTGACTTATGTTCCCTTACCATAACTTGTAACTGAAGTCAAATCTGATAACTTGAAGCGAGTCGACAGCTGCCATACCTTGCTCGGATTTATCGTCATCGTTCCGTCAAATAGCGATCATCCATTTTTTTCTTGATAGGAGGGTCACTGAGGAATGTCAATCGTCCACGGTTGGAGCCCAGACATGAAAGAATAATATGTCAGCATGTTTTTAAAATGTGTTAGTCTAGAGAATTTATGTAGAAATCACCATTATAGTGATTCAAGTAATTCTGGTTTGTTGGACCATAGTGATTATCGCCCCCAAGTGGGCTAGTTACAAGGGACGTAAGTGGAGAATGTTGCCCATTAAAGGGTTTCTTCTGGCCTGGTACTTTCTCTGACAAAAGCCATTGCGTAATCAGTCACTCGGGGTGTAACAATAGATTGAGCTTTAGATGTATCGCAATAGGCATCATTGCAATTGCAAAAAAGAAGAAAAACACAATTGATGCATTGATGAAAACTATTGACAGTATCATTTTTTAATGTCACAAGATGACAAATGTGTTTTAGATGGTGAACTCTGGTTACAATTGTGTAAAATAGCAAAATTCTGTTTAAGAAGTTAGATGTTCCTTATAAGATCTTTTGAAATCACAGATTAAATACATTTTATTATCAGCAGAATACTACAATAATATACACTAACTAAACTGACCTGACATTCCCTTATCTCCAATGAGCCCACCAGACTCATTCACTGGCCTAGCATTATATACAGTTATATAATAAAGAAAGTACACAGTTTTGCAAAATTTTGCCTTACTTACATGAAATCTTTTTTTTACATCTTGAATAAGTTTTGCCAACATTTTAAAAAAAATCTACAGAATATTAAGTTTCCAAAACAAAAAATAAACTATTTACTCTTACATTGCTGAATATCATTTTGACCAGTTTTGCCCCCGTGGCCTCGGTAATGTTAACGGGTAGTTAGAACCAGTGGCTGAATTTTCGAACACCGCGAGACGCGACTGTTTTAACAATATACGATTTGTACCTGGTGAATTCCGGACTTACATGTCACTGTACAATACTAGTTGGCAGATCCTGTATCATAAATTGATGATACCTATCTGCCACTTTGAATGAAATATCTGTCACCTGTAGAATTGTTCCTACAGGCTTAATAAACATAAACTCCATAAATTCTGAGAGTGCATCAATACGAAACTGAAAACGAATACTTCCTTTGGACATTTATATACAAATTATTTTTTAAAATTTATCTAGAACTATTTTTAACAATTAGCTAAAAATTCTTTGTATTTCAAACTTTACAAATTCATATAAGTTTGTCACTTGGGAAGGGGATGGATAAAACTAACAACAGAAAACAATCATGAAATACATATAAAGCAAAAGTCGCCATTAGTTGTGCCGCAAGAACATGTTTCCTTAAACTTTTAAAGTTTGAGATTGTCCAAAAACTGGCCATAAGTTTTGCACTAACAGCCTCAAACATGCTCCACGTGCAAAACCAATTAACACATTATTTGTTTATCAAGAGGATTATTTTTCTACAATTGTAAAAAGTGTAGGCCAGGGCATACTTATGATAGAAATTATTATATTGAAAAACATTATTCCTATATAATTTTCACATGTTAATATAGTAATGTATTCATAACAAATTCATTAGGAGTTTAAGGTTACAGTTAAGAGGTCCTTTTCATTTATAGGAGTTAAGCAGACATATTTTCCTATTGTAGAATTCTTGAAGAAAGAAGGGTGTATGGGAGGAACAGTTGCTCATCGTCATGACGAGTTTTATAATGCCTGAGAATATTTTTTTTAAATGTTCATGAAACCTATATGCAAAATTTCATTTACTGGCACTTAGTAGGTCTACATAGTCATGTCATTAGCTAACAAATAAGCTGTTATTTTACTTGTATTAATACACTTACAGAAGTGAAGTGATTTACGCGCAGGTGTCACACTAGAAGGAAACAAGAAAGCTGCTTCCCTGGAGAGGGGACATAAACAATCACTTTTGCCACTGTTGTCAAACTGCAAAGGGCAGTGAAGTAGACCTAAGGGTGAGTTCAAGG
Organism: Phorcus lineatus; assembly: GCA_921293015.1. Classification (NCBI taxonomy): domain Eukaryota; kingdom Metazoa; phylum Mollusca; class Gastropoda; order Trochida; family Trochidae; genus Phorcus; species Phorcus lineatus. The sequence continues at coordinate 14,325,266 of OV121090.1, forward strand.
ATAAAAAGAGGATGACTATCCTTTTTTTCAATTCAGGAACGTTAAAATTTCGAAGAAAATAGGAAATGTATGGATTAACAACTTCTTTGTTGTAAAGAGATGTGACGTTTCGGTGCAGATACTTACACTTTATCAAGCTTCTTTGAGTGACATTCAGTTCAGAAGTTCAGAAGTGTGATGAAGAAAATAGGGAATTTATGGATTAACAACTTCTTTATTGCAAAGAGATGCGATGTTTCGGTGTAGATACTAAAACCATTATCAAGCAAGTGATACTGAATGTTACAACACTGTCACACCAACTTCTAAAATGCCACTCAAAGAAAATACTTGTCAAACCTTAACAGTTATCTTATCATGTGATACAAGTTTAGTTGCCACAAGTAAGAACACATAGCCATGGTAAAATTTCATCAAATGCTCTTCTCAGTCAAAATATAACATGGTGTCACTTATTGCAGGTTTATTTTGGTAAGCAATCTTTAAAAAATAAGTATTTGGTAATTTGGTAAATTTAGTATTCTTTCTGCATTAAAAGAAATGAAAAGTCTAAAATGTGCATTTTATGTTTTTATTGCAATTGATCAGATACAACAGAATTTTTTCAAATATCCTTTACCATAGACAAAATGGACAAGTGTTGTTCATAACACAGTCAATGAACATGAGTGGGTCATTTGACGGTGTGATCATGGTCCCATGGAAGACCAGGACAAGAACTACCTAGAACCAGGATCCCCTGCTCACAATGCGTTGTCAGAGTTCGTGTTCCATGACAGAACACAGAAAAATGTGAAATACTAAGTTAACTACAGGTAATAATATCTTTTTATTCATCAGTTATCTGACACAGTAAAAACAAATGAAAATATCTTGAAAAATGAGAAACGGTTACTCTTTGAAGATTGATGAAGGTAATTATAATGATTCAGAATATGACCTATTTTAAGAAACTTTTAGATAATTGCTTTACTCCAATGGAAAGGGCCCGAGAAATTCCTATAAACCAAAACACAACTCTTCTACTACTATGTATGTCAAGCTTCTTCAATGAGTATCTATTTTATTGTATAGAGATGTTGCCAAGATATGAACTAACAATGAAAATAACCCCCAAAAGTCTCCATGTATACTCATTTAGACTACCTTTAGCTAAAAGATGATCATTTAGTAATGATTTAAAGGAGGTGTGTTCTATCTTAAATTGATTACTGTTTCATTTCAAAACAATATTTGAAACGTTGTTGTAATTGTTTTTCCCACATGTTACAGGTCAACATCTGAACTCAGGGATTTCAGAATCACATTCTAATGTATGCCGGCAAGAGATTTGCTTACAGGCAAATGAGATTACATTGAACTTTAATACTCAATTACTCCTAACATGTCTTTTTCCATACTGAAAAGGCTACATCATCCACAAAGACCAAAATAATATGAACAAAATGAGGCAAGAATATCATTCTTATGAGAAGATAAATAGTTGTGTTTGTAAAATTTCTGGGATTCATTGTTATTCAACCCCCGCAAATTTAGTATAAAACAGACGGCGTTAGCTGGAGTTTTTAAATGCTTAAATTTGCCGTTGCTAATTTACGGGTATTCATTGTCATTCAACATAGGGTAAATTTTTCAAATCAACCAATCAGAATAAAAAATACAACGAAGCCATATGTTACAATATTCATTCCAAGCAGATATACTTATATTCTATTTAACCAAATGATCTTCCAATAGATGAAAATGTTTCCTTATCTCCAAACTTTCCAATATTTTACGACCCAGTCTGCGCGAATGTCTTGACTCAGCCATTTTTGTTTACATCCTCTGTTTATGTCTTACAATCGTTTGCGCGATCTTGCAAATATTACGCCCCTTCTATTTTATAGTAACAAGTCGTTTCAGGAATGCAGTTTCGTTAATTGTAATTATTTCAATATCTTCTTGTCTTTTGGTAAGTATCAAACGTTTTGTAAATTTGCAGAGAATTCATTAAAAATACATAAAAAATTATCTCAATCTGTTACATTCTGAAGATGCATCTTTAAGTGAAAATGGTTTCTGGATCTAAACAATTACAAATGTTGTTTGAAATTCAGATTATAATCCTCAGGCATATTTTCATACAAAACATCTCTCTCGGGCCAGATAGAAACTTCTCCAAATCTTAGAAACACATAATATATAATAATAATGTTCACAACAAAATGAAACTTATGGGACAAATAATGAGAAAAATGTTCTTGAAATGAGCATCAAGCAAACAGGTTATCATATGTTTATGATTGCAGTGTTTTGATGGTCAATCTAAAATTTCCATACTGGAGCAACCCTAATTTGGAAAGTTTGTGACAATGAATTTTTAACAGGGTTGGTTGAAATTTAATATCAATTTAGTGTACAAGATATGTCCCCCAAAGATGCTATTGTCTTGCGAAACTTTTGTTTGAAAAAAAAATTGATAAAGAACTGTTTGAAAAAAAATTGATAAAGAACTGTTTGAAAAAAAAAATTGATAAAGAATTCTGTTCAAAAACAGACCACCAATATCAGGCCTACCAAAGAAAAATCGAATCGCAACGGAAAGCAGCGAAACGACCACATTAACAGACGAAATCGTATTACAATATTGCGATCCGCATCAAAAAGAAACGAAATAGCATCATTCAGGCGACGATCAGCACTTTAAACGTGCGATAGCGCAAAATGAAACACTCGATACTCATAAGTCTCTATAGCTTATCCCCACAACCATAGCTAAATATTTGGGGGATATATGGGATGGGGGAGGTTTTGATTTCCCAGTCAGGCTGGGAAGGCAGTGAATTCTGACACTGTGAATGGATCTTTTCCTCCACTAGCAGATTTGTTTGGTTTGGTAATGATAAGAATCTAGTCACGTGACATTTACAGAGTTAATTCAAATTTGGAAACAATGATGAATTAAATGCAGTCAAAGTACTCTTTTAGTTTTTAGTTTGGATCAAATATGTTTAGGAATTCCCCTTCTTTGAAGTATCAAGGATATATTGTCTAAATATGATTACTTTCCGGTAAGAAGATTTTGATTTATTGCACTTTGAACATAGGTACCCAAAATTTTTCCCTTCAAGGTGTAGTTTTTTCAGGTCAACTTGACCACGCCAACACCGTGTATAGTGGCGGATGCTGGCCTTTAAAAACAGGCTTGTTATAAAGTTTAGTACTGCTTTGTCTTGTTTAATTACTTATTTATGAACCAATTGTTGATACCTGCATGTACATATATACGTATAGTTATATTGTTGAAACACATACCAAAATTGTCACATAAATGCTGTAAAACAGAGTTACTGATTTCTTCTAACCTTTCACTTAATAATTACATATTTTTTATGTAATGTGTTTTAGAGAGAATTTTATAAGAAATGACCTTTAAAGAGATCTATCATTTAATGCACTACAGTCTTGTGGCTACTGAATAAAAATTGTCTAAAGTCAAATATTCGTTAATGTTTTAATTTACACTTATTAGGAATTTTATTCCAGAAATAAATAAATAACATAAGTGTGAATGATAGAGAACAAAGAAATTTTAAGCTGATTTTTAAAAAAAAGAAGAAATCATTTACAATAAGTTCAATGACTAAACTAAACTAACCTTTGTTCAAGAGCTGCAGTAGGCCAAGATATATCTGCGAAGGTTCTTTTCTTATGGGCCTTGCAGGTGAGAGGCTTTCTTCATAAGGGATCAGCATGTATGGGATCTGGAAACTTGTCACTTGGCATGCCATTTACGAAGTGCTGAAGGAAACAAAATCACATGAGAACTTAATTCATTTATACACAAATAACACAGGTAATTACCCCATTATTTGGACTTGCCAGAGAATCATGAGGAAAATTAAATATACATATCAACTGTATGTTGTATATGTGTAAACTTTGAAACTAATCAATTATAAATAATCTGTCACAACACTAAAGGTTCAATTGCCATAAGATATACTTTCATGAGGGAGAATAAAATATGTTTCGAAATCAATTGAATCCTGCACTACAGATGGATGAAAAATATTATCAAGATGTCTGGCATGTAAGATAGCAGTAATGACTAGAGTTGAGGGAATGAAAATGGTTTCGTTCAATTTGACAAATTTAAATGAAGGCATTTTTTAAGATATTACCTTTGTACAGACATAGCTGTTGCTATAAATTCTTGATGGATTCAGCTGACTGTGTCGTCTGCCACAGAGCTTCATCCAATGAAGACATTTTTCTTCGTTGCTTTTCGGTTTAGGGAAAGGTATAAACCGAACACCACTTTCCATACGCTCAGGATTTCAGTCGTTGCTCTTACATAGACCGAACATGATTTTCACGGGAAAAAACTTTAAATAAAACAAAATAAAATTGCAGTTTTTTTCGTCTACAAGTTTATTTGTCAAAGGAAGTGCAAAAAATGTGCGCTCACACCTATGATGCGTAACTACTTGAAAACAAGGTGCAGGGGTGCATGGGACGAGGTTAAATAGTATTGCAGTTGGGTAAATGAAAACCAACAACCTTTGTTACTATTAACTAAGTATAACCTGGTGAAGGGGTACAGGGGCCCACACCACATGGGTGTCGCCATGTTGGTTGTAACAAAAACTGGTAATCAAAACGTAGGTTTGGGAAACGGCACTAGATTATCAGAAACGGAAAAGAATTCATAAACGTAAATGACCCTTTTGGCCTTAAATGACTTTGTAACAGTGCTGGTTTCGTTTACCAGATCCTATGACTATTTCTTGAGGAGGGGTCAATTATGGACCAACATACCAAGTTATCCAGCCACTGAGAGACTACGCCATACAAAATTTTCGCTAATTGTTCTGTTATCTATCCAATTATTCTTACAAGCTGGAGTTATCACTTGTATAACCAGTTTCACAGATTTGAGTTCTGGGCTTGTCTGTATGAAATTACAAATGGATATCCACTCCATGTGTTATCAGCAATCTTGTTCGTGTAGATTTAGTGATGCCCCAACCTTTGTCAATATTTACAATTGCTCTGCACAAGTTAAGATGTGGCATGGTCACTGTTGCACAATAATGCGAATGTAGTACATTGTTCCTTGAGAAGTGTCGTTATAGCAAGAACATCATGTAAAGAATGCATTCTTAATTCCACGGAGGGTCTTTGCAGTGGCAAAATGAAGACATTTCACTGCTCATTTTAGTCATGATTTTGGGCTATTTCTTAAAGACAGTAAAATTAACAATCAAACTATCCTTTGCACAACAGAATCCTATGAAATAATGTCAAATTTAGTTACAAGAAATAAAAGGGAATTTCATGTTTCATTTGGCAGCGAGTATAAAATGATGACGCAATTTTGATTGAACTAAAAACACTTTAAAAATGACTGTAGCAAAGAAAAGAAAATAAACAATGTCACCATGAAGATTGACATAAATTTTAATTCCATTTTCATAAATAGTATATTGTCTAGAAACAATGAGTATTTTAGAGGATAAAATAAAATTCTTGTGATAGAAAATACCTGCTATTTGCTTCTGACTGAGGCAGTCTACCTGGGTAGTAGAAAACACTAAAATCTTCAAAGTAGATCTCCCCTGGCTCTAGCAGCAGCAAGGAGAATCTGTAACAAAGTTTGGATAAAGTGTACATTGCTCTCAAAAGTATTACGTCCACTGCCAGTTCATGCAGTTGTCGCCTTCAAAGGTGGTCACATAGTTTTGCTGATATATTGCCCTTGCTGCTTTAAACAACCACTCACTAACTCATTCATATATGGTGAAGCTTGGCCTTCTTAAAAGCTGATATAATTTTCCAAAATTAGATTCTCAAAAATCAATATAAGGAAATCATCAGGACTGTTTGAGTGGTATCATCTTGAAAGAGTGTAGAAACAACTACCATCATCAATCTTTTGTAAAATCTATCAACTCTCCCTGGACACTAACATCATACATCCTTCATGGAAATTATCCGAATTGATACCATTACCTAAGAAGGATAAGCCTAAAGTTAATAATGACTCTAGACCTGTCACTTTAACTTCAATTGCAATGAAGATTGTGCTGAGTATGCCTCTGAACAATGTTAACCCACATTTAGATCCTTTGCAGAGAGAGGCGCAGGGTTGAAGATGCTGCTGTCTCCTTGTTGAATTCTGTATATAAACATCTTGAAAAACCTTCTGCTTATGTTAGAATTTTGTTTGTTGACTTCTCCTCAACCTTGGATACAATTCAGCCTCACCTTTTGATAGGAAAATTTATTGATTTAGATATATGTCCCTTTTTCGTCAAATGGATAGCCTCTTTCTTGTGAAAATGATACCAATATGTTAAACTGAAAGCAACTTGTTCCAGTACTGTGTCAATTAACAATGGCTCTCCTCAAGGATGTGTATTGTCTCCTATACTTTTCACTTTGTATATACCTATGATTGTTTAAGTTCTCAGCCAAACTGTTCTAGGTTCAAGTTAGCCGATGACACACCAATTAAAATGGAGAACCAACAACGAAATAAAATCAACAGGTTTATTGTTTGGCAGAGTAGCAAGTCAATGACAATGTCAACACAAATGGTAATAAAGTGAAATCTGGAATTTGATATAAGAGATTTAATATGTTATGTAGATTTTATGGTTGTAAATGTATTGCGTAATGTTATATAATTTAATTGAATGTTAAGTGAATTTCAGTTATGATTTATAATGGATTGAAATTAAGAAAGTGAAATATCTGTTTACATAAGCCCTAACTTACTACATTCAAGTAGACTACACAAGAATATTCTAAAGATGAAACTAAATGACAAGCTGATAATGGCTACTAAATGGGAGAAAATGAATAAACAAATATAAACGTACTCTACAAGGCAAATTAACGATAGGATTTATTAGGGATGGGAGGGCGGGGAAAACACGTGTTGCTTGCGCGAGGAGTACTAAAACAATGACCGCCAACTGTGCGCAGGGGTAATTTGATATTACGTTGGGTCAACTGGGGGTTAAGGAGACGAAATCTCATTGAAACAACGGCTAGCAGCCGAGAGTTGGTGGAGCGTATGCAGACGGGAAAATGCAGCGAAGGAGTTTGATAGTTATATATCAGGCTACGCTAATTTGCCTTCTAACCTAAAACATGCAAAGGATGTAACGCAATATGTATATGGCTTCCGTTTCAATTATCCATTTTCCGTAATCGAAAATTATGAAATTAAAATGGAGAACCAACAACGAAATAAAATCAACAGGTTTATTGTTTGGCAGAGTAGCAAGTCAATGACAATGTCAACACAAATGGTAATAAAGTGAAATCTGGAATTTGATATAAGAGATTTAATATGTTATGTAGATTTTATGGTTGTAAATGTATTGCGTAATGTTATATAATTTAATTGAATGTTAAGTGAATTTCAGTTATGATTTATAATGGATTGAAATTAAGAAAGTGAAATATCTGTTTACATAAGCCCTAACTTACTACTCCCAAACAAATGCCAAACAAAGCAAACTGAAATATGAATTACGGGAACCTGTTAAGACCCCTGGCGAAACGAGTGGCTGCAGCAAGTTTGACGTCAGGGGTAAAGTCAAGGTAACGTAAGTAGGCATCGGAAGTCCAGCCCCCTAACATTTGGATTAACTCGCCCGGGACCCCGTTCTTGAAAGCCCAGGATGCCCCGCCCCGTCTGAAACTATGCCCAGTGAAGGCAGTGGGGGATAAGCCCGCTGCAGTGAGGGACGCGCGGAGGTGGGATTGGAATAGTTGATGAGTGACGGGAACTTGACCGGACGGGAGGGGGAGGGTAAAGAGGGGGGCTGTTGGAGAAGCTGGGACGATGGCTGACATGACCTTAAACGCCCGGACCGGGCACAAGGGGGAGTCGGGGAGTGAAACTAACGGCACAGAGAAAGTTCGGTCTCCGAATTGATTGGTTTTAGAAAATTTTAGTTTTACCCATAAGCCAAAGGGGGACGGGGTGACGTCAGCTCTACAGGGAAACTTGATCGGTGAAAACATGGTGTGCGAGGGCGGAAGTAAGGAAGACTTCCGAGCCATCAAAAAGAACAAAAACAGGTACAAACAAAACATAACTGCATGCTCAGATGAGCGAAAGTCCATTGCCCGCCAAATAGCTAACAAGTGACAGGGCTCAATGGGAGAAGCTTGAACGGGTTGGCGAAATAGTCGTTTACCAATGCCACGCAGAGTTAGCCGCAAAAGGAATGAAAGTTGAGGGAAATGAAAGCCTTTAAATAAATGGAAAAGTTTAACGCCATGTAAGTAATTTTTAACAGAAGTGGCGCTGATAAACGACCTACTTAAAAATTGAACATATAAGCACATAATGTTCTAGGTTCAAGTTAGCCGATGACACTCCTATTAGTAGTATACTTTTTGACAGTGAAATTTCATATACCGAAGAAATCAATGATTTTCTGAAGTGGTGTCGTGTAAACTTTTTGGAACTTAATGTATCAGCAACAACAAAATTATTATTAGAGCAAATACGGTATTTTGGAGAAGCAACTGTAGCTACGCTAGCACTAGCTTATTATTTATGGCATGAGATGAATGTCGATGTTTCCAAAGCTTGCAGTGAAGTAATCTAGAAGTTTCAGAACACCCACTGTACCAAGAAAGGCTCTTACGAGATTTTAAAACATTAAATGATATCATAAATTATTCAATACCTTTCTTGTCCAAGGGTGTCAGTCTCTAAAAATGTCATTGTGAACCTACAGTTGACACAAATGAAAGCTTGTTGTGCTTGTACTTAAAACGGAAGTAGGAGTCTACTCGTTTCACGTGGCTAATTCGTATGTAAACTATAATTCGTACAAGGGGTGTCCCATCAGTAGCTGCATGGCCTCAAGTAATAAAGATACTTGTTTATGCAGCTGTATAATGTCTTAAGTTTAGTGTTACATTGTGTGGCCATAATCTAGTACGCAGAAAATATAACGTTCTGGTGATTGCGTTTGACAATTGTATAGTTTTGTCATTGTCGTGTTTGTTACGTAGCCTACGTACGCATCGTAAGAGAAACGTTAGGTACAGCGGGTAAGTGATAAAATTGTGCACATATTGATGCAAGCATGAAATTTTGCATGATTTTAGCTTATACCCATGTTATCACATAGAGATCGAGAGGCCTCTAAAAAAATTTATATTTTTCCCTTTTTTTTGGGGGGGGGGGGGTTGAAAAAATATTAAGGACTACAGAAGTCTAAATGTGTCAGTTTTGTGTCTTCAAATTGCTTTAAGGATGTTCGCTCCTCAGTCACAGTTACAAAATTCAAATAACCTTAAATCATAATATTCTTATATTATAAACCAAAATGAAGCGGTAATTTCTCAATTTTGATGATTTCTGACTAAATATTCACCAAGATAAAGAAACGTAGTATTTTCATTTTGAAATAATTCACAATTTTGCTGACTCAGCAATTTTAATTGTAACTATTATTTGAGCAGGTTCTATAATCTGTTTTTCTTAGAAAGTAGATGTTGTTGACTGAATATGATTTGTATGATGCTTTCAGGTATATTTTAAGATAATGAGTGGGAGAAAGCATGTTTTTAGTCCAAAAATAGCTTGAATGTTGATAATTTAATTGAAATGTTTGAATAAATGATGTGCCGTAGCGGCTTAAAACCCACAGTACCATACATATTTTTTACTTGTTTCTGGAAGAATATTATGTTAACTCTAACATGTTTTCATATTAAAGAAAGTTTAATACAGGAACTAATTAAAATTTAAGATTTCTCCGAAAAGGTCATCATTTCCCCATAGACTCCCATGTTAAAACTCTGACTGACATATGGATCTTTGTCTTAAAATATCTCGAAAAAAACCACACTAACCCCTATTTTTTGGGATGGGTATTTCAAGCAAATACACTAAACCTTTGAAAAAAACAAGTTAGAAAAAAAGTTTGCTACTTTAAAGATAATATATCCACATAGGGGGTACGATTAGCGGAAATACTTCATAACACAATTAAGAATAAATATCAACAACTATTTAGCTTCATATCCTCCTGAAAATAGCAGAAAAAACGTGTTTTATAAACACTTCCGGAAAACAGACGCCAAACGTTTTATTAGCCAATCAGGTGCTAGGGGGGTTGTGACGACATAGACAGGACTCGTTAACGACCGGCTGATCTGTGTCATTGTTTACATTATAGATTCCGAACGTATATTTTTTCACTGATTGTACTTATAAAAAAGCCCCTAAGTCACCAAAGTTATTAATATCAATACATCGACATATTCTGTTTGACATTAGTTAACTGTTGTTGTTGTTATTTGTTTGGGTTGTTAATCTCCGATAATGCCGATCGAGTGAACCCAAACTGATATCAGCCGCCATTGTGACTGTTTTTTGTTTGAACACCTAGACAAATCGACTATCCTCCTGTTTCATTGATCGACCTTTGTATATGTAGAATATTTGTTACTACTTTGTGCCATTTTAAAGTATCAACTCAATATCGTAACTCCGTGTTTCTGCTTTGCATGACTGTAACAATGAGATCTCGCTTTTGATGGACTGCAACTTCCGGAACTCGTCATTGGGATACGAGGTTTCGAGCAGCTGTTTTTGGTCTTATTACCCAGTTTTTAGTGATAATGAAGATCAAATCTTTGATAGTGTTTAGTAAATATACCTCTTGATTCGCGATTTGCCACCTTCATAAAAACTTAAAATTACGTACTAATATTAATGTATTTCGCATAGTGAGGATATAGATTATTGTTGTTTGGTGTGAGTTAATGGCCAGTGTTTGAGATAAAGAGTGTGGTACTAATCTAGAGTGATGTAGGCCAATATTGTCAATAATAACACAAAATTAATTGTTGATTGTGATGTTAGTTAAAGCCTGCTTGGAAATGTATTGTAAATATGAAATTCTTTTTAACTATTTCACTGAAAAGCATTTTATTTCCATTTCCTTCAGTACTTTAGTACCGGTATGTTACCATAGAAAGGTTTTTAGTTAAGCAATTAATTATTAATTAAGCAATAAACTTAATGACCTCAGCACCTGGCACATTTCCAATAGGTAATACACAAGGCACTGATTAGTTATCTAAACTTTATCCTCACACGGTTGTGTCCCAAGACCCAGACACTCAATTCGGTTGTGTCCCAAGACCCAGACACTCAATTCGCCGATGCAGTAATTCGCCGACAATTAATGAGAGCTCAATTAACATCAACCCCACAGACGGTCGGCTCCCAACACGCCGACGCTTCATTTCGCAGACACTTTAACGGTTCAGTAAACAAGTTAATTAGCTCCTGTGCCCCCTACTAGAATAGTGGAATAGACCCAATATATATATTTATTCATAACAACATGAGTGGTATAATGGAATAGACCCAATATATATATTTATTCATAACAACATGAGTGGTATAGTGGAATAGACCCATTATATATATTTATTCATAACAACATGAGTGGTATAGATATAATTATTTTATTTTATTAACAACTTTAACTAGTTAGCACTAGTTAGCACTGATTTTTAGAGTCTCAAGTCAGAGTTCAGAGTTTAACCCAGCTTCACCAAGTGGGAGACGGCATCAAGAAACTCGAGCGGTGTCTTCTCTCCGTTGCGTAGGGCTTCCTTCAGTCTGGCGATTCTGTTGTCAATGTCTCTGTATACTCTCTTCCGACTTGGGGGGGGGCAGCTCCAAAGTTGATTTGCCTCAGCTTATCTCTGTCTGCCATCTCAATCCTCCCCCCCCCCCAAGTCGGAAGAGAGTCCATTTTTTTGTCTCTTTAAAAGGCGAAATGATTCATTATTCTATATTGTTTAAAAACATTTTATTATAAAGTTCTTCGTGGTTTTCTGCAGTATTAGAAGCCAAATACCAGTATCTTAAAAAGTTGAAAGAAGAAACAGCGGGACCTTTTCAAGAAGAAATAACGATATTTTTCCCCGGTTATTTTCGCAAACTGACACCTGTATTCATTGTTGGATGCAGTAACACCTGTGTGACTATAATTTGATTTTGAATATTGCTTTAGCAGGTAAAGCACAATAATTCCAATATGATAGTCCATTTTTTTGTCTCTTTAAAAGGCGAAATGATTCATTATTCTATATTGTTTAAAAACATTTTTTATAAAGTTCTTCGTGGTTTTCTGCAGTATTAGAAGCAAAATACCAGTATCTTAAAAAGTTGAAAGAAGAAACAGCGGGACCTTTTCAAGAAGAAATAACCCTTTTGACAGTGTTTACGCAGATACTGCCTGTGATTTTCAATTCATAAGAAAACCTCTGGAAGTAGGAAAGTCACGATATTTTTTTTTCCGTCTCTTTTCGCAAACTGACACCTGTATTCATTGTTGGATGCAGTAACACCTGTGTAAACTATAATTTGATTTTGAATATTGCTTTTGCAGGTAAAGCACAATAATTTCAATATGATAGTCCATTTTTTTTTCTCTTTAAAAGGCGAAATGATTCATTATTCTATATTGTTTAAAAACATTTTTTATAAAGTTCTTCGTGGTTTTCTGTAGTATTAGAGGCAAAATACCAGTATCTTAAAAAGTTGAAAGAAGAAACAGCGGGACCTTTTCAAGAAGAAATAACCCTTTTGACAGTCTTTACGCAGATACTGCCTGTGATTTTCAATTCGTAAGAAAACCTCTGGAAGTAGGAAAATCACGATATTTTTTTTTCCGTTTCTTTTCGCAAACTGACATCTGTATGTAGCAGGGTTAACGTGGGTCAACACATGACGACACATCTGCTGGGTGTGGGAACATTTATTTCCGTGGACTTTTACAGATTTGAGTTGACACCCTGTAACAATTAATATAATGATATAATATAAATCACACAATACAGTATACATATATACACAATGCATACAACTCAGTACATAGATATATGACAATTACTTATAAAAACATGGTTACTCATGACATGAATAACACATTATACTACTGAGCACATTATAGAAAATATGATGTGCTATTACACAATATACATTATGTCACAAGTATTAATAGATATAAATCAATACGATACATCACACGTTATGTGATGATACTATGTACATTAGTTTATAAGAAATATAGATCATTGCATAGAAGCAATGAACGTTACTAACATGTAAATATATATATACATAATACACATAAGACACATACCCTGTGGGTGGTACAGAGGTGTGCTCTAATGACGTTACAGCACCTGCCGTAGGGACGGGGACTTCACTGTAGTAAAATAATATAATTAGTAAGAGCTATGTGAAATATTTATGGTACCTATTAACAAAGCATTATTTCACATCACTTACAATTACACCTATAATAGTTAAAACATAGCAACTTATATTAAAACACATTCTCTCATCTCAAACACTCTTAAAAAGGGTAGTAAAGATAATAACATATTAGTAGTACTTATTTAATGTTTTGAGCATTACATGTAAAAGATAATGCATAGCACACTTACATGCTATACTTGATAAATACCTATTTAGGTTATGATAAATAGATACATTATAATGATAAATATACTGCAAAGATTAAATGCAATATCACTTTAAAGTAAATATATACTAACCTCAATTGCTACATACTCTGTTGTTAATTCTGTCTTGTCAGTCGAAAGAAGCAGTGCAGAATGAATTCAAATGTGCAGGCAGTTAGTGAGACCAATTAGCTGAGAAGCGTCATGGCTTGGGCAGTTACATAAGGGGATTTCACTATGGTCAAACTCTAAAAGCTTAACCCCTGATGTGCTTGATAAATATTATAGCTAAAAAAAGAGAATTGTAATGATACTAAAATATTATATATACAATAAAATACATCTGCCACATACTTCCCCCCACTAGATAATGACGTCCACGTCATTTTTGTCCGGTGATGAGCTGAAGCATGGCTTCTCTGATGTTGGCTGGCTGGCTCTCGAGCATCCCATCTTGAAGCAAAGAATTTAGGAAATTAGCAGCAGGCAAGACTTGATTTTTTCCTAGTCTCTCAAGACATGTTCAATGTATCTTATGAAACTGACATTGTCCCTGGGTATAAATCTGACCACTCCCCTATTACACTATCATTTTCAAATAAATTAAGTAAAGAAAGGGGGCGAGGCTACTGGAAATTCAATACTTCACTCTTGCTGAATGAAGAATACATAAAAATTGTCAAAAAAACATTGTATGATACTTTCCATGAATATACTACTGACAAATGCACTGAAGAAGAATTCCATAATCATATTAGAGAGGGAACACTTAATTTGAAGATATCTGACTCTCTATTTCTTGAAACCTTTTTAATGAATTTAAGAGGTAAGACTATTTCTTTCTCTACATTTATCAAAAGAAATAGAGAAAAAATCAGAAAAGATCTAGAAGAAACAATACAAACCCTTGAGGAGGATATAAGAAAAGATTTCAACAATTTAAGTGAAAAATATCTATCAGAACTGGCAACAAAGAATAAACTATTGGAACAACTTAATGAAGAAGAAATAAAAAGAGTTCAGTTTTTAAAAAGAATTAAATGGTATGAAGAAGGCGAAAAACCAACAAATTACTTCTGCCACTTAGAGAATCGGAATTATACCAACAAGTTAATTAATAGTATTGTCAAAGAAAATGGTGAATTGATAACTGAAGGCAATTGTATTTTAGACGAACTGAAACATTTTTACAGCAATTTATACAGTGATACACACCCCAGCAAAGATGAAATTGACTTAAGCAATATTGATATTCCAAAACTAAATCAGATGGAAATTGACAAATTAGAAGAAGAGATAAGGTTAGAGGAAGTAAGTAAGGCTGTTTTTTCCATGAAAAATGATAAAAGCCCAGGAATCGATGGCTATCCAATTGAGTTCTTTAAATTTTTTTGGAAAGATCTAGGCCCATGGGTTTATAGGTTTATACAAGAAACCTTTGCAAAAAATGAATTAACTATAACAATGAATAGAGGAATTATTACATGTTTGCCTAAAGCCAATAGAGACAGAAAACTTTTAAAAAATTGGCGCCCTATCTCTTTGCTAAATTCACTCTATAAAATAATAAGCACATGCATAGCAAACAGGATAAAATCAACATTAGATTCAATTATTCATGACAATCAAACAGGATTCATCCCTGGGAGATGTATGAGTGAAAATATTAGACAATTGTATGATATAACCTTTGAAACAAAAAAGTTAAATAAACCTGGCCTTTTACTTCTTGTTGATTTCGAAAAGGCATTTGATACTATTTCTAAACCTTTTATAATACAGGCTATGAAAGCATTTGGATTTGGACCCAATATTATCAAATGGATTAAGATATTGACTGGAAACAATACAGCAGCTGTGATACAAAATGGGCATCTCTCATCCTTTTTCCACCAGGAAAGGGGATGTAGACAGGGTGATCCAGTCTCTCCCTATCTATTCATCCTTGCAGTTGAAATATTGGGTATCATGATAAGATCAAATCCTGATATAAAGGGCATAACATTAAATGAGATTGAACACAGACTTGGTCAATATGCTGATGATACACAATTGTATCTGGATGGATCAGAAAGAAGCCTTAATGCTGCAATTGAAACACTCAATAAGTTCTATCAGATGTCTGGGTTAAAAATGAATATAAACAAAACAAAAGCTATATGGATAGGTTCAATGACAGGTAGTAGCATCACTTTAGCAAATGATCTTTTTCTTGACTGGCACAATGGGGACTTTGAAATCCTAGGAATAACTTTAAATGCTTCTCTTAAAGATCTTTGGGTAATAAACACAAGAAAGCGATTAGAACATATCAATAGGTTATTAGCTAGTTGGCGTAGGAGAAATTTGACCCTTATTGGGAAAATTACAGTTATCAAAAGCTTAGCTATTTCAACTTTAGTACATATCTTTTCTGCACTCCCCAACCCACCCAAAACATTCATTGCTGAACTCAATAAAATAATCTACAGCTTCCTTTGGAATAACAAAAATGATAAAATTAAGAGATCAAATATTGTTAGAACTTATGATGATGGAGGCCTTAGAATGATTGACATTGAATGTTTTATCAAATCACTTAAACTATCATCATTAAAGCATCACTTAAAAAAAGAACTTGTCTTAGAAAAGATTTTCCCCTTTAATCAACTACTTTTGCTTGGCTCTAATGCTGTTGACTGTTTGTCTAACAATGACAATCCCTATTGGAGAGATGTGTTATCGGCTTGGAAAATATTTTATGAAAAACACAACTTTGATCAAAATGATATAGACCAAATTCTTACTCAGCCACTCTGGTTGAACCATCTCTTTAAATCTTCATATATAATAGAAAATTGGTTTGATCATGGTATACATTGTATACGAGACATTGTCAATGGAAATAGTTTTATAAGCTTTGAAAACCTGAAAGAGATATACAAAATAAGAGGAACCTTCTTAGATTATCAACATTTATTAAATAATATTCCAAAGACTTGGAGACAACAGTTAGCAAACAGAACTATTTCCTTAAGTTGTTTATCAATCAACCCTGCGATCCAAGACATGATCTCTAACAGTAAGGGTTCAAGAATTTTTTATGACAAACTGATAAAAAACAGCACAACCCCTAAGGTACTTGATTATTGGAATGCGGTTTTTGAACAAGAATTAATTTGGAATGATATCTTTAGACACTATAGGAAATCTACTTATGATTGCAAGCTTTTAGATTTCCAATACAAATTCATCTATAGAATTATATATACAAAAAAGGAACTTTTGAAGATGAAATTAGTTGATGATGATAAATGCATTTTTTGTAAAGATACCTCAGAAGATATTTTGCATGTTTACTATGAGTGTGAATTTGTACAAAGCTTTTGGCATAATGTAGAAATGTTTCTGAATACCCACCTCCAATGTAATATTACACTTACAAAGGTTGATATCATGTTTGGGTTAAATCTGCAGAATAAAATATTAAATCACATAATTCTGCTTGCCAAAAGATTCATTTATATTTCAAGTATCAAACAACATGCTCTTTCTTATGAGGTATTTCTTAAAATTCTAAAAGAAACATGCACAATTGAAAAATTTATTGCTAAGAAAAATAATAGATTAGGTCCCTTCTTTATGAAGTGGAAACAATTACCTGCCATTCTTTACTCTAATTGAAGCGCTCATAAAATCCACAAAAATTCATTGTCCAGCGTACTTTACAACGATGTTAGTTCTGAATGGCTACCCTCGCTGATGATTGTATTATTTCCAGATATGTTGGCTTTATGACATGTACATTGCCTACTGTTTGATATGAACTGTTAACATGAATTGAAATGGAATAAAAAAAAATTAAAAAAAAAAAAAAAAAAAAAAAAACTGTATACACTGGTATAGATGGGTTAGGCTGCTCCAGGATCACATACACATCTTCTTCCCACCGGTCTGCGAGCTTGTGCCGTCCGTCAAAAGCCACAACTTTCACAAGGACTCTGTCACCTTCTTGCAAGATAGCTGCTCTGGCCTTCTGATCATACTGAGTCTTCTGCCTCTTCTGTGACGTCCTCGATGCAGAGGTGGCGATGTCATACGCTTGTGAAAGCCGTTCCTTGAGGTCCTTAGTGTAGGCTGCTGTGCTCTTGGACTTGCTTGGCTCCATGTCTATGGAATATGTCCTTGAACTTCATAATTACGTCAAGTCCTAGTTGTTTCTGTTCCTCTGTTAGGTCCTTTTCCTCAATCTCTATTTGGTCCAATAGTGACTGCTCATCCATTGGTCTGCCGGTCGATGGAGGCTGTAGAGTGACTGGTTGCAGTTCACACATGATGGCTCTTGGTGTGACAACAATATTCCTGGTAGTGATGTTGAAGACATGTACTTCAATAACTCCAGGATTATCTCTGTCATAAGTTATGATGGTAGGAGCTATATCGATCTCTGAAGGTATGGTAGCTTGTGACGTAGGATGTAGAAGTGCAGTATACCTTGGTGCTCTGAGTCCCTTGCTGAGCTGGCCTTTGATGGAGACTTTACTGTTTGGAGGTATAACAGTGTTCTTGTCGGTTCTTGTTCCTTTCCAGTTCCTTTGCCTCAAGGACAATAGTTCTGTAGGTAAGGTACCATGGTGTGTGTAGAGGAGCTTTTTGCAGAAACTTGATTCCGTGGTTCTGTTTACACTTGTCCAATAGGCAGTTTAGGATGTTGGTGCCAAGCAGAACAGGAACACGAGCACTGTACCTTGTAATTGGAACAACTAGGAACAAACATGATATTCTATCCTTGTCATCTCCCCCGCCGAATACAGAGAGTTCAGCTCTCACAAAACCTTTGTACGGTAGTGCCTCACCTCCTGCACATTCTATGTCGAGTATGTCTCCTAGTGGCTCCAGAGGTAGATGTCTGAGATGCTCCTGGTAATATCCTTCTGATATTATCGATACCGTCGCACCTGTATCCAGTAAAGCTTGAACTAGTTTGCCATCTATAAGGACTTCCGCTTCGTTGGCATGTCCAATGAGTCCTTCTGGAATCCTGTTGGGGTCTTGTAGTGAGCCTAGTGGTAACCCCTTCCCATAGGCCCTTGCCAGTTTAAAGGACGTCTCAGATGATCCACTCTTACCCGGCACCCAACGGCAATGTGTCCAGTGTAGCCACATCTGTAACACACAACCTCATCTTCGTACCTTGTAGACTGAGCTGGATATATAGATGCCTGGTTCTGGTCATACCCGTAGTCTTGTGGTCCGGGATAACTGAAGACTTGAGGTCCTTGTGGCAATGGCACTTGAGATCCTTGACCTTGTACCTGAGCTTGAGGATCCTGAGGACCCGTTGACTGCTGATATGGATAATGTCCTTGAAGGACAAAGGAATCCTGTGGTCCATATCCAAAAGGCAGCTGTGGTTTGGAAAATCTGTCCTGTCTTCCTCTTCCGCGTCCTCTATGCTTGGCCTTTGGAATATACGCTTGAGATTGAGGAGCAAAACTAGCTGAGTGCTGAAAGACTTGTGCAGATGGTTGCTGTTGCCTCTCCTTGATCTCAGTTACCTCTGATCTAAGCTGCTGTATGGCTGTGGTGAGAGTCTCTAAGTCTGACTTTGTCACCGTCTCTGATGGAGTAGCCATCTTCACTGTAGCTGTCTTCCTCAGTGTTGATGATGCTGGTTCTCTCCCTTGACTCATATCGTACTCAATCTCCCTGAGTGCTATCCTAAGCTCGTCAAAGGATGAGATGGAGCTGAACTTGTGACCAGATACCGTCTTTAGAGATCTCTTGAGTCCACTCCACAGCATGTTCCTCAACATTTCATCCTGTTCCAGTGGTGGAATGTCGTGATGCTCTGTGACCTTTGATAGCAAGTGCTCCAAGCGACATCCCCATGACGCAACATCCTCTTCTTCTCTCTGTGTGGCACTATAGAACTGAGCCATGAGGGCTTCCTTTCTCTGGACCGTTCCATAAATGCTCCTCAACTTCTTTAAAAGGTCCTGGATAGTTGCTTTGGATCCTAGGCGCATTGCAACACGAGCTGCCTCTCCCTTCAAAGAATGTCTGATGGCTTGCTCCAGTACAGCGGCACTGTAGGCTGACGATTCTTGAAGGCAATCCACTTCATATGTCCAGAGATCAAAGGTTGCATCCTTTCCCTGAGAATCACCACTGAAAGATGGTAGCTTTGGATATGGAGAAGTGGTGGTAACTGAGGCTCTGGCTTGTGCTTTGGGTTCATCTTGTGACTTGGCTATGGTGTCATGAGGTTCAGGAGGAGCCTGAACGTCACTAGGTAGGAGTGGTCCTTCTTGCTTTGCCATATCCTGGATCCACTTCTTTAGGTCCTCTGGTTTCATTGCCTTTGGATTTAAACCCAACTTTTGAAATAAGGAAACAACATCACCAAGCTCTTCTTGCTTAAACTCCATGGTTTAAGAAAGACACAGTAATGCAAATAACAAAAGTGATGAAAATAACAGTGAGTAAATGGAGTAAGGGACACCGAATTGGAGTGGGGATAACCTTTAGTTAGTCTACAATTAGTAAACCTGAAATGCACCTTTGATTGAAATGAAATCCATCAAATAATCAGCAGAGCATAAACAGGATTGTGTAGAATAACCTTGGCGTGAGTGATATGATAATATACATAATAGGTTGTGACTATAAGGAAAGTACTCTAAATAAGTTGTGCAATAATGAATAAGTGTTTCAATTGAAAAGGATTTTCCTTTTCATACAGATACCATAGAGAAATGAAAACGATGTGAAATGATATGGCAACAAGTGAAAACAATGGCGCAGCGCTATGGAAGGATACGTTCCATGAGTAATCAATGGATGAAAGAATAATTTAAACAAGAAATTGGAGGTTGTATGAAGGGATGGGAATATAACTTTATTATTCCCTTATGCAGAGTAAATGGAATAATGAAGAATTAAATTATAACTAATTAAAGATGCTATGAATTAAACTGAAATGTATTCAACTTACATTGTAGCACATGATGCGTTAATGTAACAGTTGAATAATTCTAAGCTTTATATGATATGATATGAAATGTAATGAATAAGAAATTGCAACTTAAGGAATTCAACTTACATTTTAACACATAGTGTGTAATGTAACAGTTGAATAATACTAGGGTTAAGGTAATTAGGATACTATGGAATGCGATGGATATGGAATTGCAAGAATTCAACTTACATTCTGACACAAAGTGTGTGAATGTTACCGTTGAATCATACAAAGTTGCTATGAAATATGAGTTATAAAGAATTAAATAAATTCAACTTACATTATAACACAATGTGTTGATAATGAACTGCTGAATTATTCTAAGTTAAATGCAAACAACAAAATTGTGAAAAGCAACTACATCACAACATTAAATGTGGCAATGGTTGAATAATACAACAGCAAAATTAAGAAATGCAAAAATAATTATATTTACTAAAGTGAATAGGTAATACTAAACTTTGGTAATACTACAATGCTACCCCATTCTGATAAAAGTGAATGATAATACAAGACAAGAGGGTAAAGGGATGGGAAAGGATTATAAAAATGGTGCAATGTGCAGTACCTAAGCACAGTCTGTCGTCAAGCAGTCAGTGAATGAACAAAAAGTGTTAACTTAGGTTAAATTATTATTTGCTAGGGATAAATAAAGCTATCATTTTATTGTGTTAGCAAGAGAAGAAGGAAATGAATAGAATGATGAACCAAACGCACACACTTACACACGAACGTTACCTACATTATAATCAACGGAAGTGTTAACCTACAACTTAGAATTTTTATTACAATATAAGTGAAGTAGATACCACGGGTATGTGTTACATTATGAAGATAAACTGCAAAATATCTAACTATAAAAATACCAATTTAACCAAAGGTACAACAAACAAATAAATGCTACATGATATTAATTTGTTCCGAAATAATCTAAATGAAACCTTAATCCGGAATGAGATATCTAAGGGTATATAAAAAATTAAACTACATGATAATAAACTTAATCTTGACTTAAGTAAACATAATAAACTTAAGTGGCCACAAATATAAACACACACCTAAATATTACATGAATAAGTGAAGTGTTGGTACCAACGATAAAGCGAAAATCTAAGCCGGCAATAATTACATAATGAACATTACATAATTACAATAAATATATGAAAATAAGCACAATGGTGAAAAGTTCAATTACAAAGTTACATTACATTATTAATTAACAAACACAGTCAATGTATATTACATGAAAATGATGCAAAGTATAGTACACAATGATATATACACAAAGGTTACAACTCACGTGAAGTGTCCATGAAAATCCTTAATCCACAAATGGAAAACACAAAATCAAAAACACACAAAGTGTCACAATAGAGTCACAGGCTCTCCATGAATGTCAAGGTCACTGGGTCAGTGTCACATCACAGGTCATCCGAAAAAAGTTCCATCGCATGCTAGCTAGGTGCTGTCGATCACATCCATGCTGGAAACGTTCCTCACTGGGGGCTCCAAATGTAGCAGGGTTAACGTGGGTCAACACATGACGACACATCTGCTGGGTGTGGGAACGTTTATTTCCGTGGACTTTTACAGATTTGAGTTGACACCCTGTAACAATTAATATAATGATATAATATAAATCACACAATACAGTATACATATATACACAATGCATACAACTCAGTACATAGATATATGACAATTACTTATAAAAACATGGTTACTCATGACATGAATAACACATTATACTACTGAGCACATTATAGAAAATATGATGTGCTATTACACAATATACATTATGTCACAAGTATTAATAGATATAAATCAATACGATACATCATCACACGTTATGTGATGATACTATGTACAATAGTTTATAAGAAATATAGATCATTGCATAGAAGCAATGAACGTTACTAACATGTAAATATATATATACATAATACACATACCCTGTGGGTGGTACAGAGGTGTGCTCTAATGACGTTACAGCACCTGCCGTAGGGACGGGGACTTCACTGTAGTAAAATAATATAATTAGTAAGAGCTATGTGAAATATTTATGGTACCTATTAACAAAGCATTATTTCACATCACTTACAATTACACCTATAATAGTTAAAACATAGCAACTTATATTAAAACACATTCTCTCATCTCAAACACTCTTAAAAAGGGTAGTAAAGATAATAACATATTAGTAGTACTTATTTAATGTTTTGAGCATTACAAGTAAAAGATAATGCATAGCACACTTACATGCTATACTTGATAAACACCTATTTAGGTTATGATAAATGGATACATTTTAATGATAAATATACTGCAAAGATTAAATGCAATATCACTTTAAAGTAAATATATACTAACCTCAATTGCTACATACTCTGTCTGTTGTTAATTCTGTCTTATCAGTGGAAAGAAGCAGTGCAGAATGAATTCAAATGTGCAGGCAGTTAGTGAGACCAATTAGCTGAGAAGCATCATGGCTTGGGCAGTTACATAAGGGGATTTCACTATGGTCAAACTCTAAAAGCTTAACCCCTGATGTGCTTGATAAATATTATAGATAAAAAAAGAGAATTGTAATGATACTAAAATATTATATATACAATAAAATACATCTGCCACATGTATTCATTGTTGGATGCAGTAACACCTGTGTGACTATAATTTGATTTTGAATATTGCTTTAGCAGGAAAAGCACAATAATTTCAATATGATAGTCCATTTTTTTGTCTCTTTAAAAGGCGAAATGATTCATTATTCTATATTGTTTAAAAACATTTTATTATAAAGTTCATCGTGGTTTTCTGCAGTATTAGAAGCAAAATACCAGTATCTTAAAAAGTTGAAAGAAGAAACAGCGGGACCTTTTCAAGAAGAAATAACCCTTTTGACAGTGTTTACGCAGATACTGCCTGTGATTTTCAATTCATAAGAAAACCTCTGGAAGTAGGAAAATCATGATATTTTTTTTTCCGTCTCTTTTCGCAAACTGACACCTGTATTCATTGTTGGATGCAGTAACACCTGTGTAAACTATAATTTGATTTTGAATATTGCTTTTGCAGGTAAAGCACAATAATTTCAATATGATAGTCCATTTTTTTGTCTCTTTAAAAGGCGAAATGATTCATTATTCTATATTGTTTAAAAACATTTTATTATAAAGTTCTTCATGGTTTTCTGCAGTATTAGAAGCAAAATACCAGTATCTTAAAAAGTTGAAAGAAGAAACAGCTGGACCTTTTCAAGAAGAAATAACGATATCTTTTCCCGGTTATTTTCGCAAACTGACACCTGTATTCATTGTTGGATGCAGTAACACCTGTGTGACTATAATTTGATTTTGAATATTGCTTTAGCAGGAAAAGCACAATAATTTCAATATGACAGTTCATTTTTTTGTCTCTTTTAAAGGCGAAATGATTCATTATTCTATATTGTTTAAAAACATTTTATTATAAAGTTCTTCATGGTTTTCTGCAGTATTAGAAGCAAAATACCAGTATCTTAAAAAGTTGAAAGAAGAAACAGCGGGACCTTTTCAAGAAGAAATAACCCTTTTGACAGTGTTTACGCAGATACTGCCTGTGATTTTCAATTCATAAGAAAACCTCTGGAAGTACGAAAATCACGATATTTTTTTTCCCGTTTCTTTTCGCAAACTGACATCTGTATTCATTGTTGGATGCAGTAACACCTGTGTAAACTATAATTTGATTTTGAATATTGCTTTTGCAGGTAAAGCAGAATATTTTCAATATGATAGTCCATTTTTTTGTCTCTTTAAAAGGCGAAATGCTTCATTAGTCTATATTGTTTAAAAACATTTTATTATAAAGTTCTTCGTGATTTTCTGCAGTATTAGAAGCAAAATACCAGTATCTTAAAAAGTTGAAAGAAGAAACAGCGGGACCTTTTCAAGAAGAAATAACAATATTTGTTTCCGTCCCCGTCTCATTTCGCAAACTGACACCTGTATTCATTGTTGGATGCAGTAACACCTGTGTGACTATAATTTGATTTTGAATATTGCTTTAGCAGGAAAAGCACAATAATTTCAATATGATAGTCCATTTTTTTGTCTCTTTAAAAGGCGAAATGATTCATTATTCTATATTGTTTAAAAACATTTTATTATAAAGTTCTTTGTGGTTTTCTGCAGTATTAGAAGCAAAATACCAGTATCTTAAAAAGTTGAAAGAAGAAACAGCGGGACCTTTTCAAGAAGAAATAACGATATTTTTTTTCCGTCTCTTTTCGCAAACTGACACCTGTATTCATTGTTGGATGCAGTAACACCTGTGTGACTATAATTTGATTTTGAATATTGCTTTTGCAGGAAAAGCACAATAATTTCAATATGATAGTCCATTTTTTTGTCTCTTTAAAAGGCGAAATGATTCATTATTCTATATTGTTTAAAAACATTTTTTATAAAGTTCTTCGTGGTTTTTTGCAGTATTAGAAGCAAAATACCAGTATCTTAAAAAGTTGAAAGAAGAAACAGCGGGACCTTTTCAAGAAGAAATAACGATATTATTTTTCCGTCTCTTTTCGCAAACTGACACCTGTATTTATTGTTGGATGCAGTAACACCTGTGTGACTATAATTTGATTTTGAATATTGCTTTTGCAGGTAATGCACAATAATTTCAATATGATAGTCCATTTTTTTGTCTCTTTAAAAGGCGAAATGATTCATTATTCTATATTGTTTAAAAACATTCTATTATAAAGTTCTTCGTGGTTTTCTGCAGTATTAGAAGCAAAATACCAGTATCTTAAAAAGTTGAAAGAAGAAACAGCGGGACCTTTTCAAGAAGAAATAACCCTTTTGACAGTGTTTACGCAGATACTGCCTGTGATTTTCAATTCATAAGAAAACCTCTGGAAGTAGGAAAATCACGATATTTTTTCCCCGTCTCTTTTCGCAAACCTGTATTCATTGTTGGATGCAGTAACACCTGTGTAAACTATAATTTAATTTTGAATATTGCTTTTGCAGGTAAATCACAATAATTTCAATATGATAGTCCATTTTTTTGTCTCTTTAAAAGGCGAAATGATTCATTATTCTATATTGTTTAAAAACATTCTATTATAAAGTTCTTCGTGGTTTTCTGCAGTATTAGAAGCAAAATACCAGTATCTTAAAAAGTTGAAAGAAGAAACAGCGGGACCTTTTCAAGAAGAAATAACGATATTTTTTTTCCGTCTCTTTTCGCAAACTGACACCTGTATTCATTGTTGGATGCAGTAACACCTGTGTGACTATAATTTGATTTTGAATATTGCTTTAGCAGGTAAAGCACAATAATTTCAATATGATAGTCCATTTTTTTGTCTCTTTAAAAGGCGAAATGATTCATTATTCTATATTGTTTAAAAACATTCTATTATAAAGTTCTTCGTGGTTTTCTGCAGTATTAGAAGCAAAATACCAGTATCTTAAAAAGTTGAAAGAAGAAACAGCGGGACCTTTTCAAGAAGAAATAACGATATTTTTTTTCCGTCTCTTTTCGCAAACTGACACCTGTATTCATTGTTGGATGCAGTAACACCTGTGTGACTATAATTTGATTTTGAATATTGCTTTTGCAGGTAAAGCACAATAATTTCAATATGATAGTCCATTTTTTGTCTCTTTAAAAGGCGAAATGATTCATTATTCTATATTGTTTAAAAACATTTTATTATAAAGTTCTTCGTGGTTTTCTGCAGTATTAAAAGCAAAATACCAGTATCTTAAAAAGTTGAAAGAAGAAACAGCAGGACCTTTTCAAGAAGAAATAACGATTTTTTTTTTCCGTCTCTTTTCGCAAACTGACACCTGTATTCATTGTTGGATGCAGTAACACCTGTGTGACTATAATTTGATTTTGAATATTGCACAATAATTTCAATATGATAGTCCATTTTTTTGTCTCTTTAAAAGGCGAAATGATTCATTATTCTATATTGTTTAAAAACATTCTATTATAAAGTTCTTCGTGGTTTTCTGCAGTATTAGAAGCAAAATACCAGTATCTTAAAAAGTTGAAAGAAGAAACAGCGGGACCTTTTCAAGAAGAAATAACGATATTTTTTTTCCGTCTCTTTTCGCAAACTGACACCTGTATTCATTGTTGGATGCAGTAACACCTGTGTGACTATAATTTGATTTTGAATATTGCTTTTGCAGGTAAAGCACAATAATTTCAATATGATAGTCCATTTTTTTGTCTCTTTAAAAGGCGAAATGATTCATTATTCTATATTGTTTAAAAACATTCTATTATAAAGTTCTTCGTGGTTTTCTGCAGTATTAGAAGCAAAATACCAGTATCTTAAAAAGTTGAAAGAAGAAACAGCGGGACCTTTTCAAGAAGAAATAACGATATTTTTTTTCCGTCTCTTTTCGCAAACTGACACCTGTATTCATTGTTGGATGCAGTAACACCTGTGTAATCTATAATTTGATTTTGAATATTGCTTTTGCAGGTAAAGCACAATAATTTCAATATGATAGTCCATTTTTTTGTCTCTTTAAAAGGCGAAATGATTCATTATTCTATATTGTTTAAAAACATTTGATTATAAAGTTCTTCGTGGTTTTCTGCAGTATTAGAAGCAAAATACCAGTATCTTAAAAAGTTGAAAGAAGAAACAGCGGGACCTTTTCAAGAAGAAATAACGATATTTTTTTTCCGTCTCTTTTCGCAAACTGACACCTGTATTCATTGTTGGATGCAGTAACACCTGTGTGACTATAATTTGATTTTGAATATTGCTTTAGCAGGTAAAGCACAATAATTTCAATATGATAGTCCATTTTTTTGTCTCTTTAAAAGGCGAAATGATTCATTATTCTATATTGTTTAAAAACATTTGATTATAAAGTTCTTCGTGGTTTTCTGCAGTATTAGAAGCAAAATACCAGTATCTTAAAAAGTTGAAAGAAGAAACAGCGGGACCTTTTCAAGAAGAAATAACGATATTTTTTTTCCGTCTCTTTTCGCAAACTGACATCTGTATTCATTGTTGGATGCAGTAACACCTGTGTGACTATAATTTGATTTTGAATATTGCTTTTGCAGGTAAAGCACAATAATTTCAATATGATAGTCCATTTTTTTGTCTCTTTAAAAGGCGAAATGATTCATTATTCTATATTGTTTAAAAACATTTTATTATAAAGTTCTTCGTGGTTTTCTGCAGTATTAGAAGCAAAATACCAGTATCTTAAAAAGTTGAAAGAAGAAACAGCGGGACCTTTTCAAGAAGAAATAACGATATTTTTTTTCCGTCTCTTTTCGCAAACTGACACCTGTATTCATTGTTGGATGCAGTAACACCTGTGTGACTATAATTTGATTTTGAATATTGCTTTTGCAGGTAAAGCACAATAATTTCAATATGATAGTCCATTTTTTTGTCTCTTTAAAAGGCGAAATGATTCATTATTCTATATTGTTTAAAAACATTCTATTATAAAGTTCTTCGTGGTTTTCTGCAGTATTAGAAGCAAAATACCAGTATCTTAAAAAGTTGAAAGAAGAAACAGCGGGACCTTTTCAAGAAGAAATAACGATATTTTTTTTCCGTCTCTTTTCGCAAACTGACACCTGTATTCATTGTTGGATGCAGTAACACCTGTGTGACTATAATTTGATTTTGAATATTGCTTTAGCAGGTAAAGCACAATAATTTCAATATGATAGTCCATTTTTTTGTCTCTTTAAAAGGCGAAATGATTCATTATTCTATATTGTTTAAAAACATTTGATTATAAAGTTCTTCGTGGTTTTCTGCAGTATTAGAAGCAAAATACCAGTATCTTAAAAAGTTGAAAGAAGAAACAGCGGGCCGTTTTCAAGAAGAAATAACGATATTTTTTTCCCGTCTCTTTTCGCAAACTGACACCTGTATTCATTGTTGGATGCAGTAACACCTGTGTGACTATAATTTGATTTTGAATATTGCTTTTGCAGGTAAAGCACAATAATTTCAATATGATAGTCCATTTTTTTGTCTCTTTAAAAGGCGAAATGATTCATTATTCTATATTGTTTAAAAACATTTTATTATAAAGTTCTTCGTGGTTTTCTGCAGTATTAGAAGCAAAATACCAGTATCTTAAAAAGTTGAAAGAAGAAACAGCGGGACCTTTTCAAGAAGAAATAACGATATTTTTTTTCCGTCTCTTTTCGCAAACTGACACCTGTATTCATTGTTGGATGCAGTAACACCTGTGTGACTATAATTTGATTTTGAATATTGCTTTTGCAGGTAAAGCACAATATTTTCAATATGATAGTCCATTTTTTTGTCTCTTTAAAAGGCGAAATGATTCATTATTCTATATTGTTTAAAAACATTCTATTATAAAGTTCTTTGTGGTTTTCTGCAGTATTAGAAGCAAAATACCAGTATCTTAAAAAGTTGAAAGAAGAAACAGCGGGACCTTTTCAAGAAGAAATAACCCTTTTGACAGTGTTTACGCAGATACTGCCTGTGATTTTCAATTCGTAAGAAAACCTCTGGAAGTAGGAAAATCACGATATTTTTTTTTCCGTCTCTTTTCGCAAACTGACACCTGTATTCATTGTTGGATGCAGTAACACCTGTGTGACTATAATTTGATTTTGAATATTGCTTTTGCAGGTAAAGCACAATATTTTCAATATAATAGTCCATTTTTTTGTCTCTTTAAAAGGCGAAATGATTCATTATTCTATATTGTTTAAAAACATTCTATTATAAAGTTCTTCGTGATTTTCTGCAGTATTAGAAGCAAAATACCAGTATCTTAAAAAGTTGAAAGAAGAAACAGCGGGACCTTTTCAAGAAGAAATAACGATATTTTTTTTCCGTCTCTTTTCGCAAACTGACACCTGTATTCATTGTTGGATGCAGTAACACCTGTGTAAACTATAATTTGATTTTGAATATTGCTTTTGCAGGTAAAGCACAATAATTTCAATATGATAGTCCATTTTTTTGTCTCTTTAAAAGGCGAAATGATTCATTATTCTATATTGTTTAAGAACATTCTATTATAAAGTTCTTCGTGGTTTTCTGCAGTATTAGAAGCAAAATACCAGTATCTTAAAAAGTTGAAAGAAGAAACAGCGGGACCTTTTCAAGAAGAAATAACCCTTTTGACAGTGTTTACGCAGATACTGCCTGTGATTTTCAATTCGTAAGAAAACCTCTGGAAGTAGGAAAATCACGATAATTTTTTTTCCGTCTCTTTTCGCAAACTGACACCTGTATTCATTGTTGGATGCAGTAACACCTGTGTAAACTATAATTTGATTTTGAATATTGCTTTTGCAGGTAAAGCACAATATTTTCAATATGATAGTCCATTTTTTTGTCTCTTTAAAAGGTGAAATGATTCATTATTCTATATTGTTTAAAAACATTTTATTATAAAGTTCTTTGTGGTTTTCTGCAGTATTAGAAGCAAAATACCAGTATCTTAAAAAGTTGAAAGAAGAAACAGCGGGACCTTTTCAAGAAGAAATAACGATAATTTTTTTCCGTCTCTTTTCGCAAACTGACACCTGTATTCATTGTTGGATGCAGTAACACCTGTGTGACTATAATTTGATTTTGAATATTGCTTTTGCAGGTAAAGCACAATAATTTCAATATGATAGTCCATTTTTTTGTCTCTTTAAAAGGCGAAATGATTCATTATTCTATATTGTTTAAAAACATTCTATTATAAAGTTCTTCGTGGTTTTCTGCAGTATTAGAAGCAAAATACCAGTATCTTAAAAAGTTGAAAGAAGAAACAGCGGGACCTTTTCAAGAAGAAATAACCCTTTTGACAGTGTTTACGCAGATACTGCCTGTGATTTTCAATTCATAAGAAAACCTCTGGAAGTAGGAAAATCATGATATTTTTTTTTCCGTCTCTTTTCGCAAACCTGTATTCATTGTTGGATGCAGTAACACCTGTGTGACTATAATTTGATTTTGAATATTGCACAATAATTTCAATATGATAGTCCATTTTTTTGTCTCTTTAAAAGGCGAAATGATTCATTATTCTATATTGTTTAAAAACATTCTATTATAAAGTTCTTTGTGGTTTTCTGCAGTATTAGAAGCAAAATACCAGTATCTTAAAAAGTTGAAAGAAGAAACAGCGGGACCTTTTCAAGAAGAAATAACCCTTTTGACAGTGTTTACGCAGATACTGCCTGTGATTTTCAATTCGTAAGAAAACCTCTGGAAGTAGGAAAATCACGATAATTTTTTTTCCGTCTCTTTTCGCAAACTGACACCTGTATTCATTGTTGGATGCAGTAACACCTGTGTGACTATAATTTGATTTTGAATATTGCTTTTGCAGGTAAAGCACAATAATTTCAATATGATAGTCCATTTTTTTGTCTCTTTAAAAGGCGAAATGATTCATTATTCTATATTGTTTAAAAACATTCTATTATAAAGTTCTTCGTGGTTTTCTGCAGTATTAGAAGCAAAATACCAGTATCTTAAAAAGTTGAAAGAAGAAACAGCGGGACCTTTTCAAGAAGAAATAACCCTTTTGACAGTGTTTACGCAGATACTGCCTGTGATTTTCAATTCATAAGAAAACCTCTGGAAGTAGGAAAATCATGATATTTTTTTTTCCGTCTCTTTTCGCAAACCTGTATTCATTGTTGGATGCAGTAACACCTGTGTGACTATAATTTGATTTTGAATATTGCACAATAATTTCAATATGATAGTCCATTTTTTTGTCTCTTTAAAAGGCGAAATGATTCATTATTCTATATTGTTTAAAAACATTCTATTATAAAGTTCTTCGTGGTTTTCTGCAGTATTAGAAGCAAAATACCAGTATCTTAAAAAGTTGAAAGAAGAAACAGCGGGACCTTTTCAAGAAGAAATAACCCTTTTGACAGTGTTTACGCAGATACTGCCTGTGATTTTCAATTCGTAAGAAAACCTCTGGAAGTAGGAAAATCACGATAATTTTTTTTCCGTCTCTTTTCGCAAACTGACACCTGTATTCATTGTTGGATGCAGTAACACCTGTGTAAACTATAATTTGATTTTGAATATTGCTTTTGCAGGTAAAGCACAATATTTTCAATATGATAGTCCATTTTTTTGTCTCTTTAAAAGGCGAAATGATTCATTATTCTATATTGTTTAAAAACATTTTATTATAAAGTTCTTTGTGGTTTTCTGCAGTATTAGAAGCAAAATACCAGTATCTTAAAAAGTTGAAAGAAGAAACAGCGGGACCTTTTCAAGAAGAAATAACGATATTTTTTTTCCGTCTCTTTTCGCAAACTGACACCTGTATTCATTGTTGGATGCAGTAACACCTGTGTGACTATAATTTGATTTTGAATATTGCTTTTGCAGGTAAAGCACAATAATTTCAATATGATAGTCCATTTTTTTGTCTCTTTAAAAGGCGAAATGATTCATTATTCTATATTGTTTAAAAACATTCTATTATAAAGTTCTTCGTGGTTTTCTGCAGTATTAGAAGCAAAATACCAGTATCTTAAAAAGTTGAAAGAAGAAACAGCGGGACCTTTTCAAGAAGAAATAACGATATTTTTTTTCCGTCTCTTTTCGCAAACTGACACCTGTATTCATTGTTGGATGCAGTAACACCTGTGTGACTATAATTTGATTTTGAATATTGCTTTAGCAGGTAAAGCACAATAATTTCAATATGATAGTCCATTTTTTTGTCTCTTTAAAAGGCGAAATGATTCATTATTCTATATTGTTTAAAAACATTCTATTATAAAGTTCTTCGTGGTTTTCTGCAGTATTAGAAGCAAAATACCAGTATCTTAAAAAGTTGAAAGAAGAAACAGCGGGACCTTTTCAAGAAGAAATAACGATATTTTTTTTCCGTCTCTTTTCGCAAACTGACACCTGTATTCATTGTTGGATGCAGTAACACCTGTGTGACTATAATTTGATTTTGAATATTGCTTTAGCAGGTAAAGCACAATAATTTCAATATGATAGTCCATTTTTTTGTCTCTTTAAAAGGCGAAATGATTCATTATTCTATATTGTTTAAAAACATTTGATTATAAAGTTCTTCGTGGTTTTCTGCAGTATTAGAAGCAAAATACCAGTATCTTAAAAAGTTGAAAGAAGAAACAGCGGGACCTTTTCAAGAAGAAATAACGATATTTTTTTTCCGTCTCTTTTCGCAAACTGACATCTGTATTCATTGTTGGATGCAGTAACACCTGTGTGACTATAATTTGATTTTGAATATTGCTTTTGCAGGTAAAGCACAATAATTTCAATATGATAGTCCATTTTTTTGTCTCTTTAAAAGGCGAAATGATTCATTATTCTATATTGTTTAAAAACATTTTATTATAAAGTTCTTCGTGGTTTTCTGCAGTATTAGAAGCAAAATACCAGTATCTTAAAAAGTTGAAAGAAGAAACAGCGGGACCTTTTCAAGAAGAAATAACGATATTTTTTTTCCGTCTCTTTTCGCAAACTGACACCTGTATTCATTGTTGGATGCAGTAACACCTGTGTGACTATAATTTGATTTTGAATATTGCTTTTGCAGGTAAAGCACAATAATTTCAATATGATAGTCCATTTTTTTGTCTCTTTAAAAGGCGAAATGATTCATTATTCTATATTGTTTAAAAACATTCTATTATAAAGTTCTTCGTGGTTTTCTGCAGTATTAGAAGCAAAATACCAGTATCTTAAAAAGTTGAAAGAAGAAACAGCGGGACCTTTTCAAGAAGAAATAACGATATTTTTTTTCCGTCTCTTTTCGCAAACTGACACCTGTATTCATTGTTGGATGCAGTAACACCTGTGTGACTATAATTTGATTTTGAATATTGCTTTTGCAGGTAAAGCACAATAATTTCAATATGATAGTCCATTTTTTTGTCTCTTTAAAAGGCGAAATGATTCATTATTCTATATTGTTTAAAAACATTTGATTATAAAGTTCTTCGTGGTTTTCTGCAGTATTAGAAGCAAAATACCAGTATCTTAAAAAGTTGAAAGAAGAAACAGCGGGACCTTTTCAAGAAGAAATAACGATATTTTTTTCCCGTCTCTTTTCGCAAACTGACACCTGTATTCATTGTTGGATGCAGTAACACCTGTGTGACTATAATTTGATTTTGAATATTGCTTTTGCAGGTAAAGCACAATAATTTCAATATGATAGTCCATTTTTTTGTCTCTTTAAAAGGCGAAATGATTCATTATTCTATATTGTTTAAAAACATTTTATTATAAAGTTCTTCGTGGTTTTCTGCAGTATTAGAAGCAAAATACCAGTATCTTAAAAAGTTGAAAGAAGAAACAGCGGGACCTTTTCAAGAAGAAATAACGATATTTTTTTTCCGTCTCTTTTCGCAAACTGACACCTGTATTCATTGTTGGATGCAGTAACACCTGTGTGACTATAATTTGATTTTGAATATTGCTTTTGCAGGTAAAGCACAATATTTTCAATATGATAGTCCATTTTTTTGTCTCTTTAAAAGGCGAAATGATTCATTATTCTATATTGTTTAAAAACATTCTATTATAAAGTTCTTCGTGGTTTTCTGCAGTATTAGAAGCAAAATACCAGTATCTTAAAAAGTTGAAAGAAGAAACAGCGGGACCTTTTCAAGAAGAAATAACCCTTTTGACAGTGTTTACGCAGATACTGCCTGTGATTTTCAATTCGTAAGAAAACCTCTGGAAGTAGGAAAATCACGATATTTTTTTTTCCGTCTCTTTTCGCAAACTGACACCTGTATTCATTGTTGGATGCAGTAACACCTGTGTGACTATAATTTGATTTTGAATATTGCTTTTGCAGGTAAAGCACAATATTTTCAATATAATAGTCCATTTTTTTGTCTCTTTAAAAGGCGAAATGATTCATTATTCTATATTGTTTAAAAACATTCTATTATAAAGTTCTTCGTGGTTTTCTGCAGTATTAGAAGCAAAATACCAGTATCTTAAAAAGTTGAAAGAAGAAACAGCGGGACCTTTTCAAGAAGAAATAACGATATTTTTTTTCCGTCTCTTTTCGCAAACTGACACCTGTATTCATTGTTGGATGCAGTAACACCTGTGTAAACTATAATTTGATTTTGAATATTGCTTTTGCAGGTAAAGCACAATAATTTCAATATGATAGTCCATTTTTTTGTCTCTTTAAAAGGCGAAATGATTCATTATTCTATATTGTTTAAGAACATTCTATTATAAAGTTCTTCGTGGTTTTCTGCAGTATTAGAAGCAAAATACCAGTATCTTAAAAAGTTGAAAGAAGAAACAGCGGGACCTTTTCAAGAAGAAATAACCCTTTTGACAGTGTTTACGCAGATACTGCCTGTGATTTTCAATTCGTAAGAAAACCTCTGGAAGTAGGAAAATCACGATAATTTTTTTTCCGTCTCTTTTCGCAAACTGACACCTGTATTCATTGTTGGATGCAGTAACACCTGTGTAAACTATAATTTGATTTTGA
This sequence comes from Phorcus lineatus, assembly GCA_921293015.1. Lineage (NCBI taxonomy): Eukaryota > Metazoa > Mollusca > Gastropoda > Trochida > Trochidae > Phorcus > Phorcus lineatus. The sequence continues at coordinate 14,360,285 of OV121090.1, forward strand.
ATATTGCTTTTGCAGGTAAAGCACAATATTTTCAATATGATAGTCCATTTTTTTGTCTCTTTAAAAGGCGAAATGATTCATTATTCTATATTGTTTAAAAACATTTTATTATAAAGTTCTTTGTGGTTTTCTGCAGTATTAGAAGCAAAATACCAGTATCTTAAAAAGTTGAAAGAAGAAACAGCGGGACCTTTTCAAGAAGAAATAACGATATTTTTTTTCCGTCTCTTTTCGCAAACTGACACCTGTATTCATTGTTGGATGCAGTAACACCTGTGTGACTATAATTTGATTTTGAATATTGCTTTTGCAGGTAAAGCACAATAATTTCAATATGATAGTCCATTTTTTTGTCTCTTTAAAAGGCGAAATGATTCATTATTCTATATTGTTTAAAAACATTCTATTATAAAGTTCTTCGTGGTTTTCTGCAGTATTAGAAGCAAAATACCAGTATCTTAAAAAGTTGAAAGAAGAAACAGCGGGACCTTTTCAAGAAGAAATAACCCTTTTGACAGTGTTTACGCAGATACTGCCTGTGATTTTCAATTCATAAGAAAACCTCTGGAAGTAGGAAAATCATGATATTTTTTTTTCCGTTTCTTTTCGCAAACCTGTATTCATTGTTGGATGCAGTAACACCTGTGTGACTATAATTTGATTTTGAATATTGCACAATAATTTCAATATGATAGTCCATTTTTTTGTCTCTTTAAAAGGCGAAATGATTCATTATTCTATATTGTTTAAAAACATTCTATTATAAAGTTCTTTGTGGTTTTCTGCAGTATTAGAAGCAAAATACCAGTATCTTAAAAAGTTGAAAGAAGAAACAGCGGGACCTTTTCAAGAAGAAATAACCCTTTTGACAGTGTTTACGCAGATACTGCCTGTGATTTTCAATTCGTAAGAAAACCTCTGGAAGTAGGAAAATCACGATAATTTTTTTTCCGTCTCTTTTCGCAAACTGACACCTGTATTCATTGTTGGATGCAGTAACACCTGTGTAAACTATAATTTGATTTTGAATATTGCTTTTGCAGGTAAAGCACAATATTTTCAATATGATAGTCCATTTTTTTGTTTCTTTAAAAGGCGAAATGATTCATTATTCTATATTGTTTAAAAACATTTTATTATAAAGTTCTTTGTGGTTTTCTGCAGTATTAGAAGCAAAATACCAGTATCTTAAAAAGTTGAAAGAAGAAACAGCGGGACCTTTTCAAGAAGAAATAACGATATTTTTTTCCCGTTTCTTTTCGCAAACTGACACCTGTATTCATTGTTGGATGCAGTAACACCTGTGTGACTATAATTTGATTTTGAATATTGCTTTTGCAGGTAAAGCACAATAATTTCAATATGATAGTCCATTTTTTTGTCTCTTTAAAAGGCGAAATGATTCATTATTCTATATTGTTTAAAAACATTCTATTATAAAGTTCTTCGTGGTTTTCTGCAGTATTAGAAGCAAAATACCAGTATCTTAAAAAGTTGAAAGAAGAAACAGCGGGACCTTTTCAAGAAGAAATAACGATATTTTTTTCCCGTCTCTTTTCGCAAACTGACACCTGTATTCATTGTTGGATGCAGTAACACCTGTGTGACTATAATTTGATTTTGAATATTGCTTTTGCAGGTAAAGCACAATAATTTCAATATGATAGTCCATTTTTTTGTCTCTTTAAAAGGCGAAATGATTCATTATTCTATATTGTTTAAAAACATTCTATTATAAAGTTCTTCGTGGTTTTCTGCAGTATTAGAAGCAAAATACCAGTATCTTAAAAAGTTGAAAGAAGAAACAGCGGGACCTTTTCAAGAAGAAATAACGATATTTTTTTTCCGTTTCTTTTCGCAAACTGACACCTGTATTCATTGTTGGATGCAGTAACACCTGTGTGACTATAATTTGATTTTGAATATTGCTTTTGCAGGTAAAGCACAATAATTTCAATATGATAGTCCATTTTTTTGTCTCTTTAAAAGGCGAAATGATTCATTATTCTATATTGTTTAAAAACATTCTATTATAAAGTTCTTCGTGGTTTTCTGCAGTATTAGAAGCAAAATACCAGTATCTTAAAAAGTTGAAAGAAGAAACAGCGGGACCTTTTCAAGAAGAAATAACCCTTTTGACAGTGTTTACGCAGATACTGCCTGTGATTTTCAATTCATAAGAAAACCTCTGGAAGTAGGAAAATCATGATATTTTTTTTTCCGTCTCTTTTCGCAAACCTGTATTCATTGTTGGATGCAGTAACACCTGTGTGACTATAATTTGATTTTGAATATTGCACAATAATTTCAATATGATAGTCCATTTTTTTGTCTCTTTAAAAGGCGAAATGATTCATTATTCTATATTGTTTAAAAACATTCTATTATAAAGTTCTTTGTGGTTTTCTGCAGTATTAGAAGCAAAATACCAGTATCTTAAAAAGTTGAAAGAAGAAACAGCGGGACCTTTTCAAGAAGAAATAACCCTTTTGACAGTGTTTACGCAGATACTGCCTGTGATTTTCAATTCGTAAGAAAACCTCTGGAAGTAGGAAAATCACGATAATTTTTTTTCCGTCTCTTTTCGCAAACTGACACCTGTATTCATTGTTGGATGCAGTAACACCTGTGTAAACTATAATTTGATTTTGAATATTGCTTTTGCAGGTAAAGCACAATATTTTCAATATGATAGTCCATTTTTTTGTTTCTTTAAAAGGCGAAATGATTCATTATTCTATATTGTTTAAAAACATTTTATTATAAAGTTCTTTGTGGTTTTCTGCAGTATTAGAAGCAAAATACCAGTATCTTAAAAAGTTGAAAGAAGAAACAGCGGGACCTTTTCAAGAAGAAATAACGATATTTTTTTCCCGTCTCTTTTCGCAAACTGACACCTGTATTCATTGTTGGATGCAGTAACACCTGTGTGACTATAATTTGATTTTGAATATTGCTTTTGCAGGTAAAGCACAATAATTTCAATATGATAGTCCATTTTTTTGTCTCTTTAAAAGGCGAAATGATTCATTATTCTATATTGTTTAAAAACATTCTATTATAAAGTTCTTCGTGGTTTTCTGCAGTATTAGAAGCAAAATACCAGTATCTTAAAAAGTTGAAAGAAGAAACAGCGGGACCTTTTCAAGAAGAAATAACGATATTTTTTTTCCGTCTCTTTTCGCAAACTGACACCTGTATTCATTGTTGGATGCAGTAACACCTGTGTGACTATAATTTGATTTTGAATATTGCTTTTGCAGGTAAAGCACAATAATTTCAATATGATAGTCCATTTTTTTGTCTCTTTAAAAGGCGAAATGATTCATTATTCTATATTGTTTAAAAACATTTTATTATAAAGTTCTTCGTGGTTTTCTGCAGTATTAGAAGCCAAATACCAGTATCTTAAAAAGTTGAAAGAAGAAACAGCGGGACCTTTTCAAGAAGAAATAACGATATTTTTTTCCGTTTCTTTTCGCAAACTGACACCTGTATTCATTGTTGGATGCAGTAACACCTGTGTGACTATAATTTGATTTTGAATATTGCTTTTGCAGGTAAAGCACAATAATTTCAATATGATAGTCCATTTTTTTGTCTCTTTAAAAGGCGAAATGATTCATTATTCTATATTGTTTAAAAACATTCTATTATAAAGTTCTTCGTGGTTTTCTGCAGTATTAGAAGCAAAATACCAGTATCTTAAAAAGTTGAAAGAAGAAACAGCGGGACCTTTTCAAGAAGAAATAACGATATTTTTTTTCCGTTTCTTTTCGCAAACTGACACCTGTATTCATTGTTGGATGCAGTAACACCTGTGTGACTATAATTTGATTTTGAATATTGCTTTTGCAGGTAAAGCACAATAATTTCAATATGATAGTCCATTTTTTTGTCTCTTTAAAAGGCGAAATGATTCATTATTCTATATTGTTTAAAAACATTCTATTATAAAGTTCTTCGTGGTTTTCTGCAGTATTAGAAGCAAAATACCAGTATCTTAAAAAGTTGAAAGAAGAAACAGCGGGACCTTTTCAAGAAGAAATAACCCTTTTGACAGTGTTTACGCAGATACTGCCTGTGATTTTCAATTCGTAAGAAAACCTCTGGAAGTAGGAAAATCACGATATTTTTTTTTCTGTGTCTTTTCGCAAACTGACACCTGTATTCATTGTTGGATGCAGTAACACCTGTGTGACTATAATTTGATTTTGAATATTGCTTTTGCAGGTAAAGCACAATAATTTCAATATGATAGTCCATTTTTTTGTCTCTTTAAAAGGCGAAATGATTCATTATTCTATATTGTTTAAAAACATTCTATTATAAAGTTCTTCGTGGTTTTCTGCAGTATTAGAAGCAAAATACCAGTATCTTAAAAAGTTGAAAGAAGAAACAGCGGGACCTTTTCAAGAAGAAATAACCCTTTTGACAGTGTTTACGCAGATACTGCCTGTGATTTTCAATTCGTAAGAAAACCTCTGGAAGTAGGAAAATCACGATAATTTTTTTTCCGTCTCTTTTCGCAAACTGACACCTGTATTCATTGTTGGATGCAGTAACACCTGTGTGACTATAATTTGATTTTGAATATTGCTTTTGCAGGTAAAGCACAATAATTTCAATATGATAGTCCATTTTTTTGTCTCTTTAAAAGGCGAAATGATTCATTATTCTATATTGTTTAAAAACATTCTATTATAAAGTTCTTCGTGGTTTTCTGCAGTATTAGAAGCAAAATACCAGTATCTTAAAAAGTTGAAAGAAGAAACAGCGGGACCTTTTCAAGAAGAAATAACGATATTTTTTTTCCGTCTCTTTTCGCAAACTGACACCTGTATTCATTGTTGGATGCAGTAACACCTGTGTGACTATAATTTGATTTTGAATATTGCTTTTGCAGGTAAAGCACAATAATTTCAATATGATAGTCCATTTTTTTGTCTCTTTAAAAGGCGAAATGATTCATTATTCTATATTATTTAAAAACATTCTATTATAAAGTTCTTCGTGGTTTTCTGCAGTATTAGAAGCAAAATACCAGTATCTTAAAAAGTTGAAAGAAGAAACAGCGGGACCTTTTCAAGAAGAAATAACGATATTTTTTTTCCGTCTCTTTTCGCAAACTGACACCTGTATTCATTGTTGGATGCAGTAACACCTGTGTGACTATAATTTGATTTTGAATATTGCTTTAGCAGGTAAAGCACAATAATTTCAATATGATAGTCCATTTTTTTGTCTCTTTAAAAGGCGAAATGATTCATTATTCTATATTGTTTAAAAACATTTTATTATAAAGTTCTTCGTGGTTTTCTGCAGTATTAGAAGCAAAATACCAGTATCTTAAAAAGTTGAAAGAAGAAACAGCGGGACCTTTTCAAGAAGAAATAACGATATTTTTTTTCCGTCTCTTTTCGCAAACTGACACCTGTATTCATTGTTGGATGCAGTAACACCTGTGTGACTATAATTTGATTTTGAATATTGCTTTTGCAGGTAAAGCACAATATTTTCAATATAATAGTCCATTTTTTTGTCTCTTTAAAAGGCGAAATGATTCATTATTCTATATTGTTTAAAAACATTTTATTATAAAGTTCTTCGTGGTTTTCTGCAGTATTAGAAGCAAAATACCAGTATCTTAAAAAGTTGAAAGAAGAAACAGCGGGACCTTTTCAAGAAGAAATAACGATATTTTTTTTCCGTCTCTTTTCGCAAACTGACACCTGTATTCATTGTTGGATGCAGTAACACCTGTGTAAACTATAATTTGATTTTGAATATTGCTTTTGCAGGTAAAGCACAATAATTTCAATATGATAGTCCATTTTTTTGTCTCTTTAAAAGGCGAAATGATTCATTATTCTATATTGTTTAAGAACATTCTATTATAAAGTTCTTCGTGGTTTTCTGCAGTATTAGAAGCAAAATACCAGTATCTTAAAAAGTTGAAAGAAGAAACAGCGGGACCTTTTCAAGAAGAAATAACCCTTTTGACAGTGTTTACGCAGATACTGCCTGTGATTTTCAATTCGTAAGAAAACCTCTGGAAGTAGGAAAATCACGATAATTTTTTTTCCGTCTCTTTTCGCAAACTGACACCTGTATTCATTGTTGGATGCAGTAACACCTGTGTAAACTATAATTTGATTTTGAATATTGCTTTTGCAGGTAAAGCACAATATTTTCAATATGATAGTCCATTTTTTTGTCTCTTTAAAAGGCGAAATGATTCATTATTCTATATTGTTTAAAAACATTTTATTATAAAGTTCTTTGTGGTTTTCTGCAGTATTAGAAGCAAAATACCAGTATCTTAAAAAGTTGAAAGAAGAAACAGCGGGACCTTTTCAAGAAGAAATAACGATATTTTTTTTCCGTCTCTTTTCGCAAACTGACACCTGTATTCATTGTTGGATGCAGTAACACCTGTGTGACTATAATTTGATTTTGAATATTGCTTTAGCAGGTAAAGCACAATAATTTCAATATGATAGTCCATTTTTTTGTCTCTTTAAAAGGCGAAATGATTCATTATTCTATATTGTTTAAAAACATTTTATTATAAAGTTCTTCGTGGTTTTCTGCAGTATTAGAAGCAAAATACCAGTATCTTAAAAAGTTGAAAGAAGAAACAGCGGGACCTTTTCAAGAAGAAATAACGATATTTTTTTTCCGTCTCTTTTCGCAAACTGACACCTGTATTCATTGTTGGATGCAGTAACACCTGTGTGACTATAATTTGATTTTGAATATTGCTTTTGCAGGTAAAGCACAATATTTTCAATATAATAGTCCATTTTTTTGTCTCTTTAAAAGGCGAAATGATTCATTATTCTATATTGTTTAAAAACATTTTATTATAAAGTTCTTCGTGGTTTTCTGCAGTATTAGAAGCAAAATACCAGTATCTTAAAAAGTTGAAAGAAGAAACAGCGGGACCTTTTCAAGAAGAAATAACGATATTTTTTTTCCGTCTCTTTTCGCAAACTGACACCTGTATTCATTGTTGGATGCAGTAACACCTGTGTAAACTATAATTTGATTTTGAATATTGCTTTTGCAGGTAAAGCACAATAATTTCAATATGATAGTCCATTTTTTTGTCTCTTTAAAAGGCGAAATGATTCATTATTCTATATTGTTTAAGAACATTCTATTATAAAGTTCTTCGTGGTTTTCTGCAGTATTAGAAGCAAAATACCAGTATCTTAAAAAGTTGAAAGAAGAAACAGCGGGACCTTTTCAAGAAGAAATAACCCTTTTGACAGTGTTTACGCAGATACTGCCTGTGATTTTCAATTCGTAAGAAAACCTCTGGAAGTAGGAAAATCACGATAATTTTTTTTCCGTCTCTTTTCGCAAACTGACACCTGTATTCATTGTTGGATGCAGTAACACCTGTGTAAACTATAATTTGATTTTGAATATTGCTTTTGCAGGTAAAGCACAATATTTTCAATATGATAGTCCATTTTTTTGTCTCTTTAAAAGGCGAAATGATTCATTATTCTATATTGTTTAAAAACATTTTATTATAAAGTTCTTTGTGGTTTTCTGCAGTATTAGAAGCAAAATACCAGTATCTTAAAAAGTTGAAAGAAGAAACAGCGGGACCTTTTCAAGAAGAAATAACGATATTTTTTTTCCGTCTCTTTTCGCAAACTGACACCTGTATTCATTGTTGGATGCAGTAACACCTGTGTGACTATAATTTGATTTTGAATATTGCTTTTGCAGGTAAAGCACAATAATTTCAATATGATAGTCCATTTTTTTGTCTCTTTAAAAGGCGAAATGATTCATTATTCTATATTGTTTAAAAACATTCTATTATAAAGTTCTTCGTGGTTTTCTGCAGTATTAGAAGCAAAATACCAGTATCTTAAAAAGTTGAAAGAAGAAACAGCGGGACCTTTTCAAGAAGAAATAACCCTTTTGACAGTGTTTACGCAGATACTGCCTGTGATTTTCAATTCGTAAGAAAACCTCTGGAAGTAGGAAAATCACGATATTTTTTTTTCTGTGTCTTTTCGCAAACTGACACCTGTATTCATTGTTGGATGCAGTAACACCTGTGTGACTATAATTTGATTTTGAATATTGCTTTTGCAGGTAAAGCACAATAATTTCAATATGATAGTCCATTTTTTTGTCTCTTTAAAAGGCGAAATGATTCATTATTCTATATTGTTTAAAAACATTCTATTATAAAGTTCTTCGTGGTTTTCTGCAGTATTAGAAGCAAAATACCAGTATCTTAAAAAGTTGAAAGAAGAAACAGCGGGACCTTTTCAAGAAGAAATAACGATATTTTTTTTCCGTTTCTTTTCGCAAACTGACACCTGTATTCATTGTTGGATGCAGTAACACCTGTGTGACTATAATTTGATTTTGAATATTGCTTTTGCAGGTAAAGCACAATAATTTCAATATGATAGTCCATTTTTTTGTCTCTTTAAAAGGCGAAATGATTCATTATTCTATATTGTTTAAAAACATTCTATTATAAAGTTCTTCGTGGTTTTCTGCAGTATTAGAAGCAAAATACCAGTATCTTAAAAAGTTGAAAGAAGAAACAGCGGGACCTTTTCAAGAAGAAATAACGATATTTTTTTTCCGTTTCTTTTCGCAAACTGACACCTGTATTCATTGTTGGATGCAGTAACACCTGTGTGACTATAATTTGATTTTGAATATTGCTTTTGCAGGTAAAGCACAATAATTTCAATATGATAGTCCATTTTTTTGTCTCTTTAAAAGGCGAAATGATTCATTATTCTATATTGTTTAAAAACATTCTATTATAAAGTTCTTCGTGGTTTTCTGCAGTATTAGAAGCAAAATACCAGTATCTTAAAAAGTTGAAAGAAGAAACAGCGGGACCTTTTCAAGAAGAAATAACCCTTTTGACAGTGTTTACGCAGATACTGCCTGTGATTTTCAATTCGTAAGAAAACCTCTGGAAGTAGGAAAATCACGATATTATTTTTTCTGTGTCTTTTCGCAAACTGACACCTGTATTCATTGTTGGATGCAGTAACACCTGTGTGACTATAATTTGATTTTGAATATTGCTTTTGCAGGTAAAGCACAATAATTTCAATATGATAGTCCATTTTTTTGTCTCTTTAAAAGGCGAAATGATTCATTATTCTATATTGTTTAAGAACATTCTATTATAAAGTTCTTCGTGGTTTTCTGCAGTATTAGAAGCAAAATACCAGTATCTTAAAAAGTTGAAAGAAGAAACAGCGGGACCTTTTCAAGAAGAAATAACGATATTTTTTTTCCGTTTCTTTTCGCAAACTGACACCTGTATTCATTGTTGGATGCAGTAACACCTGTGTGACTATAATTTGATTTTGAATATTGCTTTTGCAGGTAAAGCACAATAATTTCAATATGATAGTCCATTTTTTTGTCTCTTTAAAAGGCGAAATGATTCATTATTCTATATTGTTTAAAAACATTCTATTATAAAGTTCTTCGTGGTTTTCTGCAGTATTAGAAGCAAAATACCAGTATCTTAAAAAGTTGAAAGAAGAAACAGCGGGACCTTTTCAAGAAGAAATAACCCTTTTGACAGTGTTTACGCAGATACTGCCTGTGATTTTCAATTCGTAAGAAAACCTCTGGAAGTAGGAAAATCACGATATTTTTTTTTCTGTGTCTTTTCGCAAACTGACACCTGTATTCATTGTTGGATGCAGTAACACCTGTGTGACTATAATTTGATTTTGAATATTGCTTTTGCAGGTAAAGCACAATAATTTCAATATGATAGTCCATTTTTTTGTCTCTTTAAAAGGCGAAATGATTCATTATTCTATATTGTTTAAGAACATTCTATTATAAAGTTCTTCGTGGTTTTCTGCAGTATTAGAAGCAAAATACCAGTATCTTAAAAAGTTGAAAGAAGAAACAGCGGGACCTTTTCAAGAAGAAATAACGATATTTTTTTTCCGTTTCTTTTCGCAAACTGACACCTGTATTGATTGTTGGATGCAGTAACACCTGTGTGACTATAATTTGATTTTGAATATTGCTTTTGCAGGTAAAGCACAATAATTTCAATATGATAGTCCATTTTTTTGTCTCTTTAAAAGGCGAAATGATTCATTATTCTATATTGTTTAAGAACATTCTATTATAAAGTTCTTCGTGGTTTTCTGCAGTATTAGAAGCAAAATAACAGTATCTTAAAAAGTTGAAAGAAGAAACAGCGGGACCTTTTCAAGAAGAAATAACCCTTTTGACAGTGTTTACGCAGATACTGCCTGTGATTTTCAATTCGTAAGAAAACCTCTGGAAGTAGGAAAATCACGATATTTTTTTTTCTGTGTCTTTTCGCAAACTGACACCTGTATTCATTGTTGGATGCAGTAACACCTGTGTGACTATAATTTGATTTTGAATATTGCTTTTGCAGGTAAAGCACAATAATTTCAATATGATAGTCCATTTTTTTGTCTCTTTAAAAGGAGAAATGATTCATTATTCTATATTGTTTAAAAACATTCTATTATAAAGTTCTTCGTGGTTTTCTGCAGTATTAGAAGCAAAATACCAGTATCTTAAAAAGTTGAAAGAAGAAACAGCGGGACCTTTTCAAGAAGAAATAACGATATTTTTTTTCCGTCTCTTTTCGCAAACTGACACCTGTATTCATTGTTGGATGCAGTAACACCTGTGTGACTATAATTTGATTTTGAATATTGCTTTTGCAGGTAAAGCACAATAATTTCAATATGATAGTCCATTTTTTTGTCTCTTTAAAAGGCGAAATGATTCATTATTCTATATTGTTTAAGAACATTCTATTATAAAGTTCTTCGTGGTTTTCTGCAGTATTAGAAGCAAAATACCAGTATCTTAAAAAGTTGAAAGAAGAAACAGCGGGACCTTTTCAAGAAGAAATAACCCTTTTGACAGTGTTTACGCAGATACTGCCTGTGATTTTCAATTCGTAAGAATACCTCTGGAAGTAGGAAAATCACGATATTTTTTTTTCTGTGTCTTTTCACAAACTGACACCTGTATTCATTGTTGGATGCAGTAACACCTGTGTGACTATAATTTGATTTTGAATATTGCTTTTGCAGGTAAAGCACAATAATTTCAATATGATAGTCCATTTTTTTGTCTCTTTAAAAGGCGAAATGATTCATTATTCTATATTGTTTAAAAACATTTTATTATAAAGTTCTTCGTGGTTTTCTGCAGTATTAGAAGCAAAATACCAGTATCTTAAAAAGTTGAAAGAAGAAACAGCGGGACCTTTTCAAGAAGAAATAACGATATTTTTTTTCCGTCTCTTTTCGCAAACTGACACCTGTATTCATTGTTGGATGCAGTAACACCTGTGTGACTATAATTTGATTTTGAATATTGCTTTTGCAGGTAAAGCACAATAATTTCAATATGATAGTCCATTTTTTTGTCTCTTTAAAAGGCGAAATGATTCATTATTCTATATTGTTTAAAAACATTTGATTATAAAGTTCTTCGTGGTTTTCTGCAGTATTAGAAGCAAAATACCAGTATCTTAAAAAGTTGAAAGAAGAAACAGCGGGACCTTTTCAAGAAGAAATAACGATATTTTTTTTCCGTTTCTTTTCGCAAACTGACACCTGTATTCATTGTTGGATGCAGTAACACCTGTGTGACTATAATTTGATTTTGAATATTGCTTTTGCAGGTAAAGCACAATAATTTCAATATGATAGTCCATTTTTTTGTCTCTTTAAAAGGCGAAATGATTCATTATTCTATATTGTTTAAAAACATTCTATTATAAAGTTCTTCGTGGTTTTCTGCAGTATTAGAAGCAAAATACCAGTATCTTAAAAAGTTGAAAGAAGAAACAGCGGGACCTTTTCAAGAAGAAATAACCCTTTTGACAGTGTTTACGCAGATACTGCCTGTGATTTTCAATTCGTAAGAATACCTCTGGAAGTAGGAAAATCACGATATTTTTTTTTCTGTGTCTTTTCACAAACTGACACCTGTATTCATTGTTGGATGCAGTAACACCTGTGTGACTATAATTTGATTTTGAATATTGCTTTTGCAGGTAAAGCACAATAATTTCAATATGATAGTCCATTTTTTTGTCTCTTTAAAAGGCGAAATGATTCATTATTCTATATTGTTTAAAAACATTTTATTATAAAGTTCTTCGTGGTTTTCTGCAGTATTAGAAGCAAAATACCAGTATCTTAAAAAGTTGAAAGAAGAAACAGCGGGACCTTTTCAAGAAGAAATAACGATATTTTTTTTCCGTCTCTTTTCGCAAACTGACACCTGTATTCATTGTTGGATGCAGTAACACCTGTGTGACTATAATTTGATTTTGAATATTGCTTTTGCAGGTAAAGCACAATAATTTCAATATGATAGTCCATTTTTTTGTCTCTTTAAAAGGCGAAATGATTCATTATTCTATATTGTTTAAAAACATTTGATTATAAAGTTCTTCGTGGTTTTCTGCAGTATTAGAAGCAAAATACCAGTATCTTAAAAAGTTGAAAGAAGAAACAGCGGGACCTTTTCAAGAAGAAATAACGATATTTTTTTTCCGTTTCTTTTCGCAAACTGACACCTGTATTCATTGTTGGATGCAGTAACACCTGTGTGACTATAATTTGATTTTGAATATTGCTTTTGCAGGTAAAGCACAATAATTTCAATATGATAGTCCATTTTTTTGTCTCTTTAAAAGGCGAAATGATTCATTATTCTATATTGTTTAAAAACATTCTATTATAAAGTTCTTCGTGGTTTTCTGCAGTATTAGAAGCAAAATACCAGTATCTTAAAAAGTTGAAAGAAGAAACAGCGGGACCTTTTCAAGAAGAAATAACCCTTTTGACAGTGTTTACGCAGATACTGCCTGTGATTTTCAATTCGTAAGAAAACCTCTGGAAGTAGGAAAATCACGATATTTTTTTTTCTGTGTCTTTTCGCAAACTGACACCTGTATTCATTGTTGGATGCAGTAACACCTGTGTGACTATAATTTGATTTTGAATATTGCTTTTGCAGGTAAAGCACAATAATTTCAATATGATAGTCCATTTTTTTGTCTCTTTAAAAGGCGAAATGATTCATTATTCTATATTGTTTAAAAACATTCTATTATAAAGTTCTTCGTGGTTTTCTGCAGTATTAGAAGCAAAATACCAGTATCTTAAAAAGTTGAAAGAAGAAACAGCGCGACCTTTTCAAGAAGAAATAACGATATTTTTTTTCCGTTTTTTTTCGCAAACTGACACCTGTATTCATTGTTGGATGCAGTAACACCTGTGTGACTATAATTTGATTTTGAATATTGCTTTTGCAGGTAAAGCACAATAATTTCAATATGATAGTCCATTTTTTTGTCTCTTTAAAAGGCGAAATGATTCATTATTCTATATTGTTTAAGAACATTCTATTATAAAGTTCTTCGTGGTTTTCTGCAGTATTAGAAGCAAAATACCAGTATCTTAAAAAGTTGAAAGAAGAAACAGCGGGACCTTTTCAAGAAGAAATAACGATATTTTTTTTCCGTTTCTTTTCGCAAACTGACACCTGTATTCATTGTTGGATGCAGTAACACCTGTGTGACTATAATTTGATTTTGAATATTGCTTTTGCAGGTAAAGCACAATAATTTCAATATGATAGTCCATTTTTTTGTCTCTTTAAAAGGCGAAATGATTCATTATTCTATATTGTTTAAAAACATTCTATTATAAAGTTCTTCGTGGTTTTCTGCAGTATTAGAAGCAAAATACCAGTATCTTAAAACGTTGAAAGAAGAAACAGCGGGACCTTTTCAAGAAGAAATAACCCTTTTGACAGTGTTTACGCAGATACTGCCTGTGATTTTCAATTCGTAAGAAAACCTCTGGAAGTAGGAAAATCACGATATTTTTTTTTCTGTGTCTTTTCGCAAACTGACACCTGTATTCATTGTTGGATGCAGTAACACCTGTGTGACTATAATTTGATTTTGAATATTGCTTTTGCAGGTAAAGCACAATAATTTCAATATGATAGTCCATTTTTTTGTCTCTTTAAAAGGCGAAATGATTCATTATTCTATATTGTTTAAAAACATTCTATTATAAAGTTCTTCGTGGTTTTCTGCAGTATTAGAAGCAAAATACCAGTATCTTAAAAAGTTGAAAGAAGAAACAGCGGGACCTTTTCAAGAAGAAATAACGATATTTTTTTTCCGTCTCTTTTCGCAAACTGACACCTGTATTCATTGTTGGATGCAGTAACACCTGTGTGACTATAATTTGATTTTGAATATTGCTTTTGCAGGTAAAGCACAATAATTTCAATATGATAGTCCATTTTTTTGTCTCTTTAAAAGGCGAAATGATTCATTATTCTATATTGTTTAAAAACATTTGATTATAAAGTTCTTCGTGGTTTTCTGCAGTATTAGAAGCAAAATACCAGTATCTTAAAAAGTTGAAAGAAGAAACAGCGGGACCTTTTCAAGAAGAAATAACGATATTTTTTTTCCGTTTCTTTTCGCAAACTGACACCTGTATTCATTGTTGGATGCAGTAACACCTGTGTGACTATAATTTGATTTTGAATATTGCTTTTGCAGGTAAAGCACAATAATTTCAATATGATAGTCCATTTTTTTGTCTCTTTAAAAGGCGAAATGATTCATTATTCTATATTGTTTAAAAACATTCTATTATAAAGTTCTTCGTGGTTTTCTGCAGTATTAGAAGCAAAATACCAGTATCTTAAAAAGTTGAAAGAAGAAACAGCGGGACCTTTTCAAGAAGAAATAACGATATTTTTTTTCCGTTTCTTTTCGCAAACTGACACCTGTATTCATTGTTGGATGCAGTAACACCTGTGTGACTATAATTTGATTTTGAATATTGCTTTTGCAGGTAAAGCACAATAATTTCAATATGATAGTCCATTTTTTTGTCTCTTTAAAAGGCGAAATGATTCATTATTCTATATTGTTTAAAAACATTCTATTATAAAGTTCTTCGTGGTTTTCTGCAGTATTAGAAGCAAAATACCAGTATCTTAAAAAGTTGAAAGAAGAAACAGCGGGACCTTTTCAAGAAGAAATAACCCTTTTGACAGTGTTTACGCAGATACTGCCTGTGATTTTCAATTCGTAAGAAAACCTCTGGAAGTAGGAAAATCACGATATTTTTTTTTCTGTGTCTTTTCGCAAACTGACACCTGTATTCATTGTTGGATGCAGTAACACCTGTGTGACTATAATTTGATTTTGAATATTGCTTTTGCAGGTAAAGCACAATAATTTCAATATGATAGTCCATTTTTTTGTCTCTTTAAAAGGCGAAATGATTCATTATTCTATATTGTTTAAGAACATTCTATTATAAAGTTCTTCGTGGTTTTCTGCAGTATTAGAAGCAAAATACCAGTATCTTAAAAAGTTGAAAGAAGAAACAGCGGGACCTTTTCAAGAAGAAATAACGATATTTTTTTTCCGTTTCTTTTCGCAAACTGACACCTGTATTCATTGTTGGATGCAGTAACACCTGTGTGACTATAATTTGATTTTGAATATTGCTTTTGCAGGTAAAGCACAATAATTTCAATATGATAGTCCATTTTTTTGTCTCTTTAAAAGGCGAAATGATTCATTATTCTATATTGTTTAAAAACATTCTATTATAAAGTTCTTCGTGGTTTTCTGCAGTATTAGAAGCAAAATACCAGTATCTTAAAAAGTTGAAAGAAGAAACAGCGGGACCTTTTCAAGAAGAAATAACCCTTTTGACAGTGTTTACGCAGATACTGCCTGTGATTTTCAATTCGTAAGAAAACCTCTGGAAGTAGGAAAATCACGATATTTTTTTTTCTGTGTCTTTTCGCAAACTGACACCTGTATTCATTGTTGGATGCAGTAACACCTGTGTGACTATAATTTGATTTTGAATATTGCTTTTGCAGGTAAAGCACAATAATTTCAATATGATAGTCCATTTTTTTGTCTCTTTAAAAGGCGAAATGATTCATTATTCTATATTGTTTAAAAACATTCTATTATAAAGTTCTTCGTGGTTTTCTGCAGTATTAGAAGCAAAATACCAGTATCTTAAAAAGTTGAAAGAAGAAACAGCGGGACCTTTTCAAGAAGAAATAACCCTTTTGACAGTGTTTACGCAGATACTGCCTGTGATTTTCAATTCGTAAGAAAACCTCTGGAAGTAGGAAAATCACGATATTTTTTTTTCTGTGTCTTTTCGCAAACTGACACCTGTATTCATTGTTGGATGCAGTAACACCTGTGTGACTATAATTTGATTTTGAATATTGCTTTTGCAGGTAAAGCACAATAATTTCAATATGATAGTCCATTTTTTTGTCTCTTTAAAAGGCGAAATGATTCATTATTCTATATTGTTTAAGAACATTCTATTATAAAGTTCTTCGTGGTTTTCTGCAGTATTAGAAGCAAAATACCAGTATCTTAAAAAGTTGAAAGAAGAAACAGCGGGACCTTTTCAAGAAGAAATAACGATATTTTTTTTCCGTTTCTTTTCGCAAACTGACACCTGTATTCATTGTTGGATGCAGTAACACCTGTGTGACTATAATTTGATTTTGAATATTGCTTTTGCAGGTAAAGCACAATAATTTCAATATGATAGTCCATTTTTTTGTCTCTTTAAAAGGCGAAATGATTCATTATTCTATATTGTTTAAAAACATTCTATTATAAAGTTCTTCGTGGTTTTCTGCAGTATTAGAAGCAAAATACCAGTATCTTAAAAAGTTGAAAGAAGAAACAGCGGGACCTTTTCAAGAAGAAATAACCCTTTTGACAGTGTTTACGCAGATACTGCCTGTGATTTTCAATTCGTAAGAAAACCTCTGGAAGTAGGAAAATCACGATATTTTTTTTTCTGTGTCTTTTCGCAAACTGACACCTGTATTCATTGTTGGATGCAGTAACACCTGTGTGACTATAATTTGATTTTGAATATTGCTTTTGCAGGTAAAGCACAATAATTTCAATATGATAGTCCATTTTTTTGTCTCTTTAAAAGGCGAAATGATTCATTATTCTATATTGTTTAAAAACATTCTATTATAAAGTTCTTCGTGGTTTTCTGCAGTATTAGAAGCAAAATACCAGTATCTTAAAAAGTTGAAAGAAGAAACAGCGGGACCTTTTCAAGAAGAAATAACCCTTTTGACAGTGTTTACGCAGATACTGCCTGTGATTTTCAATTCGTAAGAAAACCTCTGGAAGTAGGAAAATCACGATATTTTTTTTTCTGTGTCTTTTCGCAAACTGACACCTGTATTCATTGTTGGATGCAGTAACACCTGTGTGACTATAATTTGATTTTGAATATTGCTTTTGCAGGTAAAGCACAATAATTTCAATATGATAGTCCATTTTTTTGTCTCTTTAAAAGGCGAAATGATTCATTATTCTATATTGTTTAAGAACATTCTATTATAAAGTTCTTCGTGGTTTTCTGCAGTATTAGAAGCAAAATACCAGTATCTTAAAAAGTTGAAAGAAGAAACAGCGGGACCTTTTCAAGAAGAAATAACGATATTTTTTTTCCGTTTCTTTTCGCAAACTGACACCTGTATTCATTGTTGGATGCAGTAACACCTGTGTGACTATAATTTGATTTTGAATATTGCTTTTGCAGGTAAAGCACAATAATTTCAATATGATAGTCCATTTTTTTGTCTCTTTAAAAGGCGAAATGATTCATTATTCTATATTGTTTAAAAACATTCTATTATAAAGTTCTTCGTGGTTTTCTGCAGTATTAGAAGCAAAATACCAGTATCTTAAAAAGTTGAAAGAAGAAACAGCGGGACTTTTTCAAGAAGAAATAACCCTTTTGACAGTGTTTACGCAGATACTGCCTGTGATTTTCAATTCGTAAGAAAACCTCTGGAAGTAGGAAAATCACGATATTTTTTTTTCTGTGTCTTTTCGCAAACTGACACCTGTATTCATTGTTGGATGCAGTAACACCTGTGTGACTATAATTTGATTTTGAATATTGCTTTTGCAGGTAAAGCACAATAATTTCAATATGATAGTCCATTTTTTTGTCTCTTTAAAAGGCGAAATGATTCATTATTCTATATTGTTTAAAAACATTCTATTATAAAGTTCTTCGTGGTTTTCTGCAGTATTAGAAGCAAAATACCAGTATCTTAAAAAGTTGAAAGAAGAAACAGCGGGACCTTTTCAAGAAGAAATAACCCTTTTGACAGTGTTTACGCAGATACTGCCTGTGATTTTCAATTCGTAAGAAAACCTCTGGAAGTAGGAAAATCACGATATTTTTTTTTCTGTGTCTTTTCGCAAACTGACACCTGTATTCATTGTTGGATGCAGTAACACCTGTGTGACTATAATTTGATTTTGAATATTGCTTTTGCAGGTAAAGCACAATAATTTCAATATGATAGTCCATTTTTTTGTCTCTTTAAAAGGCGAAATGATTCATTATTCTATATTGTTTAAGAACATTCTATTATAAAGTTCTTCGTGGTTTTCTGCAGTATTAGAAGCAAAATACCAGTATCTTAAAAAGTTGAAAGAAGAAACAGCGGGACCTTTTCAAGAAGAAATAACGATATTTTTTTTCCGTTTCTTTTCGCAAACTGACACCTGTATTCATTGTTGGATGCAGTAACACCTGTGTGACTATAATTTGATTTTGAATATTGCTTTTGCAGGTAAAGCACAATAATTTCAATATGATAGTCCATTTTTTTGTCTCTTTAAAAGGCGAAATGATTCATTATTCTATATTGTTTAAAAACATTCTATTATAAAGTTCTTCGTGGTTTTCTGCAGTATTAGAAGCAAAATACCAGTATCTTAAAAAGTTGAAAGAAGAAACAGCGGGACCTTTTCAAGAAGAAATAACCCTTTTGACAGTGTTTACGCAGATACTGCCTGTGATTTTCAATTTGTAAGAAAACCTCTGGAAGTAGGAAAATCACGATATTTTTTTTTCTGTGTCTTTTTGCAAACTGACACCTGTATTCATTGTTGGATGCAGTAACACCTGTGTGACTATAATTTGATTTTGAATATTGCTTTTGCAGGTAAAGCACAATAATTTCAATATGATAGTCCATTTTTTTGTCTCTTTAAAAGGCGAAATGATTCATTATTCTATATTGTTTAAAAACATTCTATTATAAAGTTCTTCGTGGTTTTCTGCAGTATTAGAAGCAAAATACCAGTATCTTAAAAAGTTGAAAGAAGAAACAGCGGGACCTTTTCAAGAAGAAATAACCCTTTTGACAGTGTTTACGCAGATACTGCCTGTGATTTTCAATTCGTAAGAAAACCTCTGGAAGTAGGAAAATCACGATATTTTTTTTTCTGTGTCTTTTCGCAAACTGACACCTGTATTCATTGTTGGATGCAGTAACACCTGTGTGACTATAATTTGATTTTGAATATTGCTTTTGCAGGTAAAGCACAATAATTTCAATATGATAGTCCATTTTTTTGTCTCTTTAAAAGGCGAAATGATTCATTATTCTATATTGTTTAAGAACATTCTATTATAAAGTTCTTCGTGGTTTTCTGCAGTATTAGAAGCAAAATACCAGTATCTTAAAAAGTTGAAAGAAGAAACAGCGGGACCTTTTCAAGAAGAAATAACGATATTTTTTTTCCGTTTCTTTTCGCAAACTGACACCTGTATTCATTGTTGGATGCAGTAACACCTGTGTGACTATAATTTGATTTTGAATATTGCTTTTGCAGGTAAAGCACAATAATTTCAATATGATAGTCCATTTTTTTGTCTCTTTAAAAGGCGAAATGATTCATTATTCTATATTGTTTAAAAACATTCTATTATAAAGTTCTTCGTGGTTTTCTGCAGTATTAGAAGCAAAATACCAGTATCTTAAAAAGTTGAAAGAAGAAACAGCGGGACCTTTTCAAGAAGAAATAACCCTTTTGACAGTGTTTACGCAGATACTGCCTGTGATTTTCAATTCGTAAGAAAACCTCTGGAAGTAGGAAAATCACGATATTTTTTTTTCTGTGTCTTTTTGCAAACTGACACCTGTATTCATTGTTGGATGCAGTAACACCTGTGTGACTATAATTTGATTTTGAATATTGCTTTTGCAGGTAAAGCACAATAATTTCAATATGATAGTCCATTTTTTTGTCTCTTTAAAAGGCGAAATGATTCATTATTCTATATTGTTTAAGAACATTCTATTATAAAGTTCTTCGTGGTTTTCTGCAGTATTAGAAGCAAAATACCAGTATCTTAAAAAGTTGAAAGAAGAAACAGCGGGACCTTTTCAAGAAGAAATAACGATATTTTTTTTCCGTTTCTTTTCGCAAACTGACACCTGTATTCATTGTTGGATGCAGTAACACCTGTGTGACTATAATTTGATTTTGAATATTGCTTTTGCAGGTAAAGCACAATAATTTCAATATGATAGTCCATTTTTTTGTCTCTTTAAAAGGCGAAATGATTCATTATTCTATATTGTTTAAAAACATTCTATTATAAAGTTCTTCGTGGTTTTCTGCAGTATTAGAAGCAAAATACCAGTATCTTAAAAAGTTGAAAGAAGAAACAGCGGGACCTTTTCAAGAAGAAATAACCCTTTTGACAGTGTTTACGCAGATACTGCCTGTGATTTTCAATTTGTAAGAAAACCTCTGGAAGTAGGAAAATCACGATATTTTTTTTTCTGTGTCTTTTTGCAAACTGACACCTGTATTCATTGTTGGATGCAGTAACACCTGTGTGACTATAATTTGATTTTTAATATTGCTTTTGCAGGTAAAGCACAATAATTTCAATATGATAGTCCATTTTTTTGTCTCTTTAAAAGGCGAAATGATTCATTATTCTATATTGTTTAAAAACATTCTATTATAAAGTTCTTCGTGGTTTTCTGCAGTATTAGAAGCAAAATACCAGTATCTTAAAAAGTTGAAAGAAGAAACAGCGGGACCTTTTCAAGAAGAAATAACGATATTTTTTTTCCGTTTCTTTTCGCAAACTGACCCCTGTATTCATTGTTGGATGCAGTAACACCTGTGTGACTATAATTTGATTTTGAATATTGCTTTTGCAGGTAAAGCACAATAATTTCAATATGATAGTCCATTTTTTTGTCTCTTTAAAAGGCGAAATGATTCATTATTCTATATTGTTTAAAAACATTCTATTATAAAGTTCTTCGTGGTTTTCTGCAGTATTAGAAGCAAAATACCAGTATCTTAAAAAGTTGAAAGAAGAAACAGCGGGACCTTTTCAAGAAGAAATAACCCTTTTGACAGTGTTTACGCAGATACTGCCTGTGATTTTCAATTCGTAAGAAAACCTCTGGAAGTAGGAAAATCACGATATTTTTTTTTCTGTGTCTTTTCGCAAACTGACACCTGTATTCATTGTTGGATGCAGTAACACCTGTGTAAACTATAATTTGATTTTGAATATTGCTTTTGCAGGTAAAGCACAATAATTTCAATATGATAGTCCATTTTTTTGTCTCTTTAAAAGGCGAAATGATTCATTATTCTATATTGTTTAAAAACATTCTATTATAAAGTTCTTCGTGGTTTTCTGCAGTATTAGAAGCAAAATACCAGTATCTTAAAAAGTTGAAAGAAGAAACAGCGGGACCTTTTCAAGAAGAAATAACGATATTTTTTTTCCGTCTCTTTTCGCAAACTGACACCTGTATTCATTGTTGGATGCAGTAACACCTGTGTGACTATAATTTGATTTTGAATATTGCTTTTGCAGGTAAAGCACAATAATTTCAATATGATAGTCCATTTTTTTGTCTCTTTAAAAGGCGAAATGATTCATTATTCTATATTGTTTAAAAACATTCTATTATAAAGTTCTTCGTGGTTTTCTGCAGTATTAGAAGCAAAATACCAGTATCTTAAAAAGTTGAAAGAAGAAACAGCGGGACCTTTTCAAGAAGAAATAACGCTTTTGACAGTGTTTACGCAGATACTGCCTGTGATTTTCAATTCGTAAGAAAACCTCTGGAAGTAGGAAAATCACGATATTTTTTTTTCTGTGTCTTTTCGCAAACTGACACCTGTATTCATTGTTGGATGCAGTAACACCTGTGTGACTATAATTTGATTTTGAATATTGCTTTTGCAGGTAAAGCACAATAATTTCAATATGATAGTCCATTTTTTTGTCTCTTTAAAAGGCGAAATGATTCATTATTCTATATTGTTTAAAAACATTCTATTATAAAGTTCTTCGTGGTTTTCTGCAGTATTAGAAGCAAAATACCAGTATCTTAAAAAGTTGAAAGAAGAAACAGCGGGACCTTTTCAAGAAGAAATAACCCTTTTGACAGTGTTTACGCAGATACTGCCTGTGATTTTCAATTCGTAAGAAAACCTCTGGAAGTAGGAAAATCACGATATTTTTTTTTCTGTGTCTTTTCGCAAACTGACACCTGTATTCATTGTTGGATGCAGTAACACCTGTGTGACTATAATTTGATTTTGAATATTGCTTTTGCAGGTAAAGCACAATAATTTCAATATGATAGTCCATTTTTTTGTCTCTTTAAAAGGCGAAATGATTCATTATTCTATATTGTTTAAGAACATTCTATTATAAAGTTCTTCGTGGTTTTCTGCAGTATTAGAAGCAAAATACCAGTATCTTAAAAAGTTGAAAGAAGAAACAGCGGGACCTTTTCAAGAAGAAATAACGATATTTTTTTTCCGTTTCTTTTCGCAAACTGACACCTGTATTCATTGTTGGATGCAGTAACACCTGTGTGACTATAATTTGATTTTGAATATTGCTTTTGCAGGTAAAGCACAATAATTTCAATATGATAGTCCATTTTTTTGTCTCTTTAAAAGGCGAAATGATTCATTATTCTATATTGTTTAAAAACATTCTATTATAAAGTTCTTCGTGGTTTTCTGCAGTATTAGAAGCAAAATACCAGTATCTTAAAAAGTTGAAAGAAGAAACAGCGGGACCTTTTCAAGAAGAAATAACGATATTTTTTTTCCGTCTCTTTTCGCAAACTGACACCTGTATTCATTGTTGGATGCAGTAACACCTGTGTGACTATAATTTGATTTTGAATATTGCTTTTGCAGGTAAAGCACAATAATTTCAATATGATAGTCCATTTTTTTGTCTCTTTAAAAGGCAAAATGATTCATTATTCTATATTGTTTAAAAACATTCTATTATAAAGTTCTTCGTGGTTTTCTGCAGTATTAGAAGCAAAATACCAGTATCTTAAAAAGTTGAAAGAAGAAACAGCGGGACCTTTTCAAGAAGAAATAACCCTTTTGACAGTGTTTACGCAGATACTGCCTGTGATTTTCAATTCGTAAGAAAACCTCTGGAAGTAGGAAAATCACGATATTTTTTTTTCTGTGTCTTTTCGCAAACTGACACCTGTATTCATTGTTGGATGCAGTAACACCTGTGTGACTATAATTTGATTTTGAATATTGCTTTTGCAGGTAAAGCACAATAATTTCAATATGATAGTCCATTTTTTTGTCTCTTTAAAAGGCGAAATGATTCATTATTCTATATTGTTTAAGAACATTCTATTATAAAGTTCTTCGTGGTTTTCTGCAGTATTAGAAGCAAAATACCAGTATCTTAAAAAGTTGAAAGAAGAAACAGCGGGACCTTTTCAAGAAGAAATAACGATATTTTTTTTCCGTTTCTTTTCGCAAACTGACACCTGTATTCATTGTTGGATGCAGTAACACCTGTGTGACTATAATTTGATTTTGAATATTGCTTTTGCAGGTAAAGCACAATAATTTCAATATGATAGTCCATTTTTTTGTCTCTTTAAAAGGCGAAATGATTCATTAGTCTATATTGTTTAAAAACATTCTATTATAAAGTTCTTCATGGTTTTCTGCAGTATTAGAAGCAAAATACCAGTATCTTAAAAAGTTGAAAGAAGAAACAGCGGGACCTTTTCAAGAAGAAATAACGATATTTTTTTTCCGTTTCTTTTCGCAAACTGACACCTGTATTCATTGTTGGATGCAGTAACACCTGTGTGACTATAATTTGATTTTGAATATTGCTTTTGCAGGTAAAGCACAATAATTTCAATATGATAGTCCATTTTTTTGTCTCTTTAAAAGGCGAAATGATTCATTATTCTATATTGTTTAAAAACATTCTATTATAAAGTTCTTCGTGGTTTTCTGCAGTATTAGAAGCAAAATACCAGTATCTTAAAAAGTTGAAAGAAGAAACAGCGGGACCTTTTCAAGAAGAAATAACGATATTTTTTTTCCGTCTCTTTTCGCAAACTGACACCTGTATTCATTGTTGGATGCAGTAACACCTGTGTGACTATAATTTGATTTTGAATATTGCTTTTGCAGGTAAAGCACAATAATTTCAATATGATAGTCCATTTTTTTGTCTCTTTAAAAGGCGAAATGATTCATTATTCTATATTGTTTAAAAACATTCTATTATAAAGTTCTTCGTGGTTTTCTGCAGTATTAGAAGCAAAATACCAGTATCTTAAAAAGTTGAAAGAAGAAACAGCGGGACCTTTTCAAGAAGAAATAACCCTTTTGACAGTGTTTACGCAGATACTGCCTGTGATTTTCAATTCGTAAGAAAACCTCTGGAAGTAGGAAAATCACGATATTTTTTTTTCTGTGTCTTTTCGCAAACAGACACCTGTATTCATTGTTGGATGCAGTAACACCTGTGTGACTATAATTTGATTTTGAATATTGCTTTTGCAGGTAAAGCACAATAATTTCAATATGATAGTCCATTTTTTTGTCTCTTTAAAAGGCGAAATGATTCATTATTCTATATTGTTTAAGAACATTCTATTATAAAGTTCTTCGTGGTTTTCTGCAGTATTAGAAGCAAAATACCAGTATCTTAAAAAGTTGAAAGAAGAAACAGCGGGACCTTTTCAAGAAGAAATAACGATATTTTTTTTCCGTTTCTTTTCGCAAACTGACACCTGTATTCATTGTTGGATGCAGTAACACCTGTGTGACTATAATTTGATTTTGAATATTGCTTTTGCAGGTAAAGCACAATAATTTCAATATGATAGTCCATTTTTTTGTCTCTTTAAAAGGCGAAATGATTCATTATTCTATATTGTTTAAAAACATTCTATTATAAAGTTCTTCGTGGTTTTCTGCAGTATTAGAAGAAAAATACCAGTATCTTAAAAAGTTGAAAGAAGAAACAGCGGGACCTTTTCAAGAAGAAATAACCCTTTTGACAGTGTTTACGCAGATACTGCCTGTGATTTTCAATTTGTAAGAAAACCTCTGGAAGTAGGAAAATCACGATATTTTTTTTTCTGTGTCTTTTTGCAAACTGACACCTGTATTCATTGTTGGATGCAGTAACACCTGTGTGACTATAATTTGATTTTGAATATTGCTTTTGCAGGTAAAGCACAATAATTTCAATATGATAGTCCATTTTTTTGTCTCTTTAAAAGGCGAAATGATTCATTATTCTATATTGTTTAAAAACATTCTATTATAAAGTTCTTCGTGGTTTTCTGCAGTATTAGAAGCAAAATACCAGTATCTTAAAAAGTTGAAAGAAGAAACAGCGGGACCTTTTCAAGAAGAAATAACGATATTTTTTTTCCGTTTCTTTTCGCAAACTGACACCTGTATTCATTGTTGGATGCAGTAACACCTGTGTGACTATAATTTGATTTTGAATATTTCTTTTGCAGGTAAAGCACAATAATTTCAATATGATAGTCCATTTTTTTGTCTCTTTAAAAGGCGAAATGATTCATTATTCTATATTGTTTAAAAACATTCTATTATAAAGTTCTTCGTGGTTTTCTGCAGTATTAGAAGCAAAATACCAGTATCTTAAAAAGTTGAAAGAAGAAACAGCGGGACCTTTTCAAGAAGAAATAACCCTTTTGACAGTGTTTACGCAGATACTGCCTGTGATTTTCAATTCGTAAGAAAACCTCTGGAAGTAGGAAAATCACGATATTTTTTTTTCTGTGTCTTTTCGCAAACAGACACCTGTATTCATTGTTGGATGCAGTAACACCTGTGTGACTATAATTTGATTTTGAATATTGCTTTTGCAGGTAAAGCACAATAATTTCAATATGATAGTCCATTTTTTTGTCTCTTTAAAAGGCGAAATGATTCATTATTCTATATTGTTTAAAAACATTCTATTATAAAGTTCTTCGTGGTTTTCTGCAGTATTAGAAGCAAAATACCAGTATCTTAAAAAGTTGAAAGAAGAAACAGCGGGACCTTTTCAAGAAGAAATAACGATATTTTTTTTCCGTTTCTTTTCGCAAACTGACACCTGTATTCATTGTTGGATGCAGTAACACCTGTGTGACTATAATTTGATTTTGAATATTGCTTTTGCAGGTAAAGCACAATAATTTCAATATGATAGTCCATTTTTTTGTCTCTTTAAAAGGCGAAATGATTCATTATTCTATATTGTTTAAAAACATTCTATTATAAAGTTCTTCGTGGTTTTCTGCAGTATTAGAAGCAAAATACCAGTATCTTAAAAAGTTGAAAGAAGAAACAGCGGGACCTTTTCAAGAAGAAATAACCCTTTTGACAGTGTTTACGCAGATACTGCCTGTGATTTTCAATTCGTAAGAAAACCTCTGGAAGTAGGAAAATCACGATATTTTTTTTTCTGTGTCTTTTCGCAAACAGACACCTGTATTCATTGTTGGATGCAGTAACACCTGTGTGACTATAATTTGATTTTGAATATTGCTTTTGCAGGTAAAGCACAATAATTTCAATATGATAGTCCATTTTTTTGTCTCTTTAAAAGGCGAAATGATTCATTATTCTATATTGTTTAAGAACATTCTATTATAAAGTTCTTCGTGGTTTTCTGCAGTATTAGAAGCAAAATACCAGTATCTTAAAAAGTTGAAAGAAGAAACAGCGGGACCTTTTCAAGAAGAAATAACGATATTTTTTTTCCGTTTCTTTTCGCAAACTGACACCTGTATTCATTGTTGGATGCAGTAACACCTGTGTGACTATAATTTGATTTTGAATATTGCTTTTGCAGGTAAAGCACAATAATTTCAATATGATAGTCCATTTTTTTGTCTCTTTAAAAGGCGAAATGATTCATTATTCTATATTGTTTAAAAACATTCTATTATAAAGTTCTTCGTGGTTTTCTGCAGTATTAGAAGCAAAATACCAGTATCTTAAAAAGTTGAAAGAAGAAACAGCGGGACCTTTTCAAGAAGAAATAACCCTTTTGACAGTGTTTACGCAGATACTGCCTGTGATTTTCAATTTGTAAGAAAACCTCTGGAAGTAGGAAAATCACGATATTTTTTTTTCTGTGTCTTTTTGCAAACTGACACCTGTATTCATTGTTGGATGCAGTAACACCTGTGTGACTATAATTTGATTTTTAATATTGCTTTTGCAGGTAAAGCACAATAATTTCAATATGATAGTCCATTTTTTTGTCTCTTTAAAAGGCGAAATGATTCATTATTCTATATTGTTTAAAAACATTCTATTATAAAGTTCTTCGTGGTTTTCTGCAGTATTAGAAGCAAAATACCAGTATCTTAAAAAGTTGAAAGAAGAAACAGCGGGACCTTTTCAAGAAGAAATAACGATATTTTTTTTCCGTTTCTTTTCGCAAACTGACACCTGTATTCATTGTTGGATGCAGTAACACCTGTGTGACTATAATTTGATTTTGAATATTGCTTTTGCAGGTAAAGCACAATAATTTCAATATGATAGTCCATTTTTTTGTCTCTTTAAAAGGCGAAATGATTCATTATTCTATATTGTTTAAAAACATTTTATTATAAAGTTCTTCGTGGTTTTCTGCAGTATTAGAAGCAAAATACCAGTATCTTAAAAAGTTGAAAGAAGAAACAGCGGGACCTTTTCAAGAAGAAATAACCCTTTTGACAGTGTTTACGCAGATACTGCCTGTGATTTTCAATTCGTAAGAAAACCTCTGGAAGTAGGAAAATCACGATATTTTTTTTTCTGTCTCTTTTCGCAAACTGACACCTGTATTCATTGTTGGATGCAGTAACACCTGTGTGACTATAATTTGATTTTTAATATTGCTTTTGCAGGTAAAGCACAATAATTTCAATATGATAGTCCATTTTTTTGTCTCTTTAAAAGGCGAAATGATTCATTATTCTATATTGTTTAAAAACATTCTATTATAAAGTTCTTCGTGGTTTTCTGCAGTATTAGAAGCAAAATACCAGTATCTTAAAAAGTTGAAAGAAGAAACAGCGGGACCTTTTCAAGAAGAAATAACGATATTTTTTTTCCGTTTCTTTTCGCAAACTGACACCTGTATTCATTGTTGGATGCAGTAACACCTGTGTGACTATAATTTGATTTTGAATATTGCTTTTGCAGGTAAAGCACAATAATTTCAATATGATAGTCCATTTTTTTGTCTCTTTAAAAGGCGAAATGATTCATTATTCTATATTGTTTAAAAACATTCTATTATAAAGTTCTTCGTGGTTTTCTGCAGTATTAGAAGCAAAATACCAGTATCTTAAAAAGTTGAAAGAAGAAACAGCGGGACCTTTTCAAGAAGAAATAACCCTTTTGACAGTGTTTACGCAGATACTGCCTGTGATTTTCAATTCGTAAGAAAACCTCTGGAAGTAGGAAAATCACGATATTTTTTTTTCTGTGTCTTTTCGCAAACTGACACCTGTATTCATTGTTGGATGCAGTAACACCTGTGTGACTATAATTTGATTTTGAATATTGCTTTTGCAGGTAAAGCACAATAATTTCAATATGATAGTCCATTTTTTTGTCTCTTTAAAAGGCGAAATGATTCATTATTCTATATTGTTTAAAAACATTCTATTATAAAGTTCTTCGTGGTTTTCTGCAGTATTAGAAGCAAAATACCAGTATCTTAAAAAGTTGAAAGAAGAAACAGCGGGACCTTTTCAAGAAGAAATAACGATATTTTTTTTCCGTTTCTTTTCGCAAACTGACACCTGTATTCATTGTTGGATGCAGTAACACCTGTGTGACTATAATTTGATTTTGAATATTGCTTTTGCAGGTAAAGCACAATAATTTCAATATGATAGTCCATTTTTTTGTCTCTTTAAAAGGCGAAATGATTCATTATTCTATATTGTTTAAAAACATTCTATTATAAAGTTCTTCGTGGTTTTCTGCAGTATTAGAAGCAAAATACCAGTATCTTAAAAAGTTGAAAGAAGAAACAGCGGGACCTTTTCAAGAAGAAATAACCCTTTTGACAGTGTTTACGCAGATACTGCCTGTGATTTTCAATTTGTAAGAAAACCTCTGGAAGTAGGAAAATCACGATATTTTTTTTTCTGTGTCTTTTTGCAAACTGACACCTGTATTCATTGTTGGATGCAGTAACACCTGTGTGACTATAATTTGATTTTTAATATTGCTTTTGCAGGTAAAGCACAATAATTTCAATATGATAGTCCATTTTTTTGTCTCTTTAAAAGGCGAAATGATTCATTATTCTATATTGTTTAAAAACATTCTATTATAAAGTTCTTCGTGGTTTTCTGCAGTATTAGAAGCAAAATACCAGTATCTTAAAAAGTTGAAAGAAGAAACAGCGGGACCTTTTCAAGAAGAAATAACGATATTTTTTTTCCGTTTCTTTTCGCAAACTGACACCTGTATTCATTGTTGGATGCAGTAACACCTGTGTGACTATAATTTGATTTTGAATATTGCTTTTGCAGGTAAAGCACAATAATTTCAATATGATAGTCCATTTTTTTGTCTCTTTAAAAGGCGAAATGATTCATTATTCTATATTGTTTAAAAACATTCTATTATAAAGTTCTTCGTGGTTTTCTGCAGTATTAGAAGCAAAATACCAGTATCTTAAAAAGTTGAAAGAAGAAACAGCGGGACCTTTTCAAGAAGAAATAACCCTTTTGACAGTGTTTACGCAGATACTGCCTGTGATTTTCAATTCGTAAGAAAACCTCTGGAAGTAGGAAAATCACGATATTTTTTTTTCTGTGTCTTTTCGCAAACTGACACCTGTATTCATTGTTGGATGCAGTAACACCTGTGTGACTATAATTTGATTTTGAATATTGCTTTTGCAGGTAAAGCACAATAATTTCAATATGATAGTCCATTTTTTTGTCTCTTTAAAAGGCGAAATGATTCATTATTCTATATTGTTTAAAAACATTCTATTATAAAGTTCTTCGTGGTTTTCTGCAGTATTAGAAGCAAAATACCAGTATCTTAAAAAGTTGAAAGAAGAAACAGCGGGACCTTTTCAAGAAGAAATAACGATATTTTTTTTCCGTTTCTTTTCGCAAACTGACACCTGTATTCATTGTTGGATGCAGTAACACCTGTGTGACTATAATTTGATTTTGAATATTGCTTTTGCAGGTAAAGCACAATAATTTCAATATGATAGTCCATTTTTTTGTCTCTTTAAAAGGCGAAATGATTCATTATTCTATATTGTTTAAAAACATTCTATTATAAAGTTCTTCGTGGTTTTCTGCAGTATTAGAAGCAAAATACCAGTATCTTAAAAAGTTGAAAGAAGAAACAGCGGGACCTTTTCAAGAAGAAATAACCCTTTTGACAGTGTTTACGCAGATACTGCCTGTGATTTTCAATTTGTAAGAAAACCTCTGGAAGTAGGAAAATCACGATATTTTTTTTTCTGTGTCTTTTTGCAAACTGACACCTGTATTCATTGTTGGATGCAGTAACACCTGTGTGACTATAATTTGATTTTTAATATTGCTTTTGCAGGTAAAGCACAATAATTTCAATATGATAGTCCATTTTTTTGTCTCTTTAAAAGGCGAAATGATTCATTATTCTATATTGTTTAAAAACATTCTATTATAAAGTTCTTCGTGGTTTTCTGCAGTATTAGAAGCAAAATACCAGTATCTTAAAAAGTTGAAAGAAGAAACAGCGGGACCTTTTCAAGAAGAAATAACGATATTTTTTTTCCGTTTCTTTTCGCAAACTGACACCTGTATTCATTGTTGGATGCAGTAACACCTGTGTGACTATAATTTGATTTTGAATATTGCTTTTGCAGGTAAAGCACAATAATTTCAATATGATAGTCCATTTTTTTGTCTCTTTAAAAGGCGAAATGATTCATTATTCTATATTGTTTAAAAACATTCTATTATAAAGTTCTTCGTGGTTTTCTGCAGTATTAAAAGCAAAATACCAGTATCTTAAAAAGTTGAAAGAAGAAACAGCGGGACCTTTTCAAGAAGAAATAACCCTTTTGACAGTGTTTACGCAGATACTGCCTGTGATTTTCAATTCGTAAGAAAACCTCTGGAAGTAGGAAAATCACGATATTTTTTTTTCTGTGTCTTTTCGCAAACTGACACCTGTATTCATTGTTGGATGCAGTAACACCTGTGTGACTATAATTTGATTTTGAATATTGCTTTTGCAGGTAAAGCACAATAATTTCAATATGATAGTCCATTTTTTTGTCTCTTTAAAAGGCGAAATGATTCATTATTCTATATTGTTTAAAAACATTCTATTATAAAGTTCTTCGTGGTTTTCTGCAGTATTAGAAGCAAAATACCAGTATCTTAAAAAGTTGAAAGAAGAAACAGCGGGACCTTTTCAAGAAGAAATAACGATATTTTTTTTCCGTTTCTTTTCGCAAACTGACACCTGTATTCATTGTTGGATGCAGTAACACCTGTGTGACTATAATTTGATTTTGAATATTGCTTTTGCAGGTAAAGCACAATAATTTCAATATGATAGTCCATTTTTTTGTCTCTTTAAAAGGCGAAATGATTCATTATTCTATATTGTTTAAAAACATTCTATTATAAAGTTCTTCGTGGTTTTCTGCAGTATTAGAAGCAAAATACCAGTATCTTAAAAAGTTGAAAGAAGAAACAGCGGGACCTTTTCAAGAAGAAATAACGATATTTTTTTTCCGTCTCTTTTCGCAAACTGACACCTGTATTCATTGTTGGATGCAGTAACACCTGTGTGACTATAATTTGATTTTGAATATTGCTTTTGCAGGTAAAGCACAATAATTTCAATATGATAGTCCATTTTTTTGTCTCTTTAAAAGGCGAAATGATTCATTATTCTATATTGTTTAAAAACATTCTATTATAAAGTTCTTCGTGGTTTTCTGCAGTATTAGAAGCAAAATACCAGTATCTTAAAAAGTTGAAAGAAGAAACAGCGGGACCTTTTCAAGAAGAAATAACCCTTTTGACAGTGTTTACGCAGATACTGCCTGTGATTTTCAATTCGTAAGAAAACCTCTGGAAGTAGGAAAATCACGATATTTTTTTTTCTGTGTCTTTTCGCAAACTGACACCTGTATTCATTGTTGGATGCAGTAACACCTGTGTGACTATAATTTGATTTTGAATATTGCTTTTGCAGGTAAAGCACAATAATTTCAATATGATAGTCCATTTTTTTGTCTCTTTAAAAGGCGAAATGATTCATTATTCTATATTGTTTAAAAACATTCTATTATAAAGTTCTTCGTGGTTTTCTGCAGTATTAGAAGCAAAATACCAGTATCTTAAAAAGTTGAAAGAAGAAACAGCGGGACCTTTTCAAGAAGAAATAACCCTTTTGACAGTGTTTACGCAGATACTGCCTGTGATTTTCAATTCGTAAGAAAACCTCTGGAAGTAGGAAAATCACGATATTTTTTTTTCTGTGTCTTTTCGCAAACTGACACCTGTATTCATTGTTGGATGCAGTAACACCTGTGTGACTATAATTTGATTTTGAATATTGCTTTTGCAGGTAAAGCACAATAATTTCAATATGAAAGTCCATTTTTTTGTCTCTTTAAAAGGCGAAATGATTCATTATTCTATATTGTTTAAGAACATTCTATTATAAAGTTCTTCGTGGTTTTCTGCAGTATTAGAAGCAAAATACCAGTATCTTAAAAAGTTGAAAGAAGAAACAGCGGGACCTTTTCAAGAAGAAATAACGATATTTTTTTTCCGTTTCTTTTCGCAAACTGACACCTGTATTCATTGTTGGATGCAGTAACACCTGTGTGACTATAATTTGATTTTGAATATTGCTTTTGCAGGTAAAGCACAATAATTTCAATATGATAGTCCATTTTTTTGTCTCTTTAAAAGGCGAAATGATTCATTATTCTATATTGTTTAAAAACATTCTATTATAAAGTTCTTCGTGGTTTTCTGCAGTATTAGAAGCAAAATACCAGTATCTTAAAAAGTTGAAAGAAGAAACAGCGGGACCTTTTCAAGAAGAAATAACGATATTTTTTTTCCGTCTCTTTTCGCAAACTGACACCTGTATTCATTGTTGGATGCAGTAACACCTGTGTGACTATAATTTGATTTTGAATATTGCTTTTGCAGGTAAAGCACAATAATTTCAATATGATAGTCCATTTTTTTGTCTCTTTAAAAGGCGAAATGATTCATTATTCTATATTGTTTAAAAACATTCTATTATAAAGTTCTTCGTGGTTTTCTGCAGTATTAGAAGCAAAATACCAGTATCTTAAAAAGTTGAAAGAAGAAACAGCGGGACCTTTTCAAGAAGAAATAACCCTTTTGACAGTGTTTACGCAGATACTGCCTGTGATTTTCAATTCGTAAGAAAACCTCTGGAAGTAGGAAAATCACGATATTTTTTTTTCTGTGTCTTTTCGCAAACTGACACCTGTATTCATTGTTGGATGCAGTAACACCTGTGTGACTATAATTTGATTTTGAATATTGCTTTTGCAGGTAAAGCACAATAATTTCAATATGATAGTCCATTTTTTTGTCTCTTTAAAAGGCGAAATGATTCATTATTCTATATTGTTTAAAAACATTCTATTATAAAGTTCTTCGTGGTTTTCTGCAGTATTAGAAGCAAAATACCAGTATCTTAAAAAGTTGAAAGAAGAAACAGCGGGACCTTTTCAAGAAGAAATAACGATATTTTTTTTCCGTTTCTTTTCGCAAACTGACACCTGTATTCATTGTTGGATGCAGTAACACCTGTGTGACTATAATTTGATTTTGAATATTGCTTTTGCAGGTAAAGCACAATAATTTCAATATGATAGTCCATTTTTTTGTCTCTTTAAAAGGCGAAATGATTCATTATTCTATATTGTTTAAAAACATTCTATTATAAAGTTCTTCGTGGTTTTCTGCAGTATTAGAAGCAAAATACCAGTATCTTAAAAAGTTGAAAGAAGAAACAGCGGGACCTTTTCAAGAAGAAATAACCCTTTTGACAGTGTTTACGCAGATACTGCCTGTGATTTTCAATTCGTAAGAAAACCTCTGGAAGTAGGAAAATCACGATATTTTTTTTTCTGTGTCTTTTCGCAAACTGACACCTGTATTCATTGTTGGATGCAGTAACACCTGTGTGACTATAATTTGATTTTGAATATTGCTTTTGCAGGTAAAGCACAATAATTTCAATATGATAGTCCATTTTTTTGTCTCTTTAAAAGGCGAAATGATTCATTATTCTATATTGTTTAAAAACATTCTATTATAAAGTTCTTCGTGGTTTTCTGCAGTATTAGAAGCAAAATACCAGTATCTTAAAAAGTTGAAAGAAGAAACAGCGGGACCTTTTCAAGAAGAAATAACGATATTTTTTTTCTGTTTCTTTTCGCAAACTGACACCTGTATTCATTGTTGGATGCAGTAACACCTGTGTGACTATAATTTGATTTTGAATATTGCTTTTGCAGGTAAAGCACAATAATTTCAATATGATAGTCCATTTTTTTGTCTCTTTAAAAGGCGAAATGATTCATTATTCTATATTGTTTAAAAACATTCTATTATAAAGTTCTTCGTGGTTTTCTGCAGTATTAGAAGCAAAATACCAGTATCTTAAAAAGTTGAAAGAAGAAACAGCGGGACCTTTTCAAGAAGAAATAACGATATTTTTTTTCCGTCTCTTTTCGCAAACTGACACCTGTATTCATTGTTGGATGCAGTAACACCTGTGTGACTATAATTTGATTTTGAATATTGCTTTTGCAGGTAAAGCACAATAATTTCAATATGATAGTCCATTTTTTTGTCTCTTTAAAAGGCGAAATGATTCATTATTCTATATTGTTTAAAAACATTCTATTATAAAGTTCTTCGTGGTTTTCTGCAGTATTAGAAGCAAAATACCAGTATCTTAAAAAGTTGAAAGAAGAAACAGCGGGACCTTTTCAAGAAGAAATAACCCTTTTGACAGTGTTTACGCAGATACTGCCTGTGATTTTCAATTCGTAAGAAAACCTCTGGAAGTAGGAAAATCACGATATTTTTTTTTCTGTGTCTTTTCGCAAACTGACACCTGTATTCATTGTTGGATGCAGTAACACCTGTGTGACTATAATTTGATTTTGAATATTGCTTTTGCAGGTAAAGCACAATAATTTCAATATGATAGTCCATTTTTTTGTCTCTTTAAAAGGCGAAATGATTCATTATTCTATATTGTTTAAAAACATTCTATTATAAAGTTCTTCGTGGTTTTCTGCAGTATTAGAAGCAAAATACCAGTATCTTAAAAAGTTGAAAGAAGAAACAGCGGGACCTTTTCAAAAAGAAATAACCCTTTTGACAGTGTTTACGCAGATACTGCCTGTGATTTTCAATTCGTAAGAAAACCTCTGGAAGTAGGAAAATCACGATATTTTTTTTTCTGTGTCTTTTCGCAAACTGACACCTGTATTCATTGTTGGATGCAGTAACACCTGTGTGACTATAATTTGATTTTGAATATTGCTTTTGCAGGTAAAGCACAATAATTTCAATATGATAGTCCATTTTTTTGTCTCTTTAAAAGGCGAAATGATTCATTATTCTATATTGTTTAAGAACATTCTATTATAAAGTTCTTCGTGGTTTTCTGCAGTATTAGAAGCAAAATACCAGTATCTTAAAAAGTTGAAAGAAGAAACAGCGGGACCTTTTCAAGAAGAAATAACGATATTTTTTTTCCGTTTCTTTTCGCAAACTGACACCTGTATTCATTGTTGGATGCAGTAACACCTGTGTGACTATAATTTGATTTTGAATATTGCTTTTGCAGGTAAAGCACAATAATTTCAATATGATAGTCCATTTTTTTGTCTCTTTAAAAGGCGAAATGATTCATTATTCTATATTGTTTAAAAACATTCTATTATAAAGTTCTTCGTGGTTTTCTGCAGTATTAGAAGCAAAATACCAGTATCTTAAAAAGTTGAAAGAAGAAACAGCGGGACCTTTTCAAGAAGAAATAACGATATTTTTTTTCCGTCTCTTTTCGCAAACTGACACCTGTATTCATTGTTGGATGCAGTAACACCTGTGTGACTATAATTTGATTTTGAATATTGCTTTTGCAGGTAAAGCACAATAATTTCAATATGATAGTCCATTTTTTTGTCTCTTTAAAAGGCGAAATGATTCATTATTCTATATTGTTTAAAAACATTCTATTATAAAGTTCTTCGTGGTTTTCTGCAGTATTAGAAGCAAAATACCAGTATCTTAAAAAGTTGAAAGAAGAAACAGCGGGACCTTTTCAAGAAGAAATAACCCTTTTGACAGTGTTTACGCAGATACTGCCTGTGATTTTCAATTCGTAAGAAAACCTCTGGAAGTAGGAAAATCACGATATTTTTTTTTCTGTGTCTTTTCGCAAACTGACACCTGTATTCATTGTTGGATGCAGTAACACCTGTGTGACTATAATTTGATTTTGAATATTGCTTTTGCAGGTAAAGCACAATAATTTCAATATGATAGTCCATTTTTTTGTCTCTTTAAAAGGCGAAATGATTCATTATTCTATATTGTTTAAGAACATTCTATTATAAAGTTCTTCGTGGTTTTCTGCAGTATTAGAAGCAAAATACCAGTATCTTAAAAAGTTGAAAGAAGAAACAGCGGGACCTTTTCAAGAAGAAATAACGATATTTTTTTTCCGTTTCTTTTCGCAAACTGACACCTGTATTCATTGTTGGATGCAGTAACACCTGTGTGACTATAATTTGATTTTGAATATTGCTTTTGCAGGTAAAGCACAATAATTTCAATATGATAGTCCATTTTTTTGTCTCTTTAAAAGGCGAAATGATTCATTAGTCTATATTGTTTAAAAACATTCTATTATAAAGTTCTTCATGGTTTTCTGCAGTATTAGAAGCAAAATACCAGTATCTTAAAAAGTTGAAAGAAGAAACAGCGGGACCTTTTCAAGAAGAAATAACGATATTTTTTTTCCGTTTCTTTTCGCAAACTGACACCTGTATTCATTGTTGGATGCAGTAACACCTGTGTGACTATAATTTGATTTTGAATATTGCTTTTGCAGGTAAAGCACAATAATTTCAATATGATAGTCCATTTTTTTGTCTCTTTAAAAGGCGAAATGATTCATTATTCTATATTGTTTAAAAACATTCTATTATAAAGTTCTTCGTGGTTTTCTGCAGTATTAGAAGCAAAATACCAGTATCTTAAAAAGTTGAAAGAAGAAACAGCGGGACCTTTTCAAGAAGAAATAACGATATTTTTTTTCCGTCTCTTTTCGCAAACTGACACCTGTATTCATTGTTGGATGCAGTAACACCTGTGTGACTATAATTTGATTTTGAATATTGCTTTTGCAGGTAAAGCACAATAATTTCAATATGATAGTCCATTTTTTTGTCTCTTTAAAAGGCGAAATGATTCATTATTCTATATTGTTTAAAAACATTCTATTATAAAGTTCTTCGTGGTTTTCTGCAGTATTAGAAGCAAAATACCAGTATCTTAAAAAGTTGAAAGAAGAAACAGCGGGACCTTTTCAAGAAGAAATAACCCTTTTGACAGTGTTTACGCAGATACTGCCTGTGATTTTCAATTCGTAAGAAAACCTCTGGAAGTAGGAAAATCACGATATTTTTTTTTCTGTGTCTTTTCGCAAACAGACACCTGTATTCATTGTTGGATGCAGTAACACCTGTGTGACTATAATTTGATTTTGAATATTGCTTTTGCAGGTAAAGCACAATAATTTCAATATGATAGTCCATTTTTTTGTCTCTTTAAAAGGCGAAATGATTCATTATTCTATATTGTTTAAGAACATTCTATTATAAAGTTCTTCGTGGTTTTCTGCAGTATTAGAAGCAAAATACCAGTATCTTAAAAAGTTGAAAGAAGAAACAGCGGGACCTTTTCAAGAAGAAATAACGATATTTTTTTTCCGTCTCTTTTCGCAAACTGACACCTGTATTCATTGTTGGATGCAGTAACACCTGTGTGACTATAATTTGATTTTGAATATTGCTTTTGCAGGTAAAGCACAATAATTTCAATATGATAGTCCATTTTTTTGTCTCTTTAAAAGGCGAAATGATTCATTATTCTATATTGTTTAAAAACATTCTATTATAAAGTTCTTCGTGGTTTTCTGCAGTATTAGAAGCAAAATACCAGTATCTTAAAAAGTTGAAAGAAGAAACAGCGGGACCTTTTCAAGAAGAAATAACGATATTTTTTTCCCGTCTCTTTTCGCAAACTGACACCTGTATTCATTGTTGGATGCAGTAACACCTGTGTGACTATAATTTGATTTTGAATATTGCTTTTGCAGGTAAAGCACAATAATTTCAATATGATAGTCCATTTTTTTGTCTCTTTAAAAGGCGAAATGATTCATTATTCTATATTGTTTAAAAACATTCTATTATAAAGTTCTTCGTGGTTTTCTGCAGTATTAGAAGCAAAATACCAGTATCTTAAAAAGTTGAAAGAAGAAACAGCGGGACCTTTTCAAGAAGAAATAACCCTTTTGACAGTGTTTACGCAGATACTGCCTGTGATTTTCAATTCGTAAGAAAACCTCTGGAAGTAGGAAAATCACGATATTTTTTTTTCTGTGTCTTTTCGCAAACTGACACCTGTATTCATTGTTGGATGCAGTAACACCTGTGTGACTATAATTTGATTTTGAATATTGCTTTTGCAGGTAAAGCACAATAATTTCAATATGATAGTCCATTTTTTTGTCTCTTTAAAAGGCGAAATGATTCATTATTCTATATTGTTTAAAAACATTCTATTATAAAGTTCTTCGTGGTTTTCTGCAGTATTAGAAGCAAAATACCAGTATCTTAAAAAGTTGAAAGAAGAAACAGCGGGACCTTTTCAAGAAGAAATAACGATATTTTTTTTCCGTTTCTTTTCGCAAACTGACACCTGTATTCATTGTTGGATGCAGTAACACCTGTGTGACTATAATTTGATTTTGAATATTGCTTTTGCAGGTAAAGCACAATAATTTCAATATGATAGTCCATTTTTTTGTCTCTTTAAAAGGCGAAATGATTCATTATTCTATATTGTTTAAAAACATTCTATTATAAAGTTCTTCGTGGTTTTCTGCAGTATTAGAAGCAAAATACCAGTATCTTAAAAAGTTGAAAGAAGAAACAGCGGGACCTTTTCAAGAAGAAATAACGATATTTTTTTTCCGTTTCTTTTCGCAAACTGACACCTGTATTCATTGTTGGATGCAGTAACACCTGTGTGACTATAATTTGATTTTGAATATTGCTTTTGCAGGTAAAGCACAATAATTTCAATATGATAGTCCATTTTTTTGTCTCTTTAAAAGGCGAAATGATTCATTATTCTATATTGTTTAAAAACATTCTATTATAAAGTTCTTCGTGGTTTTCTGCAGTATTAGAAGCAAAATACCAGTATCTTAAAAAGTTGAAAGAAGAAACAGCGGGACCTTTTCAAGAAGAAATAACCCTTTTGACAGTGTTTACGCAGATACTGCCTGTGATTTTCAATTCGTAAGAAAACCTCTGGAAGTAGGAAAATCACGATATTTTTTTTTCTGTGTCTTTTCGCAAACTGACACCTGTATTCATTGTTGGATGCAGTAACACCTGTGTGACTATAATTTGATTTTGAATATTGCTTTTGCAGGTAAAGCACAATAATTTCAATATGATAGTCCATTTTTTTGTCTCTTTAAAAGGCGAAATGATTCATTATTCTATATTGTTTAAAAACATTCTATTATAAAGTTCTTCGTGGTTTTCTGCAGTATTAGAAGCAAAATACCAGTATCTTAAAAAGTTGAAAGAAGAAACAGCGGGACCTTTTCAAGAAGAAATAACGATATTTTTTTTCCGTTTCTTTTCGCAAACTGACACCTGTATTCATTGTTGGATGCAGTAACACCTGTGTGACTATAATTTGATTTTGAATATTGCTTTTGCAGGTAAAGCACAATAATTTCAATATGATAGTCCATTTTTTTGTCTCTTTAAAAGGCGAAATGATTCATTATTCTATATTGTTTAAAAAACATTCTATTATAAAGTTCTTCGTGGTTTTCTGCAGTATTAGAAGCAAAATACCAGTATCTTAAAAAGTTGAAAGAAGAAACAGCGGGACCTTTTCAAGAGAAATAACGATATTTTTTTTCCGTTTCTTTTCTGCAAACTGACACCTGTATTCATTGTTGGATGCAGTAACACCTGTGTGACTATAATTTGATTTTGAATATTGCTTTTGCAGGTAAAGCACAATAATTTCAATATGATAGTCCATTTTTTTGTCTCTTTAAAAGGCGAAATGATTCATTATTCTATATTGTTTAAAAACATTCTATTATAAAGTTCTTCGTGGTTTTCTGCAGTATTAGAAGCAAAATACCAGTATCTTAAAAAGTTGAAAGAAGAAACAGCGGGACCTTTTCAAGAAGAAATAACCCTTTTGACAGTGTTTACGCAGATACTGCCTGTGATTTTCAATTCGTAAGAAAACCTCTGGAAGTAGGAAAATCACGATATTTTTTTTTCTGTCTCTTTTCGCAAACTGACACCTGTATTCATTGTTGGATGCAGTAACACCTGTGTGACTATAATTTGATTTTGAATATTGCTTTTGCAGGTAAAGCACAATAATTTCAATATGATAGTCCATTTTTTTGTCTCTTTAAAAGGCGAAATGATTCATTATTCTATATTGTTTTAAAAACATTCTATTATAAAGTTCTTCGTGGTTTTCTGCAGTATTAGAAGCAAAAATACCAGTATCTTAAAAAGTTGAAAGAAGAAACAGCGGGACCTTTTCAAGAAGAAATAACGATATTTTTTTTCCGTTTCTTTTCGCAAACTGACACCTGTATTCATTGTTGGATGCAGTAACACCTGTGTGACTATAATTTGATTTTGAATATTGCTTTTGCAGGTAAAGCACAATAATTTCAATATGATAGTCCATTTTTTTGTCTCTTTAAAAGGCGAAATGATTCATTATTCTATATTGTTTAAAAACATTCTATTATAAAGTTCTTCGTGGTTTTCTGCAGTATTAGAAGCAAAATACCAGTATCTTAAAAAGTTGAAAGAAGAAACAGCGGGACCTTTTCAAGAAGAAATAACGATATTTTTTTTCCGTTTCTTTTCGCAAACTGACACCTGTATTCATTGTTGGATGCAGTAACACCTGTGTGACTATAATTTTATTTTGAATATTGCTTTTGCAGGTAAAGCACAATAATTTCAATATGATAGTCCATTTTTTTGTCTCTTTAAAAGGCGAAATGATTCATTATTCTATATTGTTTAAAAACATTCTATTATAAAGTTCTTCGTGGTTTTCTGCAGTATTAGAAGCAAAATACCAGTATCTTAAAAAGTTGAAAGAAGAAACAGCGGGACCTTTTCAAGAAGAAATAACGATATTTTTTTTCCGTTTCTTTTCGCAAACTGACACCTGTATTCATTGTTGGATGCAGTAACACCTGTGTGACTATAATTTTATTTTGAATATTGCTTTTGCAGGTAAAGCACAATAATTTCAATATGATAGTCCATTTTTTTGTCTCTTTAAAAGGCGAAATGATTCATTATTCTATATTGTTTAAAAACATTCTATTATAAAGTTCTTCGTGGTTTTCTGCAGTATTAGAAGCAAAATACCAGTATCTTAAAAAGTTGAAAGAAGAAACAGCGGGACCTTTTCAAGAAGAAATAACGATATTTTTTTTTCCGTTTCTTTTCGCAAACTGACACCTGTATTCATTGTTGGATGCAGTAACACCTGTGTGTGACTATAATTTGATTTTGAATATTGCTTTTGCAGGTAAAGCACAATAATTTCAATATGATAGTCCATTTTTTTGTCTCTTTAAAAGGCGAAATGATTCATTATTCTATATTGTTTAAAAACATTCTATTATAAAGTTCTTCGTGGTTTTCTGCAGTATTAGAAGCAAAATACCAGTATCTTAAAAAGTTGAAAGAAGAAACAGCGGGAGCTTTTCAAGAAGAAATAACCCTTTTGACAGTGTTTACGCAGATACTGCCTGTGATTTTCAATTCGTAAGAAAACCTCTGGAAGTAGGAAAATCACGATATTTTTTTTTTCTGTGTCTTTTCGCAAACTGACACCTGTATTCATTGTTGGATGCAGTAACACCTGTGTGACTATAATTTGATTTTGAATATTGCTTTTGCAGGTAAAGCACAATAATTTCAATATGATAGTCCATTTTTTTGTCTCTTTAAAAGGCGAAATGATTCATTATTCTATATTGTTTAAAAACATTCTATTATAAAGTTCTTCGTGGTTTTCTGCAGTATTAGAAGCAAAATACCAGTATCTAAAAAGTTGAAAGAAGAAACAGCGGGACCTTTTCAAGAAGAAATAACGATATTTTTTTTCCGTTTCTTTTCGCAAACTGACACCTGTATTCATTGTTGGATGCAGTAACACCTGTGTGACTATAATTTGATTTTGAATATTGCTTTTGCAGGTAAAGCACAATAATTTCAATATGATAGTCCATTTTTTTGTCTCTTTAAAAGGCGAAATGATTCATTATTCTATATTGTTTAAAAACATTCTATTATAAAGTTCTTCGTGGTTTTCTGCAGTATTAGAAGCAAAATACCAGTATCTTAAAAAGTTGAAAGAAGAAACAGCGGGACCTTTTCAAGAAGAAATAACCCTTTTGACAGTGTTTACGCAGATACTGCCTGTGATTTTCAATTCGTAAGAAAACCTCTGGAAGTAGGAAAATCACGATATTTTTTTTTCTGTGTCTTTTCGCAAACTGACACCTGTATTCATTGTTGGATGCAGTAACACCTGTGTGACTATAATTTGATTTTGAATATTGCTTTTGCAGGTAAAGCACAATAATTTCAATATGATAGTCCATTTTTTTGTCTCTTTAAAAGGCGAAATGATTCATTATTCTATATTGTTTAAAAACATTCTATTATAAAGTTCTTCGTGGTTTTCTGCAGTATTAGAAGCAAAATACCAGTATCTTAAAAAGTTGAAAGAAGAAACAGCGGGACCTTCTCAAGAAGAAATAACGATATTTTTTTTCCGTTTCTTTTCGCAAACTGACACCTGTATTCATTGTTGGATGCAGTAACACCTGTGTGACTATAATTTGATTTTGAATATTGCTTTTGCAGGTAAAGCACAATAATTTCAATATGATAGTCCATT
The DNA here is from genome assembly GCA_921293015.1 of Phorcus lineatus. Lineage (NCBI taxonomy): Eukaryota > Metazoa > Mollusca > Gastropoda > Trochida > Trochidae > Phorcus > Phorcus lineatus. The sequence continues at coordinate 14,403,875 of OV121090.1, forward strand.
TTTTTGTCTCTTTAAAAGGCGAAATGATTCATTATTCTATATTGTTTAAAAACATTCTATTATAAAGTTCTTCGTGGTTTTCTGCAGTATTAGAAGCAAAATACCAGTATCTTAAAAAGTTGAAAGAAGAAACAGCGGGACCTTTTCAAGAAGAAATAACGATATTTTTTTTCCGTTTCTTTTCGCAAACTGACACCTGTATTCATTGTTGGATGCAGTAACACCTGTGTGACTATAATTTGATTTTGAATATTGCTTTTGCAGGTAAAGCACAATAATTTCAATATGATAGTCCATTTTTTTTGTCTCTTTAAAAGGCGAAATGATTCATTATTCTATATTGTTTAAAAACATTCTATTATAAAGTTCTTCGTGGTTTTCTGCAGTATTAGAAGCAAAATACCAGTATCTTAAAAAGTTGAAAGAAGAAACAGCGGGACCTTTTCAAGAAGAAATAACGATATTTTTTTTCCGTTTCTTTTCGCAAACTGACACCTGTATTCATTGTTGGATGCAGTAACACCTGTGTGACTATAATTTGATTTTGAATATTGCTTTTGCAGGTAAAGCACAATAATTTCAATATGATAGTCCATTTTTTTGTCTCTTTAAAAGGCGAAATGATTCATTATTCTATATTGTTTAAAAACATTCTATTATAAAGTTCTTCGTGGTTTTCTGCAGTATTAGAAGCAAAATACCAGTATCTTAAAAAGTTGAAAGAAGAAACAGCGGGAGCTTTTCAAGAAGAAATAACCCTTTTGACAGTGTTTACGCAGATACTGCCTGTGATTTTCAATTCGTAAGAAAACCTCTGGAAGTAGGAAAATCACGATATTTTTTTTTTCTGTGTCTTTTCGCAAACTGACACCTGTATTCATTGTTGGATGCAGTAACACCTGTGTGACTATAATTTGATTTTGAATATTGCTTTTGCAGGTAAAGCACAATAATTTCAATATGATAGTCCATTTTTTTGTCTCTTTAAAAGGCGAAATGATTCATTATTCTATATTGTTTAAAAACATTCTATTATAAAGTTCTTCGTGGTTTTCTGCAGTATTAGAAGCAAAATACCAGTATCTTAAAAAGTTGAAAGAAGAAACAGCGGGACCTTTTCAAGAAGAAATAACGATATTTTTTTTCCGTTTCTTTTCGCAAACTGACACCTGTATTCATTGTTGGATGCAGTAACACCTGTGTGACTATAATTTTATTTTGAATATTGCTTTTGCAGGTAAAGCACAATAATTTCAATATGATAGTCCATTTTTTTGTCTCTTTAAAAGGCGAAATGATTCATTATTCTATATTGTTTAAAAACATTCTATTATAAAGTTCTTCGTGGTTTTCTGCAGTATTAGAAGCAAAATACCAGTATCTTAAAAAGTTGAAAGAAGAAACAGCGGGACCTTTTCAAGAAGAAATAACGATATTTTTTTTCCGTTTCTTTTCGCAAACTGACACCTGTATTCATTGTTGGATGCAGTAACACCTGTGTGACTATAATTTGATTTTGAATATTGCTTTTGCAGGTAAAGCACAATAATTTCAATATGATAGTCCATTTTTTTGTCTCTTTAAAAGGCGAAATGATTCATTATTCTATATTGTTTAAAAACATTCTATTATAAAGTTCTTCGTGGTTTTCTGCAGTATTAGAAGCAAAATACCAGTATCTTAAAAAGTTGAAAGAAGAAACAGCGGGACCTTTTCAAGAAGAAATAACGATATTTTTTTTCCGTTTCTTTTCGCAAACTGACACCTGTATTCATTGTTGGATGCAGTAACACCTGTGTGACTATAATTTGATTTTGAATATTGCTTTTGCAGGTAAAGCACAATAATTTCAATATGATAGTCCATTTTTTTGTCTCTTTAAAAGGCGAAATGATTCATTATTCTATATTGTTTAAAAACATTCTATTATAAAGTTCTTCGTGGTTTTCTGCAGTATTAGAAGCAAAATACCAGTATCTTAAAAAGTTGAAAGAAGAAACAGCGGGACCTTTTCAAGAAGAAATAACCCTTTTGACAGTGTTTACGCAGATACTGCCTGTGATTTTCAATTCGTAAGAAAACCTCTGGAAGTAGGAAAATCACGATATTTTTTTTTCTGTGTCTTTTCGCAAACTGACACCTGTATTCATTGTTGGATGCAGTAACACCTGTGTGACTATAATTTGATTTTGAATATTGCTTTTGCAGGTAAAGCACAATAATTTCAATATGATAGTCCATTTTTTTGTCTCTTTAAAAGGCGAAATGATTCATTATTCTATATTGTTTAAAAACATTCTATTATAAAGTTCTTCGTGGTTTTCTGCAGTATTAGAAGCAAAATACCAGTATCTTAAAAAGTTGAAAGAAGAAACAGCGGGACCTTCTCAAGAAGAAATAACGATATTTTTTTTCCGTTTCTTTTCGCAAACTGACACCTGTATTCATTGTTGGATGCAGTAACACCTGTGTGACTATAATTTGATTTTGAATATTGCTTTTGCAGGTAAAGCACAATAATTTCAATATGATAGTCCATTTTTTTGTCTCTTTAAAAGGCGAAATGATTCATTATTCTATATTGTTTAAAAACATTCTATTATAAAGTTCTTCGTGGTTTTCTGCAGTATTAGAAGCAAAATACCAGTATCTTAAAAAGTTGAAAGAAGAAACAGCGGGACCTTTTCAAGAAGAAATAACGATATTTTTTTTCCGTTTCTTTTCGCAAACTGACACCTGTATTCATTGTTGGATGCAGTAACACCTGTGTGACTATAATTTGATTTTGAATATTGCTTTTGCAGGTAAAGCACAATAATTTCAATATGATAGTCCATTTTTTTGTCTCTTTAAAAGGCGAAATGATTCATTATTCTATATTGTTTAAAAACATTCTATTATAAAGTTCTTCGTGGTTTTCTGCAGTATTAGAAGCAAAATACCAGTATCTTAAAAAGTTGAAAGAAGAAACAGCGGGACCTTTTCAAGAAGAAATAACGATATTTTTTTTCCGTTTCTTTTCGCAAACTGACACCTGTATTCATTGTTGGATGCAGTAACACCTGTGTGACTATAATTTGATTTTGAATATTGCTTTTGCAGGTAAAGCACAATAATTTCAATATGATAGTCCATTTTTTTGTCTCTTTAAAAGGCGAAATGATTCATTATTCTATATTGTTTAAAAACATTCTATTATAAAGTTCTTCGTGGTTTTCTGCAGTATTAGAAGCAAAATACCAGTATCTTAAAAAGTTGAAAGAAGAAACAGCGGGAGCTTTTCAAGAAGAAATAACCCTTTTGACAGTGTTTTACGCAGATACTGCCTGTGATTTTCAATTCGTAAGAAAACCTCTGGAAGTAGGAAAATCACGATATTTTTTTTTCTGTGTCTTTTCGCAAACTGACACCTGTATTCATTGTTGGATGCAGTAACACCTGTGTGACTATAATTTGATTTTGAATATTGCTTTTGCAGGTAAAGCACAATAATTTCAATATGATAGTCCATTTTTTTGTCTCTTTAAAAGGCGAAATGATTCATTATTCTATATTGTTTAAAAACATTCTATTATAAAGTTCTTCGTGGTTTTCTGCAGTATTAGAAGCAAAATACCAGTATCTTAAAAAGTTGAAAGAAGAAACAGCGGGACCTTTTCAAGAAGAAATAACGATATTTTTTTTCCGTTTCTTTTCGCAAACTGACACCTGTATTCATTGTTGGATGCAGTAACACCTGTGTGACTATAATTTTATTTTGAATATTGCTTTTGCAGGTAAAGCACAATAATTTCAATATGATAGTCCATTTTTTTGTCTCTTTAAAAGGCGAAATGATTCATTATTCTATATTGTTTAAAAACATTCTATTATAAAGTTCTTCGTGGTTTTCTGCAGTATTAGAAGCAAAATACCAGTATCTTAAAAAGTTGAAAGAAGAAACAGCGGGACCTTTTCAAGAAGAAATAACGATATTTTTTTTCCGTTTCTTTTCGCAAACTGACACCTGTATTCATTGTTGGATGCAGTAACACCTGTGTGACTATAATTTGATTTTGAATATTGCTTTTGCAGGTAAAGCACAATAATTTCAATATGATAGTCCATTTTTTTGTCTCTTTAAAAGGCGAAATGATTCATTATTCTATATTGTTTAAAAACATTCTATTATAAAGTTCTTCGTGGTTTTCTGCAGTATTAGAAGCAAAATACCAGTATCTTAAAAAGTTGAAAGAAGAAACAGCGGGACCTTTTCAAGAAGAAATAACCCTTTTGACAGTGTTTACGCAGATACTGCCTGTGATTTTCAATTCGTAAGAAAACCTCTGGAAGTAGGAAAATCACGATATTTTTTTTTCTGTGTCTTTTCGCAAACTGACACCTGTATTCATTGTTGGATGCAGTAACACCTGTGTGACTATAATTTGATTTTGAATATTGCTTTTGCAGGTAAAGCACAATAATTTCAATATGATAGTCCATTTTTTTGTCTCTTTAAAAGGCGAAATGATTCATTATTCTATATTGTTTAAAAACATTCTATTATAAAGTTCTTCGTGGTTTTCTGCAGTATTAGAAGCAAAATACCAGTATCTTAAAAAGTTGAAAGAAGAAACAGCGGGACCTTTTCAAGAAGAAATAACGATATTTTTTTTCCGTCTCTTTTCGCAAACTGACACCTGTATTCATTGTTGGATGCAGTAACACCTGTGTGACTATAATTTGATTTTGAATATTGCTTTTGCAGGTAAAGCACAATAATTTCAATATGATAGTCCATTTTTTTTGTCTCTTTAAAAGGCGAAATGATTCATTATTCTATATTGTTTAAAAACATTCTATTATAAAGTTCTTCGTGGTTTTCTGCAGTATTAGAAGCAAAATACCAGTATCTTAAAAAGTTGAAAGAAGAAACAGCGGGACCTTTTCAAGAAGAAATAACGATATTTTTTTTCCGTTCCTTTTCGCAAACTGACACCTGTATTCATTGTTGGATGCAGTAACACCTGTGTGACTATAATTTGATTTTGAATATTGCTTTTGCAGGTAAAGCACAATAATTTCAATATGATAGTCCATTTTTTTGTCTCTTTAAAAGGCGAAATGATTCATTATTCTATATTGTTTAAAAACATTCTATTATAAAGTTCTTCGTGGTTTTCTGCAGTATTAGAAGCAAAATACCAGTATCTTAAAAAGTTGAAAGAAGAAACAGCGGGACCTTTTCAAGAAGAAATAACCCTTTTGACAGTGTTTACGCAGATACTGCCTGTGAATTTCAATTCGTAAGAAAACCTCTGGAAGTAGGAAAATCATGATATTTTTTTTTCTGTCTCTTTTCGCAAACTGACACCTGTATTCATTGTTGGATGCAGTAACACCTGTGTAAACTATAATTTGATTTTGAATATTGCTTTTGCAGGTAAAGCACAATAATTTCAATATGATAGTCCATTTTTTTGTCTCTTTAAAAGGCGAAATGATTCATTATTCTATATTGTTTAAAAACATTCTATTATAAAGTTCTTCGTGGTTTTCTGCAGTATTAGAAGCAAAATACCAGTATCTTAAAAAGTTGAAAGAAGAAACAGCGGGACCTTTTCAAGAAGAAATAACGATATTTTTTTTCCGTTTCTTTTCGCAAACTGACACCTGTATTCATTGTTGGATGCAGTAACACCTGTGTGACTATAATTTGATTTTGAATATTGCTTTAGCAGGTAAAGCACAATAATTTCAATATGATAGTCCATTTTTTTGTCTCTTTAAAAGGCGAAATGATTCATTATTCTATATTGTTTAAAAACATTCTATTATAAAGTTCTTCGTGGTTTTCTGCAGTATTAGAAGCAAAATACCAGTATCTTAAAAAGTTGAAAGAAGAAACAGCGGGACCTTTTCAAGAAGAAATAACGATATTTTTTTTCCGTTCCTTTTCGCAAACTGACACCTGTATTCATTGTTGGATGCAGTAACACCTGTGTGACTATAATTTGATTTTGAATATTGCTTTTGCAGGTAAAGCACAATAATTTCAATATGATAGTCCATTTTTTTGTCTCTTTAAAAGGCGAAATGATTCATTATTCTATATTGTTTAAAAACATTCTATTATAAAGTTCTTCGTGGTTTTCTGCAGTATTAGAAGCAAAATACCAGTATCTTAAAAAGTTGAAAGAAGAAACAGCGGGACCTTTTCAAGAAGAAATAACCCTTTTGACAGTGTTTACGCAGATACTGCCTGTGAATTTCAATTCGTAAGAAAACCTCTGGAAGTAGGAAAATCATGATATTTTTTTTTCTGTCTCTTTTCGCAAACTGACACCTGTATTCATTGTTGGATGCAGTAACACCTGTGTAAACTATAATTTGATTTTGAATATTGCTTTTGCAGGTAAAGCACAATAATTTCAATATGATAGTCCATTTTTTTGTCTCTTTAAAAGGCGAAATGATTCATTATTCTATATTGTTTAAAAACATTCTATTATAAAGTTCTTCGTGGTTTTCTGCAGTATTAGAAGCAAAATACCAGTATCTTAAAAAGTTGAAAGAAGAAACAGCGGGAGCTTTTCAAGAAGAAATAACCCTTTTGACAGTGTTTACGCAGATACTGCCTGTGATTTTCAATTCGTAAGAAAACCTCTGGAAGTAGGAAAATCATGATATTTTTTTTTCTGTCTCTTTTCGCAAACTGACACCTGTATTCATTGTTGGATGCAGTAACACCTGTGTAAACTATAATTTGATTTTGAATATTGCTTTTGCAGGTAAAGCACAATAATTTCAATATGATAGTCCATTTTTTTGTCTCTTTAAAAGGCGAAATGATTCATTATTCTATATTGTTTAAAAACATTCTATTATAAAGTTCTTCGTGGTTTTCTGCAGTATTAGAAGCAAAATACCAGTATCTTAAAAAGTTGAAAGAAGAAACAGCGGGACCTTTTCAAGAAGAAATAACGATATTTTTTTTCTGTGTCTTTTCGCAAACTGACACCTGTATTCATTGTTGGATGCAGTAACACCTGTGTGACTATAATTTGATTTTGAATATTGCTTTTGCAGGTAAAGCACAATAATTTCAATATGATAGTCCATTTTTTTGTCTCTTTAAAAGGCGAAATGATTCATTATTCTATATTGTTTAAAAACATTCTATTATAAAGTTCTTCGTGGTTTTCTGCAGTATTAGAAGCAAAATACCAGTATCTTAAAAAGTTGAAAGAAGAAACAGCGGGACCTTTTCAAGAAGAAATAACGATATTTTTTTTCCGTTTCTTTTCGCAAACTGACACCTGTATTCATTGTTGGATGCAGTAACACCTGTGTGACTATAATTTGATTTTGAATATTGCTTTTGCAGGTAAAGCACAATAATTTCAATATGATAGTCCATTTTTTTGTCTCTTTAAAAGGCGAAATGATTCATTATTCTATATTGTTTAAAAACATTCTATTATAAAGTTCTTCGTGGTTTTCTGCAGTATTAGAAGCAAAATACCAGTATCTTAAAAAGTTGAAAGAAGAAACAGCGGGACCTTTTCAAGAAGAAATAACCCTTTTGACAGTGTTTACGCAGATACTGCCTGTGATTTTCAATTCGTAAGAAAACCTCTGGAAGTAGGAAAATCACGATATTTTTTTTTCTGTGTCTTTTCGCAAACTGACACCTGTATTCATTGTTGGATGCAGTAACACCTGTGTGACTATAATTTGATTTTGAATATTGCTTTTGCAGGTAAAGCACAATAATTTCAATATGATAGTCCATTTTTTTGTCTCTTTAAAAGGCGAAATGATTCATTATTCTATATTGTTTAAAAACATTCTATTATAAAGTTCTTCGTGGTTTTCTGCAGTATTAGAAGCAAAATACCAGTATCTTAAAAAGTTGAAAGAAGAAACAGCGGGACCTTTTCAAGAAGAAATAACGATATTTTTTTTCCGTTTCTTTTCGCAAACTGACACCTGTATTCATTGTTGGATGCAGTAACACCTGTGTGACTATAATTTGATTTTGAATATTGCTTTTGCAGGTAAAGCACAATAATTTCAATATGATAGTCCATTTTTTTGTCTCTTTAAAAGGCGAAATGATTCATTATTCTATATTGTTTAAAAACATTCTATTATAAAGTTCTTCGTGGTTTTCTGCAGTATTAGAAGCAAAATACCAGTATCTTAAAAAGTTGAAAGAAGAAACAGCGGGACCTTTTCAAGAAGAAATAACGATATTTTTTTCCGTTTCTTTTCGCAAACTGACACCTGTATTCATTGTTGGATGCAGTAACACCTGTGTGACTATAATTTGATTTTGAATATTGCTTTTGCAGGTAAAGCACAATAATTTCAATATGATAGTCCATTTTTTTGTCTCTTTAAAAGGCGAAATGATTCATTATTCTATATTGTTTAAAAACATTCTATTATAAAGTTCTTCGTGGTTTTCTGCAGTATTAGAAGCAAAATACCAGTATCTTAAAAAGTTGAAAGAAGAAACAGCGGGACCTTTTCAAGAAGAAATAACCCTTTTGACAGTGTTTACGCAGATACTGCCTGTGATTTTCAATTCGTAAGAAAACCTCTGGAAGGAGGAAAATCATGATATTTTTTTTTCTGTCTCTTTTCGCAAACTGACACCTGTATTCATTGTTGGATGCAGTAACACCTGTGTAAACTATAATTTGATTTTGAATATTGCTTTTGCAGGTAAAGCACAATAATTTCAATATGATAGTCCATTTTTTTGTCTCTTTAAAAGGCGAAATGATTCATTATTCTATATTGTTTAAAAACATTCTATTATAAAGTTCTTCGTGGTTTTCTGCAGTATTAGAAGCAAAATACCAGTATCTTAAAAAGTTGAAAGAAGAAACAGCGGGACCTTTTCAAGAAGAAATAACCCTTTTGACAATGTTTACGCAGATACTGCCTGTGATTTTCAATTCGTAAGAAAACCTCTGGAAGTAGGAAAATCACGATATTTTTTTTTCTGTGTCTTTTCGCAAACTGACACCTGTATTCATTGTTGGATGCAGTAACACCTGTGTAAACTATAATTTGATTTTGAATATTGCTTTTGCAGGTAAAGCACAATAATTTCAATATGATAGTCCATTTTTTTGTCTCTTTAAAAGGCGAAATGATTCATTATTCTATATTGTTTAAAAACATTCTATTATAAAGTTCTTCGTGGTTTTCTGCAGTATTAGAAGCAAAATACCAGTATCTTAAAAAGTTGAAAGAAGAAACAGCGGGACCTTTTCAAGAAGAAATAACGATATTTTTTTTCCGTTTCTTTTCGCAAACTGACACCTGTATTCATTGTTGGATGCAGTAACACCTGTGTGACTATAATTTGATTTTGAATATTGCTTTTGCAGGTAAAGCACAATAATTTCAATATGATAGTCCATTTTTTTGTCTCTTTAAAAGGCGAAATGATTCATTATTCTATATTGTTTAAAAACATTCTATTATAAAGTTCTTCGTGGTTTTCTGCAGTATTAGAAGCAAAATACCAGTATCTTAAAAAGTTGAAAGAAGAAACAGCGGGACCTTTTCAAGAAGAAATAACGATATTTTTTTCCCGTTTCTTTTCGCAAACTGACACCTGTATTCATTGTTGGATGCAGTAACACCTGTGTGACTATAATTTGATTTTGAATATTGCTTTTGCAGGTAAAGCACAATAATTTCAATATGATAGTCCATTTTTTTGTCTCTTTAAAAGGCGAAATGATTCATTATTCTATATTGTTTAAAAACATTCTATTATAAAGTTCTTCGTGGTTTTCTGCAGTATTAGAAGCAAAATACCAGTATCTTAAAAAGTTGAAAGAAGAAACAGCGGGACCTTTTCAAGAAGAAATAACGATATTTTTTTTCCGTCTCTTTTCGCAAACTGACACCTGTATTCATTGTTGGATGCAGTAACACCTGTGTGACTATAATTTGATTTTGAATATTGCTTTTGCAGGTAAAGCACAATAATTTCAATATGATAGTCCATTTTTTTGTCTCTTTAAAAGGCGAAATGATTCATTATTCTATATTGTTTAAAAACATTCTATTATAAAGTTCTTCGTGGTTTTCTGCAGTATTAGAAGCAAAATACCAGTATCTTAAAAAGTTGAAAGAAGAAACAGCGGGACCTTTTCAAGAAGAAATAACCCTTTTGACAGTGTTTACGCAGATACTGCCTGTGATTTTCAATTCGTAAGAAAACCTCTGGAAGTAGGAAAATCACGATATTTTTTTTTCTGTGTAATTTCGCAAACTGACACCTGTATTCATTGTTGGATGCAGTAACACCTGTGTGACTATAATTTGATTTTGAATATTGCTTTTGCAGGTAAAGCACAATAATTTCAATATGATAGTCCATTTTTTTGTCTCTTTAAAAGGCGAAATGATTCATTATTCTATATTGTTTAAAAACATTCTATTATAAAGTTCTTCGTGGTTTTCTGCAGTATTAGAAGCAAAATACCAGTATCTTAAAAAGTTGAAAGAAGAAACAGCGGGACCTTTTCAAGAAGAAATAACGATATTTTTTTTCCGTTTCTTTTCGCAAACTGACACCTGTATTCATTGTTGGATGCAGTAACACCTGTGTGACTATAATTTGATTTTGAATATTGCTTTTGCAGGTAAAGCACAATAATTTCAATATGATAGTCCATTTTTTTGTCTCTTTAAAAGGCGAAATGATTCATTATTCTATATTGTTTAAAAACATTCTATTATAAAGTTCTTCGTGGTTTTCTGCAGTATTAGAAGCAAAATACCAGTATCTTAAAAAGTTGAAAGAAGAAACAGCGGGACCTTTTCAAGAAGAAATAACGATATTTTTTTTCCGTCTCTTTTCGCAAACTGACACCTGTATTCATTGTTGGATGCAGTAACACCTGTGTGACTATAATTTGATTTTGAATATTGCTTTTGCAGGTAAAGCACAATAATTTCAATATGATAGTCCATTTTTTTGTCTCTTTAAAAGGCGAAATGATTCATTATTCTATATTGTTTAAAAACATTCTATTATAAAGTTCTTCGTGGTTTTCTGCAGTATTAGAAGCAAAATACCAGTATCTTAAAAAGTTGAAAGAAGAAACAGCGGGACCTTTTCAAGAAGAAATAACCCTTTTGACAGTGTTTACGCAGATACTGCCTGTGATTTTCAATTCGTAAGAAAACCTCTGGAAGTAGGAAAATCACGATATTTTTTTTTCTGTGTCTTTTCGCAAACTGACACCTGTATTCATTGTTGGATGCAGTAACACCTGTGTGACTATAATTTGATTTTGAATATTGCTTTTGCAGGTAAAGCACAATAATTTCAATATGATAGTCCATTTTTTTGTCTCTTTAAAAGGCGAAATGATTCATTATTCTATATTGTTTAAAAACATTCTATTATAAAGTTCTTCGTGGTTTTCTGCAGTATTAGAAGCAAAATACCAGTATCTTAAAAAGTTGAAAGAAGAAACAGCGGGACCTTTTCAAGAAGAAATAACGATATTTTTTTTCCGTTTCTTTTCGCAAACTGACACCTGTATTCATTGTTGGATGCAGTAACACCTGTGTGACTATAATTTGATTTTGAATATTGCTTTTGCAGGTAAAGCACAATAATTTCAATATGATAGTCCATTTTTTTGTCTCTTTAAAAGGCGAAATGATTCATTATTCTATATTGTTTAAAAACATTCTATTATAAAGTTCTTCGTGGTTTTCTGCAGTATTAGAAGCAAAATACCAGTATCTTAAAAAGTTGAAAGAAGAAACAGCGGGACCTTTTCAAGAAGAAATAACGATATTTTTTTTCCGTTTCTTTTCGCAAACTGACACCTGTATTCATTGTTGGATGCAGTAACACCTGTGTGACTATAATTTGATTTTGAATATTGCTTTTGCAGGTAAAGCACAATAATTTCAATATGATAGTCCATTTTTTTGTCTCTTTAAAAGGCGAAATGATTCATTATTCTATATTGTTTAAAAACATTCTATTATAAAGTTCTTCGTGGTTTTCTGCAGTATTAGAAGCAAAATACCAGTATCTTAAAAAGTTGAAAGAAGAAACAGCGGGACCTTTTCAAGAAGAAATAACGATATTTTTTTTCCGTCTCTTTTTGCAAACTGACACCTGTATTCATTGTTGGATGCAGTAACACCTGTGTGACTATAATTTGATTTTGAATATTGCTTTTGCAGGTAAAGCACAATAATTTCAATATGATAGTCCATTTTTTTGTCTCTTTAAAAGGCGAAATGATTCATTATTCTATATTGTTTAAAAACATTTTATTATAAAGTTCTTCGTGGTTTTCTGCAGTATTAGAAGCAAAATACCAGTATCTTAAAAAGTTGAAAGAAGAAACAGCGGGACCTTTTCAAGAAGAAATAACCCTTTTGACAGTGTTTACGCAGATACTGCCTGTGATTTTCAATTCGTAAGAAAACCTCTGGAAGTAGGAAAATCACGATATTTTTTTTTCCGTCTCTTTTCTCGAACTGACACCTGTATTCATTGTTGGATGCAGTAACACCTGTGTAAACTATAATTTGATTTTGAATATTGCTTTTGCAGGTAAAGCACAATATTTTCAATATGATAGTCCATTTTTTTGTCTCTTTAAAAGGCGAAATGATTCATTATTCTATATTGTTTAAAAACATTCTATTATAAAGTTCTTCGTGGTTTTCTGCAGTATTAGAAGCAAAATACCAGTATCTTAAAAAGTTGAAAGAAGAAACAGCGGGACCTTTTCATGAAGAAATAACCCTTTTGACAGTGTTTACGCAGATACTGCCTGTGATTTTCAATTCGTAAGAAAACCTCTGGAAATAGGAAAATCACGATATTTTTTTTTCCGTCTCTTTTCGCAAACTGACACCTGTATTCATTGTTGGATGCAGTAACACCTGTGTAAACTATAATTTGATTTTGAATATTGCTTTTGCAGGTAAAGCACAATAATTTCAATATGATAGTCCATTTTTTTGTCTCTTTAAAAGGCGAAATGATTCATTATTCTATATTGTTTACAAACATTTTATTATAAAGTTCTTCGTGGTTTTCTGCAGTATTAGAAGCAAAATACCAGTATCTTAAAAAGTTGAAAGAAGAAACAGCGGGACCTTTTCAAGAAGAAATAACGATATTTTTTTTCCGTCTCTTTTCGCAAACTGACACCTGTATTCATTGTTGGATGCAGTAACACCTGTGTGACTATAATTTGATTTTGAATATTGCTTTTGCAGGTAAAGCACAATAATTTCAATATGATAGTCCATTTTTTTGTCTCTTTAAAAGGCGAAATGATTCATTATTCTATATTGTTTAAAAACATTCTATTATAAAGTTCTTCGTGGTTTTCTGCAGTATTAGAAGCAAAATACCAGTATCTTAAAAAGTTGAAAGAAGAAACAGCGGGACCTTTTCAAGAAGAAATAACGATATTTTTTTTCCGTCTCTTTTCGCAAACTGACACCTGTATTCATTGTTGGATGCAGTAACACCTGTGTGACTATAATTTGATTTTGAATATTGCTTTTGCAGGTAAAGCACAATAATTTCAATATGATAGTCCATTTTTTTGTCTCTTTAAAAGGCGAAATGATTCATTATTCTATATTGTTTAAAAACATTCTATTATAAAGTTCTTCGTGGTTTTCTGCAGTATTAGAAGCAAAATACCAGTATCTTAAAAAGTTGAAAGAAGAAACAGCGGGACCTTTTCAAGAAGAAATAACCCTTTTGACAGTGTTTACGCAGATACTGCCTGTGATTTTCAATTCGTAAGAAAACCTCTGGAAGTAGGAAAATCACGATATTTTTTTTTCCGTCTCTTTTCTCGAACTGACACCTGTATTCATTGTTGGATGCAGTAACACCTGTGTAAACTATAATTTGATTTTGAATATTGCTTTTGCAGGTAAAGCACAATATTTTCAATATGATAGTCCATTTTTTTGTCTCTTTAAAAGGCGAAATGATTCATTATTCTATATTGTTTAAAAACATTCTATTATAAAGTTCTTCGTGGTTTTCTGCAGTATTAGAAGCAAAATACCAGTATCTTAAAAAGTTGAAAGAAGAAACAGCGGGACCTTTTCATGAAGAAATAACCCTTTTGACAGTGTTTACGCAGATACTGCCTGTGATTTTCAATTCGTAAGAAAACCTCTGGAAATAGGAAAATCACGATATTTTTTTTTCCGTCTCTTTTCGCAAACTGACACCTGTATTCATTGTTGGATGCAGTAACACCTGTGTAAACTATAATTTGATTTTGAATATTGCTTTTGCAGGTAAAGCACAATAATTTCAATATGATAGTCCATTTTTTTGTCTCTTTAAAAGGCGAAATGATTCATTATTCTATATTGTTTACAAACATTTTATTATAAAGTTCTTCGTGGTTTTCTGCAGTATTAGAAGCAAAATACCAGTATCTTAAAAAGTTGAAAGAAGAAACAGCGGGACCTTTTCAAGAAGAAATAACGATATTTTTTTTCCGTCTCTTTTCGCAAACTGACACCTGTATTCATTGTTGGATGCAGTAACACCTGTGTGACTATAATTTGATTTTGAATATTGCTTTTGCAGGTAAAGCACAATAATTTCAATATGATAGTCCATTTTTTTGTCTCTTTAAAAGGCGAAATGATTCATTATTCTATATTGTTTAAAAACATTCTATTATAAAGTTCTTCGTGGTTTTCTGCAGTATTAGAAGCAAAATACCAGTATCTTAAAAAGTTGAAAGAAGAAACAGCGGGACCTTTTCAAGAAGAAATAACGATATTTTTTTTCCGTCTCTTATCGCAAACTGACACCTGTATTCATTGTTGGATGCAGTAACACCTGTGTGACTATAATTTGATTTTGAATATTGCTTTTGCAGGTAAAGCACAATAATTTCAATATGATAGTCCATTTTTTTGTCTCTTTAAAAGGCGAAATGATTCATTATTCTATATTGTTTAAAAACATTCTATTATAAAGTTCTTCGTGGTTTTCTGCAGTATTAGAAGCAAAATACCAGTATCTTAAAAAGTTGAAAGAAGAAACAGCGGGACCTTTTCAAGAAGAAATAACCCTTTTGACAGTGTTTACGCAGATACTGCCTGTGATTTTCAATTCGTAAGAAAACCTCTGGAAGTAGGAAAATCACGATATTTTTTTTTCTGTGTCTTTTCGCAAACTGACACCTGTATTCATTGTTGGATGCAGTAACACCTGTGTGACTATAATTTGATTTTGAATATTGCTTTTGCAGGTAAAGCACAATAATTTCAATATGATAGTCCATTTTTTTGTCTCTTTAAAAGGCGAAATGATTCATTATTCTATATTGTTTAAAAACATTCTATTATAAAGTTCTTCGTGGTTTTCTGCAGTATTAGAAGCAAAAAAACAGTATCTTAAAAAGTTGAAAGAAGAAACAGCGGGACCTTTTCATGAAGAAATAACCCTTTTGACAGTGTCTACGCGGATACTGCCTGTGATTTTTAATTCGTAAGAAAACCTCTGGAAGTAGGAAAATCACGATATTTTTTTTTCCGTCTCTTTTCGCAAACTGACACCTGTATTCATTGTTGGATGCAGTAACACCTGTGTAAACTATAATTTGATTTTGAATATTGCTTTTGCAGGTAAAGCACAATAATTTCAATATGATAGTCCATTTTTTTGTCTCTTTAAAAGGCGAAATGATTCATTATTCTATATTGTTTAAAAACATTCTATTATAAAGTTCTTCGTGGTTTTCTGCAGTATTAGAAGCAAAATACCAGTATCTTAAAAAGTTGAAAGAAGAAACAGCGGGACCTTTTCAAGAAGAAATAACGATATTTTTTTTCCGTCTCTTTTCGCAAACTGACACCTGTATTCATTGTTGGATGCAGTAACACCTGTGTGACTATAATTTGATTTTGAATATTGCTTTTGCAGGTAAAGCACAATAATTTCAATATGATAGTCCATTTTTTTGTCTCTTTAAAAGGCGAAATGATTCATTATTCTATATTGTTTAAAAACATTCTATTATAAAGTTCTTCGTGGTTTTCTGCAGTATTAGAAGCAAAAAAACAGTATCTTAAAAAGTTGAAAGAAGAAACAGCGGGACCTTTTCAAGAAGAAATAACCCTTTTGACAGTGTCTACGCGGATACTGCCTGTGATTTTTAATTCGTAAGAAAACCTCTGGAAGTAGGAAAATCACGATATTTTTTTTTCCGTCTCTTTTCGCAAACTGACACCTGTATTCATTGTTGGATGCAGTAACACCTGTGTAAACTATAATTTGATTTTGAATATTGCTTTTGCAGGTAAAGCACAATAATTTCAATATGATAGTCCATTTTTTTGTCTCTTTAAAAGGCGAAATGATTCATTATTCTATATTGTTTAAAAACATTCTATTATAAAGTTCTTCGTGGTTTTCTGCAGTATTAGAAGCAAAATACCAGTATCTTAAAAAGTTGAAAGAAGAAACAGCGGGACCTTTTCAAGAAGAAATAACGATATTTTTTTTCCGTTTCTTTTCGCAAACTGACACCTGTATTCATTGTTGGATGCAGTAACACCTGTGTGACTATAATTTGATTTTGAATATTGCTTTTGCAGGTAAAGCACAATAATTTCAATATGATAGTCCATTTTTTTGTCTCTTTAAAAGGCGAAATGATTCATTATTCTATATTGTTTAAAAACATTCTATTATAAAGTTCTTCGTGGTTTTCTGCAGTATTAGAAGCAAAATACCAGTATCTTAAAAAGTTGAAAGAAGAAACAGCGGGACCTTTTCAAGAAGAAATAACCCTTTTGACAGTGTTTACGCAGATACTGCCTGTGATTTTCAATTCGTAAGAAAACCTCTGGAAGTAGGAAAATCACGATATATTTTTTTCTGTGTCTTTTCGCAAACTGACACCTGTATTCATTGTTGGATGCAGTAACACCTGTGTAAACTATAATTTGATTTTGAATATTGCTTTTGCAGGTAAAGCACAATAATTTCAATATGATAGTCCATTTTTTTGTCTCTTTAAAAGGCGAAATGATTCATTATTCTATATTGTTTAAAAACATTCTATTATAAAGTTCTTCGTGGTTTTCTGCAGTATTAGAAGCAAAATACCAGTATCTTAAAAAGTTGAAAGAAGAAACAGCGGGACCTTTTCAAGAAGAAATAACGATATTTTTTTTCCGTCTCTTTTCGCAAACTGACACCTGTATTCATTGTTGGATGCAGTAACACCTGTGTGACTATAATTTGATTTTGAATATTGCTTTTGCAGGTAAAGCACAATAATTTCAATATGATAGTCCATTTTTTTGTCTCTTTAAAAGGCGAAATGATTCATTATTCTATATTGTTTAAAAACATTCTATTATAAAGTTCTTCGTGGTTTTCTGCAGTATTAGAAGCAAAATACCAGTATCTTAAAAAGTTGAAAGAAGAAACAGCGGGACCTTTTCAAGAAGAAATAACCCTTTTGACAGTGTTTACGCAGATACTGCCTGTGATTTTCAATTCGTAAGAAAACCTCTGGAAGTAGGAAAATCACGATATATTTTTTTCTGTGTCTTTTCGCAAACTGACACCTGTATTCATTGTTGGATGCAGTAACACCTGTGTAAACTATAATTTGATTTTGAATATTGCTTTTGCAGGTAAAGCACAATAATTTCAATATGATAGTCCATTTTTTTGTCTCTTTAAAAGGCGAAATGATTCATTATTCTATATTGTTTAAAAACATTCTATTATAAAGTTCTTCGTGGTTTTCTGCAGTATTAGAAGCAAAATACCAGTATCTTAAAAAGTTGAAAGAAGAAACAGCGGGACCTTTTCAAGAAGAAATAACGATATTTTTTTTCCGTCTCTTTTCGCAAACTGACACCTGTATTCATTGTTGGATGCAGTAACACCTGTGTGACTATAATTTGATTTTGAATATTGCTTTTGCAGGTAAAGCACAATAATTTCAATATGATAGTCCATTTTTTTGTCTCTTTAAAAGGCGAAATGATTCATTATTCTATATTGTTTAAAAACATTCTATTATAAAGTTCTTCGTGGTTTTCTGCAGTATTAGAAGCAAAATACCAGTATCTTAAAAAGTTGAAAGAAGAAACAGCGGGACCTTTTCAAGAAGAAATAACGATATTTTTTTTTCGTTTCTTTTCGCAAACTGACACCTGTATTCATTGTTGGATGCAGTAACACCTGTGTGACTATAATTTGATTTTGAATATTGCTTTTGCAGGTAAAGCACAATAATTTCAATATGATAGTCCATTTTTTTGTCTCTTTAAAAGGCGAAATGATTCATTATTCTATATTGTTTAAAAACATTCTATTATAAAGTTCTTCGTGGTTTTCTGCAGTATTAGAAGCAAAAAAACAGTATCTTAAAAAGTTGAAAGAAGAAACAGCGGGACCTTTTCAAGAAGAAATAACCCTTTTGACAGTGTCTACGCGGATACTGCCTGTGATTTTTAATTCATAAGAAAACCTCTGGAAGTAGGAAAATCACGATATTTTTTTTTCCGTCTCTTTTCGCAAACTGACACCTGTATTCATTGTTGGATGCAGTAACACCTGTGTAAACTATAATTTGATTTTGAATATTGCTTTTGCAGGTAAAGCACAATAATTTCAATATGATAGTCCATTTTTTTGTCTCTTTAAAAGGCGAAATGATTCATTATTCTATATTGTTTAAAAACATTCTATTATAAAGTTCTTCGTGGTTTTCTGCAGTATTAGAAGCAAAATACCAGTATCTTAAAAAGTTGAAAGAAGAAACAGCGGGACCTTTTCAAGAAGAAATAACGATATTTTTTTTCCGTTTCTTTTCGCAAACTGACACCTGTATTCATTGTTGGATGCAGTAACACCTGTGTGACTATAATTTGATTTTGAATATTGCTTTTGCAGGTAAAGCACAATAATTTCAATATGATAGTCCATTTTTTTGTCTCTTTAAAAGGCGAAATGATTCATTATTCTATATTGTTTAAAAACATTCTATTATAAAGTTCTTCGTGGTTTTCTGCAGTATTAGAAGCAAAATACCAGTATCTTAAAAAGTTGAAAGAAGAAACAGCGGGACCTTTTCAAGAAGAAATAACCCTTTTGACAGTGTTTACGCAGATACTGCCTGTGATTTTCAATTCGTAAGAAAACCTCTGGAAGTAGGAAAATCACGATATATTTTTTTCTGTGTCTTTTCGCAAACTGACACCTGTATTCATTGTTGGATGCAGTAACACCTGTGTAAACTATAATTTGATTTTGAATATTGCTTTTGCAGGTAAAGCACAATAATTTCAATATGATAGTCCATTTTTTTGTCTCTTTAAAAGGCGAAATGATTCATTATTCTATATTGTTTAAAAACATTCTATTATAAAGTTCTTCGTGGTTTTCTGCAGTATTAGAAGCAAAATACCAGTATCTTAAAAAGTTGAAAGAAGAAACAGCGGGACCTTTTCAAGAAGAAATAACGATATTTTTTTTCCGTCTCTTTTCGCAAACTGACACCTGTATTCATTGTTGGATGCAGTAACACCTGTGTGACTATAATTTGATTTTGAATATTGCTTTTGCAGGTAAAGCACAATAATTTCAATATGATAGTCCATTTTTTTGTCTCTTTAAAAGGCGAAATGATTCATTATTCTATATTGTTTTAAAACATTCTATTATAAAGTTCTTCGTGGTTTTCTGCAGTATTAGAAGCAAAATACCAGTATCTTAAAAAGTTGAAAGAAGAAACAGCGGGACCTTTTCAAGAAGAAATAACGATATTTTTTTTTCGTTTCTTTTCGCAAACTGACACCTGTATTCATTGTTGGATGCAGTAACACCTGTGTGACTATAATTTGATTTTGAATATTGCTTTTGCAGGTAAAGCACAATAATTTCAATATGATAGTCCATTTTTTTGTCTCTTTAAAAGGCGAAATGATTCATTATTCTATATTGTTTAAAAACATTCTATTATAAAGTTCTTCGTGGTTTTCTGCAGTATTAGAAGCAAAATACCAGTATCTTAAAAAGTTGAAAGAAGAAACAGCGGGACCTTTTCAAGAAGAAATAACGATATTTTTTTTCCGTCTCTTTTCGCAAACTGACACCTGTATTCATTGTTGGATGCAGTAACACCTGTGTGACTATAATTTGATTTTGAATATTGCTTTTGCAGGTAAAGCACAATAATTTCAATATGATAGTCCATTTTTTTGTCTCTTTAAAAGGCGAAATGATTCATTATTCTATATTGTTTAAAAACATTCTATTATAAAGTTCTTCGTGGTTTTCTGCAGTATTAGAAGCAAAATACCAGTATCTTAAAAAGTTGAAAGAAGAAACAGCGGGACCTTTTCAAGAAGAAATAACGATATTTTTTTTCCGTCTCTTTTCGCAAACTGACACCTGTATTCATTGTTGGATGCAGTAACACCTGTGTGACTATAATTTGATTTTGAATATTGCTTTTGCAGGTAAAGCACAATAATTTCAATATGATAGTCCATTTTTTTGTCTCTTTAAAAGGCGAAATGATTCATTATTCTATATTGTTTAAAAACATTCTATTATAAAGTTCTTCGTGGTTTTCTGCAGTATTAGAAGCAAAATACCAGTATCTTAAAAAGTTGAAAGAAGAAACAGCGGGACCTTTTCAAGAAGAAATAACCCTTTTGACAGTGTTTACGCAGATACTGCCTGTGATTTTCAATTCGTAAGAAAACCTCTGGAAGTAGGAAAATCACGATATTTTTTTTTCTGTGTCTTTTCGCAAACTGACACCTGTATTCATTGTTGGATGCAGTAACACCTGTGTGACTATAATTTGATTTTGAATATTGCTTTTGCAGGTAAAGCACAATAATTTCAATATGATAGTCCATTTTTTTGTCTCTTTAAAAGGCGAAATGATTCATTATTCTATATTGTTTAAGAACATTCTATTATAAAGTTCTTCGTGGTTTTCTGCAGTATTAGAAGCAAAATACCAGTATCTTAAAAAGTTGAAAGAAGAAACAGCGGGACCTTTTCAAGAAGAAATAACGATATTTTTTTTCCGTTTCTTTTCGCAAACTGACACCTGTATTCATTGTTGGATGCAGTAACACCTGTGTGACTATAATTTGATTTTGAATATTGCTTTTGCAGGTAAAGCACAATAATTTCAATATGATAGTCCATTTTTTTGTCTCTTTAAAAGGCGAAATGATTCATTATTCTATATTGTTTAAAAACATTCTATTATAAAGTTCTTCGTGGTTTTCTGCAGTATTAGAAGCAAAATACCAGTATCTTAAAAAGTTGAAAGAAGAAACAGCGGGACCTTTTCAAGAAGAAATAACGATATTTTTTTTCCGTCTCTTTTCGCAAACTGACACCTGTATTCATTGTTGGATGCAGTAACACCTGTGTGACTATAATTTGATTTTGAATATTGCTTTTGCAGGTAAAGCACAATAATTTCAATATGATAGTCCATTTTTTTGTCTCTTTAAAAGGCGAAATGATTCATTATTCTATATTGTTTAAAAACATTCTATTATAAAGTTCTTCGTGGTTTTCTGCAGTATTAGAAGCAAAATACCAGTATCTTAAAAAGTTGAAAGAAGAAACAGCGGGACCTTTTCAAGAAGAAATAACAATATTTTTTTTCCGTTTCTTTTCGCAAACTGACACCTGTATTCATTGTTGGATGCAGTAACACCTGTGTGACTATAATTTGATTTTGAATATTGCTTTTGCAGGTAAAGCACAATAATTTCAATATGATAGTCCATTTTTTTGTCTCTTTAAAAGGCGAAATGATTCATTATTCTATATTGTTTAAAAACATTCTATTATAAAGTTCTTCGTGGTTTTCTGCAGTATTAGAAGCAAAATACCAGTATCTTAAAAAGTTGAAAGAAGAAACAGCGGGACCTTTTCAAGAAGAAATAACGATATTTTTTTTCCGTCTCTTTTCGCAAACTGACACCTGTATTCATTGTTGGATGCAGTAACACCTGTGTGACTATAATTTGATTTTGAATATTGCTTTTGCAGGTAAAGCACAATAATTTCAATATGATAGTCCATTTTTTTGTCTCTTTAAAAGGCGAAATGATTCATTATTCTATATTGTTTAAAAACATTCTATTATAAAGTTCTTCGTGGTTTTCTGCAGTATTAGAAGCAAAATACCAGTATCTTAAAAAGTTGAAAGAAGAAACAGCGGGACCTTTTCAAGAAGAAATAACGATATTTTTTTTCTGTGTCTTTTCGCAAACTGACACCTGTATTCATTGTTGGATGCAGTAACACCTGTGTGACTATAATTTGATTTTGAATATTGCTTTTGCAGGTAAAGCACAATAATTTCAATATGATAGTCCATTTTTTTGTCTCTTTAAAAGGCGAAATGATTCATTATTCTATATTGTTTAAAAACATTCTATTATAAAGTTCTTCGTGGTTTTCTGCAGTATTAGAAGCAAAATACCAGTATCTTAAAAAGTTGAAAGAAGAAACAGCGGGACCTTTTCAAGAAGAAATAACCCTTTTGACAGTGTTTACGCAGATACTGCCTGTGATTTTCAATTCGTAAGAAAACCTCTGGAAGTAGGAAAATCACGATATTTTTTTTTCTGTGTCTTTTCGCAAACTGACACCTGTATTCATTGTTGGATGCAGTAACACCTGTGTAAACTATAATTTGATTTTGAATATTGCTTTTGCAGGTAAAGCACAATAATTTCAATATGATAGTCCATTTTTTTGTCTCTTTAAAAGGCGAAATGATTCATTATTCTATATTGTTTAAAAACATTCTATTATAAAGTTCTTCGTGGTTTTCTGCAGTATTAGAAGCAAAATACCAGTATCTTAAAAAGTTGAAAGAAGAAACAGCGGGACCTTTTCAAGAAGAAATAACCCTTTTGACAGTGTTTACGCAGATACTGCCTGTGATTTTCAATTCGTAAGAAAACCTCTGGAAGTAGGAAAATCACGATATTTTTTTTTCTGTGTCTTTTCGCAAACTGACACCTGTATTCATTGTTGGATGCAGTAACACCTGTGTGACTATAATTTGATTTTGAATATTGCTTTTGCAGGTAAAGCACAATAATTTCAATATGATAGTCCATTTTTTTGTCTCTTTAAAAGGTGAAATGATTCATTATTCTATATTGTTTACAAACATTTTATTATAAAGTTCTTCGTGGTTTTCTGCAGTATTAGAAGCAAAATACCAGTATCTTAAAAAGTTGAAAGAAGAAACAGCGGGACCTTTTCAAGAAGAAATAACGATATTTTTTTTCCGTTTCTTTTCGCAAACTGACACCTGTATTCATTGTTGGATGCAGTAACACCTGTGTGACTATAATTTGATTTTGAATATTGCTTTTGCAGGTAAAGCACAATAATTTCAATATGATAGTCCATTTTTTTGTCTCTTTAAAAGGCGAAATGATTCATTATTCTATATTGTTTAAGAACATTCTATTATAAAGTTCTTCGTGGTTTTCTGCAGTATTAGAAGCAAAATACCAGTATCTTAAAAAGTTGAAAGAAGAAACAGCGGGACCTTTTCAAGAAGAAATAACAATATTTGTTTCCGTCCCCGTCTCATTTCGCAAACTGACACCTGTATTCATTGTTGGATGCAGTAACACCTGTGTGACTATAATTTGATTTTGAATATTGCTTTTGCAGGTAAAGCACAATAATTTCAATATGATAGTCCATTTTTTTCTCTTTAACCTTTAGCTTGCTGGAATGTTTGAGCCTAACTCCCGCTGTCATCTGGATTAATTTCAGCAGAAGCGCCGTAAAATGAACAACGTTGCGGAAATCGGAATTTCTCAAAAACTACAAAAGAATTCCTTACAAAACTGCACACACCTTTTGATAAAACACTAGGCTATTTTATCATATATTTTTCATGATTCTGCACCCCGAAATGATAAGGTTACGATAAGTGGAAGTGTAAGATGCTACTTTTGACAAAATATGGCAATATTTGAAATCGGAATATGTACATAAAAAACTTTGAAACGAAATAATTCAATTACAAACTCAACATTAAAAATCATTTTACGAATGCAGAGATGTCAACAATGAATAACCTACAGTTTTAATTCAATTTGACATCTCTAATAATTACAGCGGTTAATTATGTAACATCATTAGAACTCAGACGTAAATAGAATAAGTATTATTTAGAAAATATGAAATGCCTTTAACAGCTCTGCTTCGAGTGCGATTTTCTCTAAAACCACTGTAATAAAACCTTTGATACTTTATTCTTTGATTTAAAATAATTTTTTGATGGTACTGTTAATTTATCTCAGGCTGTAACACTTTAGTTTTCAAATACCAAGGCATTGTTAAGCAGATGTCGAGAAATTGGTACATTTCCAAACAAAATGGCGGATTACGCTAACTAGATGCGTTGTGAGAATTTCTTTGAAGTTAGAGCTTCAAATGGCAACAAAAATACATGTGACCGAAAGTAAAAAATTCAAATTTTAACAACATATGATTTTTATATCTTAAAACGCAAAAATTGCATTAACGATATTGCTGCAAAGTACACTGATAAAAGTTCGTCACAAGATATTTTTCAGTGGAAGAAAAAAATAGAAGCGTATGTAAACAAGTCGTCAAAGTCTAATTCCACATCAAATTAGCTTTTCAACAAGAAATAATTTATATAAAAATTTTTTTTAATGCACCTGGTGATTATATATGTCAAAATCATACCTTTGATAGAGAAATTTATTAAAATGATGGCAAACGAAAACTTGATCATCCCGGATGTGACGTTTACACGGAAGTCTCACTATAATTACTTCCCTTTGGAATCATTCAGGAAGTAATTCGATGGAAATAAACCTCAAGTGGACTTCAGTATCCTACCTCTAATAATGGAATTGCACCATTTATCAATGTAGATACAATAACATGACGAATACAGCATATCCCTATTGCTAGCGGCAGACGACAGATGAGGGCAGACGTGAGCAGGTGCGCGATTCAAACGTCGTCATTCAGACTGACTGATGATAGGAATATTGTGTCAATGTTATATTCTATATTACGATAAACAAGAAACTATTCAACGTTAGATACTCGAATTAATTGAAAATATTCGTTTCATTTTATTGATTTCATCTTAGTATTAAAAATAATTAAATATATAATATTTATCCAGAGTTTATAATAAATGTTACGCTGAACGTATCTGAAAGTAGGAAGTAGCATAACATTTTTATTTAATTGATATATTCAGAATACAGAAGATGAAACAAGAAAGAAAAACAACACAGCTAAAACAAATCTATATTTATTTTATCAACATTTTCTGAAATGCAATTAAACCATGCTCACATTTGAATTTATTGAAAGGGAATTATCAATACATAAGAACATAATTGTATTGTACATGGAACTGTGGAAATATCATGGGATTCTCAATATGAATAGCTAAAATATAATGAATAATGAAGGTTGAATTTTTAATCAAATTATCGAATATGTTTTTTATATGTGAATGTTTTTTATTCATAGTATTTGCTTTACTTTAACTCAAAATAACTTATTTATTGCCTTTTAAGTTTAAATCTGTCAGGTGATAATAAAATACAATTGAAATTGTGAATAACAATTATGGAGTTCACACTATCAGGCAACACCACCAGCACTGACAATTCAAAACACTTGCCCTCTCGACTAAACTTTTGATAGAATATGATTAAATATAAATGACATTTTATGAAATGTATATACATGTATATCCTCACATGATAAAGGTAATCTCATCTGTTATAAAGAAGTCAATTATTCTAGCTGGAATAGAGATTTCATATTAACAATTAACATCAAACTTGATTATGCAAAACCAATTTTAGTATATCATATGCAGACCTGAAATTGAGTATTTTAATTTGCAATAAAATAAACTCAATTTAATCTTGAATAAAACAGGAGTTACACTAGAGTTAACAGAAAAAATTGGAAATTCAAGTATTTAAATTCATATAACAATATAATTACAAGTGTGGAGGGAAGTCATATTGTACACTTGCCTATTTACTATTGACTTTGATACCTGCTAATTAGTAACCTCCCAGTCGATAGTAAATTCATCCAAAAGCACCTCCTCAACAACATCATCATTACTGTCGATATCAACCTCAACAGTTTTTCAAAATCATACAGATTGTGATTGTCAATCTCAGAATCTTCAGTACAAAAAATTTCAACAAAAAAACAAAACGAAAAGCTTCCCCCATATAAGAATTGACCACCAAACAATGTCTAACCGATATGCACAGAATGATTTGTCAATACAATAAATATTGACAATTTTACATCCATATAGGGAAATATATATGAATCTTTGTAAGAAAGATGACACATAATCTTGAAACATATATTAGTGTAACAATTAAACTATTCAACTTTCAAAAGAGAATTGCAAATATGAATATGAGTTACAAATTCTTCTGGAAGATTCCTGCCAAAAAACGTCTCGATCAGTTGCTAACAAAGAACAGTTTTCCCTCAGAATGGCAATGACAACCTGCAATGCATGAATGCAAGATTAAAATGGCTGAATTATTAACAAACTCAAATCACTTGGCCGGGAAAATATCAATAAAAAATCCATGCATCTAACAAAAACGATTGCAAAGTTGGCCAGTGTATCATACGATTTTACCTTGATGAAAATATTTGTCATTACGCATATTTCACTCAAAATATCTCGTCTATAATTAATTGCATATACAAATAATGAAAAAGAAATACTTACATGTGTCAGTATAGTCCAGAACGTATTCATGACATAAATCTTGATTTTAATCCACTTCTATCTTCGACCATTGAAGGTATCGCAAGATGGTCACGCCCATCTTGTCACTCACATGTGCACGCCCACATATGTCAGGCAAAACCACGTGCCATTGTAAATGGCGTTGAAATGACGAACTAACGTTTTGTATCGGGGACTGTTAATTTCAAACGGAAGGAAAATTTCCAAGACAACATTTTGTTTCTCTTTTATTGACGATTGAGTAGCCTATCGATCTACTTCTAATGAAAACAAAATCAAATGTCGGACAAATGTTGAAATCCGAAGTTCATCGTGTGATGATAGCAGCCTAGCGACAACTAATCAGACAATCGTAAAAGTTGGTGTTGTCAGTTACACCAAATTTATTTTTTGATCTTATACAATTAAAATACGTTATTTATTTCCATTTCTATGCCTAACACCAAAGCAATGTTGAAAAAAAATCATGTAACATGTTTCAACTCATAGGCAGTTGTTTTAAAATTATTTTGCATTCGTAATGCACTTCACTCTACTGAAGTACAAAAACCATGTATTTTTGTAGTCTACACGTAACAAAATTAAATAAAACACGATTATCAGACATGCTAGCATATGTTATTGAAAATGTGTGTATATACAGGGTGTATTCTTTGCGATAGACCATAAATAACTGACAGAGTGCTGCTATCATAAATAGTTAGTTTTTCAGGAATAGCATTGACTGTGTTTTAGCGCGAACCCAACTGTTTTCCATGCAAGTGTCACTCGGCATCCCAATATTTATATTAATTTTTTTCCATGTCACTACGATGTCTTGGCTTTCAAGACAGGTCACATTGCAGCTTCTGTGTATCACTGTATTTCGTTCTAGTGCCATGAAATGGATTATTGAACATGAACGTGACATCGTTTTTTTTTACCGGAATCCGCCATTGAACTTTCGTCGTAGTGTTGACATAGATGATCGAGTGTGCTTGTAAGTAGATCATAATAATGACGCTGCCAGCTTTTTTGTTATTGAGAGATATAAACACAAGATTTATTTTTCTATTTGAATAAAGTTGTCACTCATTTTAATTTTAAAAGGATGCATATATTTATCGATGTGAAAAATTCTGTAGTGTAACGGTTTCTAGCTGAAAGAAACAACAACATTTATTTTTTTTGACACTCGCTTTTTCCTTTTGAAGAAATACGTAAATAATATCAAAATAACATAATTTTAACTAATATTGTTTTGTGTACATAAAACAACAACAAATATTAACTGTCATTGAACAAGAGTTACTTTATTGACAACTTTTTCGGTAACCGTCATTTTTTCATCGTCGGCCAATGTGACAATTTATACCGGAAGTTTTACTTCGCATCGATTGCTTTTTTCCGTAGACCCATGTAACATGAATAACGAATTTCATCACAAGTTATGCATATCATTGACTTAGTTTTTCATTGTAGACTCCTTTAGTACCATTTATTTCGCTACTCGAGGCATTTAAACGTCCGTAATTGTCTTAATTCATAAGAGGTCAAGGGTCACGTTGCTTAGCGCGTGCTATGGCCGCTGGGCGAGCCCGCAGATGCGGAGGGAATGCCACCGATGGCTCGATTTCGAGCCTGCAGCAGGCTAGACCTTAAAAGGCGAAATGATTCATTATTCTATATTGTTTAAAAACATTCTATTATAAAGTTCTTCGTGGTTTTCTGCAGTATTAGAAGCAAAATACCAGTATCTTAAAAAGTTGAAAGAAGAAACAGCGGGACCTTTTCAAGAAGAAATAACGATATTTTTTTTCCGTTTCTTTTCGCAAACTGACACCTGTATTCATTGTTGGATGCAGTAACACCTGTGTGACTATAATTTGATTTTGAATATTGCTTTTGCAGGTAAAGCACAATAATTTCAATATGATAGTCCATTTTTTTGTCTCTTTAAAAGGCGAAATGATTCATTATTCTATATTGTTTAAAAACATTCTATTATAAAGTTCTTCGTGGTTTTCTGCAGTATTAGAAGCAAAATACCAGTATCTTAAAAAGTTGAAAGAAGAAACAGCGGGACCTTTTCAAGAAGAAATAACCCTTTTGACAGTGTTTACGCAGATACTGCCTGTGATTTTCAATTCGTAAGAAAACCTCTGGAAGTAGGAAAATCACGATATTTTTTTTTCTGTGTCTTTTCGCAAACTGACACCTGTATTCATTGTTGGATGCAGTAACACCTGTGTGAACTATAATTTGATTTTGAATATTGCTTTTGCAGGTAAAGCACAATAATTTCAATATGATAGTCCATTTTTTTGTCTCTTTAAAAGGCGAAATGATTCATTATTCTATATTGTTTAAAAACATTCTATTATAAAGTTCTTCGTGGTTTTCTGCAGTATTAGAAGCAAAATACCAGTATCTTAAAAAGTTGAAAGAAGAAACAGCAGGACCTTTTCAAGAAGAAATAACGATATTTTTTTTCCGTCTCTTTTCGCAAACTGACACCTGTATTCATTGTTGGATGCAGTAACACCTGTGTGACTATAATTTGATTTTGAATATTGCTTTTGCAGGTAAAGCACAATAATTTCAATATGATAGTCCATTTTTTTGTCTCTTTAAAAGGCGAAATGATTCATTATTCTATATTGTTTAAAAACATTCTATTATAAAGTTCTTCGTGGTTTTCTGCAGTATTAGAAGCAAAATACCAGTATCTTAAAAAGTTGAAAGAAGAAACAGCGGGACCTTTTCAAGAAGAAATAACCCTTTTGACAGTGTTTACGCAGATACTGCCTGTGATTTTCAATTCGTAAGAAAACCTCTGGAAGTAGGAAAATCACGATATTTTTTTTTCTGTGTCTTTTCGCAAACTGACACCTGTATTCATTGTTGGATGCAGTAACACCTGTGTGACTATAATTTGATTTTGAATATTGCTTTTGCAGGTAAAGCACAATAATTTCAATATGATAGTCCATTTTTTTGTCTCTTTAAAAGGCGAAATGATTCATTATTCTATATTGTTTAAAAACATTCTATTATAAAGTTCTTCGTGGTTTTCTGCAGTATTAGAAGCAAAATACCAGTATCTTAAAAAGTTGAAAGAAGAAACAGCGGGACCTTTTCAAGAAGAAATAACGATATTTTTTTTCCGTTTCTTTTCGCAAACTGACACCTGTATTCATTGTTGGATGCAGTAACACCTGTGTGACTATAATTTGATTTTGAATATTGCTTTTGCAGGTAAAGCACAATAATTTCAATATGATAGTCCATTTTTTTGTCTCTTTAAAAGGCGAAATGATTCATTATTCTATATTGTTTAAAAACATTCTATTATAAAGTTCTTCGTGGTTTTCTGCAGTATTAGAAGCAAAATACCAGTATCTTAAAAAGTTGAAAGAAGAAACAGCGGGACCTTTTCAAGAAGAAATAACGATATTTTTTTTCCGTCTCTTTTCGCAAACTGACACCTGTATTCATTGTTGGATGCAGTAACACCTGTGTGACTATAATTTGATTTTGAATATTGCTTTTGCAGGTAAAGCACAATAATTTCAATATGATAGTCCATTTTTTTGTCTCTTTAAAGGGCGAAATGATTCATTATTCTATATTGTTTAAAAACATTCTATTATAAAGTTCTTCGTGGTTTTCTGCAGTATTAGAAGCAAAATACCAGTATCTTAAAACGTTGAAAGAAGAAACAGCGGGACCTTTTCAAGAAGAAATAACCCTTTTGACAGTGTTTACGCAGATACTGCCTGTGATTTTCAATTCGTAAGAAAACCTCTGGAAGTAGGAAAATCACGATATTTTTTTTTCTGTGTCTTTTCGCAAACTGACACCTGTATTCATTGTTGGATGCAGTAACACCTGTGTAAACTATAATTTGATTTTGAATATTGCTTTTGCAGGTAAAGCACAATAATTTCAATATGATAGTCCATTTTTTTGTCTCTTTAAAAGGCGAAATGATTCATTATTCTATATTGTTTAAAAACATTCTATTATAAAGTTCTTCGTGGTTTTCTGCAGTATTAGAAGCAAAATACCAGTATCTTAAAAAGTTGAAAGAAGAAACAGCGGGACCTTTTCAAGAAGAAATAACGATATTTTTTTCCCGTTTCTTTTCGCAAACTGACACCTGTATTCATTGTTGGATGCAGTAACACCTGTGTGACTATAATTTGATTTTGAATATTGCTTTTGCAGGTAAAGCACAATAATTTCAATATGATAGTCCATTTTTTTGTCTCTTTAAAAGGCGAAATGATTCATTATTCTATATTGTTTAAAAACATTCTATTATAAAGTTCTTCGTGGTTTTCTGCAGTATTAGAAGCAAAATACCAGTATCTTAAAAAGTTGAAAGAAGAAACAGCGGGACCTTTTCAAGAAGAAATAACGATATTTTTTTTCCGTTTCTTTTCGCAAACTGACACCTGTATTCATTGTTGGATGCAGTAACACCTGTGTGACTATAATTTGATTTTGAATATTGCTTTTGCATGTAAAGCACAATAATTTCAATATGATAGTCCATTTTTTTGTCTCTTTAAAAGGCGAAATGATTCATTATTCTATATTGTTTAAAAACATTTTATTATAAAGTTCTTCGTGGTTTTCTGCAGTATTAGAAGCAAAATACCAGTATCTTAAAAAGTTGAAAGAAGAAACAGCGGGACCTTTTCAAGAAGAAATAACCCTTTTGACAGTGTTTACGCAGATACTGCCTGTGATTTTTACTTCGTAAGAAAACCTCTGGAAGTAGGAAAATCACGATATTTTTTTTTCTGTGTCTTTTCGCAAACTGACACCTGTATTCATTGTTGGATGCAGTAACACCTGTGTAAACTATAATTTGATTTTGAATATTGCTTTAGCAGGAAAAGCACAATAATTTCAATATGATAGTCCATTTTTTTGTCTCTTTAAAAGGCGAAATGATTCATTATTCTATATTGTTTAAAAACATTCTATTATAAAGTTCTTCGTGGTTTTCTGCAGTATTAGAAGCAAAATACCAGTATCTTAAAAAGTTGAAAGAAGAAACAGCGGGACCTTTTCAAGAAGAAATAACCCTTTTGACAGTGTTTACGCAGATACTGCCTGTGATTTTTACTTCGTAAGAAAACCTCTGGAAGTAGGAAAATCACGATATTTTTTTTTCTGTGTCTTTTCGCAAACTGACACCTGTATTCATTGTTGGATGCAGTAACACCTGTGTAAACTATAATTTGATTTTGAATATTGCTTTAGCAGGAAAAGCACAATAATTTCAATATGATAGTCCATTTTTTTGTCTCTTTAAAAGGCGAAATGATTCATTATTCTATATTGTTTAAAAACATTCTATTATAAAGTTCTTCGTGGTTTTCTGCAGTATTAGAAGCAAAATACCAGTATCTTAAAAAGTTGAAAGAAGAAACAGCGGGACCTTTTCAAGAAGAAATAACGATATTTTTTTTCCGTCTCTTTTCGCAAACTGACACCTGTATTCATTGTTGGATGCAGTAACACCTGTGTGACTATAATTTGATTTTGAATATTGCTTTTGCAGGTAAAGCACAATAATTTCAATATGATAGTCCATTTTTTTGTCTCTTTAAAAGGCGAAATGATTCATTATTCTATATTGTTTAAAAACATTCTATTATAAAGTTCTTCGTGGTTTTCTGCAGTATTAGAAGCAAAATACCAGTATCTTAAAAAGTTGAAAGAAGAAACAGCGGGACCTTTTCAAGAAGAAATAACCCTTTTGACAGTGTTTACGCAGATACTGCCTGTGATTTTCAATTCGTAAGAAAACCTCTGGAAGTAGGAAAATCACGATATTTTTTTTTCTGTCTCTTTTCGCAAACTGACACCTGTATTCATTGTTGGATGCAGTAACACCTGTGTAAACTATAATTTGATTTTGAATATTGCTTTTGCAGGTAAAGCACAATAATTTCAATATGATAGTCCATTTTTTTGTCTCTTTAAAAGGCGAAATGATTCATTATTCTATATTGTTTAAAAACATTTTATTATAAAGTTCTTCGTGGTTTTCTGCAGTATTAGAAGCAAAATACCAGTATCTTAAAAAGTTGAAAGAAGAAACAGCGGGACCTTTTCAAGAAGAAATAACCCTTTTGACAGTGTTTACGCAGATACTGCCTGTGATTTTCAATTCGTAAGAAAACCTCTGGAAGTAGGAAAATCACGATATTTTTTTTTCTGTGTCTTTTCGCAAACTGACACCTGTATTCATTGTTGGATGCAGTAACACCTGTGTGAACTATAATTTGATTTTGAATATTGCTTTTGCAGGTAAAGCACAATAATTTCAATATGATAGTCCATTTTTTTGTCTCTTTAAAAGGCGAAATGATTCATTATTCTATATTGTTTAAAAACATTCTATTATAAAGTTCTTCGTGGTTTTCTGCAGTATTAGAAGCAAAATACCAGTATCTTAAAAAGTTGAAAGAAGAAACAGCGGGACCTTTTCAAGAAGAAATAACGATATTTTTTTTCCGTCTCTTTTCGCAAACTGACACCTGTATTCATTGTTGGATGCAGTAACACCTGTGTGACTATAATTTGATTTTGAATATTGCTTTTGCAGGTAAAGCACAATAATTTCAATATGATAGTCCATTTTTTTGTCTCTTTAAAAGGCGAAATGATTCATTATTCTATATTGTTTAAAAACATTCTATTATAAAGTTCTTCGTGGTTTTCTGCAGTATTAGAAGCAAAATACCAGTATCTTAAAAAGTTGAAAGAAGAAACAGCGGGACCTTTTCAAGAAGAAATAACCCTTTTGACAGTGTTTACGCAGATACTGCCTGTGATTTTCAATTCGTAAGAAAACCTCTGGAAGTAGGAAAATCACGATATTTTTTTTTCTGTGTCTTTTCGCAAACTGACACCTGTATTCATTGTTGGATGCAGTAACACCTGTGTGACTATAATTTGATTTTGAATATTGCTTTTGCAGGTAAAGCACAATAATTTCAATATGATAGTCCATTTTTTTGTCTCTTTAAAAGGCGAAATGATTCATTATTCTATATTGTTTAAAAACATTCTATTATAAAGTTCTTCGTGGTTTTCTGCAGTATTAGAAGCAAAATACCAGTATCTTAAAAAGTTGAAAGAAGAAACAGCGGGACCTTTTCAAGAAGAAATAACGATATTTTTTTTCCGTTTCTTTTCGCAAACTGACACCTGTATTCATTGTTGGATGCAGTAACACCTGTGTAAACTATAATTTGATTTTGAATATTGCTTTTGCAGGTAAAGCACAATAATTTCAATATGATAGTCCATTTTTT
This sequence comes from Phorcus lineatus, assembly GCA_921293015.1. Lineage (NCBI taxonomy): Eukaryota > Metazoa > Mollusca > Gastropoda > Trochida > Trochidae > Phorcus > Phorcus lineatus. Next base: position 14,438,064 of record OV121090.1, read on the forward strand.
TGTCTCTTTAAAAGGCGAAATGATTCATTATTCTATATTGTTTAAAAACATTCTATTATAAAGTTCTTCGTGGTTTTCTGCAGTATTAGAAGCAAAATACCAGTATCTTAAAAAGTTGAAAGAAGAAACAGCGGGACCTTTTCAAGAAGAAATAACGATATTTTTTTTCCGTTTCTTTTCGCAAACTGACACCTGTATTCATAGTTGGATGCAGTAACACCTGTGTGACTATAATTTGATTTTGAATATTGCTTTTGCAGGTAAAGCACAATAATTTCAATATGATAGTCCATTTTTTTGTCTCTTTAAAAGGCGAAATGATTCATTATTCTATATTGTTTAAAAACATTCTATTATAAAGTTCTTCGTGGTTTTCTGCAGTATTAGAAGCAAAATACCAGTATCTTAAAAAGTTGAAAGAAGAAACAGCGGGACCTTTTCAAGAAGAAATAACGATATTTTTTTTCCGTCTCTTTTCGCAAACTGACACCTGTATTCATTGTTGGATGCAGTAACACCTGTGTGACTATAATTTGATTTTGAATATTGCTTTTGCAGGTAAAGCACAATAATTTCAATATGATAGTCCATTTTTTTGTCTCTTTAAAGGGCGAAATGATTCATTATTCTATATTGTTTAAAAACATTCTATTATAAAGTTCTTCGTGGTTTTCTGCAGTATTAGAAGCAAAATACCAGTATCTTAAAACGTTGAAAGAAGAAACAGCGGGACCTTTTCAAGAAGAAATAACCCTTTTGACAGTGTTTACGCAGATACTGCCTGTGATTTTCAATTCGTAAGAAAACCTCTGGAAGTAGGAAAATCACGATATTTTTTTTTCTGTGTCTTTTCGCAAACTGACACCTGTATTCATTGTTGGATGCAGTAACACCTGTGTAAACTATAATTTGATTTTGAATATTGCTTTTGCAGGTAAAGCACAATAATTTCAATATGATAGTCCATTTTTTTGTCTCTTTAAAAGGCGAAATGATTCATTATTCTATATTGTTTAAAAACATTTTATTATAAAGTTCTTCGTGGTTTTCTGCAGTATTAGAAGCAAAATACCAGTATCTTAAAAAGTTGAAAGAAGAAACAGCGGGACCTTTTCAAGAAGAAATAACGATATTTTTTTTCCGTCTCTTTTCGCAAACTGACACCTGTATTCATTGTTGGATGCAGTAACACCTGTGTGACTATAATTTGATTTTGAATATTGCTTTTGCAGGTAAAGCACAATAATTTCAATATGATAGTCCATTTTTTTGTCTCTTTAAAGGGCGAAATGATTCATTATTCTATATTGTTTAAAAACATTCTATTATAAAGTTCTTCGTGGTTTTCTGCAGTATTAGAAGCAAAATACCAGTATCTTAAAAAGTTGAAAGAAGAAACAGCGGGACCTTTTCAAGAAGAAATAACCCTTTTGACAGTGTTTACGCAGATACTGCCTGTGATTTTCAATTCGTAAGAAAACCTCTGGAAGTAGGAAAATCACGATATGTTTTTTTCTGTGTCTTTTCGCAAACTGACACCTGTATTCATTGTTGGATGCAGTAACACCTGTGTGACTATAATTTGATTTTGAATATTGCTTTTGCAGGTAAAGCACAATAATTTCAATATGATAGTCCATTTTTTTGTCTCTTTAAAAGGCGAAATGATTCATTATTCTATATTGTTTAAAAACATTCTATTATAAAGTTCTTCGTGGTTTTCTGCAGTATTAGAAGCAAAATACCAGTATCTTAAAAAGTTGAAAGAAGAAACAGCGGGACCTTTTCAAGAAGAAATAACGATATTTTTTTCCCGTTACTTTTCGCAAACTGACACCTGTATTCATTGTTGGATGCAGTAACACCTGTGTGACTATAATTTGATTTTGAATATTGCTTTTGCAGGTAAAGCACAATAATTTCAATATGATAGTCCATTTTTTTGTCTCTTTAAAAGGCGAAATGATTCATTATTCTATATTGTTTAAAAACATTCTATTATAAAGTTCTTCGTGGTTTTCTGCAGTATTAGAAGCAAAATACCAGTATCTTAAAAAGTTGAAAGAAGAAACAGCGGGACCTTTTCAAGAAGAAATAACGATATTTTTTTTCCGTTTCTTTTCGCAAACTGACACCTGTATTCATTGTTGGATGCAGTAACACCTGTGTGACTATAATTTGATTTTGAATATTGCTTTTGCATGTAAAGCACAATAATTTCAATATGATAGTCCATTTTTTTGTCTCTTTAAAAGGCGAAATGATTCATTATTCTATATTGTTTAAAAACATTCTATTATAAAGTTCTTCGTGGTTTTCTGCAGTATTAGAAGCAAAATACCAGTATCTTAAAAAGTTGAAAGAAGAAACAGCGGGACCTTTTCAAGAAGAAATAACGATATTTTTTTTCCGTTTCTTTTCGCAAACTGACACCTGTATTCATTGTTGGATGCAGTAACACCTGTGTGACTATAATTTGATTTTGAATATTGCTTTTGCAGGTAAAGCACAATAAATTCAATATGATAGTCCATTTTTTTGTCTCTTTAAAAGGCGAAATGATTCATTATTCTATATTGTTTAAAAACATTTTATTATAAAGTTCTTCGTGGTTTTCTGCAGTATTAGAAGCAAAATACCAGTATCTTAAAAAGTTGAAAGAAGAAACAGCGGGACCTTTTCAAGAAGAAATAACCCTTTTGACAGTGTTTACGCAGATACTGCCTGTGATTTTTACTTCGTAAGAAAACCTCTGGAAGTAGGAAAATCACGATATTTTTTTTTCTGTGTCTTTTCGCAAACTGACACCTGTATTCATTGTTGGATGCAGTAACACCTGTGTAAACTATAATTTGATTTTGAATATTGCTTTAGCAGGAAAAGCACAATAATTTCAATATGATAGTCCATTTTTTTGTCTCTTTAAAAGGCGAAATGATTCATTATTCTATATTGTTTAAAAACATTCTATTATAAAGTTCTTCGTGGTTTTCTGCAGTATTAGAAGCAAAATACCAGTATCTTAAAAAGTTGAAAGAAGAAACAGCGGGACCTTTTCAAGAAGAAATAACGATATTTTTTTTCCGTCTCTTTTCGCAAACTGACACCTGTATTCATTGTTGGATGCAGTAACACCTGTGTGACTATAATTTGATTTTGAATATTGCTTTTGCAGGTAAAGCACAATAATTTCAATATGATAGTCCATTTTTTTGTCTCTTTAAAGGGCGAAATGATTCATTATTCTATATTGTTTAAAAACATTCTATTATAAAGTTCTTCGTGGTTTTCTGCAGTATTAGAAGCAAAATACCAGTATCTTAAAACGTTGAAAGAAGAAACAGCGGGACCTTTTCAAGAAGAAATAACCCTTTTGACAGTGTTTACGCAGATACTGCCTGTGATTTTCAATTCGTAAGAAAACCTCTGGAAGTAGGAAAATCACGATATTTTTTTTTCTGTGTCTTTTCGCAAACTGACACCTGTATTCATTGTTGGATGCAGTAACACCTGTGTAAACTATAATTTGATTTTGAATATTGCTTTTGCAGGTAAAGCACAATAATTTCAATATGATAGTCCATTTTTTTGTCTCTTTAAAGGGCGAAATGATTCATTATTCTATATTGTTTAAAAACATTCTATTATAAAGTTCTTCGTGGTTTTCTGCAGTATTAGAAGCAAAATACCAGTATCTTAAAAAGTTGAAAGAAGAAACAGCGGGACCTTTTCAAGAAGAAATAACCCTTTTGACAGTGTTTACGCAGATACTGCCTGTGATTTTCAATTCGTAAGAAAACCTCTGGAAGTAGGAAAATCACGATATTTTTTTTTCTGTGTCTTTTCGCAAACTGACACCTGTATTCATTGTTGGATGCAGTAACACCTGTGTGACTATAATTTGATTTTGAATATTGCTTTTGCAGGTAAAGCACAATAATTTCAATATGATAGTCCATTTTTTTGTCTCTTTAAAAGGCGAAATGATTCATTATTCTATATTGTTTAAAAACATTCTATTATAAAGTTCTTCGTGGTTTTCTGCAGTATTAGAAGCAAAATACCAGTATCTTAAAAAGTTGAAAGAAGAAACAGCGGGACCTTTTCAAGAAGAAATAACGATATTTTTTTCCCGTTTCTTTTCGCAAACTGACACCTGTATTCATTGTTGGATGCAGTAACACCTGTGTGACTATAATTTGATTTTGAATATTGCTTTTGCAGGTAAAGCACAATAATTTCAATATGATAGTCCATTTTTTTGTCTCTTTAAAAGGCGAAATGATTCATTATTCTATATTGTTTAAAAACATTCTATTATAAAGTTCTTCGTGGTTTTCTGCAGTATTAGAAGCAAAATACCAGTATCTTAAAAAGTTGAAAGAAGAAACAGCGGGACCTTTTCAAGAAGAAATAACGATATTTTTTTTCCGTTTCTTTTCGCAAACTGACACCTGTATTCATTGTTGGATGCAGTAACACCTGTGTGACTATAATTTGATTTTGAATATTGCTTTTGCATGTAAAGCACAATAATTTCAATATGATAGTCCATTTTTTTGTCTCTTTAAAAGGCGAAATGATTCATTATTCTATATTGTTTAAAAACATTCTATTATAAAGTTCTTCGTGGTTTTCTGCAGTATTAGAAGCAAAATACCAGTATCTTAAAAAGTTGAAAGAAGAAACAGCGGGACCTTTTCAAGAAGAAATAACGATATTTTTTTTCCGTTTCTTTTCGCAAACTGACACCTGTATTCATTGTTGGATGCAGTAACACCTGTGTGACTATAATTTGATTTTGAATATTGCTTTTGCAGGTAAAGCACAATAATTTCAATATGATAGTCCATTTTTTTGTCTCTTTAAAAGGCGAAATGATTCATTATTCTATATTGTTTAAAAACATTTTATTATAAAGTTCTTCGTGGTTTTCTGCAGTATTAGAAGCAAAATACCAGTATCTTAAAAAGTTGAAAGAAGAAACAGCGGGACCTTTTCAAGAAGAAATAACCCTTTTGACAGTGTTTACGCAGATACTGCCTGTGATTTTTACTTCGTAAGAAAACCTCTGGAAGTAGGAAAATCACGATATTTTTTTTTCTGTGTCTTTTCGCAAACTGACACCTGTATTCATTGTTGGATGCAGTAACACCTGTGTAAACTATAATTTGATTTTGAATATTGCTTTAGCAGGAAAAGCACAATAATTTCAATATGATAGTCCATTTTTTTGTCTCTTTAAAAGGCGAAATGATTCATTATTCTATATTGTTTAAAAACATTCTATTATAAAGTTCTTCGTGGTTTTCTGCAGTATTAGAAGCAAAATACCAGTATCTTAAAAAGTTGAAAGAAGAAACAGCGGGACCTTTTCAAGAAGAAATAACGATATTTTTTTTCCGTCTCTTTTCGCAAACTGACACCTGTATTCATTGTTGGATGCAGTAACACCTGTGTGACTATAATTTGATTTTGAATATTGCTTTTGCAGGTAAAGCACAATAATTTCAATATGATAGTCCATTTTTTTGTCTCTTTAAAAGGCGAAATGATTCATTATTCTATATTGTTTAAAAACATTCTATTATAAAGTTCTTCGTGGTTTTCTGCAGTATTAGAAGCAAAATACCAGTATCTTAAAAAGTTGAAAGAAGAAACAGCGGGACCTTTTCAAGAAGAAATAACCCTTTTGACAGTGTTTACGCAGATACTGCCTGTGATTTTCAATTCGTAAGAAAACCTCTGGAAGTAGGAAAATCACGATATTTTTTTTTCTGTGTCTTTTCGCAAACTGACACCTGTATTCATTGTTGGATGCAGTAACACCTGTGTAAACTATAATTTGATTTTGAATATTGCTTTTGCAGGTAAAGCACAATAATTTCAATATGATAGTCCATTTTTTTGTCTCTTTAAAAGGCGAAATGATTCATTATTCTATATTGTTTAAAAACATTCTATTATAAAGTTCTTCGTGGTTTTCTGCAGTATTAGAAGCAAAATACCAGTATCTTAAAAAGTTGAAAGAAGAAACAGCGGGACCTTTTCAAGAAGAAATAACGATATTTTTTTTCCGTCTCTTTTCGCAAACTGACACCTGTATTCATTGTTGGATGCAGTAACACCTGTGTGACTATAATTTGATTTTGAATATTGCTTTTGCAGGTAAAGCACAATAATTTCAATATGATAGTCCATTTTTTTGTCTCTTTAAAGGGCGAAATGATTCATTATTCTATATTGTTTAAAAACATTCTATTATAAAGTTCTTCGTGGTTTTCTGCAGTATTAGAAGCAAAATACCAGTATCTTAAAAAGTTGAAAGAAGAAACAGCGGGACCTTTTCAAGAAGAAATAACGATATTTTTTTTCCGTTTCTTTTCGCAAACTGACACCTGTATTCATTGTTGGATGCAGTAACACCTGTGTGACTATAATTTGATTTTGAATATTGCTTTTGCAGGTAAAGCACAATAATTTCAATATGATAGTCCATTTTTTTGTCTCTTTAAAAGGCGAAATGATTCATTATTCTATATTGTTTAAAAACATTCTATTATAAAGTTCTTCGTGGTTTTCTGCAGTATTAGAAGCAAAATACCAGTATCTTAAAAAGTTGAAAGAAGAAACAGCGGGACCTTTTCAAGAAGAAATAACCCTTTTGACAGTGTTTACGCAGATACTGCCTGTGATTTTCAATTCGTAAGAAAACCTCTGGAAGTAGGAAAATCACGATATTTTTTTTTCTGTGTCTTTTCGCAAACTGACACCTGTATTCATTGTTGGATGCAGTAACACCTGTGTGACTATAATTTGATTTTGAATATTGCTTTTGCAGGTAAAGCACAATAATTTCAATATGATAGTCCATTTTTTTGTCTCTTTAAAAGGCGAAATGATTCATTATTCTATATTGTTTAAAAACATTCTATTATAAAGTTCTTCGTGGTTTTCTGCAGTATTAGAAGCAAAATACCAGTATCTTAAAAAGTTGAAAGAAGAAACAGCGGGACCTTTTCAAGAAGAAATAACGATATTTTTTTTCCGTTTCTTTTCGCAAACTGACACCTGTATTCATTGTTGGATGCAGTAACACCTGTGTGACTATAATTTGATTTTGAATATTGCTTTTGCAGGTAAAGCACAATAATTTCAATATGATAGTCCATTTTTTTGTCTCTTTAAAAGGCGAAATGATTCATTATTCTATATTGTTTAAAAACATTCTATTATAAAGTTCTTCGTGGTTTTCTGCAGTATTAGAAGCAAAATACCAGTATCTTAAAAAGTTGAAAGAAGAAACAGCGGGACCTTTTCAAGAAGAAATAACGATATTTTTTTTCCGTTTCTTTTCGCAAACTGACACCTGTATTCATTGTTGGATGCAGTAACACCTGTGTAAACTATAATTTGATTTTGAATATTGCTTTTGCAGGTAAAGCACAATAATTTCAATATGATAGTCCATTTTTTTGTCTCTTTAAAAGGCGAAATGATTCATTATTCTATATTGTTTAAAAACATTCTATTATAAAGTTCTTCGTGGTTTTCTGCAGTATTAGAAGCAAAATACCAGTATCTTAAAAAGTTGAAAGAAGAAACAGCGGGACCTTTTCAAGAAGAAATAACCCTTTTGACAGTGTTTACGCAGATACTGCCTGTGATTTTCAATTCGTAAGAAAACCTCTGGAAGTAGGAAAATCACGATATTTTTTTTTCTGTGTCTTTTCGCAAACTGACACCTGTATTCATTGTTGGATGCAGTAACACCTGTGTGACTATAATTTGATTTTGAATATTGCTTTTGCAGGTAAAGCACAATAATTTCAATATGATAGTCCATTTTTTTGTCTCTTTAAAAGGCGAAATGATTCATTATTCTATATTGTTTAAAAACATTCTATTATAAAGTTCTTCGTGGTTTTCTGCAGTATTAGAAGCAAAATACCAGTATCTTAAAAAGTTGAAAGAAGAAACAGCGGGACCTTTTCAAGAAGAAATAACGATATTTTTTTTCCGTTTCTTTTCGCAAACTGACACCTGTATTCATTGTTGGATGCAGTAACACCTGTGTGACTATAATTTGATTTTGAATATTGCTTTTGCAGGTAAAGCACAATAATTTCAATATGATAGTCCATTTTTTTGTCTCTTTAAAAGGCGAAATGATTCATTATTCTATATTGTTTAAAAACATTCTATTATAAAGTTCTTCGTGGTTTTCTGCAGTATTAGAAGCAAAATACCAGTATCTTAAAAAGTTGAAAGAAGAAACAGCGGGACCTTTTCAAGAAGAAATAACGATATTTTTTTTCCGTTTCTTTTCGCAAACTGACACCTGTATTCATTGTTGGATGCAGTAACACCTGTGTGACTATAATTTGATTTTGAATATTGCTTTTGCAGGTAAAGCACAATAATTTCAATATGATAGTCCATTTTTTTGTCTCTTTAAAAGGCGAAATGATTCATTATTCTATATTGTTTAAAAACATTCTATTATAAAGTTCTTCGTGGTTTTCTGCAGTATTAGAAGCAAAATACCAGTATCTTAAAAAGTTGAAAGAAGAAACAGCGGGACCTTTTCAAGAAGAAATAACCCTTTTGACAGTGTTTACGCAGATACTGCCTGTGATTTTCAATTCGTAAGAAAACCTCTGGAAGTAGGAAAATCACGATATTTTTTTTTCTGTGTCTTTTCGCAAACTGACACCTGTATTCATTGTTGGATGCAGTAACACCTGTGTAAACTATAATTTGATTTTGAATATTGCTTTTGCAGGTAAAGCACAATAATTTCAATATGATAGTCCATTTTTTTGTCTCTTTAAAAGGCGAAATGATTCATTATTCTATATTGTTTAAAAACATTTTATTATAAAGTTCTTCGTGGTTTTCTGCAGTATTAGAAGCAAAATACCAGTATCTTAAAAAGTTGAAAGAAGAAACAGCGGGACCTTTTCAAGAAGAAATAACGATATTTTTTTTCCGTCTCTTTTCGCAAACTGACACCTGTATTCATTGTTGGATGCAGTAACACCTGTGTGACTATAATTTGATTTTGAATATTGCTTTTGCAGGTAAAGCACAATAATTTCAATATGATAGTCCATTTTTTTGTCTCTTTAAAAGGCGAAATGATTCATTATTCTATATTGTTTAAAAACATTCTATTATAAAGTTCTTCGTGGTTTTCTGCAGTATTAGAAGCAAAATACCAGTATCTTAAAAAGTTGAAAGAAGAAACAGCGGGACCTTTTCAAGAAGAAATAACCCTTTTGACAGTGTTTACGCAGATACTGCCTGTGATTTTCAATTCGTAAGAAAACCTCTGGAAGTAGGAAAATCACGATATTTTTTTTTCTGTGTCTTTTCGCAAACTGACACCTGTATTCATTGTTGGATGCAGTAACACCTGTGTAAACTATAATTTGATTTTGAATATTGCTTTTGCAGGTAAAGCACAATAATTTCAATATGATAGTCCATTTTTTTGTCTCTTTAAAAGGCGAAATGATTCATTATTCTATATTGTTTAAAAACATTCTATTATAAAGTTCTTCGTGGTTTTCTGCAGTATTAGAAGCAAAATACCAGTATCTTAAAAAGTTGAAAGAAGAAACAGCGGGACCTTTTCAAGAAGAAATAACGATATTTTTTTTCCGTTTCTTTTCGCAAACTGACACCTGTATTCATTGTTGGATGCAGTAACACCTGTGTGACTATAATTTGATTTTGAATATTGCTTTTGCAGGTAAAGCACAATAATTTCAATATGATAGTCCATTTTTTTGTCTCTTTAAAAGGCGAAATGATTCATTATTCTATATTGTTTAAAAACATTCTATTATAAAGTTCTTCGTGGTTTTCTGCAGTATTAGAAGCAAAATACCAGTATCTTAAAAAGTTGAAAGAAGAAACAGCGGGACCTTTTCAAGAAGAAATAACCCTTTTGACAGTGTTTACGCAGATACTGCCTGTGATTTTCAATTCGTAAGAAAACCTCTGGAAGTAGGAAAATCACGATATTTTTTTTTCTGTGTCTTTTCGCAAACTGACACCTGTATTCATTGTTGGATGCAGTAACACCTGTGTAAACTATAATTTGATTTTGAATATTGCTTTTGCAGGTAAAGCACAATAATTTCAATATGATAGTCCATTTTTTTGTCTCTTTAAAAGGCGAAATGATTCATTATTCTATATTGTTTATAAACATTCTATTATAAAGTTCTTCGTGGTTTTCTGCAGTATTAGAAGCAAAATACCAGTATCTTAAAAAGTTGAAAGAAGAAACAGCGGGACCTTTTCAAGAAGAAATAACGATATTTTTTTTCCGTTTCTTTTCGCAAACTGACACCTGTATTCATTGTTGGATGCAGTAACACCTGTGTAAACTATAATTTGATTTTGAATATTGCTTTTGCAGGTAAAGCACAATAATTTCAATATGATAGTCCATTTTTTTGTCTCTTTAAAAGGCGAAATGATTCATTATTCTATATTGTTTAAAAACATTTTATTATAAAGTTCTTCGTGGTTTTCTGCAGTATTAGAAGCAAAATACCAGTATCTTAAAAAGTTGAAAGAAGAAACAGCGGGACCTTTTCAAGAAGAAATAACCCTTTTGACAGTGTTTACGCAGATACTGCCTGTGATTTTCAATTCGTAAGAAAACCTCTGGAAGTAGGAAAATCACGATATTTTTTTTTCTGTCTCTTTTCGCAAACTGACACCTGTATTCATTGTTGGATGCAGTAACACCTGTGTGACTATAATTTGATTTTGAATATTGCTTTTGCAGGTAAAGCACAATAATTTCAATATGATAGTCCATTTTTTTGTCTCTTTAAAAGGCGAAATGATTCATTATTCTATATTGTTTAAAAACATTCTATTATAAAGTTCTTCGTGGTTTTCTGCAGTATTAGAAGCAAAATACCAGTATCTTAAAAAGTTGAAAGAAGAAACAGCGGGACCTTTTCAAGAAGAAATAACGATATTTTTTTTCCGTCTCTTTTCGCAAACTGACACCTGTATTCATTGTTGGATGCAGTAACACCTGTGTGACTATAATTTGATTTTGAATATTGCTTTTGCAGGTAAAGCACAATAATTTCAATATGATAGTCCATTTTTTTGTCTCTTTAAAGGGCGAAATGATTCATTATTCTATATTGTTTAAAAACATTCTATTATAAAGTTCTTCGTGGTTTTCTGCAGTATTAGAAGCAAAATACCAGTATCTTAAAAAGTTGAAAAAAGAAACAGCGGGACCTTTTCAAGAAGAAATAACGATATTTTTTTTCCGTCTCTTTTCGCAAACTGACACCTGTATTCATTGTTGGATGCAGTAACACCTGTGTGACTATAATTTGATTTTGAATATTGCTTTTGCAGGTAAAGCACAATAATTTCAATATGATAGTCCATTTTTTTGTCTCTTTAAAAGGCGAAATGATTCATTATTCTATATTGTTTAAAAACATTTTATTATAAAGTTCTTCGTGGTTTTCTGCAGTATTAGAAGCAAAATACCAGTATCTTAAAAAGTTGAAAGAAGAAACAGCGGGACCTTTTCAAGAAGAAATAACGATATTTTTTTTCCGTCTCTTTTCGCAAACTGACACCTGTATTCATTGTTGGATGCAGTAACACCTGTGTGACTATAATTTGATTTTGAATATTGCTTTTGCAGGTAAAGCACAATAATTTCAATATGATAGTCCATTTTTTTGTCTCTTTAAAGGGCGAAATGATTCATTATTCTATATTGTTTAAAAACATTCTATTATAAAGTTCTTCGTGGTTTTCTGCAGTATTAGAAGCAAAATACCAGTATCTTAAAAAGTTGAAAGAAGAAACAGCGGGACCTTTTCAAGAAGAAATAACCCTTTTGACAGTGTTTACGCAGATACTGCCTGTGATTTTCAATTCGTAAGAAAACCTCTGGAAGTAGGAAAATCACGATATTTTTTTTTCTGTGTCTTTTCGCAAACTGACACCTGTATTCATTGTTGGATGCAGTAACACCTGTGTGACTATAATTTGATTTTGAATATTGCTTTTGCAGGTAAAGCACAATAATTTCAATATGATAGTCCATTTTTTTGTCTCTTTAAAAGGCGAAATGATTCATTATTCTATATTGTTTAAAAACATTCTATTATAAAGTTCTTCGTGGTTTTCTGCAGTATTAGAAGCAAAATACCAGTATCTTAAAAAGTTGAAAGAAGAAACAGCGGGACCTTTTCAAGAAGAAATAACGATATTTTTTTCCCGTTTCTTTTCGCAAACTGACACCTGTATTCATTGTTGGATGCAGTAACACCTGTGTGACTATAATTTGATTTTGAATATTGCTTTTGCAGGTAAAGCACAATAATTTCAATATGATAGTCCATTTTTTTGTCTCTTTAAAAGGCGAAATGATTCATTATTCTATATTGTTTAAAAACATTCTATTATAAAGTTCTTCGTGGTTTTCTGCAGTATTAGAAGCAAAATACCAGTATCTTAAAAAGTTGAAAGAAGAAACAGCGGGACCTTTTCAAGAAGAAATAACGATATTTTTTTTCCGTTTCTTTTCGCAAACTGACACCTGTATTCATTGTTGGATGCAGTAACACCTGTGTGACTATAATTTGATTTTGAATATTGCTTTTGCATGTAAAGCACAATAATTTCAATATGATAGTCCATTTTTTTGTCTCTTTAAAAGGCGAAATGATTCATTATTCTATATTGTTTAAAAACATTCTATTATAAAGTTCTTCGTGGTTTTCTGCAGTATTAGAAGCAAAATACCAGTATCTTAAAAAGTTGAAAGAAGAAACAGCGGGACCTTTTCAAGAAGAAATAACGATATTTTTTTTCCGTTTCTTTTCGCAAACTGACACCTGTATTCATTGTTGGATGCAGTAACACCTGTGTGACTATAATTTGATTTTGAATATTGCTTTTGCAGGTAAAGCACAATAATTTCAATATGATAGTCCATTTTTTTGTCTCTTTAAAAGGCGAAATGATTCATTATTCTATATTGTTTAAAAACATTTTATTATAAAGTTCTTCGTGGTTTTCTGCAGTATTAGAAGCAAAATACCAGTATCTTAAAAAGTTGAAAGAAGAAACAGCGGGACCTTTTCAAGAAGAAATAACCCTTTTGACAGTGTTTACGCAGATACTGCCTGTGATTTTTACTTCGTAAGAAAACCTCTGGAAGTAGGAAAATCACGATATTTTTTTTTCTGTGTCTTTTCGCAAACTGACACCTGTATTCATTGTTGGATGCAGTAACACCTGTGTAAACTATAATTTGATTTTGAATATTGCTTTATCAGGAAAAGCACAATAATTTCAATATGATAGTCCATTTTTTTGTCTCTTTAAAAGGCGAAATGATTCATTATTCTATATTGTTTAAAAACATTCTATTATAAAGTTCTTCGTGGTTTTCTGCAGTATTAGAAGCAAAATACCAGTATCTTAAAAAGTTGAAAGAAGAAACAGCGGGACCTTTTCAAGAAGAAATAACGATATTTTTTTTCCGTCTCTTTTCGCAAACTGACACCTGTATTCATTGTTGGATGCAGTAACACCTGTGTGACTATAATTTGATTTTGAATATTGCTTTTGCAGGTAAAGCACAATAATTTCAATATGATAGTCCATTTTTTTGTCTCTTTAAAAGGCGAAATGATTCATTATTCTATATTGTTTAAAAACATTCTATTATAAAGTTCTTCGTGGTTTTCTGCAGTATTAGAAGCAAAATACCAGTATCTTAAAAAGTTGAAAGAAGAAACAGCGGGACCTTTTCAAGAAGAAATAACGATATTTTTTTCCCGTTTCTTTTCGCAAACTGACACCTGTATTCATTGTTGGATGCAGTAACACCTGTGTGACTATAATTTGATTTTGAATATTGCTTTTGCAGGTAAAGCACAATAATTTCAATATGATAGTCCATTTTTTTGTCTCTTTAAAAGGCGAAATGATTCATTATTCTATATTGTTTAAAAACATTCTATTATAAAGTTCTTCGTGGTTTTCTGCAGTATTAGAAGCAAAATACCAGTATCTTAAAAAGTTGAAAGAAGAAACAGCGGGACCTTTTCAAGAAGAAATAACGATATTTTTTTTCCGTTTCTTTTCGCAAACTGACACCTGTATTCATTGTTGGATGCAGTAACACCTGTGTGACTATAATTTGATTTTGAATATTGCTTTTGCATGTAAAGCACAATAATTTCAATATGATAGTCCATTTTTTTGTCTCTTTAAAAGGCGAAATGATTCATTATTCTATATTGTTTAAAAACATTCTATTATAAAGTTCTTCGTGGTTTTCTGCAGTATTAGAAGCAAAATACCAGTATCTTAAAAAGTTGAAAGAAGAAACAGCGGGACCTTTTCAAGAAGAAATAACGATATTTTTTTCCCGTTTCTTTTCGCAAACTGACACCTGTATTCATTGTTGGATGCAGTAACACCTGTGTGACTATAATTTGATTTTGAATATTGCTTTTGCAGGTAAAGCACAATAATTTCAATATGATAGTCCATTTTTTTGTCTCTTTAAAAGGCGAAATGATTCATTATTCTATATTGTTTAAAAACATTTTATTATAAAGTTCTTCGTGGTTTTCTGCAGTATTAGAAGCAAAATACCAGTATCTTAAAAAGTTGAAAGAAGAAACAGCGGGACCTTTTCAAGAAGAAATAACCCTTTTGACAGTGTTTACGCAGATACTGCCTGTGATTTTTACTTCGTAAGAAAACCTCTGGAAGTAGGAAAATCACGATATTTTTTTTTCTGTGTCTTTTCGCAAACTGACACCTGTATTCATTGTTGGATGCAGTAACACCTGTGTAAACTATAATTTGATTTTGAATATTGCTTTATCAGGAAAAGCACAATAATTTCAATATGATAGTCCATTTTTTTGTCTCTTTAAAAGGCGAAATGATTCATTATTCTATATTGTTTAAAAACATTCTATTATAAAGTTCTTCGTGGTTTTCTGCAGTATTAGAAGCAAAATACCAGTATCTTAAAAAGTTGAAAGAAGAAACAGCGGGACCTTTTCAAGAAGAAATAACGATATTTTTTTTCCGTCTCTTTTCGCAAACTGACACCTGTATTCATTGTTGGATGCAGTAACACCTGTGTGACTATAATTTGATTTTGAATATTGCTTTTGCAGGTAAAGCACAATAATTTCAATATGATAGTCCATTTTTTTGTCTCTTTAAAAGGCGAAATGATTCATTATTCTATATTGTTTAAAAACATTCTATTATAAAGTTCTTCGTGGTTTTCTGCAGTATTAGAAGCAAAATACCAGTATCTTAAAAAGTTGAAAGAAGAAACAGCGGGACCTTTTCAAGAAGAAATAACCCTTTTGACAGTGTTTACGCAGATACTGCCTGTGATTTTCAATTCGTAAGAAAACCTCTGGAAGTAGGAAAATCACGATATTTTTTTTTCTGTGTCTTTTCGCAAACTGACACCTGTATTCATTGTTGGATGCAGTAACACCTGTGTAAACTATAATTTGATTTTGAATATTGCTTTTGCAGGTAAAGCACAATAATTTCAATATGATAGTCCATTTTTTTGTCTCTTTAAAAGGCGAAATGATTCATTATTCTATATTGTTTAAAAACATTCTATTATAAAGTTCTTCGTGGTTTTCTGCAGTATTAGAAGCAAAATACCAGTATCTTAAAAAGTTGAAAGAAGAAACAGCGGGACCTTTTCAAGAAGAAATAACGATATTTTTTTTCCGTCTCTTTTCGCAAACTGACACCTGTATTCATTGTTGGATGCAGTAACACCTGTGTGACTATAATTTGATTTTGAATATTGCTTTTGCAGGTAAAGCACAATAATTTCAATATGATAGTCCATTTTTTTGTCTCTTTAAAGGGCGAAATGATTCATTATTCTATATTGTTTAAAAACATTCTATTATAAAGTTCTTCGTGGTTTTCTGCAGTATTAGAAGCAAAATACCAGTATCTTAAAAAGTTGAAAGAAGAAACAGCGGGACCTTTTCAAGAAGAAATAACGATATTTTTTTTCCGTTTCTTTTCGCAAACTGACACCTGTATTCATTGTTGGATGCAGTAACACCTGTGTGACTATAATTTGATTTTGAATATTGCTTTTGCAGGTAAAGCACAATAATTTCAATATGATAGTCCATTTTTTTGTCTCTTTAAAAGGCGAAATGATTCATTATTCTATATTGTTTAAAAACATTCTATTATAAAGTTCTTCGTGGTTTTCTGCAGTATTAGAAGCAAAATACCAGTATCTTAAAAAGTTGAAAGAAGAAACAGCGGGACCTTTTCAAGAAGAAATAACCCTTTTGACAGTGTTTACGCAGATACTGCCTGTGATTTTCAATTCGTAAGAAAACCTCTGGAAGTAGGAAAATCACGATATTTTTTTTTCTGTGTCTTTTCGCAAACTGACACCTGTATTCATTGTTGGATGCAGTAACACCTGTGTGACTATAATTTGATTTTGAATATTGCTTTTGCAGGTAAAGCACAATAATTTCAATATGATAGTCCATTTTTTTGTCTCTTTAAAAGGCGAAATGATTCATTATTCTATATTGTTTAAAAACATTCTATTATAAAGTTCTTCGTGGTTTTCTGCAGTATTAGAAGCAAAATACCAGTATCTTAAAAAGTTGAAAGAAGAAACAGCGGGACCTTTTCAAGAAGAAATAACGATATTTTTTTTCCGTTTCTTTTCGCAAACTGACACCTGTATTCATTGTTGGATGCAGTAACACCTGTGTGACTATAATTTGATTTTGAATATTGCTTTTGCAGGTAAAGCACAATAATTTCAATATGATAGTCCATTTTTTTGTCTCTTTAAAAGGCGAAATGATTCATTATTCTATATTGTTTAAAAACATTCTATTATAAAGTTCTTCGTGGTTTTCTGCAGTATTAGAAGCAAAATACCAGTATCTTAAAAAGTTGAAAGAAGAAACAGCGGGACCTTTTCAAGAAGAAATAACGATATTTTTTTTCCGTTTCTTTTCGCAAACTGACACCTGTATTCATTGTTGGATGCAGTAACACCTGTGTAAACTATAATTTGATTTTGAATATTGCTTTTGCAGGTAAAGCACAATAATTTCAATATGATAGTCCATTTTTTTGTCTCTTTAAAAGGCGAAATGATTCATTATTCTATATTGTTTAAAAACATTCTATTATAAAGTTCTTCGTGGTTTTCTGCAGTATTAGAAGCAAAATACCAGTATCTTAAAAAGTTGAAAGAAGAAACAGCGGGACCTTTTCAAGAAGAAATAACCCTTTTGACAGTGTTTACGCAGATACTGCCTGTGATTTTCAATTCGTAAGAAAACCTCTGGAAGTAGGAAAATCACGATATTTTTTTTTCTGTGTCTTTTCGCAAACTGACACCTGTATTCATTGTTGGATGCAGTAACACCTGTGTGACTATAATTTGATTTTGAATATTGCTTTTGCAGGTAAAGCACAATAATTTCAATATGATAGTCCATTTTTTTGTCTCTTTAAAAGGCGAAATGATTCATTATTCTATATTGTTTAAAAACATTCTATTATAAAGTTCTTCGTGGTTTTCTGCAGTATTAGAAGCAAAATACCAGTATCTTAAAAAGTTGAAAGAAGAAACAGCGGGACCTTTTCAAGAAGAAATAACGATATTTTTTTTCCGTTTCTTTTCGCAAACTGACACCTGTATTCATTGTTGGATGCAGTAACACCTGTGTGACTATAATTTGATTTTGAATATTGCTTTTGCAGGTAAAGCACAATAATTTCAATATGATAGTCCATTTTTTTGTCTCTTTAAAAGGCGAAATGATTCATTATTCTATATTGTTTAAAAACATTCTATTATAAAGTTCTTCGTGGTTTTCTGCAGTATTAGAAGCAAAATACCAGTATCTTAAAAAGTTGAAAGAAGAAACAGCGGGACCTTTTCAAGAAGAAATAACGATATTTTTTTTTCCGTTTCTTTTCGCAAACTGACACCTGTATTCATTGTTGGATGCAGTAACACCTGTGTAAACTATAATTTGATTTTGAATATTGCTTTTGCAGGTAAAGCACAATAATTTCAATATGATAGTCCATTTTTTTGTCTCTTTAAAAGGCGAAATGATTCATTATTCTATATTGTTTAAAAACATTCTATTATAAAGTTCTTCGTGGTTTTCTGCAGTATTAGAAGCAAAATACCAGTATCTTAAAAAGTTGAAAGAAGAAACAGCGGGACCTTTTCAAGAAGAAATAACCCTTTTGACAGTGTTTACGCAGATACTGCCTGTGATTTTCAATTCGTAAGAAAACCTCTGGAAGTAGGAAAATCACGATATTTTTTTTTCTGTGTCTTTTCGCAAACTGACACCTGTATTCATTGTTGGATGCAGTAACACCTGTGTAAACTATAATTTGATTTTGAATATTGCTTTAGCAGGTAAAGCACAATAATTTCAATATGATAGTCCATTTTTTTGTCTCTTTAAAAGGCGAAATGATTCATTATTCTATATTGTTTAAAAACATTTTATTATAAAGTTCTTCGTGGTTTTCTGCAGTATTAGAAGCAAAATACCAGTATCTTAAAAAGTTGAAAGAAGAAACAGCGGGACCTTTTCAAGAAGAAATAACGATATTTTTTTTCCGTCTCTTTTCGCAAACTGACACCTGTATTCATTGTTGGATGCAGTAACACCTGTGTGACTATAATTTGATTTTGAATATTGCTTTTGCAGGTAAAGCACAATAATTTCAATATGATAGTCCATTTTTTTGTCTCTTTAAAAGGCGAAATGATTCATTATTCTATATTGTTTAAAAACATTCTATTATAAAGTTCTTCGTGGTTTTCTGCAGTATTAGAAGCAAAATACCAGTATCTTAAAAAGTTGAAAGAAGAAACAGCGGGACCTTTTCAAGAAGAAATAACCCTTTTGACAGTGTTTACGCAGATACTGCCTGTGATTTTCAATTCGTAAGAAAACCTCTGGAAGTAGGAAAATCACGATATTTTTTTTTCTGTGTCTTTTCGCAAACTGACACCTGTATTCATTGTTGGATGCAGTAACACCTGTGTAAACTATAATTTGATTTTGAATATTGCTTTTGCAGGTAAAGCACAATAATTTCAATATGATAGTCCATTTTTTTGTCTCTTTAAAAGGCGAAATGATTCATTATTCTATATTGTTTAAAAACATTCTATTATAAAGTTCTTCGTGGTTTTCTGCAGTATTAGAAGCAAAATACCAGTATCTTAAAAAGTTGAAAGAAGAAACAGCGGGACCTTTTCAAGAAGAAATAACGATATTTTTTTTCCGTTTCTTTTCGCAAACTGACACCTGTATTCATTGTTGGATGCAGTAACACCTGTGTGACTATAATTTGATTTTGAATATTGCTTTTGCAGGTAAAGCACAATAATTTCAATATGATAGTCCATTTTTTTGTCTCTTTAAAAGGCGAAATGATTCATTATTCTATATTGTTTAAAAACATTCTATTATAAAGTTCTTCGTGGTTTTCTGCAGTATTAGAAGCAAAATACCAGTATCTTAAAAAGTTGAAAGAAGAAACAGCGGGACCTTTTCAAGAAGAAATAACCCTTTTGACAGTGTTTACGCAGATACTGCCTGTGATTTTCAATTCGTAAGAAAACCTCTGGAAGTAGGAAAATCACGATATTTTTTTTTCTGTGTCTTTTCGCAAACTGACACCTGTATTCATTGTTGGATGCAGTAACACCTGTGTAAACTATAATTTGATTTTGAATATTGCTTTTGCAGGTAAAGCACAATAATTTCAATATGATAGTCCATTTTTTTGTCTCTTTAAAAGGCGAAATGATTCATTATTCTATATTGTTTATAAACATTCTATTATAAAGTTCTTCGTGGTTTTCTGCAGTATTAGAAGCAAAATACCAGTATCTTAAAAAGTTGAAAGAAGAAACAGCGGGACCTTTTCAAGAAGAAATAACGATATTTTTTTTCCGTTTCTTTTCGCAAACTGACACCTGTATTCATTGTTGGATGCAGTAACACCTGTGTAAACTATAATTTGATTTTGAATATTGCTTTTGCAGGTAAAGCACAATAATTTCAATATGATAGTCCATTTTTTTGTCTCTTTAAAAGGCGAAATGATTCATTATTCTATATTGTTTAAAAACATTTTATTATAAAGTTCTTCGTGGTTTTCTGCAGTATTAGAAGCAAAATACCAGTATCTTAAAAAGTTGAAAGAAGAAACAGCGGGACCTTTTCAAGAAGAAATAACCCTTTTGACAGTGTTTACGCAGATACTGCCTGTGATTTTCAATTCGTAAGAAAACCTCTGGAAGTAGGAAAATCACGATATTTTTTTTTCTGTCTCTTTTCGCAAACTGACACCTGTATTCATTGTTGGATGCAGTAACACCTGTGTGACTATAATTTGATTTTGAATATTGCTTTTGCAGGTAAAGCACAATAATTTCAATATGATAGTCCATTTTTTTGTCTCTTTAAAAGGCGAAATGATTCATTATTCTATATTGTTTAAAAACATTCTATTATAAAGTTCTTCGTGGTTTTCTGCAGTATTAGAAGCAAAATACCAGTATCTTAAAAAGTTGAAAGAAGAAACAGCGGGACCTTTTCAAGAAGAAATAACGATATTTTTTTTCCGTCTCTTTTCGCAAACTGACACCTGTATTCATTGTTGGATGCAGTAACACCTGTGTGACTATAATTTGATTTTGAATATTGCTTTTGCAGGTAAAGCACAATAATTTCAATATGATAGTCCATTTTTTTGTCTCTTTAAAGGGCGAAATGATTCATTATTCTATATTGTTTAAAAACATTCTATTATAAAGTTCTTCGTGGTTTTCTGCAGTATTAGAAGCAAAATACCAGTATCTTAAAAAGTTGAAAGAAGAAACAGCGGGACCTTTTCAAGAAGAAATAACGATATTTTTTTTCCGTCTCTTTTCGCAAACTGACACCTGTATTCATTGTTGGATGCAGTAACACCTGTGTGACTATAATTTGATTTTGAATATTGCTTTTGCAGGTAAAGCACAATAATTTCAATATGATAGTCCATTTTTTTGTCTCTTTAAAAGGCGAAATGATTCATTATTCTATATTGTTTAAAAACATTCTATTATAAAGTTCTTCGTGGTTTTCTGCAGTATTAGAAGCAAAATACCAGTATCTTAAAAAGTTGAAAGAAGAAACAGCGGGACCTTTTCAAGAAGAAATAACCCTTTTGACAGTGTTTACGCAGATACTGCCTGTGATTTTCAATTCGTAAGAAAACCTCTGGAAGTAGGAAAATCACGATATTTTTTTTTCTGTGTCTTTTCGCAAACTGACACCTGTATTCATTGTTGGATGCAGTAACACCTGTGTAAACTATAATTTGATTTTGAATATTGCTTTTGCAGGTAAAGCACAATAATTTCAATATGATAGTCCATTTTTTTGTCTCTTTAAAAGGCGAAATGATTCATTATTCTATATTGTTTAAAAACATTCTATTATAAAGTTCTTCGTGGTTTTCTGCAGTATTAGAAGCAAAATACCAGTATCTTAAAAAGTTGAAAGAAGAAACAGCGGGACCTTTTCAAGAAGAAATAACGATATTTTTTTTCCGTCTCTTTTCGCAAACTGACACCTGTATTCATTGTTGGATGCAGTAACACCTGTGTGACTATAATTTGATTTTGAATATTGCTTTTGCAGGTAAAGCACAATAATTTCAATATGATAGTCCATTTTTTTGTCTCTTTAAAAGGCGAAATGATTCATTATTCTATATTGTTTAAAAACATTCTATTATAAAGTTCTTCGTGGTTTTCTGCAGTATTAGAAGCAAAATACCAGTATCTTAAAAAGTTGAAAGAAGAAACAGCGGGACCTTTTCAAGAAGAAATAACCCTTTTGACAGTGTTTACGCAGATACTGCCTGTGATTTTCAATTCGTAAGAAAACCTCTGGAAGTAGGAAAATCACGATATTTTTTTTTCTGTGTCTTTTCGCAAACTGACACCTGTATTCATTGTTGGATGCAGTAACACCTGTGTAAACTATAATTTGATTTTGAATATTGCTTTTGCAGGTAAAGCACAATAATTTCAATATGATAGTCCATTTTTTTGTCTCTTTAAAAGGCGAAATGATTCATTATTCTATATTGTTTAAAAACATTCTATTATAAAGTTCTTCGTGGTTTTCTGCAGTATTAGAAGCAAAATACCAGTATCTTAAAAAGTTGAAAGAAGAAACAGCGGGACCTTTTCAAGAAGAAATAACGATATTTTTTTTCCGTCTCTTTTCGCAAACTGACACCTGTATTCATTGTTGGATGCAGTAACACCTGTGTGACTATAATTTGATTTTGAATATTGCTTTTGCAGGTAAAGCACAATAATTTCAATATGATAGTCCATTTTTTTGTCTCTTTAAAGGGCGAAATGATTCATTATTCTATATTGTTTAAAAACATTCTATTATAAAGTTCTTCGTGGTTTTCTGCAGTATTAGAAGCAAAATACCAGTATCTTAAAAAGTTGAAAGAAGAAACAGCGGGACCTTTTCAAGAAGAAATAACGATATTTTTTTTCCGTCTCTTTTCGCAAACTGACACCTGTATTCATTGTTGGATGCAGTAACACCTGTGTGACTATAATTTGATTTTGAATATTGCTTTTGCAGGTAAAGCACAATAATTTCAATATGATAGTCCATTTTTTTGTCTCTTTAAAAGGCGAAATGATTCATTATTCTATATTGTTTAAAAACATTCTATTATAAAGTTCTTCGTGGTTTTCTGCAGTATTAGAAGCAAAATACCAGTATCTTAAAAAGTTGAAAGAAGAAACAGCGGGACCTTTTCAAGAAGAAATAACCCTTTTGACAGTGTTTACGCAGATACTGCCTGTGATTTTCAATTCGTAAGAAAACCTCTGGAAGTAGGAAAATCACGATATTTTTTTTTCTGTGTCTTTTCGCAAACTGACACCTGTATTCATTGTTGGATGCAGTAACACCTGTGTAAACTATAATTTGATTTTGAATATTGCTTTTGCAGGTAAAGCACAATAATTTCAATATGATAGTCCATTTTTTTGTCTCTTTAAAAGGCGAAATGATTCATTATTCTATATTGTTTAAAAACATTCTATTATAAAGTTCTTCGTGGTTTTCTGCAGTATTAGAAGCAAAATACCAGTATCTTAAAAAGTTGAAAGAAGAAACAGCGGGACCTTTTCAAGAAGAAATAACGATATTTTTTTTCCGTTTCTTTTCGCAAACTGACACCTGTATTCATTGTTGGATGCAGTAACACCTGTGTGACTATAATTTGATTTTGAATATTGCTTTTGCAGGTAAAGCACAATAATTTCAATATGATAGTCCATTTTTTTGTCTCTTTAAAAGGCGAAATGATTCATTATTCTATATTGTTTAAAAACATTCTATTATAAAGTTCTTCGTGGTTTTCTGCAGTATTAGAAGCAAAATACCAGTATCTTAAAAAGTTGAAAGAAGAAACAGCGGGACCTTTTCAAGAAGAAATAACGATATTTTTTTTCCGTTTCTTTTCGCAAACTGACACCTGTATTCATTGTTGGATGCAGTAACACCTGTGTGACTATAATTTGATTTTGAATATTGCTTTTGCAGGTAAAGCACAATAATTTCAATATGATAGTCCATTTTTTTGTCTCTTTAAAAGGCGAAATGATTCATTATTCTATATTGTTTAAAAACATTCTATTATAAAGTTCTTCGTGGTTTTCTGCAGTATTAGAAGCAAAATACCAGTATCTTAAAAAGTTGAAAGAAGAAACAGCGGGACCTTTTCAAGAAGAAATAACCCTTTTGACAGTGTTTACGCAGATACTGCCTGTGATTTTCAATTCGTAAGAAAACCTCTGGAAGTAGGAAAATCACGATATTTTTTTTTCTGTCTCTTTTCGCAAACTGACACCTGTATTCATTGTTGGATGCAGTAACACCTGTGTAAACTATAATTTGATTTTGAATATTGCTTTTGCAGGTAAAGCACAATAATTTCAATATGATAGTCCATTTTTTTGTCTCTTTAAAAGGCGAAATGATTCATTATTCTATATTGTTTAAAAACATTCTATTATAAAGTTCTTCGTGGTTTTCTGCAGTATTAGAAGCAAAATACCAGTATCTTAAAAAGTTGAAAGAAGAAACAGCGGGACCTTTTCAAGAAGAAATAACGATATTTTTTTTCCGTTTCTTTTCGCAAACTGACACCTGTATTCATTGTTGGATGCAGTAACACCTGTGTGACTATAATTTGATTTTGAATATTGCTTTTGCAGGTAAAGCACAATAATTTCAATATGATAGTCCATTTTTTTGTCTCTTTAAAAGGCGAAATGATTCATTATTCTATATTGTTTAAAAACATTCTATTATAAAGTTCTTCGTGGTTTTCTGCAGTATTAGAAGCAAAATACCAGTATCTTAAAAAGTTGAAAGAAGAAACAGCGGGACCTTTTCAAGAAGAAATAACCCTTTTGACAGTGTTTACGCAGATACTGCCTGTGATTTTCAATTCGTAATAAAACCTCTGGAAGTAGGAAAATCACGATATTTTTTTTTCTGTGTCTTTTCGCAAACTGACACCTGTATTCATTGTTGGATGCAGTAACACCTGTGTAAACTATAATTTGATTTTGAATATTGCTTTTGCAGGTAAAGCACAATAATTTCAATATGATAGTCCATTTTTTTGTCTCTTTAAAAGGCGAAATGATTCATTATTCTATATTGTTTATAAACATTCTATTATAAAGTTCTTCGTGGTTTTCTGCAGTATTAGAAGCAAAATACCAGTATCTTAAAAAGTTGAAAGAAGAAACAGCGGGACCTTTTCAAGAAGAAATAACGATATTTTTTTTCCGTTTCTTTTCGCAAACTGACACCTGTATTCATTGTTGGATGCAGTAACACCTGTGTGACTATAATTTGATTTTGAATATTGCTTTTGCAGGTAAAGCACAATAATTTCAATATGATAGTCCATTTTTTTGTCTCTTTAAAAGGCGAAATGATTCATTATTCTATATTGTTTAAAAACATTCTATTATAAAGTTCTTCGTGGTTTTCTGCAGTATTAGAAGCAAAATACCAGTATCTTAAAAAGTTGAAAGAAGAAACAGCGGGACCTTTTCAAGAAGAAATAACCCTTTTGACAGTGTTTACGCAGATACTGCCTGTGATTTTCAATTCGTAAGAAAACCTCTGGAAGTAGGAAAATCACGATATTTTTTTTTCTGTGTCTTTTCGCAAACTGACACCTGTATTCATTGTTGGATGCAGTAACACCTGTGTAAACTATAATTTGATTTTGAATATTGCTTTTGCAGGTAAAGCACAATAATTTCAATATGATAGTCCATTTTTTTGTCTCTTTAAAAGGCGAAATGATTCATTATTCTATATTGTTTATAAACATTCTATTATAAAGTTCTTCGTGGTTTTCTGCAGTATTAGAAGCAAAATACCAGTATCTTAAAAAGTTGAAAGAAGAAACAGCGGGACCTTTTCAAGAAGAAATAACGATATTTTTTTTCCGTTTCTTTTCGCAAACTGACACCTGTATTCATTGTTGGATGCAGTAACACCTGTGTGACTATAATTTGATTTTGAATATTGCTTTTGCAGGTAAAGCACAATAATTTCAATATGATAGTCCATTTTTTTGTCTCTTTAAAAGGCGAAATGATTCATTATTCTATATTGTTTAAAAACATTCTATTATAAAGTTCTTCGTGGTTTTCTGCAGTATTAGAAGCAAAATACCAGTATCTTAAAAAGTTGAAAGAAGAAACAGCGGGACCTTTTCAAGAAGAAATAACGATATTTTTTTTCCGTTTCTTTTCGCAAACTGACACCTGTATTCATTGTTGGATGCAGTAACACCTGTGTGACTATAATTTGATTTTGAATATTGCTTTTGCAGGTAAAGCACAATAATTTCAATATGATAGTCCATTTTTTTGTCTCTTTAAAAGGCGAAATGATTCATTATTCTATATTGTTTAAAAACATTCTATTATAAAGTTCTTCGTGGTTTTCTGCAGTATTAGAAGCAAAATACCAGTATCTTAAAAAGTTGAAAGAAGAAACAGCGGGACCTTTTCAAGAAGAAATAACGATATTTTTTTTCCGTCTCTTTTCGCAAACTGACACCTGTATTCATTGTTGGATGCAGTAACACCTGTGTGACTATAATTTGATTTTGAATATTGCTTTTGCAGGTAAAGCACAATAATTTCAATATGATAGTCCATTTTTTTGTCTCTTTAAAAGGCGAAATGATTCATTATTCTATATTGTTTAAAAACATTCTATTATAAAGTTCTTCGTGGTTTTCTGCAGTATTAGAAGCAAAATACCAGTATCTTAAAAAGTTGAAAGAAGAAACAGCGGGACCTTTTCAAGAAGAAATAACGATTTTTTTTTTCCGTTTCTTTTCGCAAACTGACACCTGTATTCATTGTTGGATGCAGTAACACCTGTGTGACTATAATTTGATTTTGAATATTGCTTTTGCAGGTAAAGCACAATAATTTCAATATGATAGTCCATTTTTTTGTCTCTTTAAAAGGCGAAATGATTCATTATTCTATATTGTTTAAAAACATTCTATTATAAAGTTCTTCGTGGTTTTCTGCAGTATTAGAAGCAAAATACCAGTATCTTAAAAAGTTGAAAGAAGAAACAGCGGGACCTTTTCAGGAAGAAATAACGATATTTTTTTTCCGTTTCTTTTCGCAAACTGACACCTGTATTCATTGTTGGATGCAGTAACACCTGTGTG
This sequence comes from Phorcus lineatus, assembly GCA_921293015.1. NCBI lineage: Eukaryota > Metazoa > Mollusca > Gastropoda > Trochida > Trochidae > Phorcus > Phorcus lineatus. The sequence continues at coordinate 14,464,986 of OV121090.1, forward strand.
ACTATAATTTGATTTTGAATATTGCTTTTGCAGGTAAAGCACAATAATTTCAATATGATAGTCCATTTTTTTGTCTCTTTAAAAGGCGAAATGATTCATTATTCTATATTGTTTAAAAACATTCTATTATAAAGTTCTTCGTGGTTTTCTGCAGTATTAGAAGCAAAATACCAGTATCTTAAAAAGTTGAAAGAAGAAACAGCGGGACCTTTTCAAGAAGAAATAACCCTTTTGACAATGTTTACGCAGATACTGCCTGTGATTTTCAATTCGTAAGAAAACCTCTGGAAGTAGGAAAATCACGATATTTTTTTTTCTGTGTCTTTTCGCAAACTGACACCTGTATTCATTGTTGGATGCAGTAACACCTGTGTAAACTATAATTTGATTTTGAATATTGCTTTTGCAGGTAAAGCACAATAATTTCAATATGATAGTCCATTTTTTTGTCTCTTTAAAAGGCGAAATGATTCATTATTCTATATTGTTTAAAAACATTCTATTATAAAGTTCTTCGTGGTTTTCTGCAGTATTAGAAGCAAAATACCAGTATCTTAAAAAGTTGAAAGAAGAAACAGCGGGACCTTTTCAAGAAGAAATAACGATATTTTTTTTCCGTCTCTTTTCGCAAACTGACACCTGTATTCATTGTTGGATGCAGTAACACCTGTGTGACTATAATTTGATTTTGAATATTGCTTTTGCAGGTAAAGCACAATAATTTCAATATGATAGTCCATTTTTTTGTCTCTTTAAAAGGCGAAATGATTCATTATTCTATATTGTTTAAAAACATTCTATTATAAAGTTCTTCGTGGTTTTCTGCAGTATTAGAAGCAAAATACCAGTATCTTAAAAAGTTGAAAGAAGAAATAGCGGGACCTTTTCAAGAAGAAATAACCCTTTTGACAGTGTTTACGCAGATACTGCCTGTGATTTTCAATTCGTAAGAAAACCTCTGGAAGTAGGAAAATCACGATATTTTTTTTTCTGTGTCTTTTCGCAAACTGACACCTGTATTCATTGTTGGATGCAGTAACACCTGTGTAAACTATAATTTGATTTTGAATATTGCTTTTGCAGGTAAAGCACAATAATTTCAATATGATAGTCCATTTTTTTGTCTCTTTAAAAGGCGAAATGATTCATTATTCTATATTGTTTAAAAACATTCTATTATAAAGTTCTTCGTGGTTTTCTGCAGTATTAGAAGCAAAATACCAGTATCTTAAAAAGTTGAAAGAAGAAACAGCGGGACCTTTTCAAGAAGAAATAACGATATTTTTTTTCCGTCTCTTTTCGCAAACTGACACCTGTATTCATTGTTGGATGCAGTAACACCTGTGTGACTATAATTTGATTTTGAATATTGCTTTTGCAGGTAAAGCACAATAATTTCAATATGATAGTCCATTTTTTTGTCTCTTTAAAAGGCGAAATGATTCATTATTCTATATTGTTTAAAAACATTCTATTATAAAGTTCTTCGTGGTTTTCTGCAGTATTAGAAGCAAAATACCAGTATCTTAAAAAGTTGAAAGAAGAAACAGCGGGACCTTTTCAAGAAGAAATAACCCTTTTGACAGTGTTTACGCAGATACTGCCTGTGATTTTCAATTCGTAAGAAAACCTCTGGAAGTAGGAAAATCACGATATTTTTTTTTCTGTGTCTTTTCGCAAACTGACACCTGTATTCATTGTTGGATGCAGTAACACCTGTGTAAACTATAATTTGATTTTGAATATTGCTTTTGCAGGTAAAGCACAATAATTTCAATATGATAGTCCATTTTTTTGTCTCTTTAAAAGGCGAAATGATTCATTATTCTATATTGTTTATAAACATTCTATTATAAAGTTCTTCGTGGTTTTCTGCAGTATTAGAAGCAAAATACCAGTATCTTAAAAAGTTGAAAGAAGAAACAGCGGGACCTTTTCAAGAAGAAATAACGATATTTTTTTCCCGTTTCTTTTCGCAAACTGACACCTGTATTCATTGTTGGATGCAGTAACACCTGTGTGACTATAATTTGATTTTGAATATTGCTTTTGCAGGTAAAGCACAATAATTTCAATATGATAGTCCATTTTTTTGTCTCTTTAAAAGGCGAAATGATTCATTATTCTATATTGTTTAAAAACATTCTATTATAAAGTTCTTCGTGGTTTTCTGCAGTATTAGAAGCAAAATACCAGTATCTTAAAAAGTTGAAAGAAGAAACAGCGGGACCTTTTCAAGAAGAAATAACCCTTTTGACAGTGTTTACGCAGATACTGCCTGTGATTTTCAATTCGTAAGAAAACCTCTGGAAGTAGGAAAATCACGATATTTTTTTTTCTGTGTCTTTTCGCAAACTGACACCTGTATTCATTGTTGGATGCAGTAACACCTGTGTAAACTATAATTTGATTTTGAATATTGCTTTTGCAGGTAAAGCACAATAATTTCAATATGATAGTCCATTTTTTTGTCTCTTTAAAAGGCGAAATGATTCATTATTCTATATTGTTTATAAACATTCTATTATAAAGTTCTTCGTGGTTTTCTGCAGTATTAGAAGCAAAATACCAGTATCTTAAAAAGTTGAAAGAAGAAACAGCGGGACCTTTTCAAGAAGAAATAACGATATTTTTTTTCCGTTTCTTTTCGCAAACTGACACCTGTATTCATTGTTGGATGCAGTAACACCTGTGTGACTATAATTTGATTTTGAATATTGCTTTTGCAGGTAAAGCACAATAATTTCAATATGATAGTCCATTTTTTTGTCTCTTTAAAAGGCGAAATGATTCATTATTCTATATTGTTTAAAAACATTCTATTATAAAGTTCTTCGTGGTTTTCTGCAGTATTAGAAGCAAAATACCAGTATCTTAAAAAGTTGAAAGAAGAAACAGCGGGACCTTTTCAAGAAGAAATAACGATATTTTTTTTCCGTTTCTTTTCGCAAACTGACACCTGTATTCATTGTTGGATGCAGTAACACCTGTGTGACTATAATTTGATTTTGAATATTGCTTTTGCAGGTAAAGCACAATAATTTCAATATGATAGTCCATTTTTTTGTCTCTTTAAAAGGCGAAATGATTCATTATTCTATATTGTTTAAAAACATTCTATTATAAAGTTCTTCGTGGTTTTCTGCAGTATTAGAAGCAAAATACCAGTATCTTAAAAAGTTGAAAGAAGAAACAGCGGGACCTTTTCAAGAAGAAATAACGATTTTTTTTTTCCGTTTCTTTTCGCAAACTGACACCTGTATTCATTGTTGGATGCAGTAACACCTGTGTGACTATAATTTGATTTTGAATATTGCTTTTGCAGGTAAAGCACAATAATTTCAATATGATAGTCCATTTTTTTGTCTCTTTAAAAGGCGAAATGATTCATTATTCTATATTGTTTAAAAACATTCTATTATAAAGTTCTTCGTGGTTTTCTGCAGTATTAGAAGCAAAATACCAGTATCTTAAAAAGTTGAAAGAAGAAACAGCGGGACCTTTTCAGGAAGAAATAACGATATTTTTTTTCCGTTTCTTTTCGCAAACTGACACCTGTATTCATTGTTGGATGCAGTAACACCTGTGTGACTATAATTTGATTTTGAATATTGCTTTTGCAGGTAAAGCACAATAATTTCAATATGATAGTCCATTTTTTTGTCTCTTTAAAAGGCGAAATGATTCATTATTCTATATTGTTTAAAAACATTCTATTATAAAGTTCTTCGTGGTTTTCTGCAGTATTAGAAGCAAAATACCAGTATCTTAAAAAGTTGAAAGAAGAAACAGTGGGACCTTTTCAAGAAGAAATAACCCTTTTGACAGTGTTTACGCAGATACTGCCTGTGATTTTCAATTCGTAAGAAAACCTCTGGAAGTAGGAAAATCACGATATTTTTTTTTCTGTGTCTTTTCGCAAACTGACACCTGTATTCATTGTTGGATGCAGTAACACCTGTGTAAACTATAATTTGATTTTGAATATTGCTTTTGCAGGTAAAGCACAATAATTTCAATATGATAGTCCATTTTTTTGTCTCTTTAAAAGGCGAAATGATTCATTATTCTATATTGTTTAAAAACATTCTATTATAAAGTTCTTCGTGGTTTTCTGCAGTATTAGAAGCAAAATACCAGTATCTTAAAAAGTTGAAAGAAGAAACAGCGGGACCTTTTCAGGAAGAAATAACGATATTTTTTTTCCGTTTCTTTTCGCAAACTGACACCTGTATTCATTGTTGGATGCAGTAACACCTGTGTGACTATAATTTGATTTTGAATATTGCTTTTGCAGGTAAAGCACAATAATTTCAATATGATAGTCCATTTTTTTGTCTCTTTAAAAGGCGAAATGATTCATTATTCTATATTGTTTAAAAACATTCTATTATAAAGTTCTTCGTGGTTTTCTGCAGTATTAGAAGCAAAATACCAGTATCTTAAAAAGTTGAAAGAAGAAACAGCGGGACCTTTTCAAGAAGAAATAACCCTTTTGACAGTGTTTACGCAGATACTGCCTGTGATTTTCAATTCGTAAGAAAACCTCTGGAAGTAGGAAAATCACGATATTTTTTTTTCTGTGTCTTTTCGCAAACTGACACCTGTATTCATTGTTGGATGCAGTAACACCTGTGTAAACTATAATTTGATTTTGAATATTGCTTTTGCAGGTAAAGCACAATAATTTCAATATGATAGTCCATTTTTTTGTCTCTTTAAAAGGCGAAATGATTCATTATTCTATATTGTTTATAAACATTCTATTATAAAGTTCTTCGTGGTTTTCTGCAGTATTAGAAGCAAAATACCAGTATCTTAAAAAGTTGAAAGAAGAAACAGCGGGACCTTTTCAAGAAGAAATAACGATATTTTTTTTCCGTTTCTTTTCGCAAACTGACACCTGTATTCATTGTTGGATGCAGTAACACCTGTGTGACTATAATTTGATTTTGAATATTGCTTTTGCAGGTAAAGCACAATAATTTCAATATGATAGTCCATTTTTTTGTCTCTTTAAAAGGCGAAATGATTCATTATTCTATATTGTTTAAAAACATTCTATTATAAAGTTCTTCGTGGTTTTCTGCAGTATTAGAAGCAAAATACCAGTATCTTAAAAAGTTGAAAGAAGAAACAGCGGGACCTTTTCAAGAAGAAATAACGATATTTTTTTTCCGTTTCTTTTCGCAAACTGACACCTGTATTCATTGTTGGATGCAGTAACACCTGTGTGACTATAATTTGATTTTGAATATTGCTTTTGCAGGTAAAGCACAATAATTTCAATATGATAGTCCATTTTTTTGTCTCTTTAAAAGGCGAAATGATTCATTATTCTATATTGTTTAAAAACATTCTATTATAAAGTTCTTCGTGGTTTTCTGCAGTATTAGAAGCAAAATACCAGTATCTTAAAAAGTTGAAAGAAGAAACAGCGGGACCTTTTCAAGAAGAAATAACGATATTTTTTTTCCGTCTCTTTTCGCAAACTGACACCTGTATTCATTGTTGGATGCAGTAACACCTGTGTGACTATAATTTGATTTTGAATATTGCTTTTGCAGGTAAAGCACAATAATTTCAATATGATAGTCCATTTTTTTGTCTCTTTAAAAGGCGAAATGATTCATTATTCTATATTGTTTAAAAACATTCTATTATAAAGTTCTTCGTGGTTTTCTGCAGTATTAGAAGCAAAATACCAGTATCTTAAAAAGTTGAAAGAAGAAACAGCGGGACCTTTTCAAGAAGAAATAACGATATTTTTTTTCCGTTTCTTTTCGCAAACTGACACCTGTATTCATTGTTGGATGCAGTAACACCTGTGTGACTATAATTTGATTTTGAATATTGCTTTTGCAGGTAAAGCACAATAATTTCAATATGATAGTCCATTTTTTTGTCTCTTTAAAAGGCGAAATGATTCATTATTCTATATTGTTTAAAAACATTCTATTATAAAGTTCTTCGTGGTTTTCTGCAGTATTAGAAGCAAAATACCAGTATCTTAAAAAGTTGAAAGAAGAAACAGCGGGACCTTTTCAGGAAGAAATAACGATATTTTTTTTTCGTTTCTTTTCGCAAACTGACACCTGTATTCATTGTTGGATGCAGTAACACCTGTGTGACTATAATTTGATTTTGAATATTGCTTTTGCAGGTAAAGCACAATAATTTCAATATGATAGTCCATTTTTTTGTCTCTTTAAAAGGCGAAATGATTCATTATTCTATATTGTTTAAAAACATTCTATTATAAAGTTCTTCGTGGTTTTCTGCAGTATTAGAAGCAAAATACCAGTATCTTAAAAAGTTGAAAGAAGAAACAGCGGGACCTTTTCAAGAAGAAATAACCCTTTTGACAGTGTTTACGCAGATACTGCCTGTGATTTTCAATTCGTAAGAAAACCTCTGGAAGTAGGAAAATCACGATATTTTTTTTTCTGTCTCTTTTCGCAAACTGACACCTGTATTCATTGTTGGATGCAGTAACACCTGTGTAAACTATAATTTGATTTTGAATATTGCTTTTGCAGGTAAAGCACAATAATTTCAATATGATAGTCCATTTTTTTGTCTCTTTAAAAGGCGAAATGATTCATTATTCTATATTGTTTAAAAACATTTTATTATAAAGTTCTTCGTGGTTTTCTGCAGTATTAGAAGCAAAATACCAGTATCTTAAAAAGTTGAAAGAAGAAACAGCGGGACCTTTTCAAGAAAAATACCAGTATCTTAAAAAGTTGAAAGAAGAAACAGCGGGACCTTTTCAAGAAGAAATAACCCTTTTGACAGTGTTTACGCAGATACTGCCTGTGATTTTCAATTCGTAAGAAAACCTCTGGAAGTAGGAAAATCACGATATTTTTTTTTCTGTCTCTTTTCGCAAACTGACACCTGTATTCATTGTTGGATGCAGTAACACCTGTGTAAACTATAATTTGATTTTGAATATTGCTTTTGCAGGTAAAGCACAATAATTTCAATATGATAGTCCATTTTTTTGTCTCTTTAAAAGGCGAAATGATTCATTATTCTATATTGTTTAAAAACATTCTATTATAAAGTTCTTCGTGGTTTTCTGAAGTATTAGAAGCAAAATACCAGTATCTTAAAAAGTTGAAAGAAGAAACAGCGGGACCTTTTCAAGAAGAAATAACGATATTTTTTTTCCGTCTCTTTTCGCAAACTGACACCTGTATTCATTGTTGGATGCAGTAACACCTGTGTGACTATAATTTGATTTTGAATATTGCTTTTGCAGGTAAAGCACAATAATTTCAATATGATAGTCCATTTTTTTGTCTCTTTAAAAGGCGAAATGATTCATTATTCTATATTGTTTAAAAACATTCTATTATAAAGTTCTTCGTGGTTTTCTGCAGTATTAGAAGCAAAATACCAGTATCTTAAAAAGTTGAAAGAAGAAACAGCGGGACCTTTTCAAGAAGAAATAACGATATTTTTTTTCCGTCTCTTTTCGCAAACTGACACCTGTATTCATTGTTGGATGCAGTAACACCTGTGTGACTATAATTTGATTTTGAATATTGCTTTTGCAGGTAAAGCACAATAATTTCAATATGATAGTCCATTTTTTTGTCTCTTTAAAAGGCGAAATGATTCATTATTCTATATTGTTTAAAAACATTCTATTATAAAGTTCTTCGTGGTTTTCTGCAGTATTAGAAGCAAAATACCAGTATCTTAAAAAGTTGAAAGAAGAAACAGCGGGACCTTTTCAAGAAGAAATAACCCTTTTGACAGTGTTTACGCAGATACTGCCTGTGATTTTCAATTCGTAAGAAAACCTCTGGAAGTAGGAAAATCACGATATTTTTTTTTCTGTGTCTTTTCGCAAACTGACACCTGTATTCATTGTTGGATGCAGTAACACCTGTGTAAACTATAATTTGATTTTGAATATTGCTTTTGCAGGTAAAGCACAATAATTTCAATATGATAGTCCATTTTTTTGTCTCTTTAAAAGGCGAAATGATTCATTATTCTATATTGTTTAAAAACATTCTATTATAAAGTTCTTCGTGGTTTTCTGCAGTATTAGAAGCAAAATACCAGTATCTTAAAAAGTTGAAAGAAGAAACAGCGGGACCTTTTCAAGAAGAAATAACAATATTTTTTTTCCGTTTCTTTTCGCAAACTGACACCTGTATTCATTGTTGGATGCAGTAACACCTGTGTGACTATAATTTGATTTTGAATATTGCTTTTGCAGGTAAAGCACAATAATTTCAATATGATAGTCCATTTTTTTGTCTCTTTAAAAGGCGAAATGATTCATTATTCTATATTGTTTAAAAACATTCTATTATAAAGTTCTTCGTGGTTTTCTGCAGTATTAGAAGCAAAATACCAGTATCTTAAAAAGTTGAAAGAAGAAACAGCGGGACCTTTTCAAGAAGAAATAACCCTTTTGACAGTGTTTACGCAGATACTGCCTGTGATTTTCAATTCGTAAGAAAACCTCTGGAAGTAGGAAAATCACGATATTTTTTTTTCTGTGTCTTTTCGCAAACTGACACCTGTATTCATTGTTGGATGCAGTAACACCTGTGTAAACTATAATTTGATTTTGAATATTGCTTTTGCAGGTAAAGCACAATAATTTCAATATGATAGTCCATTTTTTTGTCTCTTTAAAAGGCGAAATGATTCATTATTCTATATTGTTTAAAAACATTTTATTATAAAGTTCTTCGTGGTTTTCTGCAGTATTAGAAGCAAAATACCAGTATCTTAAAAAGTTGAAAGAAGAAACAGCGGGACCTTTTCAAGAAGAAATAACGATATTTTTTTTCCGTTTCTTTTCGCAAACTGACACCTGTATTCATTGTTGGATGCAGTAACACCTGTGTGACTATAATTTGATTTTGAATATTGCTTTTGCAGGTAAAGCACAATAATTTCAATATGATAGTCCATTTTTTTGTCTCTTTAAAAGGCGAAATGATTCATTATTCTATATTGTTTAAAAACATTCTATTATAAAGTTCTTCGTGGTTTTCTGCAGTATTAGAAGCAAAATACAAGTATCTTAAAAAGTTGAAAGAAGAAACAGCGGGACCTTTTCAAGAAGAAATACCGATATTTTTTTTCCGTTTCTTTTCGCAAACTGACACCTGTATTCATTGTTGGATGCAGTAACACCTGTGTGACTATAATTTGATTTTGAATATTGCTTTTGCAGGTAAAGCACAATAATTTCAATATGATAGTCCATTTTTTTGTCTCTTTAAAAGGCGAAATGATTCATTATTCTATATTGTTTAAAAACATTCTATTATAAAGTTCTTCGTGGTTTTCTGCAGTATTAGAAGCAAAATACCAGTATCTTAAAAAGTTGAAAGAAGAAACAGCGGGACCTTTTCAAGAAGAAATAACGATATTTTTTTTCCGTCTCTTTTCGCAAACTGACACCTGTATTCATTGTTGGATGCAGTAACACCTGTGTGACTTTAATTTGATTTTGAATATTGCTTTTGCAGGTAAAGCACAATAATTTCAATATGATAGTCCATTTTTTTGTCTCTTTAAAAGGCGAAATGATTCATTATTCTATATTGTTTAAAAACATTCTATTATAAAGTTCTTCGTGGTTTTCTGCAGTATTAGAAGCAAAATACCAGTATCTTAAAAAGTTGAAAGAAGAAACAGCGGGACCTTTTCAAGAAGAAATAACGATATTTTTTTTCCGTTTCTTTTCGCAAACTGACACCTGTATTCATTGTTGGATGCAGTAACACCTGTGTGACTATAATTTGATTTTGAATATTGCTTTTGCAGGTAAAGCACAATAATTTCAATATGATAGTCCATTTTTTTGTCTCTTTAAAAGGCGAAATGATTCATTATTCTATATTGTTTAAAAACATTCTATTATAAAGTTCTTCGTGGTTTTCTGCAGTATTAGAAGCAAAATACCAGTATCTTAAAAAGTTGAAAGAAGAAACAGCGGGACCTTTTCAAGAAGAAATAACCCTTTTGACAGTGTTTACGCAGATACTGCCTGTGATTTTCAATTCGTAAGAAAACCTCTGGAAGTAGGAAAATCACGATATTTTTTTTTCTGTCTCTTTTCGCAAACTGACACCTGTATACATTGTTGGATGCAGTAACACCTGTGTAAACTATAATTTGATTTTGAATATTGCTTTTGCAGGTAAAGCACAATAATTTCAATATGATAGTCCATTTTTTTGTCTCTTTAAAAGGCGAAATGATTCATTATTCTATATTGTTTAAAAACATTTTATTATAAAGTTCTTCGTGGTTTTCTGCAGTATTAGAAGCAAAATACCAGTATCTTAAAAAGTTGAAAGAAGAAACAGCGGGACCTTTTCAAGAAGAAATAACCCTTTTGACAGTGTTTACGCAGATACTGCCTGTGATTTTCAATTCGTAAGAAAACCTCTGGAAGTAGGAAAATCACGATATTTTTTTTTCTGTCTCTTTTCGCAAACTGACACCTGTATTCATTGTTGGATGCAGTAACACCTGTGTGACTATAATTTGATTTTGAATATTGCTTTTGCAGGTAAAGCACAATAATTTCAATATGATAGTCCATTTTTTTGTCTCTTTAAAAGGCGAAATGATTCATTATTCTATATTGTTTAAAAACATTCTATTATAAAGTTCTTCGTGGTTTTCTGCAGTATTAGAAGCAAAATACCAGTATCTTAAAAAGTTGAAAGAAGAAACAGCGGGACCTTTTCAAGAAGAAATAACGATATTTTTTTTCCGTCTCTTTTCGCAAACTGACACCTGTATTCATTGTTGGATGCAGTAACACCTGTGTGACTATAATTTGATTTTGAATATTGCTTTTGCAGGTAAAGCACAATAATTTCAATATGATAGTCCATTTTTTTGTCTCTTTAAAGGGCGAAATGATTCATTATTCTATATTGTTTAAAAACATTCTATTATAAAGTTCTTCGTGGTTTTCTGCAGTATTAGAAGCAAAATACCAGTATCTTAAAAAGTTGAAAGAAGAAACAGCGGGACCTTTTCAAGAAGAAATAACGATATTTTTTTTCCGTTTCTTTTCGCAAACTGACACCTGTATTCATTGTTGGATGCAGTAACACCTGTGTGACTATAATTTGATTTTGAATATTGCTTTTGCAGGTAAAGCACAATAATTTCAATATGATAGTCCATTTTTTTGTCTCTTTAAAAGGCGAAATGATTCATTATTCTATATTGTTTAAAAACATTCTATTATAAAGTTCTTCGTGGTTTTCTGCAGTATTAGAAGCAAAATACCAGTATCTTAAAAAGTTGAAAGAAGAAACAGCGGGACCTTTTCAGGAAGAAATAACGATATTTTTTTTCCGTTTCTTTTCGCAAACTGACACCTGTATTCATTGTTGGATGCAGTAACACCTGTGTGACTATAATTTGATTTTGAATATTGCTTTAGCAGGTAAAGCACAATAATTTCAATATGATAGTCCATTTTTTTGTCTCTTTAAAAGGCGAAATGATTCATTATTCTATATTGTTTAAAAACATTCTATTATAAAGTTCTTCGTGGTTTTCTGCAGTATTAGAAGCAAAATACCAGTATCTTAAAAAGTTGAAAGAAGAAACAGCGGGACCTTTTCAAGAAGAAATAACCCTTTTGACAGTGTTTACGCAGATACTGCCTGTGATTTTCAATTCGTAAGAAAACCTCTGGAAGTAGGAAAATCACGATATTTTTTTTTCTGTCTCTTTTCGCAAACTGACACCTGTATTCATTGTTGGATGCAGTAACACCTGTGTAAACTATAATTTGATTTTGAATATTGCTTTTGCAGGTAAAGCACAATAATTTCAATATGATAGTCCATTTTTTTGTCTCTTTAAAAGGCGAAATGATTCATTATTCTATATTGTTTAAAAACATTTTATTATAAAGTTCTTCGTGGTTTTCTGCAGTATTAGAAGCAAAATACCAGTATCTTAAAAAGTTGAAAGAAGAAACAGCGGGACCTTTTCAAGAAGAAATAACCCTTTTGACAGTGTTTACGCAGATACTGCCTGTGATTTTCAATTCGTAAGAAAACCTCTGGAAGTAGGAAAATCACGATATTTTTTTTTCTGTCTCTTTTCGCAAACTGACACCTGTATTCATTGTTGGATGCAGTAACACCTGTGTGACTATAATTTGATTTTGAATATTGCTTTTGCAGGTAAAGCACAATAATTTCAATATGATAGTCCATTTTTTTGTCTCTTTAAAAGGCGAAATGATTCATTATTCTATATTGTTTAAAAACATTCTATTATAAAGTTCTTCGTGGTTTTCTGCAGTATTAGAAGCAAAATACCAGTATCTTAAAAAGTTGAAAGAAGAAACAGCGGGACCTTTTCAAGAAGAAATAACGATATTTTTTTTCCGTCTCTTTTCGCAAACTGACACCTGTATTCATTGTTGGATGCAGTAACACCTGTGTGACTATAATTTGATTTTGAATATTGCTTTTGCAGGTAAAGCACAATAATTTCAATATGATAGTCCATTTTTTTGTCTCTTTAAAGGGCGAAATGATTCATTATTCTATATTGTTTAAAAACATTCTATTATAAAGTTCTTCGTGGTTTTCTGCAGTATTAGAAGCAAAATACCAGTATCTTAAAAAGTTGAAAGAAGAAACAGCGGGACCTTTTCAAGAAGAAATAACGATATTTTTTTTCCGTCTCTTTTCGCAAACTGACACCTGTATTCATTGTTGGATGCAGTAACACCTGTGTGACTATAATTTGATTTTGAATATTGCTTTTGCAGGTAAAGCACAATAATTTCAATATGATAGTCCATTTTTTTGTCTCTTTAAAAGGCGAAATGATTCATTATTCTATATTGTTTAAAAACATTCTATTATAAAGTTCTTCGTGGTTTTCTGCAGTATTAGAAGCAAAATACCAGTATCTTAAAAAGTTGAAAGAAGAAACAGCGGGACCTTTTCAAGAAGAAATAACCCTTTTGACAGTGTTTACGCAGATACTGCCTGTGATTTTCAATTCGTAAGAAAACCTCTGGAAGTAGGAAAATCACGATATTTTTTTTTCTGTGTCTTTTCGCAAACTGACACCTGTATTCATTGTTGGATGCAGTAACACCTGTGTAAACTATAATTTGATTTTGAATATTGCTTTTGCAGGTAAAGCACAATAATTTCAATATGATAGTCCATTTTTTTGTCTCTTTAAAAGGCGAAATGATTCATTATTCTATATTGTTTAAAAACATTCTATTATAAAGTTCTTCGTGGTTTTCTGCAGTATTAGAAGCAAAATACCAGTATCTTAAAAAGTTGAAAGAAGAAACAGCGGGACCTTTTCAAGAAGAAATAACGATATTTTTTTTCCGTCTCTTTTCGCAAACTGACACCTGTATTCATTGTTGGATGCAGTAACACCTGTGTGACTATAATTTGATTTTGAATATTGCTTTTGCAGGTAAAGCACAATAATTTCAATATGATAGTCCATTTTTTTGTCTCTTTAAAGGGCGAAATGATTCATTATTCTATATTGTTTAAAAACATTCTATTATAAAGTTCTTCGTGGTTTTCTGCAGTATTAGAAGCAAAATACCAGTATCTTAAAAAGTTGAAAGAAGAAACAGCGGGACCTTTTCAAGAAGAAATAACGATATTTTTTTTCCGTCTCTTTTCGCAAACTGACACCTGTATTCATTGTTGGATGCAGTAACACCTGTGTGACTATAATTTGATTTTGAATATTGCTTTTGCAGGTAAAGCACAATAATTTCAATATGATAGTCCATTTTTTTGTCTCTTTAAAAGGCGAAATGATTCATTATTCTATATTGTTTAAAAACATTCTATTATAAAGTTCTTCGTGGTTTTCTGCAGTATTAGAAGCAAAATACCAGTATCTTAAAAAGTTGAAAGAAGAAACAGCGGGACCTTTTCAAGAAGAAATAACCCTTTTGACAGTGTTTACGCAGATACTGCCTGTGATTTTCAATTCGTAAGAAAACCTCTGGAAGTAGGAAAATCACGATATTTTTTTTTCTGTGTCTTTTCGCAAACTGACACCTGTATTCATTGTTGGATGCAGTAACACCTGTGTAAACTATAATTTGATTTTGAATATTGCTTTTGCAGGTAAAGCACAATAATTTCAATATGATAGTCCATTTTTTTGTCTCTTTAAAAGGCGAAATGATTCATTATTCTATATTGTTTAAAAACATTCTATTATAAAGTTCTTCGTGGTTTTCTGCAGTATTAGAAGCAAAATACCAGTATCTTAAAAAGTTGAAAGAAGAAACAGCGGGACCTTTTCAAGAAGAAATAACGATATTTTTTTTCCGTTTCTTTTCGCAAACTGACACCTGTATTCATTGTTGGATGCAGTAACACCTGTGTGACTATAATTTGATTTTGAATATTGCTTTTGCAGGTAAAGCACAATAATTTCAATATGATAGTCCATTTTTTTGTCTCTTTAAAAGGCGAAATGATTCATTATTCTATATTGTTTAAAAACATTCTATTATAAAGTTCTTCGTGGTTTTCTGCAGTATTAGAAGCAAAATACCAGTATCTTAAAAAGTTGAAAGAAGAAACAGCGGGACCTTTTCAAGAAGAAATAACCCTTTTGACAGTGTTTACGCAGATACTGCCTGTGATTTTCAATTCGTAAGAAAACCTCTGGAAGTAGGAAAATCACGATATTTTTTTTTCTGTGTCTTTTCGCAAACTGACACCTGTATTCATTGTTGGATGCAGTAACACCTGTGTAAACTATAATTTGATTTTGAATATTGCTTTTGCAGGTAAAGCACAATAATTTCAATATGATAGTCCATTTTTTTGTCTCTTTAAAAGGCGAAATGATTCATTATTCTATATTGTTTATAAACATTCTATTATAAAGTTCTTCGTGGTTTTCTGCAGTATTAGAAGCAAAATACCAGTATCTTAAAAAGTTGAAAGAAGAAACAGCGGGACCTTTTCAAGAAGAAATAACGATATTTTTTTTCCGTTTCTTTTCGCAAACTGACACCTGTATTCATTGTTGGATGCAGTAACACCTGTGTGACTATAATTTGATTTTGAATATTGCTTTTGCAGGTAAAGCACAATAATTTCAATATGATAGTCCATTTTTTTGTCTCTTTAAAAGGCGAAATGATTCATTATTCTATATTGTTTAAAAACATTCTATTATAAAGTTCTTCGTGGTTTTCTGCAGTATTAGAAGCAAAATACCAGTATCTTAAAAAGTTGAAAGAAGAAACAGCGGGACCTTTTCAAGAAGAAATAACCCTTTTGACAGTGTTTACGCAGATACTGCCTGTGATTTTCAATTCGTAAGAAAACCTCTGGAAGTAGGAAAATCACGATATTTTTTTTTCTGTGTCTTTTCGCAAACTGACACCTGTATTCATTGTTGGATGCAGTAACACCTGTGTGACTATAATTTGATTTTGAATATTGCTTTTGCAGGTAAAGCACAATAATTTCAATATGATAGTCCATTTTTTTGTCTCTTTAAAAGGCGAAATGATTCATTATTCTATATTGTTTAAAAACATTCTATTATAAAGTTCTTCGTGGTTTTCTGCAGTATTAGAAGCAAAATACCAGTATCTTAAAAAGTTGAAAGAAGAAACAGCGGGACCTTTTCAAGAAGAAATAACGATATTTTTTTTCCGTTTCTTTTCGCAAACTGACACCTGTATTCATTGTTGGATGCAGTAACACCTGTGTGACTATAATTTGATTTTGAATATTGCTTTTGCAGGTAAAGCACAATAATTTCAATATGATAGTCCATTTTTTTGTCTCTTTAAAAGGCGAAATGATTCATTATTCTATATTGTTTAAAAACATTCTATTATAAAGTTCTTCGTGGTTTTCTGCAGTATTAGAAGCAAAATACCAGTATCTTAAAAAGTTGAAAGAAGAAACAGCGGGACCTTTTCAAGAAGAAATAACGATATTTTTTTTCCGTTTCTTTTCGCAAACTGACACCTGTATTCATTGTTGGATGCAGTAACACCTGTGTGACTATAATTTGATTTTGAATATTGCTTTTGCAGGTAAAGCACAATAATTTCAATATGATAGTCCATTTTTTTGTCTCTTTAAAAGGCGAAATGATTCATTATTCTATATTGTTTAAAAACATTCTATTATAAAGTTCTTCGTGGTTTTCTGCAGTATTAGAAGCAAAATACCAGTATCTTAAAAAGTTGAAAGAAGAAACAGCGGGACCTTTTCAAGAAGAAATAACGATATTTTTTTTCCGTTTCTTTTCGCAAACTGACACCTGTATTCATTGTTGGATGCAGTAACACCTGTGTGACTATAATTTGATTTTGAATATTGCTTTTGCAGGTAAAGCACAATAATTTCAATATGATAGTCCATTTTTTTGTCTCTTTAAAAGGCGAAATGATTCATTATTCTATATTGTTTAAAAACATTCTATTATAAAGTTCTTCGTGGTTTTCTGCAGTATTAGAAGCAAAATACCAGTATCTTAAAAAGTTGAAAGAAGAAACAGCGGGACCTTTTCAAGAAGAAATAACGATATTTTTTTTCCGTTTCTTTTCGCAAACTGACACCTGTATTCATTGTTGGATGCAGTAACACCTGTGTGACTATAATTTGATTTTGAATATTGCTTTTGCAGGTAAAGCACAATAATTTCAATATGATAGTCCATTTTTTTGTCTCTTTAAAAGGCGAAATGATTCATTATTCTATATTGTTTAAAAACATTCTATTATAAAGTTCTTCGTGGTTTTCTGCAGTATTAGAAGCAAAATACCAGTATCTTAAAAAGTTGAAAGAAGAAACAGCGGGACCTTTTCAAGAAGAAATAACCCTTTTGACAGTGTTTACGCAGATACTGCCTGTGATTTTCAATTCGTAAGAAAACCTCTGGAAGTAGGAAAATCACGATATTTTTTTTTCTGTGTCTTTTCGCAAACTGACACCTGTATTCATTGTTGGATGCAGTAACACCTGTGTAAACTATAATTTGATTTTGAATATTGCTTTTGCAGGTAAAGCACAATAATTTCAATATGATAGTCCATTTTTTTGTCTCTTTAAAAGGCGAAATGATTCATTATTCTATATTGTTTAAAAACATTCTATTATAAAGTTCTTCGTGGTTTTCTGCAGTATTAGAAGCAAAATACCAGTATCTTAAAAAGTTGAAAGAAGAAACAGCGGGACCTTTTCAAGAAGAAATAACGATATTTTTTTTCCGTTTCTTTTCGCAAACTGACACCTGTATTCATTGTTGGATGCAGTAACACCTGTGTGACTATAATTTGATTTTGAATATTGCTTTTGCAGGTAAAGCACAATAATTTCAATATGATAGTCCATTTTTTTGTCTCTTTAAAAGGCGAAATGATTCATTATTCTATATTGTTTAAAAACATTCTATTATAAAGTTCTTCGTGGTTTTCTGCAGTATTAGAAGCAAAATACCAGTATCTTAAAAAGTTGAAAGAAGAAACAGCGGGACCTTTTCAAGAAGAAATAACCCTTTTGACAGTGTTTACGCAGATACTGCCTGTGATTTTCAATTCGTAAGAAAACCTCTGGAAGTAGGAAAATCACGATATTTTTTTTTCTGTGTCTTTTCGCAAACTGACACCTGTATTCATTGTTGGATGCAGTAACACCTGTGTAAACTATAATTTGATTTTGAATATTGCTTTTGCAGGTAAAGCACAATAATTTCAATATGATAGTCCATTTTTTTGTCTCTTTAAAAGGCGAAATGATTCATTATTCTATATTGTTTATAAACATTCTATTATAAAGTTCTTCGTGGTTTTCTGCAGTATTAGAAGCTAAATACCAGTATCTTAAAAAGTTGAAAGAAGAAACAGCGGGACCTTTTCAAGAAGAAATAACGATATTTTTTTTCCGTTTCTTTTCGCAAACTGACACCTGTATTCATTGTTGGATGCAGTAACACCTGTGTGACTATAATTTGATTTTGAATATTGCTTTTGCAGGTAAAGCACAATAATTTCAATATGATAGTCCATTTTTTTGTCTCTTTAAAAGGCGAAATGACTCATTATTCTATATTGTTTAAAAACATTCTATTATAAAGTTCTTCGTGGTTTTCTGCAGTATTAGAAGCAAAATACCAGTATCTTAAAAAGTTGAAAGAAGAAACAGCGGGACCTTTTCAAGAAGAAATAACCCTTTTGACAGTGTTTACGCAGATACTGCCTGTGATTTTCAATTCGTAAGAAAACCTCTGGAAGTAGGAAAATCACGATATTTTTTTTTCTGTGTCTTTTCGCAAACTGACACCTGTATTCATTGTTGGATGCAGTAACACCTGTGTAAACTATAATTTGATTTTGAATATTGCTTTTGCAGGTAAAGCACAATAATTTCAATATGATAGTCCATTTTTTTGTCTCTTTAAAAGGCGAAATGATTCATTATTCTATATTGTTTATAAACATTCTATTATAAAGTTCTTCGTGGTTTTCTGCAGTATTAGAAGCAAAATACCAGTATCTTAAAAAGTTGAAAGAAGAAACAGCGGGACCTTTTCAAGAAGAAATAACGATATTTTTTTTCCGTCTCTTTTCGCAAACTGACACCTGTATTCATTGTTGGATGCAGTAACACCTGTGTGACTATAATTTGATTTTGAATATTGCTTTTGCAGGTAAAGCACAATAATTTCAATATGATAGTCCATTTTTTTGTCTCTTTAAAAGGCGAAATGACTCATTATTCTATATTGTTTAAAAACATTCTATTATAAAGTTCTTCGTGGTTTTCTGCAGTATTAGAAGCAAAATACCAGTATCTTAAAAAGTTGAAAGAAGAAACAGCGGGACCTTTTCAAGAAGAAATAACCCTTTTGACAGTGTTTACGCAGATACTGCCTGTGATTTTCAATTCGTAAGAAAACCTCTGGAAGTAGGAAAATCACGATATTTTTTTTTCTGTGTCTTTTCGCAAACTGACACCTGTATTCATTGTTGGATGCAGTAACACCTGTGTGACTATAATTTGATTTTGAATATTGCTTTTGCAGGTAAAGCACAATAATTTCAATATGATAGTCCATTTTTTTGTCTCTTTAAAAGGCGAAATGATTCATTATTCTATATTGTTTAAAAACATTCTATTATAAAGTTCTTCGTGGTTTTCTGCAGTATTAGAAGCAAAATACCAGTATCTTAAAAAGTTGAAAGAAGAAACAGCGGGACCTTTTCAAGAAGAAATAACGATATTTTTTTTCCGTTTCTTTTCGCAAACTGACACCTGTATTCATTGTTGGATGCAGTAACACCTGTGTGACTATAATTTGATTTTGAATATTGCTTTTGCAGGTAAAGCACAATAATTTCAATATGATAGTCCATTTTTTTGTCTCTTTAAAAGGCGAAATGATTCATTATTCTATATTGTTTAAAAACATTCTATTATAAAGTTCTTCGTGGTTTTCTGCAGTATTAGAAGCAAAATACCAGTATCTTAAAAAGTTGAAAGAAGAAACAGCGGGACCTTTTCAAGAAGAAATAACGATATTTTTTTTCCGTTTCTTTTCGCAAACTGACACCTGTATTCATTGTTGGATGCAGTAACACCTGTGTGACTATAATTTGATTTTGAATATTGCTTTTGCAGGTAAAGCACAATAATTTCAATATGATAGTCCATTTTTTTGTCTCTTTAAAAGGCGAAATGATTCATTATTCTATATTGTTTAAAAACATTCTATTATAAAGTTCTTCGTGGTTTTCTGCAGTATTAGAAGCAAAATACCAGTATCTTAAAAAGTTGAAAGAAGAAACAGCGGGACCTTTTCAAGAAGAAATAACCCTTTTGACAGTGTTTACGCAGATACTGCCTGTGATTTTCAATTCGTAAGAAAACCTCTGGAAGTAGGAAAATCACGATATTTTTTTTTCTGTCTCTTTTCGCAAACTGACACCTGTATTCATTGTTGGATGCAGTAACACCTGTGTAAACTATAATTTGATTTTGAATATTGCTTTTGCAGGTAAAGCACAATAATTTCAATATGATAGTCCATTTTTTTGTCTCTTTAAAAGGCGAAATGATTCATTATTCTATATTGTTTAAAAACATTCTATTATAAAGTTCTTCGTGGTTTTCTGCAGTATTAGAAGCAAAATACCAGTATCTTAAAAAGTTGAAAGAAGAAACAGCGGGACCTTTTCAAGAAGAAATAACCCTTTTGACAGTGTTTACGCAGATACTGCCTGTGATTTTCAATTCGTAAGAAAACCTCTGGAAGTAGGAAAATCACGATATTTTTTTTTCTGTCTCTTTTCGCAAACTGACACCTGTATTCATTGTTGGATGCAGTAACACCTGTGTAAACTATAATTTGATTTTGAATATTGCTTTTGCAGGTAAAGCACAATAATTTCAATATGATAGTCCATTTTTTTGTCTCTTTAAAAGGCGAAATGATTCATTATTCTATATTGTTTAAAAACATTCTATTATAAAGTTCTTCGTGGTTTTCTGCAGTATTAGAAGCAAAATACCAGTATCTTAAAAAGTTGAAAGAAGAAACAGCGGGACCTTTTCAAGAAGAAATAACCCTTTTGACAGTGTTTACGCAGATACTGCCTGTGATTTTCAATTCGTAAGAAAACCTCTGGAAGTAGGAAAATCACGATATTTTTTTTTCTGTGTCTTTTCGCAAACTGACACCTGTATTCATTGTTGGATGCAGTAACACCTGTGTAAACTATAATTTGATTTTGAATATTGCTTTTGCAGGTAAAGCACAATAATTTCAATATGATAGTCCATTTTTTTGTCTCTTTAAAAGGCGAAATGATTCATTATTCTATATTGTTTAAAAACATTCTATTATAAAGTTCTTCGTGGTTTTCTGCAGTATTAGAAGCAAAATACCAGTATCTTAAAAAGTTGAAAGAAGAAACAGCGGGACCTTTTCAAGAAGAAATAACGATATTTTTTTTCCGTTTCTTTTCGCAAACTGACACCTGTATTCATTGTTGGATGCAGTAACACCTGTGTGACTATAATTTGATTTTGAATATTGCTTTTGCAGGTAAAGCACAATAATTTCAATATGATAGTCCATTTTTTTGTCTCTTTAAAAGGCGAAATGATTCATTATTCTATATTGTTTAAAAACATTCTATTATAAAGTTCTTCGTGGTTTTCTGCAGTATTAGAAGCAAAATACCAGTATCTTAAAAAGTTGAAAGAAGAAACAGCGGGACCTTTTCAAGAAGAAATAACGATATTTTTTTTCCGTTTCTTTTCGCAAACTGACACCTGTATTCATTGTTGGATGCAGTAACACCTGTGTGACTATAATTTGATTTTGAATATTGCTTTTGCAGGTAAAGCACAATAATTTCAATATGATAGTCCATTTTTTTGTCTCTTTAAAAGGCGAAATGATTCATTATTCTATATTGTTTAAAAACATTCTATTATAAAGTTCTTCGTGGTTTTCTGCAGTATTAGAAGCAAAATACCAGTATCTTAAAAAGTTGAAAGAAGAAACAGCGGGACCTTTTCAAGAAGAAATAACGATATTTTTTTTCCGTTTCTTTTCGCAAACTGACACCTGTATTCATTGTTGGATGCAGTAACACCTGTGTGACTATAATTTGATTTTGAATATTGCTTTTGCAGGTAAAGCACAATAATTTCAATATGATAGTCCATTTTTTTGTCTCTTTAAAAGGCGAAATGATTCATTATTCTATATTGTTTAAAAACATTCTATTATAAAGTTCTTCGTGGTTTTCTGCAGTATTAGAAGCAAAATACCAGTATCTTAAAAAGTTGAAAGAAGAAACAGCGGGACCTTTTCAAGAAGAAATAACCCTTTTGACAGTGTTTACGCAGATACTGCCTGTGATTTTCAATTCGTAAGAAAACCTCTGGAAGTAGGAAAATCACGATATTTTTTTTTCTGTCTCTTTTCGCAAACTGACACCTGTATTCATTGTTGGATGCAGTAACACCTGTGTAAACTATAATTTGATTTTGAATATTGCTTTTGCAGGTAAAGCACAATAATTTCAATATGATAGTCCATTTTTTTGTCTCTTTAAAAGGCGAAATGATTCATTATTCTATATTGTTTAAAAACATTCTATTATAAAGTTCTTCGTGGTTTTCTGCAGTATTAGAAGCAAAATACCAGTATCTTAAAAAGTTGAAAGAAGAAACAGCGGGACCTTTTCAAGAAGAAATAACGATATTTTTTTTCCGTTTCTTTTCGCAAACTGACACCTGTATTCATTGTTGGATGCAGTAACACCTGTGTGACTATAATTTGATTTTGAATATTGCTTTTGCAGGTAAAGCACAATAATTTCAATATGATAGTCCATTTTTTTGTCTCTTTAAAAGGCGAAATGATTCATTATTCTATATTGTTTAAAAACATTCTATTATAAAGTTCTTCGTGGTTTTCTGCAGTATTAGAAGCAAAATACCAGTATCTTAAAAAGTTGAAAGAAGAAACAGCGGGACCTTTTCAAGAAGAAATAACCCTTTTGACAGTGTTTACGCAGATACTGCCTGTGATTTTCAATTCGTAAGAAAACCTCTGGAAGTAGGAAAATCACGATATTTTTTTTTCTGTCTCTTTTCGCAAACTGACACCTGTATTCATTGTTGGATGCAGTAACACCTGTGTAAACTATAATTTGATTTTGAATATTGCTTTTGCAGGTAAAGCACAATAATTTCAATATGATAGTCCATTTTTTTGTCTCTTTAAAAGGCGAAATGATTCATTATTCTATATTGTTTAAAAACATTCTATTATAAAGTTCTTCGTGGTTTTCTGCAGTATTAGAAGCAAAATACCAGTATCTTAAAAAGTTGAAAGAAGAAACAGCGGGACCTTTTCAAGAAGAAATAACCCTTTTGACAGTGTTTACGCAGATACTGCCTGTGATTTTCAATTCGTAAGAAAACCTCTGGAAGTAGGAAAATCACGATATTTTTTTCTCTGTGTCTTTTCGCAAACTGACACCTGTATTCATTGTTGGATGCAGTAACACCTGTGTGACTATAATTTGATTTTGAATATTGCTTTTGCAGGTAAAGCACAATAATTTCAATATGATAGTCCATTTTTTTGTCTCTTTAAAAGGCGAAATGATTCATTATTCTATATTGTTTAAAAACATTCTATTATAAAGTTCTTCGTGGTTTTCTGCAGTATTAGAAGCAAAATACCAGTATCTTAAAAAGTTGAAAGAAGAAACAGCGGGACCTTTTCAAGAAGAAATAACGATATTTTTTTTCCGTCTCTTTTCGCAAACTGACACCTGTATTCATTGTTGGATGCAGTAACACCTGTGTGACTATAATTTGATTTTGAATATTGCTTTTGCAGGTAAAGCACAATAATTTCAATATGATAGTCCATTTTTTTGTCTCTTTAAAAGGCGAAATGATTCATTATTCTATATTGTTTAAAAACATTCTATTATAAAGTTCTTCGTGGTTTTCTGCAGTATTAGAAGCAAAATACCAGTATCTTAAAAAGTTGAAAGAAGAAACAGCGGGACCTTTTCAAGAAGAAATAACCCTTTTGACAGTGTTTACGCAGATACTGCCTGTGATTTTCAATTCGTAAGAAAACCTCTGGAAGTAGGAAAATCACGATATTTTTTTTTCTGTGTCTTTTCGCAAACTGACACCTGTATTCATTGTTGGATGCAGTAACACCTGTGTAAACTATAATTTGATTTTGAATATTGCTTTTGCAGGTAAAGCACAATAATTTCAATATGATAGTCCATTTTTTTGTCTCTTTAAAAGGCGAAATGATTCATTATTCTATATTGTTTAAAAACATTCTATTATAAAGTTCTTCGTGGTTTTCTGCAGTATTAGAAGCAAAATACCAGTATCTTAAAAAGTTGAAAGAAGAAACAGCGGGACCTTTTCAAGAAGAAATAACGATATTTTTTTTCCGTTTCTTTTCGCAAACTGACACCTGTATTCATTGTTGGATGCAGTAACACCTGTGTGACTATAATTTGATTTTGAATATTGCTTTTGCAGGTAAAGCACAATAATTTCAATATGATAGTCCATTTTTTTGTCTCTTTAAAAGGCGAAATGATTCATTATTCTATATTGTTTAAAAACATTCTATTATAAAGTTCTTCGTGGTTTTCTGCAGTATTAGAAGCAAAATACCAGTATCTTAAAAAGTTGAAAGAAGAAACAGCGGGACCTTTTCAAGAAGAAATAACCCTTTTGACAGTGTTTACGCAGATACTGCCTGTGATTTTCAATTCGTAAGAAAACCTCTGGAAGTAGGAAAATCACGATATTTTTTTTTCTGTGTCTTTTCGCAAACTGACACCTGTATTCATTGTTGGATGCAGTAACACCTGTGTAAACTATAATTTGATTTTGAATATTGCTTTTGCAGGTAAAGCACAATAATTTCAATATGATAGTCCATTTTTTTGTCTCTTTAAAAGGCGAAATGATTCATTATTCTATATTGTTTAAAAACATTCTATTATAAAGTTCTTCGTGGTTTTCTGCAGTATTAGAAGCAAAATACCAGTATCTTAAAAAGTTGAAAGAAGAAACAGCGGGGCCTTTTCAAGAAGAAATAACGATATTTTTTTTCCGTTTCTTTTCGCAAACTGACACCTGTATTCATTGTTGGATGCAGTAACACCTGTGTGACTATAATTTGATTTTGAATATTGCTTTTGCAGGTAAAGCACAATAATTTCAATATGATAGTCCATTTTTTTGTCTCTTTAAAAGGCGAAATGATTCATTATTCTATATTGTTTAAAAACATTCTATTATAAAGTTCTTCGTGGTTTTCTGCAGTATTAGAAGCAAAATACCAGTATCTTAAAAAGTTGAAAGAAGAAACAGCGGGACCTTTTCAAGAAGAAATAACGATATTTTTTTTCCGTTTCTTTTCGCAAACTGACACCTGTATTCATTGTTGGATGCAGTAACACCTGTGTGACTATAATTTGATTTTGAATATTGCTTTTGCAGGTAAAGCACAATAATTTCAATATGATAGTCCATTTTTTTGTCTCTTTAAAAGGCGAAATGATTCATTATTCTATATTGTTTAAAAACATTCTATTATAAAGTTCTTCGTGGTTTTCTGCAGTATTAGAAGCAAAATACCAGTATCTTAAAAAGTTGAAAGAAGAAACAGCGGGACCTTTTCAAGAAGAAATAACCCTTTTGACAGTGTTTACGCAGATACTGCCTGTGATTTTCAATTCGTAAGAAAACCTCTGGAAGTAGGAAAATCACGATATTTTTTTTTCTGTCTCTTTTCGCAAACTGACACCTGTATTCATTGTTGGATGCAGTAACACCTGTGTAAACTATAATTTGATTTTGAATATTGCTTTTGCAGGTAAAGCACAATAATTTCAATATGATAGTCCATTTTTTTGTCTCTTTAAAAGGCGAAATGATTCATTATTCTATATTGTTTAAAAACATTCTATTATAAAGTTCTTCGTGGTTTTCTGCAGTATTAGAAGCAAAATACCAGTATCTTAAAAAGTTGAAAGAAGAAACAGCGGGACCTTTTCAAGAAGAAATAACCCTTTTGACAGTGTTTACGCAGATACTGCCTGTGATTTTCAATTCGTAAGAAAACCTCTGGAAGTAGGAAAATCACGATATTTTTTTTTCTGTGTCTTTTCGCAAACTGACACCTGTATTCATTGTTGGATGCAGTAACACCTGTGTGACTATAATTTGATTTTGAATATTGCTTTTGCAGGTAAAGCACAATAATTTCAATATGATAGTCCATTTTTTTGTCTCTTTAAAAGGCGAAATGATTCATTATTCTATATTGTTTAAAAACATTCTATTATAAAGTTCTTCGTGGTTTTCTGCAGTATTAGAAGCAAAATACCAGTATCTTAAAAAGTTGAAAGAAGAAACAGCGGGACCTTTTCAAGAAGAAATAACGATATTTTTTTTCCGTCTCTTTTCGCAAACTGACACCTGTATTCATTGTTGGATGCAGTAACACCTGTGTGACTATAATTTGATTTTGAATATTGCTTTTGCAGGTAAAGCACAATAATTTCAATATGATAGTCCATTTTTTTGTCTCTTTAAAAGGCGAAATGATTCATTATTCTATATTGTTTAAAAACATTCTATTATAAAGTTCTTCGTGGTTTTCTGCAGTATTAGAAGCAAAATACCAGTATCTTAAAAAGTTGAAAGAAGAAACAGCGGGACCTTTTCAAGAAGAAATAACCCTTTTGACAGTGTTTACGCAGATACTGCCTGTGATTTTCAATTCGTAAGAAAACCTCTGGAAGTAGGAAAATCACGATTTTTTTTTTTCTGTGTCTTTTCGCAAACTGACACCTGTATTCATTGTTGGATGCAGTAACACCTGTGTAAACTATAATTTGATTTTGAATATTGCTTTTGCAGGTAAAGCACAATAATTTCAATATGATAGTCCATTTTTTTGTCTCTTTAAAAGGCGAAATGATTCATTATTCTATATTGTTTAAAAACATTCTATTATAAAGTTCTTCGTGGTTTTCTGCAGTATTAGAAGCAAAATACCAGTATCTTAAAAAGTTGAAAGAAGAAACAGCGGGACCTTTTCAAGAAGAAATAACGATATTTTTTTTCCGTTTCTTTTCGCAAACTGACACCTGTATTCATTGTTGGATGCAGTAACACCTGTGTGACTATAATTTGATTTTGAATATTGCTTTTGCAGGTAAAGCACAATAATTTCAATATGATAGTCCATTTTTTTGTCTCTTTAAAAGGCGAAATGATTCATTATTCTATATTGTTTAAAAACATTCTATTATAAAGTTCTTCGTGGTTTTCTGCAGTATTAGAAGCAAAATACCAGTATCTTAAAAAGTTGAAAGAAGAAACAGCGGGACCTTTTCAAGAAGAAATAACCCTTTTGACAGTGTTTACGCAGATACTGCCTGTGATTTTCAATTCGTAAGAAAACCTCTGGAAGTAGGAAAATCACGATATTTTTTTTTCTGTCTCTTTTCGCAAACTGACACCTGTATTTATTGTTGGATGCAGTAACACCTGTGTAAACTATAATTTGATTTTGAATATTGCTTTTGCAGGTAAAGCACAATAATTTCAATATGATAGTCCATTTTTTTGTCTCTTTAAAAGGCGAAATGATTCATTATTCTATATTGTTTAAAAACATTCTATTATAAAGTTCTTCGTGGTTTTCTGCAGTATTAGAAGCAAAATACCAGTATCTTAAAAAGTTGAAAGAAGAAACAGCGGGACCTTTTCAAGAAGAAATAACCCTTTTGACAGTGTTTACGCAGATACTGCCTGTGATTTTCAATTCGTAAGAAAACCTCTGGAAGTAGGAAAATCACGATATTTTTTTTTCTGTCTCTTTTCGCAAACTGACACCTGTATTCATTGTTGGATGCAGTAACACCTGTGTGACTATAATTTGATTTTGAATATTGCTTTTGCAGGTAAAGCACAATAATTTCAATATGATAGTCCATTTTTTTGTCTCTTTAAAAGGCGAAATGATTCATTATTCTATATTGTTTAAAAACATTCTATTATAAAGTTCTTCGTGGTTTTCTGCAGTATTAGAAGCAAAATACCAGTATCTTAAAAAGTTGAAAGAAGAAACAGCGGGACCTTTTCAAGAAGAAATAACGATATTTTTTTTCCGTCTCTTTTCGCAAACTGACACCTGTATTCATTGTTGGATGCAGTAACACCTGTGTGACTATAATTTGATTTTGAATATTGCTTTTGCAGGTAAAGCACAATAATTTCAATATGATAGTCCATTTTTTTGTCTCTTTAAAAGGCGAAATGATTCATTATTCTATATTGTTTAAAAACATTCTATTATAAAGTTCTTCGTGGTTTTCTGCAGTATTAGAAGCAAAATACCAGTATCTTAAAAAGTTGAAAGAAGAAACAGCGGGACCTTTTCAAGAAGAAATAACGATATTTTTTTTCCGTCTCTTTTCGCAAACTGACACCTGTATTCATTGTTGGATGCAGTAACACCTGTGTGACTATAATTTGATTTTGAATATTGCTTTTGCAGGTAAAGCACAATAATTTCAATATGATAGTCCATTTTTTTGTCTCTTTAAAAGGCGAAATGATTCATTATTCTATATTGTTTAAAAACATTCTATTATAAAGTTCTTCGTGGTTTTCTGCAGTATTAGAAGCAAAATACCAGTATCTTAAAAAGTTGAAAGAAGAAACAGCGGGACCTTTTCAAGAAGAAATAACCCTTTTGACAGTGTTTACGCAGATACTGCCTGTGATTTTCAATTCGTAAGAAAACCTCTGGAAGTAGGAAAATCACGATATTTTTTTTTCTGTGTCTTTTCGCAAACTGACACCTGTATTCATTGTTGGATGCAGTAACACCTGTGTAAACTATAATTTGATTTTGAATATTGCTTTTGCAGGTAAAGCACAATAATTTCAATATGATAGTCCATTTTTTTGTCTCTTTAAAAGGCGAAATGATTCATTATTCTATATTGTTTAAAAACATTCTATTATAAAGTTCTTCGTGGTTTTCTGCAGTATTAGAAGCAAAATACCAGTATCTTAAAAAGTTGAAAGAAGAAACAGCGGGACCTTTTCAAGAAGAAATAACGATATTTTTTTTCCGTTTCTTTTCGCAAACTGACACCTGTATTCATTGTTGGATGCAGTAACACCTGTGTGACTATAATTTGATTTTGAATATTGCTTTTGCAGGTAAAGCACAATAATTTCAATATGATAGTCCATTTTTTTGTCTCTTTAAAAGGCGAAATGATTCATTATTCTATATTGTTTAAAAACATTCTATTATAAAGTTCTTCGTGGTTTTCTGCAGTATTAGAAGCAAAATACCAGTATCTTAAAAAGTTGAAAGAAGAAACAGCGGGACCTTTTCAAGAAGAAATAACCCTTTTGACAGTGTTTACGCAGATACTGCCTGTGATTTTCAATTCGTAAGAAAACCTCTGGAAGTAGGAAAATCACGATATTTTTTTTTCTTTGTCTTTTCGCAAACTGACACCTGTATTCATTGTTGGATGCAGTAACACCTGTGTAAACTATAATTTGATTTTGAATATTGCTTTTGCAGGTAAAGCACAATAATTTCAATATGATAGTCCATTTTTTTGTCTCTTTAAAAGGCGAAATGATTCATTATTCTATATTGTTTAAAAACATTCTATTATAAAGTTCTTCGTGGTTTTCTGCAGTATTAGAAGCAAAATACCAGTATCTTAAAAAGTTGAAAGAAGAAACAGCGGGACCTTTTCAAGAAGAAATAACGATATTTTTTTTCCGTTTCTTTTCGCAAACTGACACCTGTATTCATTGTTGGATGCAGTAACACCTGTGTGACTATAATTTGATTTTGAATATTGCTTTTGCAGGTAAAGCACAATAATTTCAATATGATAGTCCATTTTTTTGTCTCTTTAAAAGGCGAAATGATTCATTATTCTATATTGTTTAAAAACATTCTATTATAAAGTTCTTCGTGGTTTTCTGCAGTATTAGAAGCAAAATACCAGTATCTTAAAAAGTTGAAAGAAGAAACAGCGGGACCTTTTCAAGAAGAAATAACCCTTTTGACAGTGTTTACGCAGATACTGCCTGTGATTTTCAATTCGTAAGAAAACCTCTGGAAGTAGGAAAATCACGATATTTTTTTTTCTGTGTCTTTTCGCAAACTGACACCTGTATTCATTGTTGGATGCAGTAACACCTGTGTAAACTATAATTTGATTTTGAATATTGCTTTTGCAGGTAAAGCACAATAATTTCAATATGATAGTCCATTTTTTTGTCTCTTTAAAAGGCGAAATGATTCATTATTCTATATTGTTTAAAAACATTCTATTATAAAGTTCTTCGTGGTTTTCTGCAGTATTAGAAGCAAAATACCAGTATCTTAAAAAGTTGAAAGAAGAAACAGCGGGACCTTTTCAAGAAGAAATAACGATATTTTTTTTCCGTTTCTTTTCGCAAACTGACACCTGTATTCATTGTTGGATGCAGTAACACCTGTGTGACTATAATTTGATTTTGAATATTGCTTTTGCAGGTAAAGCACAATAATTTCAATATGATAGTCCATTTTTTTGTCTCTTTAAAAGGCGAAATGATTCATTATTCTATATTGTTTAAAAACATTTTATTATAAAGTTCTTCGTGGTTTTCTGCAGTATTAGAAGCAAAATACCAGTATCTTAAAAAGTTGAAAGAAGAAACAGCGGGACCTTTTCAAGAAGAAATAACCCTTTTGACAGTGTTTACGCAGATACTGCCTGTGATTTTCAATTCGTAAGAAAACCTCTGGAAGTAGGAAAATCACGATATTTTTTTTTCTGTCTCTTTTCGCAAACTGACACCTGTATTCATTGTTGGATGCAGTAACACCTGTGTAAACTATAATTTGATTTTGAATATTGCTTTTGCAGGTAAAGCACAATAATTTCAATATGATAGTCCATTTTTTTGTCTCTTTAAAAGGCGAAATGATTCATTATTCTATATTGTTTAAAAACATTCTATTATAAAGTTCTTCGTGGTTTTCTGCAGTATTAGAAGCAAAATACCAGTATCTTAAAAAGTTGAAAGAAGAAACAGCGGGACCTTTTCAAGAAGAAATAACCCTTTTGACAGTGTTTACGCAGATACTGCCTGTGATTTTCAATTCGTAAGAAAACCTCTGGAAGTAGGAAAATCACGATATTTTTTTTTCTGTGTCTTTTCGCAAACTGACACCTGTATTCATTGTTGGATGCAGTAACACCTGTGTAAACTATAATTTGATTTTGAATATTGCTTTTGCAGGTAAAGCACAATAATTTCAATATGATAGTCCATTTTTTTGTCTCTTTAAAAGGCGAAATGATTCATTATTCTATATTGTTTAAAAACATTCTATTATAAAGTTCTTCGTGGTTTTCTGCAGTATTAGAAGCAAAATACCAGTATCTTAAAAAGTTGAAAGAAGAAACAGCGGGACCTTTTCAAGAAGAAATAACGATATTTTTTTTCCGTTTCTTTTCGCAAACTGACACCTGTATTCATTGTTGGATGCAGTAACACCTGTGTGACTATAATTTGATTTTGAATATTGCTTTTGCAGGTAAAGCACAATAATTTCAATATGATAGTCCATTTTTTTGTCTCTTTAAAAGGCGAAATGATTCATTATTCTATATTGTTTAAAAACATTCTATTATAAAGTTCTTCGTGGTTTTCTGCAGTATTAGAAGCAAAATACCAGTATCTTAAAAAGTTGAAAGAAGAAACAGCGGGACCTTTTCAAGAAGAAATAACCCTTTTGACAGTGTTTACGCAGATACTGCCTGTGATTTTCAATTCGTAAGAAAACCTCTGGAAGTAGGAAAATCACGATATTTTTTTTTCTGTGTCTTTTCGCAAACTGACACCTGTATTCATTGTTGGATGCAGTAACACCTGTGTAAACTATAATTTGATTTTGAATATTGCTTTTGCAGGTAAAGCACAATAATTTCAATATGATAGTCCATTTTTTTGTCTCTTTAAAAGGCGAAATGATTCATTATTCTATATTGTTTAAAAACATTCTATTATAAAGTTCTTCGTGGTTTTCTGCAGTATTAGAAGCAAAATACCAGTATCTTAAAAAGTTGAAAGAAGAAACAGCGGGACCTTTTCAAGAAGAAATAACGATATTTTTTTTCCGTTTCTTTTCGCAAACTGACACCTGTATTCATTGTTGGATGCAGTAACACCTGTGTGACTATAATTTGATTTTGAATATTGCTTTTGCAGGTAAAGCACAATAATTTCAATATGATAGTCCATTTTTTTGTCTCTTTAAAAGGCGAAATGATTCATTATTCTATATTGTTTAAAAACATTCTATTATAAAGTTCTTCGTGGTTTTCTGCAGTATTACAAGCAAAATACCAGTATCTTAAAAAGTTGAAAGAAGAAACAGCGGGACCTTTTCAAGAAGAAATAACCCTTTTGACAGTGTTTACGCAGATACTGCCTGTGATTTTCAATTCGTAAGAAAACCTCTGGAAGTAGGAAAATCACGATATTTTTTTTTCTGTCTCTTTTCGCAAACTGACACCTGTATTTATTGTTGGATGCAGTAACACCTGTGTAAACTATAATTTGATTTTGAATATTGCTTTTGCAGGTAAAGCACAATAATTTCAATATGATAGTCCATTTTTTTGTCTCTTTAAAAGGCGAAATGATTCATTATTCTATATTGTTTAAAAACATTCTATTATAAAGTTCTTCGTGGTTTTCTGCAGTATTAGAAGCAAAATACCAGTATCTTAAAAAGTTGAAAGAAGAAACAGCGGGACCTTTTCAAGAAGAAATAACCCTTTTGACAGTGTTTACGCAGATACTGCCTGTGATTTTCAATTCGTAAGAAAACCTCTGGAAGTAGGAAAATCACGATATTTTTTTTTCTGTGTCTTTTCGCAAACTGACACCTGTATTCATTGTTGGATGCAGTAACACCTGTGTGACTATAATTTGATTTTGAATATTGCTTTTGCAGGTAAAGCACAATAATTTCAATATGATAGTCCATTTTTTTGTCTCTTTAAAAGGCGAAATGATTCATTATTCTATATTGTTTAAAAACATTCTATTATAAAGTTCTTCGTGGTTTTCTGCAGTATTAGAAGCAAAATACCAGTATCTTAAAAAGTTGAAAGAAGAAACAGCGGGACCTTTTCAAGAAGAAATAACGATATTTTTTTTCCGTTTCTTTTCGCAAACTGACACCTGTATTCATTGTTGGATGCAGTAACACCTGTGTGACTATAATTTGATTTTGAATATTGCTTTTGCAGGTAAAGCACAATAATTTCAATATGATAGTCCATTTTTTTGTCTCTTTAAAAGGCGAAATGATTCATTATTCTATATTGTTTAAAAACATTCTATTATAAAGTTCTTCGTGGTTTTCTGCAGTATTAGAAGCAAAATACCAGTATCTTAAAAAGTTGAAAGAAGAAACAGCGGGACCTTTTCAAGAAGAAATAACGATATTTTTTTTCCGTCTCTTTTCGCAAACTGACACCTGTATTCATTGTTGGATGCAGTAACACCTGTGTGACTATAATTTGATTTTGAATATTGCTTTTGCAGGTAAAGCACAATAATTTCAATATGATAGTCCATTTTTTTGTCTCTTTAAAAGGCGAAATGATTCATTATTCTATATTGTTTAAAAACATTCTATTATAAAGTTCTTCGTGGTTTTCTGCAGTATTAGAAGCAAAATACCAGTATCTTAAAAAGTTGAAAGAAGAAACAGCGGGACCTTTTCAAGAAGAAATAACCCTTTTGACAGTGTTTACGCAGATACTGCCTGTGATTTTCAATTCGTAAGAAAACCTCTGGAAGTAGGAAAATCACGATATTTTTTTTTCTGTGTCTTTTCGCAAACTGACACCTGTATTCATTGTTGGATGCAGTAACACCTGTGTAAACTATAATTTGATTTTGAATATTGCTTTTGCAGGTAAAGCACAATAATTTCAATATGATAGTCCATTTTTTTGTCTCTTTAAAAGGCGAAATGATTCATTATTCTATATTGTTTAAAAACATTCTATTATAAAGTTCTTCGTGGTTTTCTGCAGTATTAGAAGCAAAATACCAGTATCTTAAAAAGTTGAAAGAAGAAACAGCGGGACCTTTTCAAGAAGAAATAACGATATTTTTTTTCCGTTTCTTTTCGCAAACTGACACCTGTATTCATTGTTGGATGCAGTAACACCTGTGTGACTATAATTTGATTTTGAATATTGCTTTTGCAGGTAAAGCACAATAATTTCAATATGATAGTCCATTTTTTTGTCTCTTTAAAAGGCGAAATGATTCATTATTCTATATTGTTTAAAAACATTCTATTATAAAGTTCTTCGTGGTTTTCTGCAGTATTAGAAGCAAAATACCAGTATCTTAAAAAGTTGAAAGAAGAAACAGCGGGACCTTTTCAAGAAGAAATAACCCTTTTGACAGTGTTTACGCAGATACTGCCTGTGATTTTCAATTCGTAAGAAAACCTCTGGAAGTAGGAAAATCACGATATTTTTTTTTCTGTGTCTTTTCGCAAACTGACACCTGTATTCATTGTTGGATGCAGTAACACCTGTGTAAACTATAATTTGATTTTGAATATTGCTTTTGCAGGTAAAGCACAATAATTTCAATATGATAGTCCATTTTTTTGTCTCTTTAAAAGGCGAAATGATTCATTATTCTATATTGTTTAAAAACATTCTATTATAAAGTTCTTCGTGGTTTTCTGCAGTATTAGAAGCAAAATACCAGTATCTTAAAAAGTTGAAAGAAGAAACAGCGGGACCTTTTCAAGAAGAAATAACGATATTTTTTTTCCGTTTCTTTTCGCAAACTGACACCTGTATTCATTGTTGGATGCAGTAACACCTGTGTGACTATAATTTGATTTTGAATATTGCTTTTGCAGGTAAAGCACAATAATTTCAATATGATAGTCCATTTTTTTGTCTCTTTAAAAGGCGAAATGATTCATTATTCTATATTGTTTAAAAACATTCTATTATAAAGTTCTTCGTGGTTTTCTGCAGTATTAGAAGCAAAATACCAGTATCTTAAAAAGTTGAAAGAAGAAACAGCGGGACCTTTTCAAGAAGAAATAACCCTTTTGACAGTGTTTACGCAGATACTGCCTGTGATTTTCAATTCGTAAGAAAACCTCTGGAAGTAGGAAAATCACGATATTTTTTTTTCTGTGTCTTTTCGCAAACTGACACCTGTATTCATTGTTGGATGCAGTAACACCTGTGTAAACTATAATTTGATTTTGAATATTGCTTTTGCAGGTAAAGCACAATAATTTCAATATGATAGTCCATTTTTTTGTCTCTTTAAAAGGCGAAATGATTCATTATTCTATATTGTTTAAAAACATTCTATTATAAAGTTCTTCGTGGTTTTCTGCAGTATTAGAAGCAAAATACCAGTATCTTAAAAAGTTGAAAGAAGAAACAGCGGGACCTTTTCAAGAAGAAATAACGATATTTTTTTTCCGTTTCTTTTCGCAAACTGACACCTGTATTCATTGTTGGATGCAGTAACACCTGTGTGACTATAATTTGATTTTGAATATTGCTTTTGCAGGTAAAGCACAATAATTTCAATATGATAGTCCATTTTTTTGTCTCTTTAAAAGGCGAAATGATTCATTATTCTATATTGTTTAAAAACATTCTATTATAAAGTTCTTCGTGGTTTTCTGCAGTATTAGAAGCAAAATACCAGTATCTTAAAAAGTTGAAAGAAGAAACAGCGGGACCTTTTCAAGAAGAAATAACCCTTTTGACAGTGTTTACGCAGATACTGCCTGTGATTTTCAATTCGTAAGAAAACCTCTGGAAGTAGGAAAATCACGATATTTTTTTTTCTGTGTCTTTTCGCAAACTGACACCTGTATTCATTGTTGGATGCAGTAACACCTGTGTAAACTATAATTTGATTTTGAATATTGCTTTTGCAGGTAAAGCACAATAATTTCAATATGATAGTCCATTTTTTTGTCTCTTTAAAAGGCGAAATGATTCATTATTCTATATTGTTTAAAAACATTCTATTATAAAGTTCTTCGTGGTTTTCTGCAGTATTAGAAGCAAAATACCAGTATCTTAAAAAGTTGAAAGAAGAAACAGCGGGACCTTTTCAAGAAGAAATAACGATATTTTTTTTCCGTTTCTTTTCGCAAACTGACACCTGTATTCATTGTTGGATGCAGTAACACCTGTGTGACTATAATTTGATTTTGAATATTGCTTTTGCAGGTAAAGCACAATAATTTCAATATGATAGTCCATTTTTTTGTCTCTTTAAAAGGCGAAATGATTCATTATTCTATATTGTTTAAAAACATTCTATTATAAAGTTCTTCGTGGTTTTCTGCAGTATTAGAAGCAAAATACCAGTATCTTAAAAAGTTGAAAGAAGAAACAGCGGGACCTTTTCAAGAAGAAATAACCCTTTTGACAGTGTTTACGCAGATACTGCCTGTGATTTTCAATTCGTAAGAAAACCTCTGGAAGTAGGAAAATCACGATATTTTTTTTTCTGTGTCTTTTCGCAAACTGACACCTGTATTCATTGTTGGATGCAGTAACACCTGTATAAACTATAATTTGATTTTGAATATTGCTTTTGCAGGTAAAGCACAATAATTTCAATATGATAGTCCATTTTTTTGTCTCTTTAAAAGGCGAAATGATTCATTATTCTATATTGTTTATAAACATTCTATTATAAAGTTCTTCGTGGTTTTCTGCAGTATTAGAAGCAAAATACCAGTATCTTAAAAAGTTGAAAGAAGAAACAGCGGGACCTTTTCAAGAAGAAATAACGATATTTTTTTTCCGTCTCTTTTCGCAAACTGACACCTGTATTCATTGTTGGATGCAGTAACACCTGTGTGACTATAATTTGATTTTGAATATTGCTTTTGCAGGTAAAGCACAATAATTTCAATATGATAGTCCATTTTTTTGTCTCTTTAAAAGGCGAAATGACTCATTATTCTATATTGTTTAAAAACATTCTATTATAAAGTTCTTCGTGGTTTTCTGCAGTATTAGAAGCAAAATACCAGTATCTTAAAAAGTTGAAAGAAGAAACAGCGGGACCTTTTCAAGAAGAAATAACCCTTTTGACAGTGTTTACGCAGATACTGCCTGTGATTTTCAATTCGTAAGAAAACCTCTGGAAGTAGGAAAATCACGATATTTTTTTTTCTGTGTCTTTTCGCAAACTGACACCTGTATTCATTGTTGGATGCAGTAACACCTGTATAAACTATAATTTGATTTTGAATATTGCTTTTGCAGGTAAAGCACAATAATTTCAATATGATAGTCCATTTTTTTGTCTCTTTAAAAGGCGAAATGATTCATTATTCTATATTGTTTATAAACATTCTATTATAAAGTTCTTCGTGGTTTTCTGCAGTATTAGAAGCAAAATACCAGTATCTTAAAAAGTTGAAAGAAGAAACAGCGGGACCTTTTCAAGAAGAAATAACGATATTTTTTTTCCGTTTCTTTTCGCAAACTGACACCTGTATTCATTGTTGGATGCAGTAACACCTGTGTGACTATAATTTGATTTTGAATATTGCTTTTGCAGGTAAAGCACAATAATTTCAATATGATAGTCCATTTTTTTGTCTCTTTAAAAGGCGAAATGACTCATTATTCTATATTGTTTAAAAACATTCTATTATAAAGTTCTTCGTGGTTTTCTGCAGTATTAGAAGCAAAATACCAGTATCTTAAAAAGTTGAAAGAAGAAACAGCGGGACCTTTTCAAGAAGAAATAACCCTTTTGACAGTGTTTACGCAGATACTGCCTGTGATTTTCAATTCGTAAGAAAACCTCTGGAAGTAGGAAAATCACGATATTTTTTTTTCTGTGTCTTTTCGCAAACTGACACCTGTATTCATTGTTGGATGCAGTAACACCTGTGTGACTATAATTTGATTTTGAATATTGCTTTTGCAGGTAAAGCACAATAATTTCAATATGATAGTCCATTTTTTTGTCTCTTTAAAAGGCGAAATGATTCATTATTCTATATTGTTTAAAAACATTCTATTATAAAGTTCTTCGTGGTTTTCTGCAGTATTAGAAGCAAAATACCAGTATCTTAAAAAGTTGAAAGAAGAAACAGCGGGACCTTTTCAAGAAGAAATAACGATATTTTTTTTCCGTTTCTTTTCGCAAACTGACACCTGTATTCATTGTTGGATGCAGTAACACCTGTGTGACTATAATTTGATTTTGAATATTGCTTTTGCAGGTAAAGCACAATAATTTCAATATGATAGTCCATTTTTTTGTCTCTTTAAAAGGCGAAATGATTCATTATTCTATATTGTTTAAAAACATTCTATTATAAAGTTCTTCGTGGTTTTCTGCAGTATTAGAAGCAAAATACCAGTATCTTAAAAAGTTGAAAGAAGAAACAGCGGGACCTTTTCAAGAAGAAATAACGATATTTTTTTTCCGTTTCTTTTCGCAAACTGACACCTGTATTCATTGTTGGATGCAGTAACACCTGTGTGACTATAATTTGATTTTGAATATTGCTTTTGCAGGTAAAGCACAATAATTTCAATATGATAGTCCATTTTTTTGTCTCTTTAAAAGGCGAAATGATTCATTATTCTATATTGTTTAAAAACATTCTATTATAAAGTTCTTCGTGGTTTTCTGCAGTATTAGAAGCAAAATACCAGTATCTTAAAAAGTTGAAAGAAGAAACAGCGGGACCTTTTCAAGAAGAAATAACCCTTTTGACAGTGTTTACGCAGATACTGCCTGTGATTTTCAATTCGTAAGAAAACCTCTGGAAGTAGGAAAATCACGATATTTTTTTTTCTGTCTCTTTTCGCAAACTGACACCTGTATTCATTGTTGGATGCAGTAACACCTGTGTAAACTATAATTTGATTTTGAATATTGCTTTTGCAGGTAAAGCACAATAATTTCAATATGATAGTCCATTTTTTTGTCTCTTTAAAAGGCGAAATGATTCATTATTCTATATTGTTTAAAAACATTCTATTATAAAGTTCTTCGTGGTTTTCTGCAGTATTAGAAGCAAAATACCAGTATCTTAAAAAGTTGAAAGAAGAAACAGCGGGACCTTTTCAAGAAGAAATAACCCTTTTGACAGTGTTTACGCAGATACTGCCTGTGATTTTCAATTCGTAAGAAAACCTCTGGAAGTAGGAAAATCACGATATTTTTTTTCCGTCTCTTTTCGCAAACTGACACCTGTATTCATTGTTGGATGCAGTAACACCTGTGTAAACTATAATTTGATTTTGAATATTGCTTTTGCAGGTAAAGCACAATAATTTCAATATGATAGTCCATTTTTTTGTCTCTTTAAAAGGCGAAATGATTCATTATTCTATATTGTTTAAAAACATTCTATTATAAAGTTCTTCGTGGTTTTCTGCAGTATTAGAAGCAAAATACCAGTATCTTAAAAAGTTGAAAGAAGAAACAGCGGGACCTTTTCAAGAAGAAATAACCCTTTTGACAGTGTTTACGCAGATACTGCCTGTGATTTTCAATTCGTAAGAAAACCTCTGGAAGTAGGAAAATCACGATATTTTTTTTTCTGTCTCTTTTCGCAAACTGACACCTGTATTCATTGTTGGATGCAGTAACACCTGTGTAAACTATAATTTGATTTTGAATATTGCTTTTGCAGGTAAAGCACAATAATTTCAATATGATAGTCCATTTTTTTGTCTCTTTAAAAGGCGAAATGATTCATTATTCTATATTGTTTAAAAACATTCTATTATAAAGTTCTTCGTGGTTTTCTGCAGTATTAGAAGCAAAATACCAGTATCTTAAAAAGTTGAAAGAAGAAACAGCGGGACCTTTTCAAGAAGAAATAACGATATTTTTTTTCCGTTTCTTTTCGCAAACTGACACCTGTATTCATTGTTGGATGCAGTAACACCTGTGTGACTATAATTTGATTTTGAATATTGCTTTTGCAGGTAAAGCACAATAATTTCAATATGATAGTCCATTTTTTTGTCTCTTTAAAAGGCGAAATGATTCATTATTCTATATTGTTTAAAAACATTCTATTATAAAGTTCTTCGTGGTTTTCTGCAGTATTAGAAGCAAAATACCAGTATCTTAAAAAGTTGAAAGAAGAAACAGCGGGACCTTTTCAAGAAGAAATAACCCTTTTGACAGTGTTTACGCAGATACTGCCTGTGATTTTCAATTCGTA
Organism: Phorcus lineatus; assembly: GCA_921293015.1. Classification (NCBI taxonomy): domain Eukaryota; kingdom Metazoa; phylum Mollusca; class Gastropoda; order Trochida; family Trochidae; genus Phorcus; species Phorcus lineatus. The sequence continues at coordinate 14,504,901 of OV121090.1, forward strand.
AGAAAACCTCTGGAAGTAGGAAAATCACGATATTTTTTTTTCTGTCTCTTTTCGCAAACTGACACCTGTATTCATTGTTGGATGCAGTAACACCTGTGTAAACTATAATTTGATTTTGAATATTGCTTTTGCAGGTAAAGCACAATAATTTCAATATGATAGTCCATTTTTTTGTCTCTTTAAAAGGCGAAATGATTCATTATTCTATATTGTTTAAAAACATTCTATTATAAAGTTCTTCGTGGTTTTCTGCAGTATTAGAAGCAAAATACCAGTATCTTAAAAAGTTGAAAGAAGAAACAGCGGGACCTTTTCAAGAAGAAATAACCCTTTTGACAGTGTTTACGCAGATACTGCCTGTGATTTTCAATTCGTAAGAAAACCTCTGGAAGTAGGAAAATCACGATATTTTTTTTCCGTTTCTTTTCGCAAACTGACACCTGTATTCATTGTTGGATGCAGTAACACCTGTGTAAACTATAATTTGATTTTGAATATTGCTTTTGCAGGTAAAGCACAATAATTTCAATATGATAGTCCATTTTTTTGTCTCTTTAAAAGGCGAAATGATTCATTATTCTATATTGTTTAAAAACATTCTATTATAAAGTTCTTCGTGGTTTTCTGCAGTATTAGAAGCAAAATACCAGTATCTTAAAAAGTTGAAAGAAGAAACAGCGGGACCTTTTCAAGAAGAAATAACCCTTTTGACAGTGTTTACGCAGATACTGCCTGTGATTTTCAATTCGTAAGAAAACCTCTGGAAGTAGGAAAATCACGATATTTTTTTTTCTGTGTCTTTTCCCAAACTGACACCTGTATTCATTGTTGGATGCAGTAACACCTGTGTAAACTATAATTTGATTTTGAATATTGCTTTTGCAGGTAAAGCACAATAATTTCAATATGATAGTCCATTTTTTTGTCTCTTTAAAAGGCGAAATGATTCATTATTCTATATTGTTTAAAAACATTCTATTATAAAGTTCTTCGTGGTTTTCTGCAGTATTAGAAGCAAAATACCAGTATCTTAAAAAGTTGAAAGAAGAAACAGCGGGACCTTTTCAAGAAGAAATAACGATATTTTTTTTCCGTTTCTTTTCGCAAACTGACACCTGTATTCATTGTTGGATGCAGTAACACCTGTGTGACTATAATTTGATTTTGAATATTGCTTTTGCAGGTAAAGCACAATAATTTCAATATGATAGTCCATTTTTTTGTCTCTTTAAAAGGCGAAATGATTCATTATTCTATATTGTTTAAAAACATTCTATTATAAAGTTCTTCGTGGTTTTCTGCAGTATTAGAAGCAAAATACCAGTATCTTAAAAAGTTGAAAGAAGAAACAGCGGGACCTTTTCAAGAAGAAATAACGATATTTTTTTTCCGTTTCTTTTTGCAAACTGACACCTGTATTCATTGTTGGATGCAGTAACACCTGTGTGACTATAATTTGATTTTGAATATTGCTTTTGCAGGTAAAGCACAATAATTTCAATATGATAGTCCATTTTTTTGTCTCTTTAAAAGGCGAAATGATTCATTATTCTATATTGTTTAAAAACATTCTATTATAAAGTTCTTCGTGGTTTTCTGCAGTATTAGAAGCAAAATACCAGTATCTTAAAAAGTTGAAAGAAGAAACAGCGGGACCTTTTCAAGAAGAAATAACGATATTTTTTTTCCGTTTCTTTTCGCAAACTGACACCTGTATTCATTGTTGGATGCAGTAACACCTGTGTGACTATAATTTGATTTTGAATATTGCTTTTGCAGGTAAAGCACAATAATTTCAATATGATAGTCCATTTTTTTGTCTCTTTAAAAGGCGAAATGATTCATTATTCTATATTGTTTAAAAACATTCTATTATAAAGTTCTTCGTGGTTTTCTGCAGTATTAGAAGCAAAATACCAGTATCTTAAAAAGTTGAAAGAAGAAACAGCGGGACCTTTTCAAGAAGAAATAACGATATTTTTTTTCCGTTTCTTTTCGCAAACTGACACCTGTATTCATTGTTGGATGCAGTAACACCTGTGTGACTATAATTTGATTTTGAATATTGCTTTTGCAGGTAAAGCACAATAATTTCAATATGATAGTCCATTTTTTTGTCTCTTTAAAAGGCGAAATGATTCATTATTCTATATTGTTTAAAAACATTCTATTATAAAGTTCTTCGTGGTTTTCTGCAGTATTAGAAGCAAAATACCAGTATCTTAAAAAGTTGAAAGAAGAAACAGCGGGACCTTTTCAAGAAGAAATAACGATATTTTTTTTCCGTCTCTTTTCGCAAACTGACACCTGTATTCATTGTTGGATGCAGTAACACCTGTGTGACTATAATTTGATTTTGAATATTGCTTTTGCAGGTAAAGCACAATAATTTCAATATGATAGTCCATTTTTTTGTCTCTTTAAAAGGCGAAATGATTCATTATTCTATATTGTTTAAAAACATTCTATTATAAAGTTCTTCGTGGTTTTCTGCAGTATTAGAAGCAAAATACCAGTATCTTAAAAAGTTGAAAGAAGAAACAGCGGGACCTTTTCAAGATGAAATAACCCTTTTGACAGTGTTTACGCAGATACTGCCTGTGATTTTCAATTCGTAAGAAAACCTCTGGAAGTAGGAAAATCACGATATTTTTTTTTCTGTGTCTTTTCGCAAACTGACACCTGTATTCATTGTTGGATGCAGTAACACCTGTGTAAACTATAATTTGATTTTGAATATTGCTTTTGCAGGTAAAGCACAATAATTTCAATATGATAGTCCATTTTTTTGTCTCTTTAAAAGGCGAAATGATTCATTATTCTATATTGTTTAAAAACATTCTATTATAAAGTTCTTCGTGGTTTTCTGCAGTATTAGAAGCAAAATACCAGTATCTTAAAAAGTTGAAAGAAGAAACAGCGGGACCTTTTCAAGAAGAAATAACGATATTTTTTTTCCGTTTCTTTTCGCAAACTGACACCTGTATTCATTGTTGGATGCAGTAACACCTGTGTGACTATAATTTGATTTTGAATATTGCTTTTGCAGGTAAAGCACAATAATTTCAATATGATAGTCCATTTTTTTGTCTCTTTAAAAGGCGAAATGATTCATTATTCTATATTGTTTAAAAACATTCTATTATAAAGTTCTTCGTGGTTTTCTGCAGTATTAGAAGCAAAATACCAGTATCTTAAAAAGTTGAAAGAAGAAACAGCGGGACCTTTTCAAGAAGAAATAACGATATTTTTTTTCCGTCTCTTTTCGCAAACTGACACCTGTATTCATTGTTGGATGCAGTAACACCTGTGTGACTATAATTTGATTTTGAATATTGCTTTTGCAGGTAAAGCACAATAATTTCAATATGATAGTCCATTTTTTTGTCTCTTTAAAAGGCGAAATGATTCATTATTCTATATTGTTTAAAAACATTCTATTATAAAGTTCTTCGTGGTTTTCTGCAGTATTAGAAGCAAAATACCAGTATCTTAAAAAGTTGAAAGAAGAAACAGCGGGACCTTTTCAAGATGAAATAACCCTTTTGACAGTGTTTACGCAGATACTGCCTGTGATTTTCAATTCGTAAGAAAACCTCTGGAAGTAGGAAAATCACGATATTTTTTTTTCTGTGTCTTTTCGCAAACTGACACCTGTATTCATTGTTGGATGCAGTAACACCTGTGTAAACTATAATTTGATTTTGAATATTGCTTTTGCAGGTAAAGCACAATAATTTCAATATGATAGTCCATTTTTTTGTCTCTTTAAAAGGCGAAATGATTCATTATTCTATATTGTTTAAAAACATTCTATTATAAAGTTCTTCGTGGTTTTCTGCAGTATTAGAAGCAAAATACCAGTATCTTAAAAAGTTGAAAGAAGAAACAGCGGGACCTTTTCAAGAAGAAATAACGATATTTTTTTTCCGTTTCTTTTCGCAAACTGACACCTGTATTCATTGTTGGATGCAGTAACACCTGTGTGACTATAATTTGATTTTGAATATTGCTTTTGCAGGTAAAGCACAATAATTTCAATATGATAGTCCATTTTTTTGTCTCTTTAAAAGGCGAAATGATTCATTATTCTATATTGTTTAAAAACATTCTATTATAAAGTTCTTCGTGGTTTTCTGCAGTATTAGAAGCAAAATACCAGTATCTTAAAAAGTTGAAAGAAGAAACAGCGGGACCTTTTCAAGAAGAAATAACCCTTTTGACAGTGTTTACGCAGATACTGCCTGTGATTTTCAATTCGTAAGAAAACCTCTGGAAGTAGGAAAATCACGATATTTTTTTTTCTGTGTCTTTTCGCAAACTGACACCTGTATTCATTGTTGGATGCAGTAACACCTGTGTAAACTATAATTTGATTTTGAATATTGCTTTTGCAGGTAAAGCACAATAATTTCAATATGATAGTCCATTTTTTTGTCTCTTTAAAAGGCGAAATGATTCATTATTCTATATTGTTTAAAAACATTCTATTATAAAGTTCTTCGTGGTTTTCTGCAGTATTAGAAGCAAAATACCAGTATCTTAAAAAGTTGAAAGAAGAAACAGCGGGACCTTTTCAAGAAGAAATAACGATATTTTTTTTCCGTTTCTTTTCGCAAACTGACACCTGTATTCATTGTTGGATGCAGTAACACCTGTGTGACTATAATTTGATTTTGAATATTGCTTTTGCAGGTAAAGCACAATAATTTCAATATGATAGTCCATTTTTTTGTCTCTTTAAAAGGCGAAATGATTCATTATTCTATATTGTTTAAAAACATTCTATTATAAAGTTCTTCGTGGTTTTCTGCAGTATTAGAAGCAAAATACCAGTATCTTAAAAAGTTGAAAGAAGAAACAGCGGGACCTTTTCAAGAAGAAATAACGATATTTTTTTTCCGTCTCTTTTCGCAAACTGACACCTGTATTCATTGTTGGATGCAGTAACACCTGTGTGACTATAATTTGATTTTGAATATTGCTTTTGCAGGTAAAGCACAATAATTTCAATATGATAGTCCATTTTTTTGTCTCTTTAAAAGGCGAAATGATTCATTATTCTATATTGTTTAAAAACATTCTATTATAAAGTTCTTCGTGGTTTTCTGCAGTATTAGAAGCAAAATACCAGTATCTTAAAAAGTTGAAAGAAGAAACAGCGGGACCTTTTCAAGAAGAAATAACCCTTTTGACAGTGTTTACGCAGATACTGCCTGTGATTTTCAATTCGTAAGAAAACCTCTGGAAGTAGGAAAATCACGATATTTTTTTTTCTGTGTCTTTTCGCAAACAGACACCTGTATTCATTGTTGGATGCAGTAACACCTGTGTGACTATAATTTGATTTTGAATATTGCTTTTGCAGGTAAAGCACAATAATTTCAATATGATAGTCCATTTTTTTGTCTCTTTAAAAGGCGAAATGATTCATTATTCTATATTGTTTAAGAACATTCTATTATAAAGTTCTTCGTGGTTTTCTGCAGTATTAGAAGCAAAATACCAGTATCTTAAAAAGTTGAAAGAAGAAACAGCGGGACATTTTCAAGAAGAAATAACGATATTTTTTTTCCGTCTCTTTTCGCAAACTGACACCTGTATTCATTGTTGGATGCAGTAACACCTGTGTGACTATAATTTGATTTTGAATATTGCTTTTGCAGGTAAAGCACAATAATTTCAATATGATAGTCCATTTTTTTGTCTCTTTAAAAGGCGAAATGATTCATTATTCTATATTGTTTAAAAACATTCTATTATAAAGTTCTTCGTGGTTTTCTGCAGTATTAGAAGCAAAATACCAGTATCTTAAAAAGTTGAAAGAAGAAACAGCGGGACCTTTTCAAGAAGAAATAACGATATTTTTTTTCCGTCTCTTTTCGCAAACTGACACCTGTATTCATTGTTGGATGCAGTAACACCTGTGTGACTATAATTTGATTTTGAATATTGCTTTTGCAGGTAAAGCACAATAATTTCAATATGATAGTCCATTTTTTTGTCTCTTTAAAAGGCGAAATGATTCATTATTCTATATTGTTTAAAAACATTTTATTATAAAGTTCTTCGTGGTTTTCTGCAGTATTAGAAGCAAAATACCAGTATCTTAAAAAGTTGAAAGAAGAAACAGCGGGACCTTTTCAAGAAGAAATAACCCTTTTGACAGTGTTTACGCAGATACTGCCTGTGATTTTCAATTCGTAAGAAAACCTCTGGAAGTAGGAAAATCACGATATTTTTTTTTCTGTCTCTTTTCGCAAACTGACACCTGTATTCATTGTTGGATGCAGTAACACCTGTGTAAACTATAATTTGATTTTGAATATTGCTTTTGCAGGTAAAGCACAATAATTTCAATATGATAGTCCATTTTTTTGTCTCTTTAAAAGGCGAAATGATTCATTATTCTATATTGTTTAAAAACATTCTATTATAAAGTTCTTCGTGGTTTTCTGCAGTATTAGAAGCAAAATACCAGTATCTTAAAAAGTTGAAAGAAGAAACAGCGGGACCTTTTCAAGAAGAAATAACCCTTTTGACAGTGTTTACGCAGATACTGCCTGTGATTTTCAATTCGTAAGAAAACCTCTGGAAGTAGGAAAATCACGATATTTTTTTTTCTGTGTCTTTTCGCAAACTGACACCTGTATTCATTGTTGGATGCAGTAACACCTGTGTGACTATAATTTGATTTTGAATATTGCTTTTGCAGGTAAAGCACAATAATTTCAATATGATAGTCCATTTTTTTGTCTCTTTAAAAGGCGAAATGATTCATTATTCTATATTGTTTAAAAACATTCTATTATAAAGTTCTTCGTGGTTTTCTGCAGTATTAGAAGCAAAATACCAGTATCTTAAAAAGTTGAAAGAAGAAACAGCGGGACCTTTTCAAGAAGAAATAACGATATTTTTTTTCCGTTTCTTTTCGCAAACTGACACCTGTATTCATTGTTGGATGCAGTAACACCTGTGTGACTATAATTTGATTTTGAATATTGCTTTTGCAGGTAAAGCACAATAATTTCAATATGATAGTCCATTTTTTTGTCTCTTTAAAAGGCGAAATGATTCATTATTCTATATTGTTTAAAAACATTCTATTATAAAGTTCTTCGTGGTTTTCTGCAGTATTAGAAGCAAAATACCAGTATCTTAAAAAGTTGAAAGAAGAAACAGCGGGACCTTTTCAAGAAGAAATAACGATATTTTTTTTCCGTCTCTTTTCGCAAACTGACACCTGTATTCATTGTTGGATGCAGTAACACCTGTGTGACTATAATTTGATTTTGAATATTGCTTTTGCAGGTAAAGCACAATAATTTCAATATGATAGTCCATTTTTTTGTCTCTTTAAAAGGCGAAATGATTCATTATTCTATATTGTTTAAAAACATTCTATTATAAAGTTCTTCGTGGTTTTCTGCAGTATTAGAAGCAAAATACCAGTATCTTAAAAAGTTGAAAGAAGAAACAGCGGGACCTTTTCAAGATGAAATAACCCTTTTGACAGTGTTTACGCAGATACTGCCTGTGATTTTCAATTCGTAAGAAAACCTCTGGAAGTAGGAAAATCACGATATTTTTTTTTCTGTGTCTTTTCGCAAACTGACACCTGTATTCATTGTTGGATGCAGTAACACCTGTGTAAACTATAATTTGATTTTGAATATTGCTTTTGCAGGTAAAGCACAATAATTTCAATATGATAGTCCATTTTTTTGTCTCTTTAAAAGGCGAAATGATTCATTATTCTATATTGTTTAAAAACATTCTATTATAAAGTTCTTCGTGGTTTTCTGCAGTATTAGAAGCAAAATACCAGTATCTTAAAAAGTTGAAAGAAGAAACAGCGGGACCTTTTCAAGAAGAAATAACGATATTTTTTTTCCGTTTCTTTTCGCAAACTGACACCTGTATTCATTGTTGGATGCAGTAACACCTGTGTGACTATAATTTGATTTTGAATATTGCTTTTGCAGGTAAAGCACAATAATTTCAATATGATAGTCCATTTTTTTGTCTCTTTAAAAGGCGAAATGATTCATTATTCTATATTGTTTAAAAACATTCTATTATAAAGTTCTTCGTGGTTTTCTGCAGTATTAGAAGCAAAATACCAGTATCTTAAAAAGTTGAAAGAAGAAACAGCGGGACCTTTTCAAGAAGAAATAACCCTTTTGACAGTGTTTACGCAGATACTGCCTGTGATTTTCAATTCGTAAGAAAACCTCTGGAAGTAGGAAAATCACGATATTTTTTTTTCTGTGTCTTTTCGCAAACTGACACCTGTATTCATTGTTGGATGCAGTAACACCTGTGTAAACTATAATTTGATTTTGAATATTGCTTTTGCAGGTAAAGCACAATAATTTCAATATGATAGTCCATTTTTTTGTCTCTTTAAAAGGCGAAATGATTCATTATTCTATATTGTTTAAAAACATTCTATTATAAAGTTCTTCGTGGTTTTCTGCAGTATTAGAAGCAAAATACCAGTATCTTAAAAAGTTGAAAGAAGAAACAGCGGGACCTTTTCAAGAAGAAATAACGATATTTTTTTTCCGTTTCTTTTCGCAAACTGACACCTGTATTCATTGTTGGATGCAGTAACACCTGTGTGACTATAATTTGATTTTGAATATTGCTTTTGCAGGTAAAGCACAATAATTTCAATATGATAGTCCATTTTTTTGTCTCTTTAAAAGGCGAAATGATTCATTATTCTATATTGTTTAAAAACATTCTATTATAAAGTTCTTCGTGGTTTTCTGCAGTATTAGAAGCAAAATACCAGTATCTTAAAAAGTTGAAAGAAGAAACAGCGGGACCTTTTCAAGAAGAAATAACCCTTTTGACAGTGTTTACGCAGATACTGCCTGTGATTTTCAATTCGTAAGAAAACCTCTGGAAGTAGGAAAATCACGATATTTTTTTTTCTGTGTCTTTTCGCAAACTGACACCTGTATTCATTGTTGGATGCAGTAACACCTGTGTAAACTATAAATTGATTTTGAATATTGCTTTTGCAGGTAAAGCACAATAATTTCAATATGATAGTCCATTTTTTTGTCTCTTTAAAAGGCGAAATGATTCATTATTCTATATTGTTTAAAAACATTCTATTATAAAGTTCTTCGTGGTTTTCTGCAGTATTAGAAGCAAAATACCAGTATCTTAAAAAGTTGAAAGAAGAAACAGCGGGACCTTTTCAAGAAGAAATAACGATATTTTTTTTCCGTCTCTTTTCGCAAACTGACACCTGTATTCATTGTTGGATGCAGTAACACCTGTGTGACTATAATTTGATTTTGAATATTGCTTTTGCAGGTAAAGCACAATAATTTCAATATGATAGTCCATTTTTTTGTCTCTTTAAAAGGCGAAATGATTCATTATTCTATATTGTTTAAAAACATTCTATTATAAAGTTCTTCGTGGTTTTCTGCAGTATTAGAAGCAAAATACCAGTATCTTAAAAAGTTGAAAGAAGAAACAGCGGGACCTTTTCAAGAAGAAATAACCCTTTTGACAGTGTTTACGCAGATACTGCCTGTGATTTTCAATTCGTAAGAAAACCTCTGGAAGTAGGAAAATCACGATATTTTTTTTTCTGTGTCTTTTCGCAAACTGACACCTGTATTCATTGTTGGATGCAGTAACACCTGTGTAAACTATAAATTGATTTTGAATATTGCTTTTGCAGGTAAAGCACAATAATTTCAATATGATAGTCCATTTTTTTGTCTCTTTAAAAGGCGAAATGATTCATTATTCTATATTGTTTAAAAACATTCTATTATAAAGTTCTTCGTGGTTTTCTGCAGTATTAGAAGCAAAATACCAGTATCTTAAAAAGTTGAAAGAAGAAACAGCGGGACCTTTTCAAGAAGAAATAACGATATTTTTTTTCCGTTTCTTTTCGCAAACTGACACCTGTATTCATTGTTGGATGCAGTAACACCTGTGTGACTATAATTTGATTTTGAATATTGCTTTTGCAGGTAAAGCACAATAATTTCAATATGATAGTCCATTTTTTTGTCTCTTTAAAAGGCGAAATGATTCATTATTCTATATTGTTTAAAAACATTCTATTATAAAGTTCTTCGTGGTTTTCTGCAGTATTAGAAGCAAAATACCAGTATCTTAAAAAGTTGAAAGAAGAAACAGCGGGACCTTTTCAAGAAGAAATAACGATATTTTTTTTCCGTTTCTTTTCGCAAACTGACACCTGTATTCATTGTTGGATGCAGTAACACCTGTGTGACTATAATTTGATTTTGAATATTGCTTTTGCAGGTAAAGCACAATAATTTCAATATGATAGTCCATTTTTTTGTCTCTTTAAAAGGCGAAATGATTCATTATTCTATATTGTTTAAAAACATTCTATTATAAAGTTCTTCGTGGTTTTCTGCAGTATTAGAAGCAAAATACCAGTATCTTAAAAAGTTGAAAGAAGAAACAGCGGGACCTTTTCAAGAAGAAATAACGATATTTTTTTTCCGTTTCTTTTCGCAAACTGACACCTGTATTCATTGTTGGATGCAGTAACACCTGTGTGACTATAATTTGATTTTGAATATTGCTTTTGCAGGTAAAGCACAATAATTTCAATATGATAGTCCATTTTTTTGTCTCTTTAAAAGGCGAAATGATTCATTATTCTATATTGTTTAAAAACATTCTATTATAAAGTTCTTCGTGGTTTTCTGCAGTATTAGAAGCAAAATACCAGTATCTTAAAAAGTTGAAAGAAGAAACAGCGGGACCTTTTCAAGAAGAAATAACCCTTTTGACAGTGTTTACGCAGATACTGCCTGTGATTTTCAATTCGTAAGAAAACCTCTGGAAGTAGGAAAATCACGATATTTTTTTTTCTGTCTCTTTTCGCAAACTGACACCTGTATTCATTGTTGGATGCAGTAACACCTCTGTAAACTATAATTTGATTTTGAATATTGCTTTTGCAGGTAAAGCACAATAATTTCAATATGATAGTCCATTTTTTTGTCTCTTTAAAAGGCGAAATGATTCATTATTCTATATTGTTTAAAAACATTCTATTATAAAGTTCTTCGTGGTTTTCTGCAGTATTAGAAGCAAAATACCAGTATCTTAAAAAGTTGAAAGAAGAAACAGCGGGACCTTTTCAAGAAGAAATAACCCTTTTGACAGTGTTTACGCAGATACTGCCTGTGATTTTCAATTCGTAAGAAAACCTCTGGAAGTAGGAAAATCACGATATTTTTTTTTCTGTGTCTTTTCGCAAACTGACACCTGTATTCATTGTTGGATGCAGTAACACCTGTGTGACTATAATTTGATTTTGAATATTGCTTTTGCAGGTAAAGCACAATAATTTCAATATGATAGTCCATTTTTTTGTCTCTTTAAAAGGCGAAATGATTCATTATTCTATATTGTTTAAAAACATTCTATTATAAAGTTCTTCGTGGTTTTCTGCAGTATTAGAAGCAAAATACCAGTATCTTAAAAAGTTGAAAGAAGAAACAGCGGGACCTTTTCAAGAAGAAATAACGATATTTTTTTTCCGTTTCTTTTCGCAAACTGACACCTGTATTCATTGTTGGATGCAGTAACACCTGTGTGACTATAATTTGATTTTGAATATTGCTTTTGCAGGTAAAGCACAATAATTTCAATATGATAGTCCATTTTTTTGTCTCTTTAAAAGGCGAAATGATTCATTATTCTATATTGTTTAAAAACATTCTATTATAAAGTTCTTCGTGGTTTTCTGCAGTATTAGAAGCAAAATACCAGTATCTTAAAAAGTTGAAAGAAGAAACAGCGGGACCTTTTCAAGAAGAAATAACGATATTTTTTTTCCGTCTCTTTTCGCAAACTGACACCTGTATTCATTGTTGGATGCAGTAACACCTGTGTGACTATAATTTGATTTTGAATATTGCTTTTGCAGGTAAAGCACAATAATTTCAATATGATAGTCCATTTTTTTGTCTCTTTAAAAGGCGAAATGATTCATTATTCTATATTGTTTAAAAACATTCTATTATAAAGTTCTTCGTGGTTTTCTGCAGTATTAGAAGCAAAATACCAGTATCTTAAAAAGTTGAAAGAAGAAACAGCGGGACCTTTTCAAGAAGAAATAACCCTTTTGACAGTGTTTACGCAGATACTGCCTGTGATTTTCAATTCGTAAGAAAACCTCTGGAAGTAGGAAAATCACGATATTTTTTTTTCTGTGTCTTTTCGCAAACTGACACCTGTATTCATTGTTGGATGCAGTAACACCTGTGTAAACTATAATTTGATTTTGAATATTGCTTTTGCAGGTAAAGCACAATAATTTCAATATGATAGTCCATTTTTTTGTCTCTTTAAAAGGCGAAATGATTCATTATTCTATATTGTTTAAAAACATTCTATTATAAAGTTCTTCGTGGTTTTCTGCAGTATTAGAAGCAAAATACCAGTATCTTAAAAAGTTGAAAGAAGAAACAGCGGGACCTTTTCAAGAAGAAATAACGATATTTTTTTTCCGTTTCTTTTCGCAAACTGACACCTGTATTCATTGTTGGATGCAGTAACACCTGTGTGACTATAATTTGATTTTGAATATTGCTTTTGCAGGTAAAGCACAATAATTTCAATATGATAGTCCATTTTTTTGTCTCTTTAAAAGGCGAAATGATTCATTATTCTATATTGTTTAAAAACATTCTATTATAAAGTTCTTCGTGGTTTTCTGCAGTATTAGAAGCAAAATACCAGTATCTTAAAAAGTTGAAAGAAGAAACAGCGGGACCTTTTCAAGAAGAAATAACCCTTTTGACAGTGTTTACGCAGATACTGCCTGTGATTTTCAATTCGTAAGAAAACCTCTGGAAGTAGGAAAATCACGATATTTTTTTTTCTGTGTCTTTTCGCAAACTGACACCTGTATTCATTGTTGGATGCAGTAACACCTGTGTAAACTATAATTTGATTTTGAATATTGCTTTTGCAGGTAAAGCACAATAATTTCAATATGATAGTCCATTTTTTTGTCTCTTTAAAAGGCGAAATGATTCATTATTCTATATTGTTTAAAAACATTCTATTATAAAGTTCTTCGTGGTTTTCTGCAGTATTAGAAGCAAAATACCAGTATCTTAAAAAGTTGAAAGAAGAAACAGCGGGACCTTTTCAAGAAGAAATAACGATATTTTTTTTCCGTTTCTTTTCGCAAACTGACACCTGTATTCATTGTTGGATGCAGTAACACCTGTGTGACTATAATTTGATTTTGAATATTGCTTTTGCAGGTAAAGCACAATAATTTCAATATGATAGTCCATTTTTTTGTCTCTTTAAAAGGCGAAATGATTCATTATTCTATATTGTTTAAAAACATTCTATTATAAAGTTCTTCGTGGTTTTCTGCAGTATTAGAAGCAAAATACCAGTATCTTAAAAAGTTGAAAGAAGTAACAGCGGGACCTTTTCAAGAAGAAATAACCCTTTTGACAGTGTTTACGCAGATACTGCCTGTGATTTTCAATTCGTAAGAAAACCTCTGGAAGTAGGAAAATCACGATATTTTTTTTTCTGTGTCTTTTCGCAAACTGACACCTGTATTCATTGTTGGATGCAGTAACACCTGTGTAAACTATAATTTGATTTTGAATATTGCTTTTGCAGGTAAAGCACAATAATTTCAATATGATAGTCCATTTTTTTGTCTCTTTAAAAGGCGAAATGATTCATTATTCTATATTGTTTAAAAACATTCTATTATAAAGTTCTTCGTGGTTTTCTGCAGTACTAGAAGCAAAATACCAGTATCTTAAAAAGTTGAAAGAAGAAACAGCGGGACCTTTTCAAGAAGAAATAACGATATTTTTTTTCCGTTTCTTTTCGCAAACTGACACCTGTATTCATTGTTGGATGCAGTAACACCTGTGTGACTATAATTTGATTTTGAATATTGCTTTTGCAGGTAAAGCACAATAATTTCAATATGATAGTCCATTTTTTTGTCTCTTTAAAAGGCGAAATGATTCATTATTCTATATTGTTTAAAAACATTCTATTATAAAGTTCTTCGTGGTTTTCTGCAGTATTAGAAGCAAAATACCAGTATCTTAAAAAGTTGAAAGAAGAAACAGCGGGACCTTTTCAAGAAGAAATAACCCTTTTGACAGTGTTTACGCAGATACTGCCTGTGATTTTCAATTCGTAAGAAAACCTCTGGAAGTAGGAAAATCACGATATTTTTTTTTCTGTCTCTTTTCGCAAACTGACACCTGTATTCATTGTTGGATGCAGTAACACCTGTGTAAACTATAATTTGATTTTGAATATTGCTTTTGCAGGTAAAGCACAATAATTTCAATATGATAGTCCATTTTTTTGTCTCTTTAAAAGGCGAAATGATTCATTATTCTATATTGTTTAAAAACATTCTATTATAAAGTTCTTCGTGGTTTTCTGCAGTATTAGAAGCAAAATACCAGTATCTTAAAAAGTTGAAAGAAGAAACAGCGGGACCTTTTCAAGAAGAAATAACCCTTTTGACAGTGTTTACGCAGATACTGCCTGTGATTTTCAATTCGTAAGAAAACCTCTGGAAGTAGGAAAATCACGATATTTTTTTTTCTGTCTCTTTTCGCAAACTGACACCTGTATTCATTGTTGGATGCAGTAACACCTGTGTGACTATAATTTGATTTTGAATATTGCTTTTGCAGGTAAAGCACAATAATTTCAATATGATAGTCCATTTTTTTGTCTCTTTAAAAGGCGAAATGATTCATTATTCTATATTGTTTAAAAACATTCTATTATAAAGTTCTTCGTGGTTTTCTGCAGTATTAGAAGCAAAATACCAGTATCTTAAAAAGTTGAAAGAAGAAACAGCGGGACCTTTTCAAGAAGAAATAACGATATTTTTTTTCCGTTTCTTTTCGCAAACTGACACCTGTATTCATTGTTGGATGCAGTAACACCTGTGTGACTATAATTTGATTTTGAATATTGCTTTTGCAGGTAAAGCACAATAATTTCAATATGATAGTCCATTTTTTTGTCTCTTTAAAAGGCGAAATGATTCATTATTCTATATTGTTTAAAAACATTCTATTATAAAGTTCTTCGTGGTTTTCTGCAGTATTAGAAGCAAAATACCAGTATCTTAAAAAGTTGAAAGAAGAAACAGCGGGACCTTTTCAAGAAGAAATAACGATATTTTTTTTCCGTCTCTTTTCGCAAACTGACACCTGTATTCATTGTTGGATGCAGTAACACCTGTGTGACTATAATTTGATTTTGAATATTGCTTTTGCAGGTAAAGCACAATAATTTCAATATGATAGTCCATTTTTTTGTCTCTTTAAAAGGCGAAATGATTCATTATTCTATATTGTTTAAAAACATTCCATTATAAAGTTCTTCGTGGTTTTCTGCAGTATTAGAAGCAAAATACCAGTATCTTAAAAAGTTGAAAGAAGAAACAGCGGGACCTTTTCAAGAAGAAATAACCCTTTTGACAGTGTTTACGCAGATACTGCCTGTGATTTTCAATTCGTAAGAAAACCTCTGGAAGTAGGAAAATCACGATATTTTTTTTTCTGTCTCTTTTCGCAAACTGACACCTGTATTCATTGTTGGATGCAGTAACACCTGTGTAAACTATAATTTGATTTTGAATATTGCTTTTGCAGGTAAAGCACAATAATTTCAATATGATAGTCCATTTTTTTGTCTCTTTAAAAGGCGAAATGATTCATTATTCTATATTGTTTAAAAACATTCTATTATAAAGTTCTTCGTGGTTTTCTGCAGTATTAGAAGCAAAATACCAGTATCTTAAAAAGTTGAAAGAAGAAACAGCGGGACCTTTTCAAGAAGAAATAACGATATTTTTTTTCCGTTTCTTTTCGCAAACTGACACCTGTATTCATTGTTGGATGCAGTAACACCTGTGTGACTATAATTTGATTTTGAATATTGCTTTTGCAGGTAAAGCACAATAATTTCAATATGATAGTCCATTTTTTTGTCTCTTTAAAAGGCGAAATGATTCATTATTCTATATTGTTTAAAAACATTCTATTATAAAGTTCTTCGTGGTTTTCTGCAGTATTAGAAGCAAAATACCAGTATCTTAAAAAGTTGAAAGAAGAAACAGCGGGACCTTTTCAAGAAGAAATAACCCTTTTGACAGTGTTTACGCAGATACTGCCTGTGATTTTCAATTCGTAAGAAAACCTCTGGAAGTAGGAAAATCACGATATTTTTTTTTCTGTGTCTTTTCGCAAACTGACACCTGTATTCATTGTTGGATGCAGTAACACCTGTGTAAACTATAATTTGATTTTGAATATTGCTTTTGCAGGTAAAGCACAATAATTTCAATATGATAGTCCATTTTTTTGTCTCTTTAAAAGGCGAAATGATTCATTATTCTATATTGTTTAAAAACATTCTATTATAAAGTTCTTCGTGGTTTTCTGCAGTATTAGAAGCAAAATACCAGTATCTTAAAAAGTTGAAAGAAGAAACAGCGGGACCTTTTCAAGAAGAAATAACGATATTTTTTTTCCGTTTCTTTTCGCAAACTGACACCTGTATTCATTGTTGGATGCAGTAACACCTGTGTGACTATAATTTGATTTTGAATATTGCTTTAGCAGGTAAAGCACAATAATTTCAATATGATAGTCCATTTTTTTGTCTCTTTAAAAGGCGAAATGATTCATTATTCTATATTGTTTAAAAACATTCTATTATAAAGTTCTTCGTGGTTTTCTGCAGTATTAGAAGCAAAATACCAGTATCTTAAAAAGTTGAAAGAAGAAACAGCGGGACCTTTTCAAGAAGAAATAACGATATTTTTTTTCCGTCTCTTTTCGCAAACTGACACCTGTATTCATTGTTGGATGCAGTAACACCTGTGTGACTATAATTTGATTTTGAATATTGCTTTTGCAGGTAAAGCACAATAATTTCAATATGATAGTCCATTTTTTTGTCTCTTTAAAAGGCGAAATGATTCATTATTCTATATTGTTTAAAAACATTCCATTATAAAGTTCTTCGTGGTTTTCTGCAGTATTAGAAGCAAAATACCAGTATCTTAAAAAGTTGAAAGAAGAAACAGCGGGACCTTTTCAAGAAGAAATAACCCTTTTGACAGTGTTTACGCAGATACTGCCTGTGATTTTCAATTCGTAAGAAAACCTCTGGAAGTAGGAAAATCACGATATTTTTTTTTCTGTGTCTTTTCGCAAACTGACACCTGTATTCATTGTTGGATGCAGTAACACCTGTGTAAACTATAATTTGATTTTGAATATTGCTTTTGCAGGTAAAGCACAATAATTTCAATATGATAGTCCATTTTTTTGTCTCTTTAAAAGGCGAAATGATTCATTATTCTATATTGTTTAAAAACATTCTATTATAAAGTTCTTCGTGGTTTTCTGCAGTATTAGAAGCAAAATACCAGTATCTTAAAAAGTTGAAAGAAGAAACAGCGGGACCTTTTCAAGAAGAAATAACGATATTTTTTTTCCGTTTCTTTTCGCAAACTGACACCTGTATTCATTGTTGGATGCAGTAACACCTGTGTGACTATAATTTGATTTTGAATATTGCTTTTGCAGGTAAAGCACAATAATTTCAATATGATAGTCCATTTTTTTGTCTCTTTAAAAGGCGAAATGATTCATTATTCTATATTGTTTAAAAACATTCTATTATAAAGTTCTTCGTGGTTTTCTGCAGTATTAGAAGCAAAATACCAGTATCTTAAAAAGTTGAAAGAAGAAACAGCGGGACCTTTTCAAGAAGAAATAACCCTTTTGACAGTGTTTACGCAGATACTGCCTGTGATTTTCAATTCGTAAGAAAACCTCTGGAAGTAGGAAAATCACGATATTTTTTTTTCTGTGTCTTTTCGCAAACTGACACCTGTATTCATTGTTGGATGCAGTAACACCTGTGTAAACTATAATTTGATTTTGAATATTGCTTTTGCAGGTAAAGCACAATAATTTCAATATGATAGTCCATTTTTTTGTCTCTTTAAAAGGCGAAATGATTCATTATTCTATATTGTTTAAAAACATTCTATTATAAAGTTCTTCGTGGTTTTCTGCAGTATTAGAAGCAAAATACCAGTATCTTAAAAAGTTGAAAGAAGAAACAGCGGGACCTTTTCAAGAAGAAATAACGATATTTTTTTTCCGTTTCTTTTCGCAAACTGACACCTGTATTCATTGTTGGATGCAGTAACACCTGTGTGACTATAATTTGATTTTGAATATTGCTTTTGCAGGTAAAGCACAATAATTTCAATATGATAGTCCATTTTTTTGTCTCTTTAAAAGGCGAAATGATTCATTATTCTATATTGTTTAAAAACATTCTATTATAAAGTTCTTCGTGGTTTTCTGCAGTATTAGAAGCAAAATACCAGTATCTTAAAAAGTTGAAAGAAGAAACAGCGGGACCTTTTCAAGAAGAAATAACCCTTTTGACAGTGTTTACGCAGATACTGCCTGTGATTTTCAATTCGTAAGAAAACCTCTGGAAGTAGGAAAATCACGATATTTTTTTTTCTGTGTCTTTTCGCAAACTGACACCTGTATTCATTGTTGGATGCAGTAACACCTGTGTAAACTATAATTTGATTTTGAATATTGCTTTTGCAGGTAAAGCACAATAATTTCAATATGATAGTCCATTTTTTTGTCTCTTTAAAAGGCGAAATGATTCATTATTCTATATTGTTTAAAAACATTCTATTATAAAGTTCTTCGTGGTTTTCTGCAGTATTAGAAGCAAAATACCAGTATCTTAAAAAGTTGAAAGAAGAAACAGCGGGACCTTTTCAAGAAGAAATAACCCTTTTGACAGTGTTTACGCAGATACTGCCTGTGATTTTCAATTCGTAAGAAAACCTCTGGAAGTAGGAAAATCACGATATTTTTTTTTCTGTGTCTTTTCGCAAACTGACACCTGTATTCATTGTTGGATGCAGTAACACCTGTGTGACTATAATTTGATTTTGAATATTGCTTTTGCAGGTAAAGCACAATAATTTCAATATGATAGTCCATTTTTTTGTCTCTTTAAAAGGCGAAATGATTCATTATTCTATATTGTTTAAAAACATTCTATTATAAAGTTCTTCGTGGTTTTCTGCAGTATTAGAAGCAAAATACCAGTATCTTAAAAAGTTGAAAGAAGAAACAGCGGGACCTTTTCAAGAAGAAATAACGATATTTTTTTTCCGTTTCTTTTCGCAAACTGACACCTGTATTCATTGTTGGATGCAGTAACACCTGTGTGACTATAATTTGATTTTGAATATTGCTTTTGCAGGTAAAGCACAATAATTTCAATATGATAGTCCATTTTTTTGTCTCTTTAAAAGGCGAAATGATTCATTATTCTATATTGTTTAAAAACATTCTATTATAAAGTTCTTCGTGGTTTTCTGCAGTATTAGAAGCAAAATACCAGTATCTTAAAAAGTTAAAAGAAGAAACAGCGGGACCTTTTCAAGAAGAAATAACGATATTTTTTTTCCGTCTCTTTTCGCAAACTGACACCTGTATTCATTGTTGGATGCAGTAACACCTGTGTGACTATAATTTGATTTTGAATATTGCTTTTGCAGGTAAAGCACAATAATTTCAATATGATAGTCCATTTTTTTGTCTCTTTAAAAGGCGAAATGATTCATTATTCTATATTGTTTAAAAACATTCTATTATAAAGTTCTTCGTGGTTTTCTGCAGTATTAGAAGCAAAATACCAGTATCTTAAAAAGTTGAAAGAAGAAACAGCGGGACCTTTTCAAGAAGAAATAACCCTTTTGACAGTGTTTACGCAGATACTGCCTGTGATTTTCAATTCGTAAGAAAACCTCTGGAAGTAGGAAAATCACGATATTTTTTTTTCTGTGTCTTTTCGCAAACTGACACCTGTATTCATTGTTGGATGCAGTAACACCTGTGTAAACTATAATTTGATTTTGAATATTGCTTTTGCAGGTAAAGCACAATAATTTCAATATGATAGTCCATTTTTTTGTCTCTTTAAAAGGCGAAATGATTCATTATTCTATATTGTTTAAAAACATTCTATTATAAAGTTCTTCGTGGTTTTCTGCAGTATTAGAAGCAAAATACCAGTATCTTAAAAAGTTGAAAGAAGAAACAGCGGGACCTTTTCAAGAAGAAATAACCCTTTTGACAGTGTTTACGCAGATACTGCCTGTGATTTTCAATTCGTAAGAAAACCTCTGGAAGTAGGAAAATCACGATATTTTTTTTTCTGTGTCTTTTCGCAAACTGACACCTGTATTCATTGTTGGATGCAGTAACACCTGTGTAAACTATAATTTGATTTTGAATATTGCTTTTGCAGGTAAAGCACAATAATTTCAATATGATAGTCCATTTTTTTGTCTCTTTAAAAGGCGAAATGATTCATTATTCTATATTGTTTAAAAACATTCTATTATAAAGTTCTTCGTGGTTTTCTGCAGTATTAGAAGCAAAATACCAGTATCTTAAAAAGTTGAAAGAAGAAACAGCGGGACCTTTTCAAGAAGAAATAACGATATTTTTTTTCCGTTTCTTTTCGCAAACTGACACCTGTATTCATTGTTGGATGCAGTAACACCTGTGTGACTATAATTTGATTTTGAATATTGCTTTTGCAGGTAAAGCACAATAATTTCAATATGATAGTCCATTTTTTTGTCTCTTTAAAAGGCGAAATGATTCATTATTCTATATTGTTTAAAAACATTCTATTATAAAGTTCTTCGTGGTTTTCTGCAGTATTAGAAGCAAAATACCAGTATCTTAAAAAGTTGAAAGAAGAAACAGCGGGACCTTTTCAAGAAGAAATAACCCTTTTGACAGTGTTTACGCAGATACTGCCTGTGATTTTCAATTCGTAAGAAAACCTCTGGAAGTAGGAAAATCACGATATTTTTTTTTCTGTGTCTTTTCGCAAACTGACACCTGTATTCATTGTTGGATGCAGTAACACCTGTGTAAACTATAATTTGATTTTGAATATTGCTTTTGCAGGTAAAGCACAATAATTTCAATATGATAGTCCATTTTTTTGTCTCTTTAAAAGGCGAAATGATTCATTATTCTATATTGTTTAAAAACATTCTATTATAAAGTTCTTCGTGGTTTTCTGCAGTATTAGAAGCAAAATACCAGTATCTTAAAAAGTTGAAAGAAGAAACAGCGGGACCTTTTCAAGAAGAAATAACCCTTTTGACAGTGTTTACGCAGATACTGCCTGTGATTTTCAATTCGTAAGAAAACCTCTGGAAGTAGGAAAATCACGATATTTTTTTTTCTGTGTCTTTTCGCAAACTGACACCTGTATTCATTGTTGGATGCAGTAACACCTGTGTGACTATAATTTGATTTTGAATATTGCTTTTGCAGGTAAAGCACAATAATTTCAATATGATAGTCCATTTTTTTGTCTCTTTAAAAGGCGAAATGATTCATTATTCTATATTGTTTAAAAACATTCTATTATAAAGTTCTTCGTGGTTTTCTGCAGTATTAGAAGCAAAATACCAGTATCTTAAAAAGTTGAAAGAAGAAACAGCGGGACCTTTTCAAGAAGAAATAACGATATTTTTTTTCCGTTTCTTTTCGCAAACTGACACCTGTATTCATTGTTGGATGCAGTAACACCTGTGTGACTATAATTTGATTTTGAATATTGCTTTTGCAGGTAAAGCACAATAATTTCAATATGATAGTCCATTTTTTTGTCTCTTTAAAAGGCGAAATGATTCATTATTCTATATTGTTTAAAAACATTCTATTATAAAGTTCTTCGTGGTTTTCTGCAGTATTAGAAGCAAAATACCAGTATCTTAAAAAGTTAAAAGAAGAAACAGCGGGACCTTTTCAAGAAGAAATAACGATATTTTTTTTCCGTCTCTTTTCGCAAACTGACACCTGTATTCATTGTTGGATGCAGTAACACCTGTGTGACTATAATTTGATTTTGAATATTGCTTTTGCAGGTAAAGCACAATAATTTCAATATGATAGTCCATTTTTTTGTCTCTTTAAAAGGCGAAATGATTCATTATTCTATATTGTTTAAAAACATTCTATTATAAAGTTCTTCGTGGTTTTCTGCAGTATTAGAAGCAAAATACCAGTATCTTAAAAAGTTGAAAGAAGAAACAGCGGGACCTTTTCAAGAAGAAATAACCCTTTTGACAGTGTTTACGCAGATACTGCCTGTGATTTTCAATTCGTAAGAAAACCTCTGGAAGTAGGAAAATCACGATATTTTTTTTTCTGTGTCTTTTCGCAAACTGACACCTGTATTCATTGTTGGATGCAGTAACACCTGTGTAAACTATAATTTGATTTTGAATATTGCTTTTGCAGGTAAAGCACAATAATTTCAATATGATAGTCCATTTTTTTGTCTCTTTAAAAGGCGAAATGATTCATTATTCTATATTGTTTAAAAACATTCTATTATAAAGTTCTTCGTGGTTTTCTGCAGTATTAGAAGCAAAATACCAGTATCTTAAAAAGTTGAAAGAAGAAACAGCGGGACCTTTTCAAGAAGAAATAACGATATTTTTTTTCCGTTTCTTTTCGCAAACTGACACCTGTATTCATTGTTGGATGCAGTAACACCTGTGTGACTATAATTTGATTTTGAATATTGCTTTTGCAGGTAAAGCACAATAATTTCAATATGATAGTCCATTTTTTTGTCTCTTTAAAAGGCGAAATGATTCATTATTCTATATTGTTTAAAAACATTCTATTATAAAGTTCTTCGTGGTTTTCTGCAGTATTAGAAGCAAAATACCAGTATCTTAAAAAGTTGAAAGAAGAAACAGCGGGACCTTTTCAAGAAGAAATAACCCTTTTGACAGTGTTTACGCAGATACTGCCTGTGATTTTCAATTCGTAAGAAAACCTCTGGAAGTAGGAAAATCACGATATTTTTTTTTCTGTGTCTTTTCGCAAACTGACACCTGTATTCATTGTTGGATGCAGTAACACCTGTGTAAACTATAATTTGATTTTGAATATTGCTTTTGCAGGTAAAGCACAATAATTTCAATATGATAGTCCATTTTTTTGTCTCTTTAAAAGGCGAAATGATTCATTATTCTATATTGTTTAAAAACATTCTATTATAAAGTTCTTCGTGGTTTTCTGCAGTATTAGAAGCAAAATACCAGTATCTTAAAAAGTTGAAAGAAGAAACAGCGGGACCTTTTCAAGAAGAAATAACGATATTTTTTTTCCGTTTCTTTTCGCAAACTGACACCTGTATTCATTGTTGGATGCAGTAACACCTGTGTGACTATAATTTGATTTTGAATATTGCTTTTGCAGGTAAAGCACAATAATTTCAATATGATAGTCCATTTTTTTGTCTCTTTAAAAGGCGAAATGATTCATTATTCTATATTGTTTAAAAACATTCTATTATAAAGTTCTTCGTGGTTTTCTGCAGTATTAGAAGCAAAATACCAGTATCTTAAAAAGTTGAAAGAAGAAACAGCGGGACCTTTTCAAGAAGAAATAACCCTTTTGACAGTGTTTACGCAGATACTGCCTGTGATTTTCAATTCGTAAGAAAACCTCTGGAAGTAGGAAAATCACGATATTTTTTTTTCTGTGTCTTTTCGCAAACTGACACCTGTATTCATTGTTGGATGCAGTAACACCTGTGTAAACTATAATTTGATTTTGAATATTGCTTTTGCAGGTAAAGCACAATAATTTCAATATGATAGTCCATTTTTTTGTCTCTTTAAAAGGCGAAATGATTCATTATTCTATATTGTTTAAAAACATTCTATTATAAAGTTCTTCGTGGTTTTCTGCAGTATTAGAAGCAAAATACCAGTATCTTAAAAAGTTGAAAGAAGAAACAGCGGGACCTTTTCAAGAAGAAATAACCCTTTTGACAGTGTTTACGCAGATACTGCCTGTGATTTTCAATTCGTAAGAAAACCTCTGGAAGTAGGAAAATCACGATATTTTTTTTTCTGTGTCTTTTCGCAAACTGACACCTGTATTCATTGTTGGATGCAGTAACACCTGTGTGACTATAATTTGATTTTGAATATTGCTTTTGCAGGTAAAGCACAATAATTTCAATATGATAGTCCATTTTTTTGTCTCTTTAAAAGGCGAAATGATTCATTATTCTATATTGTTTAAAAACATTCTATTATAAAGTTCTTCGTGGTTTTCTGCAGTATTAGAAGCAAAATACCAGTATCTTAAAAAGTTGAAAGAAGAAACAGCGGGACCTTTTCAAGAAGAAATAACGATATTTTTTTTCCGTTTCTTTTCGCAAACTGACACCTGTATTCATTGTTGGATGCAGTAACACCTGTGTGACTATAATTTGATTTTGAATATTGCTTTTGCAGGTAAAGCACAATAATTTCAATATGATAGTCCATTTTTTTGTCTCTTTAAAAGGCGAAATGATTCATTATTCTATATTGTTTAAAAACATTCTATTATAAAGTTCTTCGTGGTTTTCTGCAGTATTAGAAGCAAAATACCAGTATCTTAAAAAGTTAAAAGAAGAAACAGCGGGACCTTTTCAAGAAGAAATAACGATATTTTTTTTCCGTCTCTTTTCGCAAACTGACACCTGTATTCATTGTTGGATGCAGTAACACCTGTGTGACTATAATTTGATTTTGAATATTGCTTTTGCAGGTAAAGCACAATAATTTCAATATGATAGTCCATTTTTTTGTCTCTTTAAAAGGCGAAATGATTCATTATTCTATATTGTTTAAAAACATTCTATTATAAAGTTCTTCGTGGTTTTCTGCAGTATTAGAAGCAAAATACCAGTATCTTAAAAAGTTGAAAGAAGAAACAGCGGGACCTTTTCAAGAAGAAATAACCCTTTTGACAGTGTTTACGCAGATACTGCCTGTGATTTTCAATTCGTAAGAAAACCTCTGGAAGTAGGAAAATCACGATATTTTTTTTTCTGTGTCTTTTCGCAAACTGACACCTGTATTCATTGTTGGATGCAGTAACACCTGTGTAAACTATAATTTGATTTTGAATATTGCTTTTGCAGGTAAAGCACAATAATTTCAATATGATAGTCCATTTTTTTGTCTCTTTAAAAGGCGAAATGATTCATTATTCTATATTGTTTAAAAACATTCTATTATAAAGTTCTTCGTGGTTTTCTGCAGTATTAGAAGCAAAATACCAGTATCTTAAAAAGTTGAAAGAAGAAACAGCGGGACCTTTTCAAGAAGAAATAACGATATTTTTTTTCCGTTTCTTTTCGCAAACTGACACCTGTATTCATTGTTGGATGCAGTAACACCTGTGTGACTATAATTTGATTTTGAATATTGCTTTTGCAGGTAAAGCACAATAATTTCAATATGATAGTCCATTTTTTTGTCTCTTTAAAAGGCGAAATGATTCATTATTCTATATTGTTTAAAAACATTCTATTATAAAGTTCTTCGTGGTTTTCTGCAGTATTAGAAGCAAAATACCAGTATCTTAAAAAGTTGAAAGAAGAAACAGCGGGACCTTTTCAAGAAGAAATAACCCTTTTGACAGTGTTTACGCAGATACTGCCTGTGATTTTCAATTCGTAAGAAAACCTCTGGAAGTAGGAAAATCACGATATTTTTTTTTCTGTGTCTTTTCGCAAACTGACACCTGTATTCATTGTTGGATGCAGTAACACCTGTGTAAACTATAATTTGATTTTGAATATTGCTTTTGCAGGTAAAGCACAATAATTTCAATATGATAGTCCATTTTTTTGTCTCTTTAAAAGGCGAAATGATTCATTATTCTATATTGTTTAAAAACATTCTATTATAAAGTTCTTCGTGGTTTTCTGCAGTATTAGAAGCAAAATACCAGTATCTTAAAAAGTTGAAAGAAGAAACAGCGGGACCTTTTCAAGAAGAAATAACGATATTTTTTTTCCGTTTCTTTTCGCAAACTGACACCTGTATTCATTGTTGGATGCAGTAACACCTGTGTGACTATAATTTGATTTTGAATATTGCTTTTGCAGGTAAAGCACAATAATTTCAATATAATAGTCCATTTTTTTGTCTCTTTAAAAGGCGAAATGATTCATTATTCTATATTGTTTAAAAACATTCTATTATAAAGTTCTTCGTGGTTTTCTGCAGTATTAGAAGCAAAATACCAGTATCTTAAAAAGTTGAAAGAAGAAACAGCGGGACCTTTTCAAGAAGAAATAACGATATTTTTTTTCCGTTTCTTTTCGCAAACTGACACCTGTATTCATTGTTGGATGCAGTAACACCTGTGTGACTATAATTTGATTTTGAATATTGCTTTTGCAGGTAAAGCACAATAATTTCAATATGATAGTCCATTTTTTTGTCTCTTTAAAAGGCGAAATGATTCATTATTCTATATTGTTTAAAAACATTCTATTATAAAGTTCTTCGTGGTTTTCTGCAGTATTAGAAGCAAAATACCAGTATCTTAAAAAGTTGAAAGAAGAAACAGCGGGACCTTTTCAAGAAGAAATAACCCTTTTGACAGTGTTTACGCAGATACTGCCTGTGATTTTCAATTCGTAAGAAAACCTCTGGAAGTAGGAAAATCACGATATTTTTTTTTCTGTGTCTTTTCGCAAACTGACACCTGTATTCATTGTTGGATGCAGTAACACCTGTGTAAACTATAATTTGATTTTGAATATTGCTTTTGCAGGTAAAGCACAATAATTTCAATATGATAGTCCATTTTTTTGTCTCTTTAAAAGGCGAAATGATTCATTATTCTATATTGTTTAAAAACATTCTATTATAAAGTTCTTCGTGGTTTTCTGCAGTATTAGAAGCAAAATACCAGTATCTTAAAAAGTTGAAAGAAGAAACAGCGGGACCTTTTCAAGAAGAAATAACCCTTTTGACAGTGTTTACGCAGATACTGCCTGTGATTTTCAATTCGTAAGAAAACCTCTGGAAGTAGGAAAATCACGATATTTTTTTTTCTGTGTCTTTTCGCAAACTGACACCTGTATTCATTGTTGGATGCAGTAACACCTGTGTGACTATAATTTGATTTTGAATATTGCTTTTGCAGGTAAAGCACAATAATTTCAATATGATAGTCCATTTTTTTGTCTCTTTAAAAGGCGAAATGATTCATTATTCTATATTGTTTAAAAACATTCTATTATAAAGTTCTTCGTGGTTTTCTGCAGTATTAGAAGCAAAATACCAGTATCTTAAAAAGTTGAAAGAAGAAACAGCGGGACCTTTTCAAGAAGAAATAACGATATTTTTTTTCCGTTTCTTTTCGCAAACTGACACCTGTATTCATTGTTGGATGCAGTAACACCTGTGTGACTATAATTTGATTTTGAATATTGCTTTTGCAGGTAAAGCACAATAATTTCAATATGATAGTCCATTTTTTTGTCTCTTTAAAAGGCGAAATGATTCATTATTCTATATTGTTTAAAAACATTCTATTATAAAGTTCTTCGTGGTTTTCTGCAGTATTAGAAGCAAAATACCAGTATCTTAAAAAGTTGAAAGAAGAAACAGCGGGACCTTTTCAAGAAGAAATAACGATATTTTTTTTCCGTTTCTTTTCGCAAACTGACACCTGTATTCATTGTTGGATGCAGTAACACCTGTGTGACTATAATTTGATTTTGAATATTGCTTTTGCAGGTAAAGCACAATAATTTCAATATGATAGTCCATTTTTTTGTCTCTTTAAAAGGCGAAATGATTCATTATTCTATATTGTTTAAAAACATTCTATTATAAAGTTCTTCGTGGTTTTCTGCAGTATTAGAAGCAAAATACCAGTATCTTAAAAAGTTGAAAGAAGAAACAGCGGGACCTTTTCAAGAAGAAATAACGATATTTTTTTTCCGTTTCTTTTCGCAAACTGACACCTGTATTCATTGTTGGATGCAGTAACACCTGTGTGACTATAATTTGATTTTGAATATTGCTTTTGCAGGTAAAGCACAATAATTTCAATATGATAGTCCATTTTTTTGTCTCTTTAAAAGGCGAAATGATTCATTATTCTATATTGTTTAAAAACATTCTATTATAAAGTTCTTCGTGGTTTTCTGCAGTATTAGAAGCAAAATACCAGTATCTTAAAAAGTTGAAAGAAGAAACAGCGGGACCTTTTCAAGAAGAAATAACCCTTTTGACAGTGTTTACGCAGATACTGCCTGTGATTTTCAATTCGTAAGAAAACCTCTGGAAGTAGGAAAATCACGATATTTTTTTTTCTGTGTCTTTTCGCAAACTGACACCTGTATTCATTGTTGGATGCAGTAACACCTGTGTAAACTATAATTTGATTTTGAATATTGCTTTTGCAGGTAAAGCACAATAATTTCAATATGATAGTCCATTTTTTTGTCTCTTTAAAAGGCGAAATGATTCATTATTCTATATTGTTTAAAAACATTCTATTATAAAGTTCTTCGTGGTTTTCTGCAGTATTAGAAGCAAAATACCAGTATCTTAAAAAGTTGAAAGAAGAAACAGCGGGACCTTTTCAAGAAGAAATAACGATATTTTTTTTCCGTTTCTTTTCGCAAACTGACACCTGTATTCATTGTTGGATGCAGTAACACCTGTGTGACTATAATTTGATTTTGAATATTGCTTTTGCAGGTAAAGCACAATAATTTCAATATGATAGTCCATTTTTTTGTCTCTTTAAAAGGCGAAATGATTCATTATTCTATATTGTTTAAAAACATTCTATTATAAAGTTCTTCGTGGTTTTCTGCAGTATTAGAAGCAAAATACCAGTATCTTAAAAAGTTGAAAGAAGAAACAGCGGGACCTTTTCAAGAAGAAATAACGATATTTTTTTTCCGTTTCTTTTCGCAAACTGACACCTGTATTCATTGTTGGATGCAGTAACACCTGTGTGACTATAATTTGATTTTGAATATTGCTTTTGC
Source organism: Phorcus lineatus (assembly GCA_921293015.1). NCBI lineage: Eukaryota > Metazoa > Mollusca > Gastropoda > Trochida > Trochidae > Phorcus > Phorcus lineatus. The sequence continues at coordinate 14,533,914 of OV121090.1, forward strand.
AGGTAAAGCACAATAATTTCAATATGATAGTCCATTTTTTTGTCTCTTTAAAAGGCGAAATGATTCATTATTCTATATTGTTTAAAAACATTCTATTATAAAGTTCTTCGTGGTTTTCTGCAGTATTAGAAGCAAAATACCAGTATCTTAAAAAGTTGAAAGAAGAAACAGCGGGACCTTTTCAAGAAGAAATAACGATATTTTTTTTCCGTTTCTTTTCGCAAACTGACACCTGTATTCATTGTTGGATGCAGTAACACCTGTGTGACTATAATTTGATTTTGAATATTGCTTTTGCAGGTAAAGCACAATAATTTCAATATGATAGTCCATTTTTTTGTCTCTTTAAAAGGCGAAATGATTCATTATTCTATATTGTTTAAAAACATTCTATTATAAAGTTCTTCGTGGTTTTCTGCAGTATTAGAAGCAAAATACCAGTATCTTAAAAAGTTGAAAGAAGAAACAGCGGGACCTTTTCAAGAAGAAATAACCCTTTTGACAGTGTTTACGCAGATACTGCCTGTGATTTTCAATTCGTAAGAAAACCTCTGGAAGTAGGAAAATCACGATATTTTTTTTTCTGTCTCTTTTCGCAAACTGACACCTGTATTCATTGTTGGATGCAGTAACACCTGTGTAAACTATAATTTGATTTTGAATATTGCTTTTGCAGGTAAAGCACAATAATTTCAATATGATAGTCCATTTTTTTGTCTCTTTAAAAGGCGAAATGATTCATTATTCTATATTGTTTAAAAACATTCTATTATAAAGTTCTTCGTGGTTTTCTGCAGTATTAGAAGCAAAATACCAGTATCTTAAAAAGTTGAAAGAAGAAACAGCGGGACCTTTTCAAGAAGAAATAACGATATTTTTTTTCCGTTTCTTTTCGCAAACTGACACCTGTATTCATTGTTGGATGCAGTAACACCTGTGTGACTATAATTTGATTTTGAATATTGCTTTTGCAGGTAAAGCACAATAATTTCAATATGATAGTCCATTTTTTTGTCTCTTTAAAAGGCGAAATGATTCATTATTCTATATTGTTTAAAAACATTCTATTATAAAGTTCTTCGTGGTTTTCTGCAGTATTAGAAGCAAAATACCAGTATCTTAAAAAGTTGAAAGAAGAAACAGCGGGACCTTTTCAAGAAGAAATAACGATATTTTTTTTCCGTTTCTTTTCGCAAACTGACACCTGTATTCATTGTTGGATGCAGTAACACCTGTGTGACTATAATTTGATTTTGAATATTGCTTTTGCAGGTAAAGCACAATAATTTCAATATGATAGTCCATTTTTTTGTCTCTTTAAAAGGCGAAATGATTCATTATTCTATATTGTTTAAAAACATTCTATTATAAAGTTCTTCGTGGTTTTCTGCAGTATTAGAAGCAAAATACCAGTATCTTAAAAAGTTGAAAGAAGAAACAGCGGGACCTTTTCAAGAAGAAATAACGATATTTTTTTTCCGTTTCTTTTCGCAAACTGACACCTGTATTCATTGTTGGATGCAGTAACACCTGTGTGACTATAATTTGATTTTGAATATTGCTTTTGCAGGTAAAGCACAATAATTTCAATATGATAGTCCATTTTTTTGTCTCTTTAAAAGGCGAAATGATTCATTATTCTATATTGTTTAAAAACATTCTATTATAAAGTTCTTCGTGGTTTTCTGCAGTATTAGAAGCAAAATACCAGTATCTTAAAAAGTTGAAAGAAGAAACAGCGGGACCTTTTCAAGAAGAAATAACCCTTTTGACAGTGTTTACGCAGATACTGCCTGTGATTTTCAATTCGTAAGAAAACCTCTGGAAGTAGGAAAATCACGATATTTTTTTTTCTGTCTCTTTTCGCAAACTGACACCTGTATTCATTGTTGGATGCAGTAACACCTGTGTAAACTATAATTTGATTTTGAATATTGCTTTTGCAGGTAAAGCACAATAATTTCAATATGATAGTCCATTTTTTTGTCTCTTTAAAAGGCGAAATGATTCATTATTCTATATTGTTTAAAAACATTCTATTATAAAGTTCTTCGTGGTTTTCTGCAGTATTAGAAGCAAAATACCAGTATCTTAAAAAGTTGAAAGAAGAAACAGCGGGACCTTTTCAAGAAGAAATAACGATATTTTTTTTCCGTTTCTTTTCGCAAACTGACACCTGTATTCATTGTTGGATGCAGTAACACCTGTGTGACTATAATTTGATTTTGAATATTGCTTTTGCAGGTAAAGCACAATAATTTCAATATGATAGTCCATTTTTTTGTCTCTTTAAAAGGCGAAATGATTCATTATTCTATATTGTTTAAAAACATTCTATTATAAAGTTCTTCGTGGTTTCTGCAGTATTAGAAGCAAAATACCAGTATCTTAAAAAGTTGAAAGAAGAAACAGCGGGACCTTTTCAAGAAGAAATAACGATATTTTTTTTCCGTTTCTTTTCGCAAACTGACACCTGTATTCATTGTTGGATGCAGTAACACCTGTGTGACTATAATTTGATTTTGAATATTGCTTTTGCAGGTAAAGCACAATAATTTCAATATGATAGTCCATTTTTTTGTCTCTTTAAAAGGCGAAATGATTCATTATTCTATATTGTTTAAAAACATTCTATTATAAAGTTCTTCGTGGTTTTCTGCAGTATTAGAAGCAAAATACCAGTATCTTAAAAAGTTGAAAGAAGAAACAGCGGGACCTTTTCAAGAAGAAATAACGATATTTTTTTTCCGTTTCTTTTCGCAAACTGACACCTGTATTCATTGTTGGATGCAGTAACACCTGTGTGACTATAATTTGATTTTGAATATTGCTTTTGCAGGTAAAGCACAATAATTTCAATATGATAGTCCATTTTTTTGTCTCTTTAAAAGGCGAAATGATTCATTATTCTATATTGTTTAAAAACATTCTATTATAAAGTTCTTCGTGGTTTTCTGCAGTATTAGAAGCAAAATACCAGTATCTTAAAAAGTTGAAAGAAGAAACAGCGGGACCTTTTCAAGAAGAAATAACGATATTTTTTTTCCGTTTCTTTTCGCAAACTGACACCTGTATTCATTGTTGGATGCAGTAACACCTGTGTGACTATAATTTGATTTTGAATATTGCTTTTGCAGGTAAAGCACAATAATTTCAATATGATAGTCCATTTTTTTGTCTCTTTAAAAGGCGAAATGATTCATTATTCTATATTGTTTAAAAACATTCTATTATAAAGTTCTTCGTGGTTTTCTGCAGTATTAGAAGCAAAATACCAGTATCTTAAAAAGTTGAAAGAAGAAACAGCGGGACCTTTTCAAGAAGAAATAACCCTTTTGACAGTGTTTACGCAGATACTGCCTGTGATTTTCAATTCGTAAGAAAACCTCTGGAAGTAGGAAAATCACGATATTTTTTTTTCTGTGTCTTTTCGCAAACTGACACCTGTATTCATTGTTGGATGCAGTAACACCTGTGTAAACTATAATTTGATTTTGAATATTGCTTTTGCAGGTAAAGCACAATAATTTCAATATGATAGTCCATTTTTTTGTCTCTTTAAAAGGCGAAATGATTCATTATTCTATATTGTTTAAAAACATTCTATTATAAAGTTCTTCGTGGTTTTCTGCAGTATTAGAAGCAAAATACCAGTATCTTAAAAAGTTGAAAGAAGAAACAGCGGGACCTTTTCAAGAAGAAATAACGATATTTTTTTTCCGTTTCTTTTCGCAAACTGACACCTGTATTCATTGTTGGATGCAGTAACACCTGTGTGACTATAATTTGATTTTGAATATTGCTTTTGCAGGTAAAGCACAATAATTTCAATATGATAGTCCATTTTTTTGTCTCTTTAAAAGGCGAAATGATTCATTATTCTATATTGTTTAAAAACATTCTATTATAAAGTTCTTCGTGGTTTTCTGCAGTATTAGAAGCAAAATACCAGTATCTTAAAAAGTTGAAAGAAGAAACAGCGGGACCTTTTCAAGAAGAAATAACGATATTTTTTTTCCGTTCTTTTCGCAAACTGACACCTGTATTCATTGTTGGATGCAGTAACACCTGTGTGACTATAATTTGATTTTGAATATTGCTTTTGCAGGTAAAGCACAATAATTTCAATATGATAGTCCATTTTTTTGTCTCTTTAAAAGGCGAAATGATTCATTATTCTATATTGTTTAAAAACATTCTATTATAAAGTTCTTCGTGGTTTTCTGCAGTATTAGAAGCAAAATACCAGTATCTTAAAAAGTTGAAAGAAGAAACAGCGGGACCTTTTCAAGAAGAAATAACGATATTTTTTTTCCGTTTCTTTTCGCAAACTGACACCTGTATTCATTGTTGGATGCAGTAACACCTGTGTGACTATAATTTGATTTTGAATATTGCTTTTGCAGGTAAAGCACAATAATTTCAATATGATAGTCCATTTTTTTGTCTCTTTAAAAGGCGAAATGATTCATTATTCTATATTGTTTAAAAACATTTTATTATAAAGTTCTTCGTGGTTTTCTGCAGTATTAGAAGCAAAATACCAGTATCTTAAAAAGTTGAAAGAAGAAACAGCGGGACCTTTTCAAGAAGAAATAACCCTTTTGACAGTGTTTACGCAGATACTGCCTGTGATTTTCAATTCGTAAGAAAACCTCTGGAAGTAGGAAAATCACGATATTTTTTTTTCTGTCTCTTTTCGCAAACTGACACCTGTATTCATTGTTGGATGCAGTAACACCTGTGTAAACTATAATTTGATTTTGAATATTGCTTTTGCAGGTAAAGCACAATAATTTCAATATGATAGTCCATTTTTTTGTCTCTTTAAAAGGCGAAATGATTCATTATTCTATATTGTTTAAAAACATTCTATTATAAAGTTCTTCGTGGTTTTCTGCAGTATTAGAAGCAAAATACCAGTATCTTAAAAAGTTGAAAGAAGAAACAGCGGGACCTTTTCAAGAAGAAATAACGATATTTTTTTTCCGTTTCTTTTCGCAAACTGACACCTGTATTCATTGTTGGATGCAGTAACACCTGTGTGACTATAATTTGATTTTGAATATTGCTTTTGCAGGTAAAGCACAATAATTTCAATATGATAGTCCATTTTTTTGTCTCTTTAAAAGGCGAAATGATTCATTATTCTATATTGTTTAAAAACATTCTATTATAAAGTTCTTCGTG